>CM065692.1:25858759-25863759 GCA_017654935.2 Phymorhynchus buccinoides
GTTAGGATGATCCCTGGAGTCTTTTAGCTAGGGCAAGCCAACAACAACAATCTATATGTTTAGAGTAATAAAACCACTTATAATTGAAACAGAGGTAATGTTCTCATCCCTAGTTGATGCATTTGTACCATAGTGTTCAAGTGCTTCGGCTGTTAGGATGATCCCTGGAGTCTTTTAGCCAGGGTAAGCCAACAACAACAATTTATAGAGTCATAAAACCACTTATAATTGAAACAGAGATACACATTCAAGACAACTCAAATCATTTATATGAATTTATAAGCTTAGAAGATAACAAGCGCGAAATCGCAATAGTTTGTGGCACGCGGTCTATTTTTACCACTCCAACCATGAGTCACCTCCCCTGGCTTTTCAATAATTTTAATCTGTAAACCAGAATGTTATCTCTGCACCATTTGGTAACTTTTTATATCTTTTGGAAAACATTTAAAACTATGTATCCTACTTATACTCATCAAAAGAAGCACCGCATACTCGTCGTGTCTGTTGTAGTGTCTGTATTACGTATGTTTATTATTTTGTACGCTTTTAAAATACATCATTTTAAAGAGCGGCCTCAATTTGAAGTTCAGCCTCGATTTGAAGTGCGACAATTTTGTCAAAATGTGCGACAATTTTGGACCGACCGACAGACAGACAGACAGACCGACCGACCGACAAAGTGAGTTATAGGTTTGTGGCTTGAGCCACAAACAAAAACAAGACTCACAAACACATAGTACATTATACAAATACAGGCACACACAAAAACGTATCACTGTCTATAAGAGGCTACGCCTAATTAGACGTTAAACCAACCAGAAAGACAAAAACGTAGAGCCTACAAAATCATGATAAGGATTTCAAGTTAAAGACCCACCAGATCACGTGTCAAAATCACGGGTTTCACGTGTTTTCCCTCTTATAACTGGAAAGAAATCTTATTTTGACCAGTCTAACTCCCATATAAATGGCCCCAAAGTCAAACCGACACATCAGTTTAAAGAACAGCCTCAATTTCGAGTTGGGAAAATTTGGATGTGGGTCACAGCTACCGAGAAAAAACCAAGGGACTTAATCGTGGCGCATCACTGGGTCTTTAAGATAAGTCTTACTCACAATGAGAGCAACGCACAGGGCCTTGACCCCATTTGGCCCCAGCAGGTGGTGGGTCAGCACGAGGCGGTCATGGGTCAGGTTGCGCAGCACGTGACTGTTGGGGATCACCTTCAACTTCCGGCACATGCGCACGTACATCTGCTGACTGTGACTTCCGCTCACGCTCTTCCGGGGCTGGTCCAAGTCATCGTCGTTAGCTAAGAAAATGAGGTACGGAACAATGGTGAACAATATAAACAAAACGTTTCAACAGCTATTTCGCGCGAGTCGCTGCTATTACTTTTACTGCTACAGACTGCAACTACTGCTGCTGCTGCTGCACCTGTTGCTGCTAGGCCTGCTTTGCAGTCTACTAACAATCCCTAGTTTCCGTCCCACATGTGTTTCCTTGGCCATGATGATGATGATGGTGATGGTGGTGTGCGTGATGATGATGGTGGTGATGATGATGATGATGATGATTGCCAAGCTATTTTATAACAACCGAGTAAGGACTCATGGAATGCGTTGGGGTTTTTTCTCCAACTATAGAGACTAGCCTACTCACCATCATAATCAAAGTCATCGGGGAAGTCCCTGTCGAAGTCCACAGAGCCCAAAGCAGAGGCAAGCGTTCTGTTGGAGTCGTTGCTCTCGCTGCCCGTCTGGGAGTTAGTGCGCCTGCGCCGACTGACGACCCCGGATTTGACCCTTCGCAAAGGAGCATGGGAGAGTCTGTAGCGTGCGGTCAGCTCGTAAGGGTTTCCGGTGGTGGGCCGTTTGATGTAGTTCCACATGTCGAACTGGGGAATGGAAAATTGGCCAATTGATAACAAAGCAGTAAGCTTATTATTAATTTTTTTTTAAAGCAAAGGAACAAAAACAAAAGTTTCACCTTTAAAAGAAGCAAATCAAGAAACAAGTTCACCTTGAAAGGGCGATTGTTTTTCGCTGAAATCAAACGACTTGTTGTTGTTGTTGTTGTTGTTGTTGTTGTTGTTGTTGTTGTTGTTGTTGTGTGTGTGTGTGTGTGTGTGTGTGTGTGTGTGTGTGTGTGTGTGTGTGTGTGCGTGTGTGTGTGTGCGTGTGTGTGTGTGTGTGTGTGTTTGCGCGCGTTCAAAGATTATTATCACCAAGTATATGTGCTAAGCGTGTAAGCGTGTGCTGAATGTGTGTGTGTGTTTTAGTTCAAAGATTATTATCACCAAGTATATTCTATAAGTTACTGAATAAAAGTGGCCAACTTTTCCCCCCAGTTTCAATGAGCTGAAATTATTTTTCTTAAATTAGATTGTCAATCTATGGATACAGAACTGTTTTTGTTTAGCAGTGTGTGTCTTGAGTCAAGATTATTATTATCACCTAGTATATCCTACAAGTTACTGAATAAAAGTGGTCGACTGTTTTCCCAGTTTCAATGAGCTGAATTTATTGTTCTTAATTTGGATTGTCAATCTATGGATACATGACTGTGTTTGCTTAGCAGAGTGTGCCTTGACATGATTCGATCTGTCCTTTAAAACAATATACACGTGAATACAAATGTGTTCGCTCCACACCTTTAATTGCACAGCAAAGGTTTGGTTTATAGGCCTACAGGCTTTAATTCACCCCTCCTTTCTAGAAGAGCCAATGAGGTTTTATACCGAAACATTCTCTGCCCTTGTCTCGTGCCCTGAGACGCGAACGCCACCCACTTAAAGATCCACCAGATCACGTGTCAAAATCACGGGTTTCACGTGTTTTCCCTCTTATAACTGGAAATAAATCTTGTTTTGACCAAGTCTGACTCCCATATAAATGGCCCCAAATTGAAACCGACACATCAGTTTAAAGAGCAGCTTCAATTTGAATATGGGGAAATTCGTATGTGGGTCACAGCAACCCAGAAAAAAAAACCAAGGGACTTAATCGTGGTGCGGCACTGGGTCTTTAAAGACCCAGTGACGCACCACACGCACCACGATTAAGTTAAAGACCCAGTGACGCACCACGATTAAGTCCCTTGGTTTTTTCTGGGTTGCTGTGACCCATATACAAATTTCCCCATATTCAAATTGAGGCTGCTCTTTAATCTGATGTGTCGGTTTCAATTTGGGGCCATTTATATGGGAGTCGGACTTGGTCAAAACAAGATTTATTTCCAGTTATAAGAGGGAAAACACGTGAAACCCGTGATTTTGACACGTGATCTGGTGGATCTTTAAGAAGAAAAATACTTAAGAGTATCGCTATTGCCTGTCACGAAGTAATAGTAGGGTAAGACGGGGTAAAAAGCCCATGGGCGGGTAAGAAGCCCATGCCAATTATCTCATGAAATAAAGATAATTTCAGTCACATGAGACGAATGCTAAACATTAACACTCGTTAATGTGTGACTGAAATTTTCTTTATTTCATGAGATAATTGGCATGGGCTTCTTACCCCCCCATGGGCTTTTTACCCCGTCTTCACCTACGTATATAGCCACAGAAAATTATCTGCCCCTGCCTCGCCACTAGGTGGCATGAGCAGTTCGGGCCTAAACGTATCGCCCTTTCGTGTCAGCAAGAAGTAGTATAAAGCCCCATTAGTTCCCTGTTGTACGTGGGTGTGTTTTTTACTAGCTCCCGTGGCTGTCGGCTTACTGTTCACAGACACCGACCCCCGGTACAAGCGGCCATTCCGGAGTGTTGAGTGCATGCTGTTAGTCTTTGGGATAAAACAACAAGGCCAAGATTCGAACATTAGGCTGATATATCCGTGGGTAAGACTTGCACCCACGGCAGCACGGCACGTGTCCTCGCCTAGTGCGCAGATCGGGTTTCCTTTCACGTGAAATGTCAACAACACCCACCAAGAAAAAGAAAAAGTGATATTGCGGAGCGAAAAGTTTTTATGTTAATAACGGAAGTTACCGTTCGGAGTAGCTTATTCGTGTTTCGAAAATGTTAAGGAAAGTATATACTAATAATGGTAATGATCTTCTTCTTCTTCTTCTTCTTCTTCTTCTTCTTCTTCTTCTTCTTCTTCTTCTTCTTCTTCAGATCGCTCAGTTTCCTGTCAATTATGAGCGCAGATGCGTCATGCTGCCGGTTATGCGCCTAAGTAAGAAATAACTAGGCCCAGCAAGTCCGTCTTCGGTTGGAGGAAATCGTTTTGAAAGTGTTTCTTGAAAAAGAAAGAAAAAGGCAGGAGAATGGACCGGAAAGGCAGAAAGATAGTAAGCAAAGCAAAGGGAAAAGGCAGAGTCAAAGAGAGTGACAGATTAGTGGAAGCTACAAGCACAGAACTTCCAGAAGGTGGGGGAACTATTTATGCCAAAAACAACCCGGCATCCCCACGGGGGGAATGATAATGATCATGAACCCTTATTTTACACGGTAAAAGTGTTGGCCTGGAGTGGCCATTTTTCATACTTTCCGTTATTAGAAGCAAACAAATTTGCAAAAAGAAAGCGAAATTATAATAATTAATTATAGTCTTAAAACACACTGTCATATGAAAGTACATAAACAGAAAAGTGAAGGAAAAGCGATGGGAAAAACAGATGCACCAAATAGTGCGGTCTTAAAACACATTATATTCCTCATCAACACACACACACACACACACGCACACGCACACGCACACACACACACGCACACACACACACACACACACACGCACACGCACACGCACACACACACACACACACACACCACACACACACACACACACGCACACACACATACACACACACAGAGACACACACACACAGACACACACACACACACACACACACACACACACACACACACACACACACACACACACACACACACACACACACACACACACACACACACACGAGCATTCAAACAAAGATGCTAAAACATTTGCATGCATACAAAATACCAGAGAGAGAGAGAAAGAGAGAGAGA
>CM065692.1:25873759-25876259 GCA_017654935.2 Phymorhynchus buccinoides
CAACACACACACACACACACACACACACACACACATACACACACACACACACACACACACACACACACACACACACACACACACACACACACACACACACACACACACACACACACACACACACACACACACACACACACACACACACACACAACACACACACACACACATACACACACACACACCACACACACACACACACACACACACACACACACACACACACACACATATATATATATATACACCTGTCTGGAAGAAAAACAATTAATGACTGCCACTCCAAAACCTTTTATTTCATATAGGCCTACGTCATCAGGGTTTATCTAAGGACAATGTGGATCGTAAAATTCACACATTATTCTCCCAGGAGAGACCTCCAATGCTTCGTTTACATTCCAAATATCGTCAGCTTCTGGGGGTAAAAGCCCCAGACCCCCCATCCTCCACAAAATCGTTCAACGGTCCCCCTCTTTCTCCCTCACTACTTTATTAGAATGCACGCACACGCGCACGCACGCACGCACACACCCACACACGCACATACACACACATACACACACACACACACACACACACACACACACACACACACACACACACACACACACACACACACACACACACACACACACTGATATTCATGATCATCTTGTTTAATATCGAAATTGACATGTCAATGCGTGTTTATTTAGAGGAGGGTTGGGGGGAGGCGATGTAGGTTTATTGAGAAACAGAGCCTGACCACTTTTTACAGGGCGTGCTACGCCCCTGGACACACTTCGCTGGGCAATGAGAGGGCAGTCACCCCTGAACACGCTTCGCTGGGCAATGAGAGGGCAGTCTGAAGCGAAAACGAAAACAAAACTCTTTCCCTTTCCTTCGACCTCTCCACCTAAATGGCCTCTATTATGCTCAAACACCCACACTTTCACCCTGCCAGTTGAAAGGGATCTACGGTCAAAAATGTGAGTTAAGGAAGTAATGCTTTACGCCCTCTTTGGCCTTTCGGCCATGTGGGGCAAAATGTGAGTTAAAAAAACAGGGCCGTTTTATATACTTTAAATATGTTACCGTAAATATACGAAATCAGTAATTTCATGAAATTCCTAAAAAATGTTCAGTAATTTCATGAAATTCCTAACATTTTCGGTAAAGGTCAAGATGTGCCACCCCCCTACATTTCTCGGTTAATTGTATTTTTCCGTTTTTGCCTTTCTTACCATACATAAAGCTGTATTTAAGGAACCTTTTTAGCTAATAACCTTTTTGGAATACTAACCCTATCCCTAACCCTAGCCCTAACCCTACCCCCCACCCTATAAGACAGAAACACGCAACGAACCACAACTGTGACAAATCGCGGTGTACTGCAGTACATAGTGGGGGGTAGGGTTAGGTTTAGGGCTAGGGTTAGGGTTAGGGTTAGTATTCCAAAAAGAGAATTAGCTGAAAATGTTCCTAAAATACAGTTTTATGTATGGTAAGAAAGGCAAAAACGGAAGAATACAATTAACCGAGAAATGCAGGGGGGGTGGCACATTTGATAAACATGCCTGACTGCATCCAACCCTTTGCGAGGTGTGTGTGTTTGAAGGAATGAAAGGGTTCAAAGTGTACGAGTTGATTCTTTCATCGAAGTCTTTCAATTTCTTCCACATGGCTTGATATTTAAGTATGATGGAACTTTTCTGTTGACTTCTTTGGCGGCGATTGGCTTGGTGAGGTTTCTATTATTGTTATACTACTTTCTTCAAATTGAATGGAGTTCGTTTTGCAATCGTTTTTGATCGGAAGTCAGAATGGGCAAGGCAAAACAATTGCTTACACTGGAATCGGTGGAGTGATGAATAGAGCTAAAGCTGCTTTTAGAATTTCTTTTTGACCTGTTCCTTCCTTCCTTCCTTCCTTCCTTCCTTCATTCATTCATTCATTCGTTCTTTCCTTCCTTCCTTTCTTTCCTTCCTTCCTTTCTTCCTTCCTTCCTTCCTTCCTTCCTTTCTTCCTTCCTTCCTTCATTCCTTCCTTTTCTTTCTTCCTTCCTTCCTTCCTTCCTTCCTTCCTTTCCTTCCTTCCTTTCCTTCCTTCCTTCCTTCCTTCCTTCTTCCTTCCTTCCTTTCTTCCTTCCTTCCTTCCTTCCTTCCTTCTTCCTTCCTTCCTTCCTTTCTTCCTTCCTTTCTTTCCTTCCTTCCTTCCTTCCTTCCTTCCTTCCTTCCTTCCTTCTTCTTCCTTCCTTCCTTCCTTCCTTCCTTTCTTCCTTCCTTCCTTCCTTCCTTCCTTTCTTCCTTCCTTCTTCCTTCCTTCCTTCCTTCCTTCCTTCCTTTCTTTTCTTCCTTCCTTCCTTCCTTTCCTTCTTTCTTTCTTTCTTCCTTCCTTCCTTCCTTCCTTCCTTCCTTTCTTCCTTCCTTCCTTTCTTCCTTCCTTCCTTCCTTCCTTCCTTCCTTTCTTCCTTCCTTCCTTCCTTCCTTCCTTCCTTTCTTCCTTCCTTCCTTCCTTCCTT
>CM065692.1:25881259-25888759 GCA_017654935.2 Phymorhynchus buccinoides
GTGTATGTACAAAGGTGCTACCTTTATGTTAAAATCTGTATGTGTAATATCATGCCTTGCCATGTTTGTATTCTATGTTCGTATATGTACCAAGGACAGATTGGAAGACTAGGCGTTGCCTAAAATCTTTATCCTTGAAAAATAAAGTTAAAGTTTTCAAATTTTCAAGTTTTCAAGTTTTCTTCTCTCTCTCTCTCTCTCTCTCTCTCTCTCTCTCTCTCTCTCTCTCTCTCTCTCTCTCTCTCTCTCTCTCTCTCTCTCTCTTCTCTCTCTCTCTCTCTCTCTCTCTCTCTCTCTCTCTCTCTCTCTCTCTCTCTCTCTCCACCCTCAATGTTATAAGCCGCCGGAGGTCTGACAATACACATTTTGGAGTTTGAGTTATCTGTCTCTCTCTCCCTCTCTCTCTCTCGTTATAAGCCGCCGGAGGTCTGACAATACACATTTTGGAGTTTGAGTTATCTGTCTCTCTCTCCCTCTCTCTCTCTTGTGTGTGTGTGTGTGTGTGTTGTAAGCCGCCGGTGTGTCGTGACAATACGCATTTTGGTGTTTGAGTTATCTGTGTCTCTCTCCCTCTCTCTCTCTTGTGCGTGCGCGCGCATATGTGTTAGGGGAAGACGGGGTAAAAAGCGCATGGGCGGGTGAAGCCCACCCCAATTATCTCATGAAATAAAGAAAAATCAGTCAAATTTTGCCCACGAATGCTAGACATTAACGCTGTGTCATGGGCAAAATGTGACTGAAATTTGCTTCATTTCATGAGATAATTGGGGTGGGCTTCTTACCCGCCCATGCGCGCGCATATGTGTTATGTGTATAGGCCTACTTGCTTGTGTGTGTGTGTGTGTGTGTGTGTGTGTGTGTGTGTGTGTGTGTGTGTGTGTGTGTGTGTGTGATGTGTGTGTGTGTGTGTGTGTCTGTCTGTCTGTCTGTCTGTCTGTCTGTGTGTGTATGTGTGCTTGTGCATGCGTTTGTGTGCATGTACCCTCGCCCCTCGCCAGCATAGACTAAGCTGTGCTAAATTTCTTTTGTACATCTCGCACGCACGAATGGTTCTGTTTTTCCCTAGGAAAAGGAGACCAGCCACCCGTAACACTACCCGGGGTGAACCGAGTGATCATAGGTCATACTCACATACCTACCAAGGCCCACTTCTTCTGTACTGGGAAAAGACCATTCTAACTTATTTTTCTTTCAGGTGTGACGGCTAATGTTTCGCAATTGATCTTTTGAAGTGGTCACAAAACTCACAATGCGAGAACTTTCAATTATCCGGTTATTAAGAAATATTGGAAATTGACAAGCTGGTACGAGCATTTTTAGTGTCTTAAAGACCCACCAGTGCTTAATTTTATGAAGTTCTACTAAAGCTTAAGTGGGAAGGTAAACGTTGTTGCTTTCTACTTAATTTAGAAAGTAACAACGTTTAGCTTCCCACTTAAGCTTTAGTAGAACTTCATAAAATTAAGCACAGATCACGCGTGTCAAACTCACGGGTTTCACGGGTTTTCCTTCTTATAGCTGGAAAGAAATCTTGTTGTGACCAGGCTTGACTCCCATACAAATGTCAACATGGCAAAAAAACGAAACATCATTTTAAAGAGCAGCCTCAATTTCAAGTTGGGGGCATTTGTATATGGGTCACAGCTACCCAGAAAAAAACAACCCAAGCGACTTATTCGTGGTGGCTCAGTGTATCTTTTAAAAACTTCTGTAACTCAACTGCTAAGGTGTTTTTTTGCATACATGTGACTGTATGACAGACTCTATTTTCTTTTTTTTTAACACTTTTGCGAAGGTCCTTTTTTTAAAAACAGACTCCGAGTAAATCACCAGGGCCTGTATTCACGTTGAGATAGCATGAGACTTAGCATGATGCTAACTTAGAAGCTCTTCCAATGTCCTATAGGATTTAATAGGACTTTTGGAAGAGCTTCTAAGTTAGCATGATGCTAAGTCTCAAGCTATCTCAACGTGAATACAGGCCCTGGTCAATTTTTTTTTTTTTTTTTTTTCTCTATTTTTGATGGTGGTTTTCTTTACAGTTACATGTGCACGAATACCACTTATTCCAACAATAATGATTAATATTGCCTCCCCTGTCGATCCTTCCTATTTTATTGTCCTATACCCCCCTCCCCCTCACCCCCCCCCCCCCCCCCCCCCCCCCCCCCCCCCCCCCCCCCCCCCCCCCCCCCCCTACCTTCCTGCTGTACCAAGAGACAGCAGTAGCAGGCATCGAGGAACTAGGTGGTCTGTATTTGTAATTTTTCTTATAAGATAATTGTTACATTTAAAGACCCACCAGGTCCGTGAGTGAAAATCACGGGTTTCACGGGTTTCCCTTTTCTCTCGCCGGTAAGAAATCTTATTTTGACCAAGTGTGGTCTCCCATACAAATTTCCTCATGCACGAAAACGAGACATCACTTTAAAGAGCAGCCTCGATCGTATATTATGAGGAAAGTCTGTATGTGGGCCACACCGACCCAGAAAAACAAGGGACTTAAACCAGCCGGGTCAGTGGGTCTTTAATACTTCATCGCGGTTTATTTTGCTGTCACTTATTTATTTATTTATCTGATTGACTTTTTCCTTCCTATACCTATCTTTCCATTTTATTTTATTTTTGGTCTCTTTTACTTCAAATTCCATTCCTAAGACAACAGGAAAAAGTAGGCATGCGATCTAAAATAGGGCCTTGTCTCTCCCAGTCTGTCTGTCTGTCTGTCTGTCTGTCTGTCTGTCTGTCTGTCTGTCTGTCTCTCTCTCTCTCTCTCTCTCTCTCTCTCTTTCTCTCTCTCTCTCTCTCTCTCTCTCTCTCTCTCTCTCTCTCTCTCTCTCTCTCTCTCTCTCTCTCTCTCTCTCTCTCTCTCTCTCTCTCTCTTTGTCCGTACGCTTGCGGGCTTGCTCGTACTCTCTCTCTCTCTCTCTCTCTCTCTCTCTCTCTCTCTCTCTCTCTCTCTCTCTCTCTCTCTCTCTCTGATTATTATATTATATAATCATAAGAAGCAATCGTTTTAGTTGAAACTGTTATTGTTTTGTGCCAAGTAAGGCTATTGGTTTTTTTTACTTTTAAGGCAATAAACAGCTGTTCTGTTCTGTTCTGTTCTCTCTCTCTCTCTCTCTCTCTCTCTCTCTCTCTCTCTCTCTCTCTCTCTCTCTCTCTCTCTTTCTCTCTCTCTCTCTCCCCTCTCTCTCTCTCGTGTTTATAGGCCGGATGCCTAACATAATTAATTTGTGCTCAATTGTTCAATTGTTCTCTCTCTCTCACACTCTCTCTCACCTCATGTCGACAAAGCATGTAAGCTGAAGACATTAAAGATAATTGCCATTGTCTCTCTCTCTCTCTCTCTCTCTCTTTCTCTCTCTCTCTCTCTCTCTCTCTCTCTCTCTCTCTCTCTCTCTCTCTCTCTCTCTCTCTCTCTCTCTCTCTCTCTCTCTCTCTCTCTCTCTCTATCTCTCTCTCTCTCTCTCTCTCTCTCTCTCTCTCTCTCTCTCTCTCTCTCTCTCTCTCTCTCTCTCTCTCTCTCTCTCTCAGTCTCTCTCTCTGTTAAATCGTTGCAGTTGAGACATGTTATCGTTGATTACTGGATTAGTTATTGTTTTTCTCGTTTCCCTCATTAATTATGGCTTAACGTTTACATGTTGTTGTCCTCATCTTCGTCAGCTACAATATTCTTGTTTTTGCATTTCACCTCCAGTGATATGGGCCAAAGGCCTAATCATTAAACCATTTGTTGGTTTAAATGATTTTTTTTATTGACAAGCAAAACATATACACCAAATAAAATGAACATGAATGACGGCAGCAACAAGCTTAAAGCTTATAGTGTGCCTACTCAAAATAAGTCACAGATATGGCGGCTGGCAATCACAGACTGAAAAATCACACATTTAAGAAAAAGAAAAAAAAGGTTAATTTTGAACATTAGAAGCATAACAAAGAAACGAAATAGAAATTTTTTCATCTTCTTTGATAACAGAAACAATTTAAACATAAGAGAAAATACAACTTCACGAAGGGCTAGAAAAGAAAACGATAAAGATAAGAAAATAGAAATAAGAAATAAGTTGGGGAATATCAAAGTACACGAACAACGAATTTCTAATTACACAATGCGACAAAACATCTTTTTTTTTTAGTTTCCACAATGCTTTGGACGGTTTCGAAAAATCAGTTCTCAGTTTAGTTAACTTTAATGTTCACAACTATCTGTACCCTAATTAATTTTGTTCATTGTTCATTGTTGTTCTCTCTCTCTCTCTCTCTCTCTCTCTCTCTCTCTCTCTCTCTCTCTCTCTCTCTCTCTCTCTCTCAATATCCCTGGTATATATATGCATTTTGTCCAGAGGGCTGGGTGTTTAAAAAAAGCATGTTATTGCTTACTCTATTGCCCTCTATAAATAAAATTAATTCATTCATTCGTTCTCTCTCTCTCTCTCTCTCTCTCTCTCTCTCTCTCTCTCTCTCTCTCTCTCTCTCTCTCTCTCTCTCTCTCTCCCCCCCCCCCCCCTCTCTTTGTGCTTCACATGCAAGATTGATCTTGTTGTTTTTCTCACAAGATCTAATCATTTGGCAAGGCTATTGAGTCTAATGACTGTTCTTACCTCCAGTAAGACAGGGCATTAACTATTTGAGTGAAGCCTGTAAAGTGACTGATGATGTTTTGTTCAGAGCCCTGTGAAGTGGACATGATCCACTGATTCTGCTGTGCCCCGTGTTATTGTTTTCTGTCTTGTTTTAGACGCGGTCTCTTTACTTCAGGACCGGACCTGAGACACAGTAGAGGGGGTATACAAACAAGGGCGGGGGTCTGGGGGGCCGGCGTAAGCAACGCCCCTGGTGGGGTCCAGGGGCAACGCCTGAAGCTTTTTTAACAAAATAAAATGCCAAAATTCCCTTTAAAGTGTACCTTCGAACAAGAAAACTTTAAGTATGACTCTCTCTCTCTCTCTCTCTCTCTCTCTCTCTCTCTCTCTCTCTCTCTCTCTCTTCTGTTTGTTTTTTGTTGGGAGTGGGGGGGGGGGGGGGGGACGGAACCCAGGTATCCCCCCCCCCCCCCCCCCCCCCCCCCCCCCCCCCCCCCCCCCCCCCCCCCCCCCCCCTGGATCCGGCCCTGCTTCTTTCTTTTTACATGTTCATTCTATGTTAACCTCCCCCTTGTTCTGTGACACACACACAGTGACACACACACACAGTGACACACACAATGACACACACACGCAGTGACACACACACACACACACACACACACACACACACACACACACACACACACACACACACACACACACACACACACACACACACACGCGCGCGCATTAACTTTGTCCCAATCTCAAACATTTACACACCTGCGATGAACCATTCATTCACCGGAATCACTGAACACTTTTCAAAACGCGCACAATTACATTGGCAGGACACTTTCAAATTCGCGTATTGTTGTTGTTTTTCTCCTCAAACAAGCGAGCACTTTTCAATTTGCACAATTAAAGCTGACAAAACCGCACGACGCTTTTCAATTTCCCACTTTCGAAGTCGCTGTCCAGACCCTTTTCAATCCGAGCCACACACACACAAAAACAAAAGTAGCAATAAAAACATACAGCCAGTCAGAAAAGGACAACTTCCCAACTGAACCGTGGCCGAAAGAGGCACTGCCTGAGCCGCACAAGGCATTAAGTCTCCGCAATTAGCCCACCCTTCGGGGCGACCGGGACCCTCGACACACCCCCACACATACACACTGCATACATCTATGTAGACAATCGCTTCTTTACTGGCTGACACTCTCACAACTGCATAGTTTTACATTTTTTTTAATAAAAAAGCTGTTACTAAATAGGGCATTGGAACAAGGGGTGGGGGGTGGGGGAGCTCTTAATCTATCTCTACCCCCCCCCCCCCCCCCCCACCCTTAGGAACTCCCTTCTTACTGGATGACACTCTCACAACTGCATAGTTTTACATTTTTAAAAAGCTATTACTAAATAGGGTATTAGAACAAGGGGTGGGTGGGTGGGGGAGCTCTTAATCTATCTCTACACCCCCCCCCACCACCCCTAGGAACTCCCTTCTTACTGGCTGACACTCTCACAACTGTATAGTCTTACACACACAAAACGCTATTATTAAATAGTGCATAGGAACAAGGGTTGGGGGTGGGTGGGGGAACTCTTAATCTATCTCTACCCACCCCCACCCCTAGGAACTCCCTTCTTACTGGATGGCATTCTCACAACTGCATAGTTTTACATTTTTAATTATTTTTTTACTAAATAGGGCATTGGAACAAGGAGTGGGGGGGTGGGGGAGCTCTTAATCTATCTCTACCCACCCCCACCCCTAGGAACTCCCTTCTTACTGGTTGGCATTCTCACAACTGCATAGTTTTACATTTTTAATTTTTTTTTACTAAATAGGGCATTGGAACAAGGGGTGGGGGGTGGGGGAGCTCTTAATCTATCTCTACCCCCACCCCCACCACCCCCACCTAGGAACTCCCTTCTTACTGGATGGCACTCTCACAACTGCATAGTTTTACATTTTTAAAAAGCTATTATTAAATAGGGCATTGGAACAAGGGGTGGGGTGGGGGAGCTCTTAATCTATCTCTGACCCCCCCCCCCCCCCCCCTCTAGGAACAATAGCTCTCCTTCTGTATGATTATACCTATTTCCATTTACTTAAACGATATATTACCTAGACTCGGCCGACATATGTTTCTTCGCCTCTGGAGTCTGAGGGTTTGTACTTTTTAAGGCTAAAATGTAGGGATCCTCACTAAATTTAAGGGGGGGAAACACTGCACTTGGATGCAGTACACATCTTAACCTCGTGTAATATAAATTCAATAATAGTTTATGTAAATCTTTTAATACTTGTATGCGCAGACATAATGTATGTCAAAGTAGTCGTTTTGTTGTTCGATTTTAACCTGTTGGTTACCAATAAAGATTATTTGCCAAAATGTAAATAGCATTTTTCAATTCTGACCTTATATGATTTTTATAGATTCATATTATCTTTTAAAAGGTGGTCCTAGAAATTTTAATCTTTAATAGCTCATGGAGAAATAAACAAGATCTCTATAAATTTTAAATGACATTTTAAATAGAAAAAATAGTATTTAACAATATTAGGCATCTGCAAGTCGAGCCGTGGAACACATACTATTTCGCAGATTCTATAAACGTCCATCTGTACAGGTAAACTAACTCTATTAGAGCTCCATCATTCAGAAATTCATTTTCCTTCCTCTGTCTTCACTGTACCGATAGTACTGTCCCAGGTGTGTCTTGCGGGCTGGGAAGACGTAAAGCTTAAAGGGAAAACAACCGATCCCTGGCGATCCCAGGGATCGGGTCCTGGTCGTCAGAAAAGCTCTGCCTCGCTGTGGCTCGCACAACAGGGAACAAAGAAGGGCGAACCGTCTCTCTCGCCAGCTGTGATTCAAATGTGAGAGAGAGAGAGAGAAAATCTGTGTAACGTCCTCCG
>CM065692.1:25901259-25903759 GCA_017654935.2 Phymorhynchus buccinoides
GTGTGTGTGTGTGTGTGTGTGTGTGTGTGTGTGTGTGTGTGTGTGTGTGTGTGTGTGTGTGTGTGTGTGTGTGCGTGTGTGGGGGGGTATGGGTGTGGGTGTGGGTGCGTGCGTGCGTGCGCGCGCTAGGATTTTATAGACTCTGTGGCCAGTGTTGTATCGTGTGACGTGTGTAGTGTTCCGTGTGTGTGTGCTTAGGACTGACCGCATGGTTGTGGGTTGATTAGATAGGACAGTCTTGAGACTAGACTGGGTTGACTGGGGTTCAGTCAGTGGGGTTAGGTTTAGGCTAGGGTTTGTGGATGATAGCCACCCAGACACAGATCAGACTGCAGTTGAGCGGCTAAAACAGTAGCTTATTTTACTAATCGCTAAATAATACTGTTCTTCAAATTAATTTGTTCACGTTCTATCGGTTAAATTAGTTGCAGCAAAATAACAAAATGACACGAGTAATAGCGCAAGCCTTTTACTTAGGCTAATTAGAACCGATCTTGAACTTCATAACTGCTTTGGCTTTTTTGCACATCTTGAGTCTTGGACCCGTTATGCAGCCTTGGTAATCCTGTGAACAATAACTCAAGAAATGTTTGAAAATACTGTGGATATTGACCTATGTCAAACTCGCCCATCTTCCACGCTTGTTATTAACTTCTGACTGCATTGTGCATCGAGTTCCACCTCATTTTGTCTTCAGGCATGCATGAAAAAGGGTTTCAGTCTTATTTGAATCTGAATCTTCTTATTTTGTTATTTTCAAACTTAAACAGATTCTCGCTATCACCGTGCATAAAGGCGGCTCGCTTGGCAAAACCGCCGTTTGTTATGAGGAGCACATCGCACTTGGACAGAACCAGTTGGTCGAGGAGGGCGTATTCAAAGCCTTCACAGGCGTCCTGCGCCCCTTGACCTCTGTCCACGTGGACAATGGCCCCGCCTGTGTCGAACATGCTGTCCCCGTACCTCTGGCGAGTCAAGTTCCTGACCTCCATGTTGTCTGTGGCCAGGAACACGTTGCTGCCGTTCTTCACGTACGGGTCCACGAACTCCCACAGGACAGAGACGTCAGACACGTTCATGTTCAAACGCGAATCGTGTTGCATGGTCGCGCTTTTTCCAACTCGCATGTGGAAGCACACCAGAGGGTGCTTGCGCTGTTGGTAGCCAAGAGCGTTCATGTATTCCTCGAAACGGTGCTGCAGGTTCTGCGTTGGTTTCATCAGACTGTTCCACACTCTCGGGAACACCACAGACTCGTGTTTTCCTTTCGCCCATTCTGGGATAGTTTGCGAGTAGAGTTTGTTTTGGCCTAAGGCAAGGTGATAGTTAGCATCGTTGGTCACCAGGTAGACGATGTCTTGAGGGTAGAGTTCGTTAAAGTCTAGCGTGTAGAGTTTCGTTTTGATTTCTGCTCTAGTGTCCATGTCGTTGACGACGACGCTCGTCTTGCCTTTCAGCTCAGCCTCAGGGATGACCCAGCTGACGTCACTGGGCACGTAGAAGTGAGTGACGTTGCAGGGGCGATCCATGACGATGCCGAACTTGCGGTCAGTGGCCAGAGCCAGGAAGTAGACACTGACCAGTCCACGTTGTCTGTCTGACCAGCCTCCGCATAACGTTCTTCCCTGGCACCAGTAGATCATGTACTTTTGAGGAGCTGCCTTTAAACTGCCACTGTCTCTTGTATTGTCAGACTTCAACGATCGAATTTTCTGCACAACAGTGCCTTTCTGTGCATTAACATCCTTCTTTTCCTCTGGTTTCGTCGCAATGAAGTCTTTCTTTGTTTCATAATTCTTTGAGAGTCTATTATCTGAGGTGGGTCCTTGTTCTGATACAGCCTTCTTTGAAAGATTGTTTTGTGCAGTGGGGTTCCTTTTGGATTCAGTATTCTTTGAAAGACTCTTTAGTGCAATAGGATTCTTTTCAGATTCAGTTTTCTTTGAAACACTGTTTTGTTCAATAGGATTCTTTTCAGATTCAGCCTTCTTTGAAAGTCTGTTTTGTGCAATAGGGTTCTTTTCAGATTCAGCCTTCTTTGAAAGTCTGTTTTGTGCAGTGGGGTCCTTTTCTGATGCAGTCGTCTTCTTTGGTATGGTGTTTTGATGTTTCAATGTTCTAAGATCTGGCAGTGTTGAAAGGGGTTCGGTGATGTCCACGTCCTTGCTCACACAGCGTGAAACGTCGTTCCAACTTGTCTTGTTTGGTTGACAGACCAGCATGAACAGTAACATGTTTACCACGGCTGCCAGTATCGATAAAGCCGCCAGCAGGCGCACGATCTTCTTCATCTGCAACAGAAAATGAAAAACAAAACCGATTATTTGTTTTTGAGCTTCTTGTTGGATATTAACAATACAAAGGTACACAATGTATTATCAGTGTCTTGCGTAACTAGGTAAGACACAAAAAGCCCATGGGCGAGTAAGAAGCCCATGCCAATTATCTCATGAAATGAAGCAAAATTCAGTCACATTTTGCCCATGAGACGAGTGTTAAT
>CM065692.1:25916259-25931259 GCA_017654935.2 Phymorhynchus buccinoides
CATTTGTGATGGTGTTACTGTGCTATGAGCCACATGGCCGGCATATTGGCTCATCCGTATATAATACATAGAAATACAGTGATTTCATCTTTCTGTGTATGTTAGCTGTTCATTTGTGATGGTGTTACTGTGCTATGAGCCACATGGCCGGCATATTGGCTCATCCGTATATAATACATAGAAATACAGTGATTTCATCTTTCTGTGTATGTTAGCTGTTCATTTGTGATGGTGTTACTGTGCTATGAGCCACATGGCCGGCATATTTGCTCATCCGTATATAATACATAGAAATACAGTGATTTCATCTTTCTGTGTATGTTAGCTGTTCATTTGTGATGGTGTTACTGTGCTATGAGCCACATGGCCGGCATATTTGCTCATCCGTATATAATACATAGAAATACAGTGATTTCATCTTTCTGTGTATGTTAGCTGTTCATTTGTGATGGTGTTACTGTGCTATGAGCCACATGGCCGGCATATTGGTTCATCCGTATATAATACATAGAAATACAGTGATTTCATCTTTCAGTGCATGTTAGCTGTTCATTTGTGATGGTGTTACTGTACTATGAGCCACATGGCCGGCAAAAACCCAATCGAACCTATTGCCATTGCTATTGTCGTTATTGTTGCTGTTGTTGTTGTTGTTGTTGTTGTTGTTGTTGTTGTTGTTGTTGTTGTTGTTGTTGTTGCCGTTATTGTCGTTATCGTTGTTGTTGTTGTTGTTATTGTTGTTGTCGCTATTATCGTTGTCCTTGTTGTTATTGTCGTTATTGTTGTTGTTGTTGTTATTGCTGCTGTTGTTGTTATTGTCGTTATCGTTGTAGTTGTTATCGTTGCTATTGTTGTTATTGTCGTTATTGTTGTTGTTGTCGTCACTGTCGTTATCGTTGTTGTTGTTGTTGTTGTAGTCATTGTTGTTTTTTGTCGTTCTTGTCGTTATTGTTGTTGTTGTTGTTTTTGTTATTGTCATTATCGTTGTTGTTGTCGTTATTGTTGTTGTTATTGTTGTTATTGTCGTTATCGTTGTTGTTCCTGTTGTTGTTATTGTCGTTATCCTTGTTGTTATTGTTGTTACTGTTGTTGTAGTTGTTATCGTTGCTATTGTTGTTATTGTCGTTATTGTTGTTGTTGTCGTCACTGTCGTTATCGTTGTTGTTGTTGTTGTTGTCGTTCTTGTCGTTCTTGTCGTTCTTCTTGTTGTTGTTGTTTTTGTTATTGTCATTATCGTTCTTGTTGTCGTCATTGTTGTTGTTGCTGTCGTTTTTGTTGCTGTTGTCGTTATTGTCGTTATTGTTATTGTTGTTTTTGTTGTTGTTGTTGTTATTGTTATTGTCGTTATTGTTCTGGTTGTCGTTATTGTTTTTGTTGTTGTCGTTTTTGTTGCTGTTGTTGTTATTGTCGTTATTGTTGTTGTTGTCGTTATTGTCGTTATTGTTATTGTTGTTGTCGCTATTGTCGTTATTGTTGTTGTTGTCGTTATTGTCGTTATTGTTGTTGTTATTGTCGTTAGTGTTGTTGTTGTTGCTGTTGTCGTTATTGTTGTTGTTATTGTCGTTAGTGTTGTTGTTGTTGCTGTTGTCGTTATTGTTGTTGTTACAGCCTAAGCCTTCATCTACAGGTAGATGATTCTGGACTTTTTTTCTAAATATAACATTTTATTTGTTTCTTCTGATTGTTGCAGTGTTGGTTTTTGTGTAGGTTAAATGTGTCGCAATATATAATATTAATTTCGTTTGCAACGGCTGTACCCTGCAAATTATATTTATATAATGATAGAAATTGAATCATTTTTTAAAACACTTTTTACAGAGTATATTATTTTATCTTTTTCCATACGTTTCAGTCCACTTGCCTAAAGCGCATCATTATTTCGAGACAAAACATAATAATTTAAATACCCTTGTTATCCGTTGATATGATAACAGTCACCAAAGTCAATGTGTTACAAAGAACAAAGTGTTCTTGTTTCTAGCGAGTAAACACAAACTTAAACCTACTAAGAATTCGATTTGTTATTTAAGCTCCTAAACCAAATTTTGGAACCTTTGATGTTTTATCATGTTTCCTTATCAATATTTGTTATGAAGAAACAAACACGGTTTAATAAATAGACAGATGGATTACACTTTTAATTACAATAATTATTATATATTGCATGCTACTAGCCACTGGGGTTTGTGCTCTTATATTCCTAACACGTTAAGAGTGGAAACATTTGTCTATAAAAAAAAAAAGTTAACGCAACTTATTAAAAGAAACAAAACCAACAGTGATTTAAGCTTCAATTTATTTATTTATTCATTTATTAATCAAGACAGTTTATAATAGCGCTTATACTTAAAGCTCTAAGCGCTTTACAATGTCACTAAAACGATAAAATATTCCAAATATACCTTTACATATAGGGAAGACGGGATAAAAAGCCCACCCCAATTATCTCATGAAATGAAGCAAATTTCAGTCTCATTTTGCCCATGAGACGAACGTTAATGTCTAGCATTCGTCTCATGGGCAAATTTGACTGAAATTTTCTTTATTTCATGAGATAATTGGGGTGGGCTTCTTACCCGCGCATGCGCTTTTTACCCCGTCTTCCCCTATGTGCGAAAGCATTCCCAATCCTCACCCCCTTTGCCAAGTCTCTCATCAGCGAACGCAAAATACTTTTTTTTTAAAGATGAAAACATGAACTGAATGATGTCTATTGCAATCAAATACATTAGAAATACAAAAACTGTCGGTATTGCTACCCAAAAAAATCGGGACTTTACTGGTGTTGCACTGCCTTTGGGCATTGCCTCCAGTATCGTTCCCACCATCTTTGCATCTACTAATGTCCCGTATGTGTCTGTTCCAGACCGGAGGACGTTAAACAGATTTACTACTACCACTGAATGATGTCTAAAGACCCAACTTGCCTTCAGTCTCTTTCCAATGTGTCTCTTGACACGCAAGACACAGGTTTTACTCAACGCCCCTCAGCGGGATGCGACATCAGGTAACTGCACCTACGTACTGCCTACCAACGCGTCCACTGCAGAGGTGAAGATGTTCAATTCCAACAGGTTTGTATGTAGCAGTCCAAATGGGAGTTGTCAAAAAGCGCGAATAGTCAAATTACGCGACTTTTTCCTCTACGCAATTTGCGCGAACATGAATGCAATTTGAGCGACTATCCAAAAGAGAGAGAGACAGAGAGAGAACGCGCACACGAACGAACACACACAGAGACACACACGCACGCACGCACGCACGCACGCGCACACACACGCACACATACACACACACACGCACACACACACACACACACACACACACACGCACACGCACACGCACACACACACGCACACACACACACACACACACACACGCGCGCGCGCGCGCGCGCGCGCGCACGCACGCGCACGCACACGCACACGCACGCACGCACGCGCACGCACACGCACACGCACACGCACACGCACACGCACACGCACACGCACACGCACACGCACACACACACACACACGCACACTGAACTGGAACCAATTTATTGTCAGATTAACTATAAAAGCTGTACTGACATTAACCCTTTCACCGCCAGCCATATTTCAGCCAAAAATGTCCATTAAATTTACCTGGGCAGAGAACAAAATCCATCTGCAGTATTGGGGATTCTTCTGTGACATATATAAAATAAGGTCTATCCTTACTTCCCAAAACTAAGACAACAGGGTCTTTGGATAACAGACCCCAATTTGATGCCTCTTAGTGACATAGGTGTTAAATCACTGTGGTGCTAAAATGCGACTTTGGCGGTGAAAGTGTTAAAAAAAAGAAGTAAGACACACACAAACACACACACGCACAAACACACACAAACACGCACACATGCACGCATGCACGCACTTTGAGTAACTCGTGTGAATGTTACTAATAATGCGTGAATTGTACTATACTGGTGCGTGAAATTTACTAATACACTGTACGCTAGTCCGCTTCTTTCCGTCGAAACTCTGAGGTTGTCTTTTGTTTTCTCCTATGGGTGTTCGCGCGTTTTGACCATCAAACATTCGTGCATTTTGCATACGAAAAGTATTCGCGCTTTTTGGCATGTTCGCTCAAATTGACGGTAGTCTGTCAAATGCCCCTAATGTGATAAATCCAAGGCCCGCCCCTTCTTCTGCCGTTGATGCGTGGGGGGGTTGGGATGGGGGAAAGTTAGTAAGGGATGGCTTAAACTTTTTTATTTCATTCATTTCAAAGCATAAATAAGATAATGGATGGTGATAGGGAGAGGTGTTAGGATGGGGGGAGGGGCTGGGGGGGGGGCTGGGGGGAGGGGCTGGGGGGGGGCTAGAACCGGGGGCGCTGGCAAGTATAGATGGAGAAGGGAGGTAGATGGTGCAATGATGTGAGCCTGCACAACGAGTCACAATCCCGCGGTTTCTCGCAATGTTCCACAAACCGTGGGGATCACTGCTTGTTTCTAGTTCTGTTTCAGTGTGTGGGGTGTTTTTTTTACCCTTTCACCGCCAGCCATCTTTGAGCCAAAAAACTTCCATTAAAGCTTACTTGGCTACAGAAAATATTTCGTCTGTAATATTGTGGGAATTCTCTGTGACACATTTAGAAAAGGGTCAATCCTTACCAGGGGAAGACGGGGTAAAAAGCGCATGGGCGGGTAAGAAGCCCACCCCAATTATCTCATGAAATAAAAGAAAATTTCAGTCAAATTTGCCCATGAGACGAATGCTAGACATTAACGCTCGTCTCATGGGCAAAATGAGACTGAAATTTGCTTCATTTCATGAGATAATTGGGGTGGGCTTCTTACCCGCCCATGCGCTTTTTACCCCGTCTTCCCCTACCCAAATTTAGGAACACAATATCATTGACTAACAGACCTTAATTTCAAGAGTTTTTGTGACATGTGTGTTAAAAAAAAATCACTGTGGTGCAAAAATGCAACATTGGCGATGAAAGGTTTAAAAGAAAAAGGTTTTAATCGTAGACTACAACAAAAACTTCCAAATTAATTTATCTTAATCTTATCGGGTTATGTTTTCCGTAATGTTGTCTTAGGCCGTGCGCACATTAGACGCGGAAACATCATGAGATTATCCGCATATAAGTAAAAGAAATATAGAACCTAAGCGGATATAATAAACGCATGCGTTTGCGCATGCGCTTATTTTTTTTCCTTTCTTTCTTTTACTTATTTGCGGATAAGCGCAAGAGGTGTCCGCGTCTAATGTGTGCACGTCCTAGCCCTACTTCAACAAAAATGAAACGGGAAGGCAAAAATGTCGAACATAGTGCGGGAGCAGAGGCCTTATTTTGTCGATAACCTGGGAATGCTTGGTAGCGATCGTTTCTTTGCATTTTCCATTAGTCTGTACCTTTGTGCTTGAAGAATCCAACACCCTCTTGGCAGTTTCATGATATTCATGGGTTTTTTTTCCTCACCACTTTGTTGCCGAGACTAAACAAAATGCTACTAAAATGTTTATAGTGACTTCTTCTTCTTCTTCTTCTTCTTCTTCTTCTTCTTCTTCTTCTTCTTCTTCTTCTTCTTCTTCTTCTTCTTCTTCTTCTTCTTCTTCGTTCTTCTTCTTCTTCTTCTTCTTCTTCTTCTTCTTCTTCTTCTTCTTCTTCTTCTTCTTCTTCTTCTTCTTCTTCTTCTCTTCTTTCTTCTTCTTCGTCTTCTTCTTCTTCTTCTTCTTCTTCTTCTTCTTCTTCTTCTTCTTCTTCTTCTTCTTCGTCTTCTTCTCGTCTTCTTCTTCTTCTTCTTCTTCTTCTTCTTCTTCTTCTTCTTCTTCTTCTTCTTCTTCTTCTTCTTCTTCTTCTTCTTCTTCTTCTTCTTCTTCTTCTTCTTCTTCTGCGCTCCCAGGTCATAATGGCCATAATGGGTAAGGTACGTATGTGTCCGGTTTTCAGTTTTCACTGGTCTCCCCGCTGCGTACAGCAAACACATTCCGATTTCGGAGGAGCTCAATGGAGAAAAATGATTTAGAAGATTTTTTTTTTTTAAAGGCAGGAGAATGGGCCAATAAATCAGAAACTTAGAAAGATAGTAGATGATGGAAAACAAATGGAAAAGGCAGAGTCAAAGAGAGTGACAAATTAGAGGAAGCTACAGAACTTGGGGGATATGTTCAGAAGGTGGGGGAACTAATTTTAACAAAAGACCCCTCCCGGTATCCCCACGGGGAGAGACTCGTGGAGGGGGCGGGGTCGTCCAGCTCCCCGTATGGAGGCACGAGGCATCCACCCACTGCCCCAATTTATAGTGACAAATTGGAAGAACAAAGAGACATTCAAACTAAGCAGGGCCTGTATTCACGTTGAGATAGCATGAGACTTAGCATCATGCTAACTTAGAAGCTCTTCCAATGTCCTATAGGATTTAATAGGACTTTTGGAAGAGCTTCTAAGTTAGCATGATGCTAAGTCTCATGCTATCTCAACGTGAATACAGGCCCAGGTTTGTTTCTTTAGTCCTTTACTAACCCTGCCTTTAATTTCTGTTCTTTTTCTATTTTTATGTTATTTTCTTTCCTTCATTTTGTTTGTAAAGGCGGTCCTGTTTTTCTTTTTTACTCTCATTTTCTCTCTCATCCTTTGTATTTGTCCGTGTGAAAAACTAAGACGGACAGTTCGCAAAAGCGCTTAGTGTAGTTGTTTTGATTTTAAAAAAAATTCTCTGTGTTAACTAGTGTTTGGTGCATTGGAATTATTGAAGTGTGACGTTACTG
Organism: Phymorhynchus buccinoides; assembly: GCA_017654935.2. Taxonomy (NCBI): domain Eukaryota; kingdom Metazoa; phylum Mollusca; class Gastropoda; order Neogastropoda; family Raphitomidae; genus Phymorhynchus; species Phymorhynchus buccinoides. Next base: position 25,923,006 of record CM065692.1, read on the forward strand.
TGTGAACGTGTGTGTATCATAGTTCACACATCAACACACAGATAGTTGATATGTTCAGATGATGCGTTTTGATGTGCAATGTGGAAGTAAAGAATGACAGTTGATATGTTCAGATGATGTGTTTTGGTGTGCAATGTGGAAGTAAAGAATGACAGTTGATATGTTCAGATGATGTGTTTTGGTGTGCAATGTGGAAGTAAAGAATGACAGTTGATATGTTCAGATGATGTGTTTTGGTGTGCAATGTGAAAGTAAAGAATGATAGTTGATATGTTCAGATGATGCGTTTTGGTGTGTAATGTGAAAGTAAAGAATGATAGTTGATATGTTCAGATGATGTGTTTTGGTGTGTAATGTGAAAGTAAAGAATGATAGTTGATATGTTCAGATGATGTGTTTTGGTGTGTAATGTGAAAGTAAAGAATGATAGTTGATATGTTCAGATGATGTGTTTTATTTGATGTGTAATGTGAAAGTAAAGAATGATAGTTGATATGTTCAGATGATGTGTTTTGGTGTGTAATGTGAAAGTAAAGAATGATAGTGGATATCTTCAGATGATGCGTTTTGTGTGTAATGTGAAAGTAAAGAATGATAGTTGATATGTTCAGATGATGCGTTTTGGTGTGTAATGTGAAAGTAAAGAATGATAGTTGATATGTTCAGATGATGCGTTTTGGTGTGTAATGTGAAAGTAAAGAATGACAGTTGATATGTTCAGATGATGCGTTTTGGTGTGCAATGTGAAAGTAAAGAATGATAGTTGATATGTTCAGATGATGCGTTTTGGTGTGTAATGTGAAAGTAAAGAATGATAGTTGATATGTTCAGATGATGTGTTTTGGTGTGTAATGTGAAAGTAAAGAATGATAGTTGATATGTTCAGATGATGCGTTTTGGTGTGTAATGTGAAAGTAAAGAATGATAGTTGATATGTTCAGATGATGCGTTTTGGTGTGTAATGTGAAAGTAAAGAATGATAGTGGATATGTTCAGATGATGTGTTTTGGTGTGTAATGTGAAAGTAAAGAATGATAGTTGATATGTTCAGATGATGCGTTTTGGTGTGCAATGTGAAAGTAAAGAATGACTAGTTGATATGTTCAGATGATGTGTTTTGGTGTGTAATGTGAAAGTAAAGAATGATAGTGGATATGTTCAGATGATGTGTTTTGGTGTGTAATGTGAAAGTAAAGAATGATAGTGGATATGTTCAGATGATGCGCTTTGGTGTGTAATGTGAAAGAATTGAATGACAGTTGATATTTTCAGATGATGTGTTTTATTTTATGTGTAATGTGGAAGTAAAGAATGACTGTTGATATTTTCAGATGATGCGTTTTGGTGTGCAATGTGAAAGTAAAGAATGGTAGTGGATATGTTCAGATGATGCGTTTTGGTGTGTAATGTGAAAGTAAAGAAAGATAATTGATTTTGTTTTTGCAAAGACAGCTAGCACAGCTGTTCCATCGCACACACAGTCGAGCTATTTAGTTAATCGGCTGAATCTAGAAATCTTAGATAAAGGAAAATACACCATGCAAGCACGTCCTTTAAACATTGTGGCTGTATGTTCCACATAGTATTTCAAATATATTTCGTTCATCAGATTAATTGTAAAAAAATATTTCTGTTGAGCAAGTATCATTACACATATTTAGTAGAAAATGTTCTTAAATAATTCACTTAGTACCGCAAACATAAAGGAAATTGCCCATGAGTGAAAATCTAGCAACTTTAAGAAAATATGAAATAGTGAGGCTAAGAGTGAGGATATAGTGAAATGAATAAGGGGAAGGAACTTCTCGTAATTTGTTCTCATTTGTTCCTCTTATTCATTTCACGAGCAATTTTTAACTAAATAAAACTAATGCATAGGGGAAGACGGGGTAAAAAGCGCATGGGCGGGTAAGAAGCCCACCCCAATTATCTCACGAAATGAAGCAAATTTCAGTCTCATTTTGCCCATGAGACGAGCGTTAATGTCTAGCATTCGTCTCATGGGCAAATTTGACTGACATTTTCTTTATTTCATGAGATAATTGGGGTGGGCTTCTTACCCGCCCATGCGCTTTTTACCCCGTCTTCCCCTACACACAGTACAATATATTCTTGACTACTATTTATGAAAATGTACTTATGGTAAACTAAAGTTGGCTTGCAAAAATAACCTGTGCTAGGCGTTGCCAGGTTGTCAGCAGCGACATGTTGATGAGAACGCAACTTGATGCGTGCACACGGCTGTTTCAATTTGTGTTTTACAACATCCTCTTTCAAAAAAGATTCAACCCCCCCTTGTGCGGTTGTGTTTATCGCCACTGGCCTGTGACCATCCCGCAGTGATTCAACCGTTCTCAGTGGAATGGAACCGATTCAAGCATATAGAGATGGACGACTAAGCTTATATCATTTACTCCACGTTTGTAATAACAAAATTCATATTTCAAACGGGTGGAAAGGATGGGCTCCTTTTGAAGATACAGTGAAACGGTCCAACGAAGAAGAATGGCCGAAGAAAGGTTTTTTTCATCATGTTTCCAATGGGGGGGGGGGGCAGCCCGAGTTTTATGAAAGCCACAGCGGGAGCTGGGGGGGGGGGGGGTGGCGTGGAGGCGGGGGGGGGTGGGGTGCAGGAGATGTAGATATGTGTATGACGTATGATTGTATATAGGATTTACTAAAGGATTAAAAACTCAAGTCTAAACAGGTGAAGGAATGCTGGGAGGAGGCACATTGAAATAACTCGTTCTTTTTTAAACATCTGCAAACATGACTCAAAAAGTGTCTTTTGTTCCCCATATCATTAAACATATTTGGTCTTTTTTTTCCTTCCCCCCCGCCATAAATCCTCCCCTCCCTCCCCTCCTCCCCCCCCAACTCCCCTGCAGTAACATGCGAGGTCAAGAGATTGTTGAACTGTTATTATGTTTATCCTGTCAAAACTAAAAATCGCGTTGAAAGCAAGAATAAATACTATTGTAAACACCAAGGAAACACAATGGTAATCTAATCAACAAAGAGAAGCTAGAAAATGATCGTCAAACCAAACACAATGTAGACCCACGCTTAGACTGAATCCAATAAACAAGGGACAATTATGTAGAGAGTACCGTCGACCAGTTAGATATATTCACATAAATTATTATATATGCACACCCTCTCCATGGATGGTGATGAGATTGGTGTCCAATCGGTCAGAGACCCTTATGGACCATATACATCCTTCCACTAACCTTATAAACATTCCTGTCAACACACCCGCGCGCTAGAGAGAGAGAGAGATGGCTGAGAGAGAGAGAGAGAGAGAGAGAGAGAGAGAGAGAGAGAGAGAGAGAGAGAGAGAGAGAGAGAGAGAGAGAGAGAGAGAGAGAAAAGTCTGAAGTCTGAAGCTTTTATGGATTAGGCCTCTCTGCCCATATCAATACTTGTTATCAATAAATAAATGTAAACTAGAACAATAAAATCATGCATATTTTCCCCATTCCCTCCCCTCACACGCGAATGTGAAGTGTGGTGTGTGTGTGTGTGTGTGTGTGTGTGTGTGTGTGTGCGTGTGCTGTGTGTGTGGTGTGCGTGGTGGCGTGGGTGCGCGTGCGTGCGTGTGTGTGTGACGTGTGTATGTGTTTACTAAAGTTAAAAACTGTGTGGTGTGTGTGTGTGTGTTGAAATGTGTTTTTTTTTTTCACTCCGTCTGCGTGTGACTGTGTGTGCGTGCGTGCGTGCGTCCCCACTCCCTACCCTCCTCCCCTGCGTGCACTTGTGTAACCCCCACCCCAACATGGCCGCCCTCCCCATCTCCCCCACATTTTTAAAGGGGGTTGATTGCACTTGTCTTGACTAATTACCGGTGTGTTTTTCTCTGATATCTTTCTCAGAGTTCCCCCCGCCCCCCTTTATTGTTTTCAAGTATTAAAATGCAAGTTGGTTTGCTGGTTGGTTAGATTGGTTGGTTAGATTGGTTGGTTGGCTGGCTGAAAAATAAAACAAAAGTGTTCTTAAATGAGGAAAGACTATCCAATTAGCAAACAGTTGTCTTTGTGCTAGCTTATTAGATGCTAATATCTCATCTGATGATACGCGTGTTTCAAGTGCATACCACAGAGCAAAACCAGCAAAATGCAATTAGCATAATCTGCAAACAAAGGCATAAAAGCAACAACGTTCAAAAGACACCTTCAACACTCCGTGAAAGTGGTGCGAGTGGCTGGTTTATTCCGTTAAAGAGAGCTTGTAGTACATCTTTTGTCTTAGTTGTCATGATATAATGCAGGCATGAGCAAGAAATCAAAGACGAGGAACGAAAGACAAAAACAGGGGGGGCACGTTTGTTCACATGGTATTTAGACAAATCACTGGCAATAGAATATTCAGTTCGTCAGTTTGGTTTTGTCACACATTTCAAACATATTATGTTACACGTTCGAGTTCATCTTTAAGCATATTTAAAAAATAATATTATGTGTAGATAAGTTGTTTATTTTTTCCAATAACGAAAACCCAAACAATTAGACAAACTGGATTTTGCGACCTGCTTCGAGGAATTCTACAAGTAATGCTTTGACTCGGTGTGTCGGTGTGTGATAGTCTAACTAAACTTGAAGCGGCAAAGGCTTATTTGAATGAGAATCAATGTTATATGGTTCCGCACCGGAAGCTGGTCTCTGCTGCCGGAAGTTGCATTCTCTTGCCGGAAGTTGGATTTTCCTGTCGGAAGTTTTTCAATTTGAAGAAGAAGAAAGAAAAAAAACCCGCCCAAGTTCAGCTGGTGGATATACTTCGGATTGTATTTATCCTTTTACGAACACACTCAACCATGGACCTACAAGTGTTTCAATTGTCAGCATTATCGCAAAATTGTAATATGTCTATAGAGCTATTAATGTTAGCTCTCGGGTGAATGTCTCTTTCTACCAATGTGTATTGTGGAATCGTTGGCAAAACATGGTGTTAAGCATTATAGATACAAGTGGAATCGAAATCGTTGCCGATTTTTTTCAATGAAAAACATAGGCTACCACATGCTCTTTGTAATAATACGTCTTCTGTTAGATTTGGAGACATATGTTCACAATACGAATGCTCACAAGACAATTTCTCACAAGAGAAATGCTCACAACTTCAACGAAAAAGACGACGAATGCTCACATGCTCAGATGCTCAGATGCTCTCTCTCTCTCTCTCTCTCTCTCTCTCTCTCTCTCTCTCTCTCTCTCTCTCTCTCTCTCTCTCTCTCTCTCTCTCTCTCTCTCTCTCTCTCTCTCTCTCTCTCTCTCTCTCTCTCTCTCTCTCTCTCTCTCTCTCTCTCTCTCTCTCTCTCTCTCTCTCTCTCTCTCTCTCTCTCTCTCTCTCTCTCTCTCTCTCTCTCTCTCTCTCTCTCTCTCTCTCTCTCTCTCTCTCTCTCTCTCTCTCTCTCTCTCTCTCTCTGTCTGACTGTTAAAAAAATAGTAAATGAGAACTGAACAATGAATGATTTTCAACAGTACCCTAGCAAAGCTTAGTCGTTTGTTTATTACTCTTAAACTAGGGGACATGTGCACTGGTTCTCGTGCTGTAGCTAAAGGGGTTCGTTAGCCTTTTGTGACGTAATCTGGCAGTCATGGTCGGAAACGACAGACAGGCCTACACATACATACACTTTATACACATGCGGGTTTTTTGCATATCTCCTTCATATACACTCTCTTCAGTTGTTGTTTTCTTTTGTGAGCAATTGTCTTAAGGTTATGAGCAAGTGTCTTGTGAGCATCTGTCTTGTGAGCATTCGTCTTGTGAGCATAATATGTCCCAACGCCCTTCAATTACAATGCCGACATGATAATAATAAAATGGCCATAGTTTTTGTTTTGTTCTGTTTTTTGTTTTGTTGTTGTTGTTGTTTTGTTGTTGTTGTTATTGTTAGAAAATATCGAGCAACAACATACTTTAACAATACGCAACAATACGCAAACAACATCAACAAAAACAACAACAACAAGTGCAACGCCGAGCGGCTGCAAAGTGCCCTCGCAGCATCGCCGAGCTACTCTGAAATCGGAATGTGTCGGCTGTACACATACATAAAAACGCATAAAAACAGCACGTAACTACATACAAACGCATCAAAACAGCACGTAACTGAATAGTTATTGATATGTAGCCTTAGGGTTCGGACCCGTGATTTGAGAGCGCGCGATCATGCGCACACGCGCGCACAGAAAAATTCATGACAACTGTGTTATAGACCATTCATCAAGAAATGTTGTGAAAAAAACTGCATTGAAATATATGCAAAACTTCGCGAGATATTAGCGATTATGTGTTTCGGGGTTTGAACCCCGTAACTGGCGCGACCTTGACCTTAATGTTAAACTAAATACATCAGTGGATAGCTTGCATCTTGGTAAACTAGTATACCACATTTGATGATGACAGACTGAATAGTTTTTGAGAAAAACGGACGAATAGCCGGATGGACGGAGGCACGCCGGACACCGGACGGACGGACCAGACAAAAACAATAGCTCCCCGAAGCCTCGGCTCGGGGTTAACAACAGAAAACAAACTTTCAAACGATAGCAACTCTTCACTTGCCGTCCTACCATAATAGTTTCCCCTTCGAGCCACGTAAGGCCATTCACCGACACGTCGCATCTACCTTGCTTCACTGCTTCAGAAAGGGGCATAAGATGTCAACAGAAGGATTTAATTTTATTCTCAAATACGACGCTTCGCTGAATATGTTGAGAAAACATGGGAACGCATAGACGAGGAAACAGGGAATTATTGCAATGATGGTTTTGAGTAAAGTAAGGTACTCTAGTTTTAAGTAGTGCGCCTGACACGATGCTAAATTAGCAAACGTGTCTACGGTTAGATGTATGTATACGAATAATGACTAGTAGCTAAAACATTAGAATCTTTGTTGGTGTTAATTATACACGAGCTCTCGCGCTTTGTGCGCGTTCGTGCATGCGCGTGTGACGTATGCGTGAAGATGTATGTGTGTTCTGTGCGTGCTCGCGCGTGTGTGTGAGAGACAGAGAGAAAGAGTGCGGTGTGTGTGTGTGTGTGTGTGTGTGTGTGTGTGTGTGTGTGTGTGCGTGCGTGCGTGTGCGTGCGTGCGTGCGTGCGTGTGCGTGCGTTGCCTGCGTGCGCATGCGTGTATGTATGTGTGTGTGTGTGTGTGTGTGTGTGTGTGTGTGTGTGTGTGTGTGTGTGTGTGTGTGTGTGCGTGCGTGCGTGCGTGCGTGTGCGAGCGTGTGTGCGTAAGGTAGACCATACTGAATATAATTCCCGAATTTATGTAATACTGAAATCAGTCTCGAAGATGTTTCGGAATTCCGTTTGTTAGACTGTCTGTCTGTCTCTGTCTCTCTGCCTCTGTCCCCCTATCTGCCTGTCTGCCTGTCTGTCTGACATTGCTGCATGTGTTTGTGTGCGTACGTCATCGAGTTGTGCATAGAATTAGATAGATCGATAAACAAAAGAATAATTGGATGAGTCTTTCTGCGTTTGCCTCTCTCTCTCTCTCTCTCTCTCTCTCTCTCTCTCTCTCTCTCTCTCTCTCTCTCTCTCTCTCTCTCTCTCTCTCTCTCTCTCTCTCTCTCTCTCTCTCTCTCTCTCTCTCTCATTCTCTCTATCTCTCTCCCTCTCTCTCTCTCTCTCTCCCTCTCTCTCACCCTCTATCTCTCCCTCTCTCTCTCTCTCTCTCTCTCCCTCTCCCTCTCCCTCTCTCTCTTTCTCCCCTTCTCTCTCTCTCCTTCGCGCTCTCTCTCTCCTCTCCCCCACCCCCCACCCCTCTCTCTCTCTCTCTCTCTCTCTCTCTCTCTCTCTCTCTCTCTCTCTCTCTCTCTCTCTCTCTCTCTCTCTCTCTCTCTCTCTAGCTAGCTAGCTAGCAATGTGCTATTACCACAGTTGTACGTTATCTGTATGCCTTTCTGTCTGTTTGCTGACTAGCTTGTGTGTTTATTTCTGTGTTATTTTTCTCTCTCTTTTTTTTGCGCTCGAGGTTTATTGATAGTCCTGTATACAAAATACAGAAAGATAACAACGTTAAGCAAACCCAAAACGAAACAAAACAAACACCAAGCGCAGTCCTATATAATGATTATGCCGAATATGCATAATACTTATCATTAGAAAAAATAACATTGGGGGGGGGGGGGGGGTTGGAAGCTGACATTGTGTCAAACTTACCAGGGAGTAGTAATGAAAGCCGAGAGAGAATGTCCCGTTTAGCAAAATATGAATATGGCCTTTTAGTTTTTTTCTCGCG
>CM065692.1:25941259-25943759 GCA_017654935.2 Phymorhynchus buccinoides
GACGAGAACTGCATGGAGCTGGACGACGATGACCCCGGTCACCTGTGGAACGACGAGCAGTGCGACCACCACAAGCACTTCATCTGCCAGAAGAGGTCAGCACATTGCTGCGGTAGGGTAACACGGGGTAAAAAGCCCCATGGGCGGGTAAGAAGCCCATGCCAAATATCTCCTGAAATGAAGCAGATTTCAGTCACATTTTGCCCATGAGACCAGTGTTAATGCTTAGCGTTCGCCTTATGGGGAAAAATTTACTAAAAAAAAGCCCATGGGCGGGTAAGAAGCCCATGCCAAATATCTCCTGAAATGAAGAAAAATGTCAGTCAAATGTTGCCCATGAGACGAGTGTTAATGCTTAGCGTTCGTCTTATGGGCAAAATTTGACTGAAATTTGCTTCATTTCAGGAGATAATTGGCATGGGCTTCTTACCCGCCCGTGGGCTTTTTACCCCGTCTTCCCCTAGTGTTCATTGAACATATAAGTATTATTATTATATGTATTAGGTATTAGGTACTTTATAGTCACATGAGGCATCTCTGTGAAATTCGGGTTGCTCCCGCCTGGAGAGAGCGTCGCAGCCAGAGGCGCGCCTCCCATTGTTTTTGTCTTTTGGGGGGGGGGGGTTTGCATGCGATTTTATGTGTGATTGATGAGGAAGGAAAAGGAGGGGGGGGGGGCGGTAAATTTTGACTAAATGACAACTTATTTTCGTTGCCTCTGGGATTAACGTGTGCTAAGTGCATGGGCACACGGGACCTCGGTTTATCGTCTCATCCGAAATATCTCACATTCAGACCGTAAGGCCTATTTCAAAGTGAGAGGAAAAATCTCCTGTACTCAGGTTCGATCTCGGGTTTACTTGACACGAGGCGAACGCGTTACCACTGTGCCACTTTACATTACATAGGCTGGTGTGCGCATGAAAGTGTCCATTTATTTCAGGACTAACTAAATCAGGTCATGTCTTGGAAACGTTTGTGTTTGTTTGTTTGCTTATTTGTTTATTTGCTTATTTTTGTTTATTTGTTTGCTTATTTGTTTGTTTGTTTGCATGTTTGCTTATTTGTTTGTTTGTTTGCATGTTTGCTTATTTGTTTGTTTGTTTTTGCATGTTTGCTTTGCTTTGTTTGTTTGCTTGTTTGCTTATTTGTTTGTTTGCTTGCATGTTTGCTTTGTTTGCTTATTTGCTTATTTGTTTGTTTGTTTGCTTATTTGTTATTTGTTTGTTTGTTTGCATGTTTGCTTATTTGCTTATTTGTTTGTTTGTTTGCATGTTTGCTTATTTGCTTATTTGTTTGTTTGTTTGCATGTTTGCTTATTTGCTTATTTGTTTGTTTGTTTGCATGTTTGCTTATTTGCTTATTTGTTTGTTTGTTTGCTTATTTGCTTATTTGTTTGTTTGTTTGCATGTTTGCTTATTTGCTTATTTGTTTGTTTGTTTGCATGTTTGCTTATTTGCTTATTTGTTTGTTTGTTTGTTTGTTTGCTCTTTTGTTTGTTGCTGATGTTGCTGATAACCCAAGGTTATTCATTGCAAATAGCCTAATGATGGATGCAGGCCCCCAACCTGACATTAAAAGCAAAGCGTTGTGTTATTTTTAACTCTTTTTTTTTTAGACATAGCACAGTTGATTAACCCTTTCACAGCCAACCAAATTTCAGCCAAAACTTTCCATCAAATTTACCTGGGTAGAGAACAAAATCCATCTGCAGTATTGGGGATTCTTCTGTGGCAGATGTAAAATAAGGTCTATCCTTACTTCCCAAAACTAAGAAAATACGGTATCTGGATAATAGACCCCGATTTGATGCCTTTTTGTGACATAGGTGTTAAATCTCTGTGGTGCTAAAATGTGACTTTGGCGGTGAAAGGGTTAAACGCAAGATTCGCTGATTCGCACTTCCACTGTTCTTGGTACAGGACACTTTTCCAGCCCTGAATCAAACGGGTTCTGATACTATTCCCTTAACCCTTTCACCGCCAAAGTCGCATTTTAGCACCACAGTGATTTAAGACCTATGTCACTAAAAGGCATCAAATTGGGGTCTGCTATCCAAAGACCCTATTGTCTTAGTTTTGGAAGTAAGGATTTACATACCTTATTTTATATGTCACATAAGAATCCCCAATACTGTAGATGGATTTTGTTCTGTACCCAGGTAAATTTAATGGAAAAGTTTGGCTGAAATATGGCTGGCGGTGAAAAGGTTAAAGACACACTGACGCACCACGATTAAGTCCCTTGGTTTTTTTCCCGCTTTCAAAACCCAAATGAAAACTCACTTGTTTCAAAGAGCTTTCTCTCTGTAACTTTTCACATTAATTAGATGATGATCGAATGAATGTGTAGGCTATGTTAGCCCAATTGCGTGTGAATCAGTGAATGTGAGCGCCTTGTGTTTAATTCTAAAGAAAGGCGCTATATAAATAGGCCTACTACGTATTATTATTTTAAAAAAATGTTCTGGGTAGCTGTGACCCACATTATAGATGTCCAC
>CM065692.1:25951259-25958759 GCA_017654935.2 Phymorhynchus buccinoides
AGGTTAGTTGATTAAATCACATTTACTCGTATTATATGGTAAGTTGATTAAATCACATTTACTCGTATTATATGGTTAGTTGATCAAATCACATTTACTCGTATTATATGGTTAGTTGATTAAATCACATTTACTCGTATTATATGGTTAGTTGATTAAATCACATTTACTCGTATTATATGGTAAGTTGATTAATCACATTTACTCGTATTATATGGTTAGTTGATTAATCACATTTACTCGTATTATATAGTAAGTTGATTAAATCACATTTACTCGTATTATATGGTAAGTTGATTAAATCACATTTACTCAGTGTCGTATTATATGGTAAGTTGATTAAATCACATTTACTCGTATTATAAGGTTAGTTGATTAATCACATTTACTCGTATTTTAAGGTTAGTTGATTAATCACATTTACTCGTATTATAAGGTTAGTTGATTAATCACATTTACTCGTATTATATAGTAAGTTGATTAAATCACATTTACTCGTTTATATGGTAAGTTGATTAATCACATTTACTCAGTGTCGTATTATATGGTAAGTTGATTAAATCACATTTACTCGTATTATAAGGTTAGTTGATTAATCACATTTACTCGTATTATAAGGTTACTTGATTAATCACATTTACTCGTATTATTTGGTTAGTTGATTAAATCACATTTACTCGTATTATATGGTAAGTTGATTAAATCACATTTACTCGTATTATAAGGTTACTTGATTAATCATATTTACTCGTATTAGATTCTCAAACACTAAGCAAACCTTTCACTGGCAATTCACTCTCTCACTTCTCTCCTGTCACCGAAGAAGATGTGTTGAAGACCTTGAAAAAGTCTGCACCCAAAACATGTGACCTTGACCCCATTCCCACTTCTCTGCTGTATGAATGTTTGGATGTTGTGTTACCTATACTAACCAAAATAATCAATGATTCGCTGTCTTCTGGTCTCTTTCCTGATGTCTACAAAACTGCCATTGTCAAACCTCTACCCAAAACGCCCTCACTAGACTACAATTATTTTAAAAGTTTCAGACCTGTATCAAATTTATCTTGTGTGTTAAAGATCATGGAAAAGATTGTTCTCTCACAGCTTTCTGACCATCTCAGTTCTTATGATTTATTCAATATTTTTCAGTCAGCTTACAGACCAGGTCACAGTACTGAATCTGCTTTAGTAAAGGTTGTTAATGATCTTCTTCTTTCTCTTGATGAAGGAAAACTCTCAGTTCTGACTCTCTTGGACCTTTCAGCAGCGTTTGATACCATTGACCACAACACTCTTCTTTCTCGTTTGGAATCTGTCTTCGGCATCAGTGGTAAAGCTCTCCAGTGGTTCACCTCTTATCTTTCCAACCGTACCCAGATTGTTTCCTTTCATGACACCAACTCTGCCCCAGCCTCTGTTTCCTGTGTTTTCTCCTTTGAGAGCCTCCGAAATCGGAATGTGTCGGCTGTACGCAGCGGGGAGACCAGTGACAACTGAAAACCGGACACATACGTACCTTAACTCTTTATGGCCATATGGCCTGGAAACGCAGAAGAAGATCGCACGAATGCGATGAAATACCCTTTCACCGCCAGCCAGATTTCAGCCAAAAATTCCATCAACTCCATTCTCCTAGGTAGATAACAAAATCCATCTGCAGTATTGGGGATTTTTCTGTGACGTATACAAAATAAGGTCTATCCTTACTTCCCAAAACGAAGACAATAGGGTCTTTGGATAATAGACCCTGATTTGATGCCTTTTAGTAACATAGGTGTTAATTCACTGTGGTGCTAAAAATGTCTGGCGGTGAAAGGGTTACGATTTGGGGTACATAAATAATTGAATTAGACGTCAGCAAATTTTGACATGATTTGAATGAGCCGTGCTTTTATTATGTTTATTCCAAGGTTATATATCTAAAGACTGGCAAAGTTGGTGGATTCAAGGTCGGTGACACGGGGCGATTTGTTGGTCGTGATGGTAGATAGCGCATAACTCTCGCAGTGCGTTTCTTAGTGAAGCATCGGGCAGACGTTTGGGAAACGTGCTGGGGTGGTCATGATAATGATGCTGCTGCTTATTGGACTGCTGGGGCTGTTGGCTTCACCGTGTAAGTCGCTTATCCCTTTTTGGCCGTTTCTCATATGATTCCAATTTAATGAATCTCCTCCTCCTGAGAAAAAAAGAAGTAAAAACTGGCACACATTCTGTCCCATCCTTTTCACTGTCTTCTAGAACGATTTGAAATATTCATTCCGAGACAATTGCTCCTATTTGACTTTTCTTCGGATGTAGAACTGAATTTGCGGATTTGCATTCCAGGGATGTTCCATGGAGCCATCTGTAAATTAACCCCTTGACTGCCAGAGAATTTGTTTTTAATAATTAGGCCAATCATGCCATGAAAAAGACAACTGATAGAGCCAGTCTGGCAAAATGGTCTGGGGATATAACTTTCTTGACTGTGTCAGAGTAAAAGCCAGCATTTCAGCGTTATTTCTCTTCATCTGATGACATCATCAGTGATGTCATCAAGTCAGTATGTGATACGTTGGTGGCAGTCAAGGGGTTAATTTTGCCTTCGAGAATGTCTACAGGATTACTGGGATCAGGGAGGGTTTATCAGCATAAAGGAGAGCAGGTCAAATCATTGCCTGATACACGTATTTCTGTACTATTAATTTTGAATATAGCACATATCACATCATGCTATCATGCACTCTTGCATTCTGGTGAGCGCAAAACAGCCACACACAACACAAAGCAAAACCGATCACATGGCTTCACAGTCATGGTGTTTAGGTTCTTGATGCCTTCCATCAGAAAGATCTCCACTTTCCCTCATAAATTTGTTCGAAGCAGACGTGAAACTCAAGCTACTTAGGGGAAGACGGGGTAAAAAGCGCATGGGCGGGTAAGAAGCCCACCCCAATTATCTCATGAAATAAAGAAAACTTCAGTCAAATTTGCCCATGAGACGAATGCTAGACATTAACGCTCGTCTCATGGGCAAAATGAGACTGAAATTTGCTTCATTTCATGAGATAATTGGGGTGGGCTTCTTACCCGCCCATGCGCTTTTTACCCCGTCTTCCCCTACTATTCTTTTTCTTTTATTTAACTTTTTTCAACACATTTTACATTAAAATACGAAAGGACAGAACGCACACACATACAAAAAAGGACAAGAACTGACCACATCAAATATCTGGACAAGAAAAATAAGCAGACAAACAATCGAAACAACAATGCGTAATCAAGCATAAATGCTAGCATGGAATAACCCGAGCTTTGAAATAATACCAATAAAAAAAGATCACAGTAATCATATAAATAGTAATGGGTAAGGAATTATCATTAGCGATGGTGTTATATGTGCACAGGCCGTTGTGGCGGTGTATTTTTACCTCTATGAGATAAGTAGTCCTAACCGGAAGTAGTCCTAGCGTAGCCAATCAGAATCGTTTGTTTGTCCGCCATTGTGAATTTTGCGAAACTAAGTGCATGGATTTGTACATCGATTTCTCGGCAAATATGTAGATTTACACCCTCCTGCTCTATTTCTTGGTTCTTTCCGTGGTTAGGGATAGGGTTAGGGTTAGGGTTAGGGATAGGGTTAGGGTTAGTTGGGTACAGTTCGCATGCGAAAGGTAGATATTTAATGACAGGTACTTATTTATCATAACACCGTACCTTAGATGCAAATTGTGTTCAAATAAGATGCATGTGGGTCATATTACATTCTGTGTTGACAGACATTGGACATAAAAAAAACAATGACTCATTTACATAGGCCCTGAACATTAGTACATCGGTATGTACGGCTAACAATGGCGGCTGTACAATGTGAAGTAATTTTCATCCAAGAACAAGGATTTGTATGGTAGCCACTCCAAAACGAATTTGTCATACGAAAAGATTTGTCTAGCAATATATTCCTCAATTTTATGTCTATATTTCAGCTTTCTTAACCCTTTCACCGCCAGCCATATTTCAGCCAAAAATGTTCATTAAATTTACCTGGGCAGAGAACAAAATCCATTTGCAGTATTGGGGATTCTTCTGTGACATACATAAAATAAGGTCTATCCTCACTTCCCAAGACTAAGAGTCTTAGTAAGACTCTTTGGATAATAGACCCCAATTTGATGCCTTTTAGTGACATAGGTGTTAAATCACTGTGGTGCTAAAATGCGACTTTGGCGGTGAAAGGGTTAAACACCCTTGTAACTCTGGACTCCGTTTGTCGAGTTTACATTTGTACAAGAACTGTTTAGCAAAGCACACAATGAAATATACCGTTTATCAATATGTCATTTTGTTGTCATAACCTAATATTACTAAAGGTGCTGGCAACTGCATATTGTGCGTATTTGTACATTTGTCATTTATTAAATCAACCAGACTCTTCCAAAAACGTTGAACAATATCACAATGCCAAACCATATGGATAATATTATCTTTATAAGTATTGCAAAAACAACAACGGTCATTTTTAGCCAATATTAATATTACTTTTGTGCCTATGCACCTGTGCATTATTTTCATTTGAAACCATTTCATCCCAACATCTGACACTTTATGAAGATAAAGAAAACACTTTTCCCAGTCAATATCAACATTCAGTTTATCATTCCACTTTGTGCAGCACCTTGGGTGAGTTTCATTATCAATAAATACATCATAGTATACCTTACAACCTTTATGTATTGACATTAGTTTATTTAAGCGTATCGGAATGTCTAGATATTTGTTATTATCAACAGTTATACCTGACTTACGTATCTAATTGGTCATTGCTGATCTATACCCATAAAACAAAACGATGGCTTGGAGTCAAAACGGACTATCTTTAGATAGCCCATTGACGTATTATTGAACTTATTGCGAAAACTAATAACTTGTATAAAAACAATACTGCAGAAATATAGAAAGCATAATCCCAATTTAATATTATTTGTAGTCTTTTTTTTAATACAAGTTCTTAGGTTTTGCAATATCATCAATAATAACTCAATGGACTACCTAAAGATAGTCTGTTTTGACTCTAAGCCATCGATAATGTAGTTTATATTAAGATTGTACTTGTCTTTAAATTGTGCATATGACATAAACTGTCCATTTTCCAGCATAAAATGTGCTATGCAGTATACTCCCTTATCCACCACACATACTACATCGCTACTCTCAATTCTTACCATCTCACCCAATGTTCGTTTTTTTCATTCCCAGGTCAGGCCCAAACCACTCCCACTAATGGGTGTCAAACAGGTTTTACTCTCTTCGGGCAATCCTGCTACGCTTACATGCAGGAATCCAAGACTTGGTCTGATGCTCAGGTGAACGGGGGGGGGGGGGGGTTGAGGGGAGGGGTAAGAATGGGTAGAATGGCTAGAATGGCACAAGCACGACTGTGCCCTTCCTTAAAGATGCACTGACGCACCACGATTAAGTCCCTTGGTGTCTTTTTCCTGGGTAGCTGTGACGCATATACAAATGCCCCCAACTTGAAATTTCTTCCTTTTCTTTTCTGTTTCGAGCGCTCAGACAGTTTCCTGTCAATTATGAGCGTAGATGCGTCATGCCGCCGTTACGCGCCTAGCTAAGAAATACCTAGGCCCAGCAAGTCCGACTTCGGCTGGAGGAAATGTTTTTGAAAGTGTTTCGTGAAAAAAGGCAGGAGAATGGACCGGTAAGGCAGAAAGGTAGTAGATGACAGTAAGCAAAGGGAAAAGGCAGAGTCAAAGAGAGTGACAGATTAGAGGAAGTGACAAGCACAGAACTTCCAGAAGGTGGGGAACTATTTATGCAAAAGACCCCCGGTATCCCCACGGGGGGGACAACAACTTCAAATTGAGGCTGCTCTTTAAAATGGTGTTTCGTTTTCAATTTGGGGGCATTTGTATGGGAGTCAAACCTGGTCAAAGCAAGATTTCTTATCAGCTATAAAAGGGGAAACCGCGTGAAACTCGATAAAAATAAAAATTAAAAAAAACCGTGAATTTGACACGTGATCTGGTGGGTCTCTAAGTGTTTCTTTCGTCATGGCAACACAGTGACTGGCTTGGCGGGCCAGAAACTATCGACTATAAAGAGAGACAACTAAAATATACGAGGTGACATCGTTTTACTTTGTTTTGTCTGTTTTGTTTTATCACAAAGGATTTGTTTTTGAGTCTGTATCCTTGTCTATGTGCCTGCCTGTCTGTGAACGTCTTTTCCCTTATCAAAAATATTTAAAAAAATAAAAGGATTTTCACGACACTTAGTTCTACCCAAACGACTGATCATTCAATTAGTAGATTTTGTGATTCAGTTTTCCTAATTGTCTTTTTTGTGAGATGTGAAAATGTTTCTAAATTATAATTGCTGTTTTGTAGACTTTTATTACAGTGACAAAATATGCCGGTATGTAGGCCTAACTCGGTGTGCGCCTCTCTCTCTCTCTCTCTCTCTCTCTCTCTCTCTCTCTCTCTCTCTCTCTCTCTCTCTCTCTCTCTCTCTCTCTCTCTCTCTCTCTCTCTCTCTCTCTCTCTCTCTCTCTCTCTCTCTCTCTCTCTCTCTCTCTCTCTCTCTCTCTCTCTCTCTCTCTCTCTCTCTCTCTCTCTCTCTCTCTCTCTCTCTCTCTCTCTCCTCTCTCTCTCTCTCTCTCTCTCTCTCTCTCTCTCTCTCTCTCTCTCTCTCTCTCTCTCTCTCTCTCTCTCTCTCTATCTATCTATCTATCTCTCTCTCTCTCTCTGGGCTGGGTGTAAAAAAGTATGTATACTTATCTCATTACCCTGTATAAATAAAATTTCGTTCGTTCGTTCGTTCGTTCGTTCGTTCGTTCGTCTCTCTCTCTCTCTCTCTCTCCTCTCTCTCTCTCTCTCTCTCTCTCTCTCTCTCTCTCTCTCTCTCTCTCTCTCTCTCTCTCTCTCTCTCTCTCTCTCTCTCTCTCTCTCTCTCTCTCTCTCTCTCTCTCTCTCTCTCTCTCTCTCTCTCTCTCTCTCTCTCCTCTCTCTCTCTCTCTCTCTCTCTCTCTCTCTCTCTCTCTCTCTCTCTCGGGCATTAATGTTTTTAAAAAAGAGTACCATAAGTATCTTATGTTGAAACATACAAGCAATGTTGTCTAACCCCATTCTTAGCTTCAAATATGTTTCCACTTTTGATATGTTGACATGTATGCATATTATCTACTTTGTTGTTGTTAAATTATTAACAAGTTTTGTATTGACCTTATTTCATGTTTTCTCTCTCTCTCTCTCTCTCTCTCTCTCTCTCTCTCTCTCTCTCCTCTCTCTCTCTCTCTCTCTCTCTCTCTCTCTCTCTCTCTCTCTCTCTCACTCTCTCTCTCTCTCTCTGAATTACCCTGAATAAATAACATTTCGTTCGTTCGTTCGTTCGTTCGTTCGTTCGTTCGTTCGTTCTCTCTCTCTCTCTCTCTCTCTCTCTCTCTCTCTCTCTCTCTCTCTCTCTCTCTCTCTCTCTCTCTCTCTCTCTCTCTCTCTCTCTCTC
>CM065692.1:25963759-25966259 GCA_017654935.2 Phymorhynchus buccinoides
AACATGTGTTGATTGTTTTTGGTTTTTTGGGGTTTTTTAACAGTTTGCTCGAGACAGCTTGAATTGGGAGGACGATCCGAAAAAGAAAAAGAAAGCAAGACCAGAGTGCAGGTCTGGGTGGTTGGTGGCATTGGAAAATAATGTTTGAAATCATGTTTAAGTTTGTTATAAAATTTTGAACAATGAATTGATCGTTAGTTCAGACGAAATGAATTAATGTAGACCATTGGCGTAGCATAATCATGAAGAAAAGAATACAAGAATGAAACCAAAAAACTTGAGCGATTTTGCAGTATTTATGTTAGACATTCTCTTGTCCTCTCTCTCTCTCTCTCTCTCTCTCTCTCTCTCTCTCTCTCTCTCTCTCTCTCTCTCTCTCTCTCTCTCTCTCTCTCTCTCTCTCTCTCTCTCTCTCTCTCTCTCTCTCTCTCTCTCTCTCTCTCTCTCTCTCTCTCTCTCTCTCTCTCTCTCTCTCTCTCTCTCTCTCTCTCTCTCTCTCTCTCTCTCTCTCTCTCACTGGCTATCTCTCTCTCTCTCTCTGCTATGCAATTGTACATGCATTTCATTGTGTTTGTTGCTGATTTGTTGAATGTCTGTATTTCGATCCCCTTCAGAAAGAGGCTTTGGCCTATTCTGATTAAGTTTGGCATTCGCATTCGCATTCGCAAATTCTCTCTCTCTCTCTCTCTCTCTCTCTCTCTCTCTCTCTCTCTCTCTCTCTCTCTCTCTCTCTCTCTCTCTCTCTCTCTCTCTCTCTCTCTCTCTCTCTCTCTCTCTCCCTCTCTTGTGTGTTCGCTTATAATGGAGTTATTTGTGCTGATGATTTGTTACTATTGTCGTTTTCCCCTTTGTGACCCCCTCCCCTCTGACATGGGCAGAAGGCCTGGATCAGTAAGCTTTGTGAATTGTGTGTGTGAATTGTGAATCTCTCTCTCTCTCTCACTCTCTCACTCTCTCCCCTAAGTGTGAGTGTATTGCGGGATGAGGGTATGTGGTGTGTGAAAGCATTTCCAAGCAAGTCTGGTTCTTTGGTAGCCTACTAGGGGAAGACGGGGTAAAAAGCCCATGGGCGGGTAAGAAGCCCATGCCAATTATCTCATGAAATAAAGACAATTTCAGTCAAATTTGCCCATGAGACGAATGCTTAACATTAACACTCGTCTCATGGGCAAAATGCGACTGAAAATGTCTTTATTTCATGAGATAATTGGCATGGGCTTCTTACCCGCCATGGGCTTTTTACCCCGTCTTACCCTATATCTCGACTATTGGCTGCCCCAGAGCTGCACCTGTAGCTCCACTCCCCCTGGCCAGGTCCTTGATTCCGGGAAAATACCACTGTCTAAACGAATCTCAGGAAGTCCTATTATTTCCCTTCACTATAGGTGAAGACGGGGTAAAAAGCCCATGGACGGGTAAGAAGCCCATGCTAATTATCTCATGAAATGAAGCAAGTTTCAGGCAAATTTTGCCCAATGAGACGAGTGTTAATGTTTAGCGTTCGTCTCATGGGCAAAAATGGACTGAAATTTGCTTCATTTCATGAGATAATTGGCATGGGCTTCTTACCCGCCCATGGGCTTTTTACCCCGTCTTCCCCTATATATTCACGTAGACCCCATTCACACGAATCTGATCAGATGTCTAATACAAATATTTCATCAGATTTATGTATATAAACAAACACAGTGAACGAAACTATAGCAGGATTTCATTAGATTCCTCTAGACAGCGATATTTTATGAGAAACATGCTTCACAAGTGTTACGGTTGGATAAGTCGTTCGACTGCCATTGGACGAGTGTATCGGCTTCTTTAAAGATCCACCAGGTCCGTGAGTGAAAATCACGGGTTTCACGGGTTTCCCTTTTCTCTCGCTGGTAAGAAATCTTATTTTGACCAAGTGTGGCTCCCATACAAATTTACTCTTGCACGAAAACGAGACATCACTTTAAAGATCCACCAGATCACGTGTCAAAATCAAAAACAAGGGACTTAATCCAGCCGGGTCAGTGGGTCTTTAAAGACGCAGTGACGCACCACGATTAAGTCCCTTGCTGTTGTTTTCTGGATTGCTGTGACCCACATAAAAATGTCCTCATATTCAAATTGAGGCTGCTCTTTAAACTGATGAGTCGGTTTGAATTTGGGGCCATTTATATGGGAGTCAGACTTGGTCAAAACAAGATTTATTTCCAGTTATAAGAGGGAACACACACACACACACACACACACACACACACACACACACACACACACACACAATTGTGGCCTTTAATACTTTTATTAGCAGCTTAGGAGCTGAAGCTAATTAATAACATAGGTCTACTATATTCTTATTAATTAAACAGACAAAGAAAAGGTATGCAAAACAATTTTCTGCACAAATATTGAAATGGCCTATGTAAAAGAAACAATTGTTGTGATATACTGGTCTCCAAAAGTTAAGGGCCGGCTTCTGTTTTCAGTAGCTTGATATCTATTTATTGTACACTAAGAC
>CM065692.1:25968759-25983759 GCA_017654935.2 Phymorhynchus buccinoides
ACACACACACACACACACACACAGACACACGCGCGCGCTTGTTTGTGTCTCTTAACAAACTTATGCAGGTGTTTTGTTGTTGTTGCTACTGTTGTTTTTGTTGCTTTGGTATTTTTTGGCTTGGATTTACAAAATTCCACAACCTATCACACTATCTGGTAAGCACAAAAAAGATTGACATTAATTATTGCACTGCGATAACCTGGTGGCTGGTATAATTAATCTCTTTTTTTAGCAATGAACTGGTTATTTCATCTGGGGGGGGTCATAATCTAGCGTGCAAGGACATTTCGATCAGAATGTAAAAACTGAGGTGTGTTTTCATAAAAGTAATAGTGAGCTGTTTGCTTGAACATAGCACATTCGAGACAAAAGTTAAGAATTAATACAAATTGGCAGCAAATGTTAAGAAAAGCCCCCCTCCTCTGCCCCCTTCCATTCATTTCGGGCTGTTCCGTCGACCGTTGTCGCATTCTCAGATTACTGTGTTCTGAATTTACGTGCACATGATCATAACATACCGTCAACCTTTATTTTTGTGTGTATTTGAAACTAATCTGACCCTAAGCCTATCCGTAACCCTGTCCCAAACCCTATTTCTAACGAAATTGAACAAAGGGTGAATACTCTCTTTCTAATTAACTCCCCTCCACCAAAGTTGATTACCATACCAATCACCTAGCAGTGCGTGGGTCAGACAAACAAAGCATCATTCTCAAAAAAGAATGTGCCAAGTTCGCCTATGACCCTTCACTCACACAGTAGCCTACACATCAACAATGGTGGAGATGACAACATATATCCTATTTCTTATCCTAATCGTGAGGGAATGCGACATGCAGCGGTTTCAGGTTAGGGTTAGGGATAGGAATTAGGGTTTGGGATAGGGTTAAGGGATAGGCTTAGGGTCAGCGGTAATCTGAGAATGTGAAATGTGAGCCTGAAACGAATCGAAGGGTGCAGCACATTTGGCAGGTGTCCCAGAGGAGAAAACGTTGTCAACGTTTAGAGAGATAAAACTCTGTGTTGTGGAAAAGCAATATTCAGATTGTGAAATCGCCCGCACAATAGGGGAAGACGGGGTAAAAAGCGTATGGGCGGGTAAGAAGCCCACCCCAATTATCTCATGAAATAAAGAAAATTTCAGTCAAATTTGCCCATGAGATGAATGCTAGACATTAACGCTCGTCTCATGGGCAAAATGAGACTGAAATTTGCTTCATTTCATGAGATAATTGGGGTGGGCTTCTTACCCGCCCATGCGCTTTTTACCCCGTCTTCCCCTAGCTTTGTTAATAATGGACCATGCATACAAAATAAGGCCTACCGTGCCACGTGACATCGTCTGTTTTTGTATGTGGCTTGTCATCAGCCAAATAAACGAGTTTCGATAATAAACACTAATTTGAAGTATTTGAGAAAGGCTTCTGTTGATAATTGCATTCTAAATTAGACAAACGTTAAAATTGTGTATCAAATTTCCAACACACAGGGCCTTACCACAACAGCGTGCACTCTCGCACACGCGCGCGGACACACACACATACACAGAGAGAGAGAGAGAGAGAGAGAGAGAGAGAGAGAGAGAGAGAGAGAGAGAGAGAGAGAGAGAGAGAGAGAGAGAGAGAGAGAGAGAGAGGGGGGAGGAGGGGAGAGAGAGAGAGAGAGAGAGAGAGAGAGAGAGAGAGAGAGAGAGAGAGAGAGAGAGAGAGAGAGAGAGAGAGAGAGAGAGAGAGAGAGAGAGAGAGAGAGAGAGAGAGAGAGAGAGAGATCCAAACACACAGAGAGACTCAAACGCGGCAGCACGCGCGTATGCACTCAGCATATATACATACACAAACACACTCACTCACTTAGTCACTTACTCACCCATTCACCCACAAACAAATAATAGTTGTATTACTTCTTTCGATTGCTGCTATATAATCATAAATCTTATTAACATTATCCCGCTAAAACCATAACAACCAGCCCCTGGCCTGGGGAGCTCTGTCATGAAACCTCCAAGGCAAAAGAAAGATAGGCAAGCCAATAGGAATTGTTCGGAAATAATTAAGGGGAGTAATGTCATGGTGTGTGGGAGTGATCTTGCTTAATTCAATCGGTCAAACAGGGGAAGTCACTCTACCATCAGCTCTCGTAGCCTATCGACTCGTGTGCTTGAGCAGACATACAGCACTTAGAACACCGTGCGTCATTCTAAACATTTACATCATTTATATTTTTACGTCACATTTTGCAAGTTTTATCAGTTTGTGGCCACTGGCCACCCCTAATTTTCGTATTTAAAAAAAATGCAAGTCCTTGACTGGCATCATGCGGTTTCAAGCTTCGACGCCATTGTTGCATTATTGACGCCGAGTAATGGAGGTAGACAACTCTAATTTTCACGAAGTTATCTCCCCTAGTTTTTCTCCTGTCAAAGAGACCTGCAGAGGAGCCTGTATTCACATTGTGTATGAGACTCATCATCATGATATCTTAGAAGTCTTTCTAAAGTAGTAGGATTTAATAGGACTTCTAAGATGTCATGATGATAAGTCTCATGCTATCTCAATGTGAATACAGGTCCATTGGCAAATGCCCAAAGGACGGGCCTTACCTGGAACCAGCTATAAGCAAAGGCACAGGACAGGGTGGGTGGGTGTATCTCTCATTGGCGGCCTGTATAGAGGGGGGGTGGGGGTGCATGGCTAAACTACCCAACAACCAAACCATCATTACATACATATCTTGATTCTAAACATCGCAGTGCGTTTGAATCTAAATCTTTGAAACAGTTGCTCTAAGGAGTAAGGACACCACGCAAAAAACACACAACACTTTCAAATTTCGTAAAAATTGCAACAACAAAAGCACAGAGAAGCAGGCTTACTGTAGAGGTCCTATTTAGGAAAAGGGTGTGTCATCTGAAGTCATATCTAAGCAAGAAGGCTTTGTGTTGTTTTGTAGACCTAATCTTTAATTACAAACGGTATAGTGTGAGTTTTTTGTTTGTTTTTGTTTTGTTTGTTTGTTGTTGTTTTGGAGGGGGGGGGGGGGGGTCATACGTCGTCATACATACGTCGTCAGAAAAGCTTGACGTCCGTGGGTGGAGAATGAACGACAGTGTATGGCTATTGAGCGTCAGTGGATGACGTCTTGACGTCAATGGACGTGCACTGGACATCATCGGGTGAAGGCTGGTCCTCAATGGATGACATCTGGACGTCACTGGACGCAGAGTGGATGTCAGTAAAAGGAGAAGACCGGGCGTCTGTAGACAGTGTACCAGCAACGGTGGGAATGGCGGTGAATGTAGGACGCCTGCCCGAGGAGCAGAACTTGGAGCGATAGAGGCGCCACACTCTGGCGTTGCAGCCAAAGGCCAGGAGGATGATCAGGCCCTGCAGAGCCGTGCACAGCTCGGTCAGCACCGCCATCCACTGGCTGTGGGTCACCTGCCCCAGTAGACCCAGCACCCAGCCCGCCCCCGTCACTGTGGCCAGCTTGGCGTAGATCATCACCTCGCTCACACCCCTGCCGCCACCTCCGCTCCGGGCTTTCAACCGCCGCACGCGCATGATGGCGACGACTGTGAAAAAGAAACAGACCAGGTTGGTGAGCACCACGGCACTCAGCGGCACCAGAAAGGCCAGGGTCAGCAGGCGGTGAAGGTCAGTGTCCAGAAAACATTTCAAGCCTCCGTAGCCAACACTGGAGCCACCGGACACAGACGCTGAGATCAGCACAGTTGTAATGACTATTCCTGCTGAGCCAAAGACTGTGAACAGAACATTGTGCAAGAAGGCTTTCTTTGTCCCGCGCTGACTTGCCGCATGTCTTGTTTTGGAAGCGAATGCACGCATCATGTGCACGCACCCAACGCCCATCCACAGCAAGGCCACCAGCCAGAGCCAGTGTGTGACGATACCTACGAACATACACATCAGCTGGACGTCAGGATTGCGGAGCCAGTACACCAGCAAACTCAGCTGGGCACCAGCAAGGCTCAGTGACAGACCCATGATGTTCAGACCCGGGAGAGACCGCAGCTCCCTGAACAGGGAGTAGGTGAAGAAAGTCAATAGAAGGCTTACTATGGACACGACGCTGCACACTAAACTCAACACCCGGTGCACATTGGATGCCTCAACAATTGGTAGCATCACTGTTACGTTTCCTGGAAATATTTCTTCAAACGTTTCGAAGCACATGCAAAGATGATCCTCTTGCTGAAGCCAAACATCGTTCGGGTAACGCTTGGTGTTGAAGGATATTGGTTTCATGTCAAGATCCAAGTAGGAGGGGAAAACTATTTGCAGAATCTCGTCAGGATGTTTCATTTCAAACTCTTCCATATTGAAGCAGAGATGTGGACAGAGCAACGGCTTAGCCAATGGCAGAAATAATTGTTCCAGGCCAAACAAAGGATCTTGAGAATAGTTCTGCCATTCATAAGGAAAATAAGTTATATCCCAAGGAATACCATCAAAGAGGCCAACCTGCTTATTAAAACCACCATGCAAACCTGAAGTCAAATCAAGCCCCTTAAATGTCACCCTGTATCGATCCACTTCAACATACCAACTTTCCTGGTAAATATATTCCACAGCCATTGTTTCGAAAGTATCCCGCTGGTCCCCTGGTGAAGCCATAATATCCATCTCAACTATAGCAGACAGGAAGGCAGCAGCAGGACGGTTGCTTTCATCAATCATTACTTCACATTGTTGGCCTGCATTACCTGCAGGTCGGCATGTTTTGTTGTCAGCCTCCAGTAGTAACCTCTCCAAAAGGGATCGATATTCTAACAGAAAGCAAGAATCACTCTGCGCAGGTGACGTAAACACGGTCACTGACTTGTCAAGGTAGTGAAAGGAAAACTTTGAATCCAATGTCAATTTAATGTCTTCACCGTAGTTGCATGCCTGTGGAGCATCAACGTTTGGTGGTAGTGAGAGTATTGGTGGTGTAGGAGGTTTGTGGGATTTTGTAGGTGCAAGCAGCTCAAAAGGTGGCTTCATTGGTGTTGGAGAACCAGGAGATTTTTTAGATGCTAGAGGTTCTAAAGATGTTGGAGATTCAGGGGATATTGAAGGTGCAAATGGCTCTACAAATGACTTCATTGGTGTTTGTGGGATGTGGGATGGTGAAGGTGCAAATGGCTCTGCATATGACTTAATTGGTGTTTGAGATTCAGGGTATGTTGTAGGTGCAAATGGCTCTAAAGATGACTTAATTGGTGTTTGAGATCCAGGGTATGTTGTAGGTGCAAATGGCTCTAAAGAAGACTTCATTGGTGTTTGTGGTATGTGGGATGTTGTAAGTGCAAATGGCTCTAAAGATGACTTAATTGGTGTTTGTGGTATGTGGGATGTTGTATGTGCAAATGGCTCCAAAGAAGACTTCATTGGTGTTTGAGATTCAGAGTATGTTGTAGGTGCAAATGGCTCTAAAGAAGACTTCATTGGTGTTTGAGATTCAGGGTATGTTGTAGGTGCAAATGGCTCTAAAGATGACTTCATTGGTGTTTGTGGTATGTGGGATGTTGTAGGTGCAAATGGCTCCAAAGAAGACTTCATTGGTGTTTGAGATTCAGGGTATGGTGTAGGTGCAAATGGCTCTAAAGGTGGCTTATTCGGAGGCATGGCATCAGCGAGGTAGAGAGTCACCGAGACAGGCTGGAGCAGTAGTTGGAGGTGATAGCCCAGACCAGTGACACGCTTGACAGGCGTGCTGCACGTGTTGTTATCAGGGCAGAGAACCTTGCCTGCAGAGCACTGAAGCTGTTGGCAGCCATTCTGCAACATTATTACAACAGTAATAAAGGTTTTTCACCTTTTTGTAACAATATGACAGCGCTATTCTGCAAAAACAAAGAAAACCTGTCAATGCGCGTTGTTTTTGTAACGTTTGTAGCATTGTCATCAAAGTAGCAAAAGAGGCTTTTATTCTCTTTACCTTATATTAATGTAAATAATAAGGGGGAAAGCATTTTTGTTTTATTTAAAGTATCTTTATCTTTACCTATTTCTGCTGGATCTTTTGTTCAGCAGTAGTCGAAGAATGACTTAAAGGTGGACTCGGACGGATGAGTTTTTTGCAAGAAACACGTCGAGATCACCAGAAAGACAGCCTTTTCAAGGATCGGAACACTCACTTTGCTCTGGGTTCTTAGAAATTAAACCGTCAAAACGGCGATTTTTCCTTGGCGGAGATGCCGGAGAGAGTAGCCATTTTGGATGGGGTGGGTGGAGGTCACTCATTGTGATTGAAGCGTTTTCTTTTTTTGTAGTGCAGTAACAAAACAAAAAAAGAGGAGCTATTTCCTTTGTTGTGAGCGAAACTCCTTTAGATAAAATGTATAAAATTTTAAAAATAAAAATAAAAAGTCTTGTATTGCGAAAAGTTCGTGCAAACGATTTGTTCTAAACGCAGGCGGCCATTCAAAAAGAGACGGCAAACGCCTTCTCTTTGGGTGAAATAATTTGACTTCCAGCACCTTCGCCAAGGAGGAATGGCCTTTTTGTCGGCTTGATTTCTGGGAAACCAGGGCAAAGTGAGAGTTGCGATCTCTGTAAAGGGTGTTTTCCTGCTGATCTGGACGTGTTTCTTGCAAACACATCCGTCAGGGTGCCCCTTTAAGGTCCAGCATGAGAAGAAAATACAAAGAATCAAGGGAAAGGAATGGAAGGTAAGCATAAGCACCTAAAGAACCACGACAGCAAAGAAATAAGCATAGGCCCACATATTAAAAGCATAGCTCCAAACGACAGGATCTTTGCGCGATCTAGGACTGGCTTTTCATTAATAATGATAATGAAATAACTATTTATAAACAATTTACTTTTCCAACGAGGGTTTTCTACACGAAGGGTGTTTCTGTTACAAGGACAAGCTCTGTGTGCATCCTTCGTCAGTGAGCAGGCCTTTATACCAGCATTGCTCTTGCTCTTGCCTACATTTTCTACATGCATTGATGCAACTACACAACATGAAAACAACCTGTAAGGTCGGGGTCCTGGGGTAATGTCCCCCTGCAGCTGAAGTAAAAATTGATTTATGAATGTATTTTAGTTTGCTTTTTCCACAATTTATACAAATGCTTATTTTAAAGCAGGTCCGGATCCATGGGGAGGGGATTACCTGGGTTCCGTAACACCCACCCACCCACCCCCACCACCACCACCACCACACAAAAAAGAGAAAGAGAACAAAAAGAAAGACAGAGTCATACTTACTGTTTTGTTGTCCTAAGGCACAATGCATAGGGAGGTTGGGCACTTTATTTTGCTAAAAGAAAGGTTTCAGCTTCAGGGGACGTTGCCCCCTGACCCCCACCAGGGGCGTTGCCCCTGGACCCCACCGGGGGCCTACGCCGGCCCCCAGACCCCCGCCCTTGTTTGTAGCCCCCCCCCCCCCCTCTAATGTGCCCCAGGTCCGGCCCCTGTAAAGTGTGGCAAAAATACAGTAGACACACAATGATCTTATTTGAAACATTTTTTTAAAAAGGAACTTCCTGTTCTGGTAACATTCAAAAACATGGAAATCCTTGTATCCAGGGGCGGTATTCTCATTGGGGCTGCTAACATAGCATGTATCATAACTTAGCAGAGCGAGTTATCAGCCGACTTAGCACCTCGACATGAATACCGCTCCAGGAAAAGTTGCACCCATGTAGATGTCTGTATAGGGAAGAACCAAGTGAAAATGCATTCTGTGTTGTGATCATTTTTTCTCTTCACAAATCTTTCTATCGAATATTTCCGCAAGTTGTTCCACACAAGATCTTCGATGCGTGCAATAAAGCAGATTATGTACACGGGTACTTTGGGTGTTATACACGAATGTGGCAACATTGCCTTTTCCTTCAAAACTTAAAGACGAGTCCTAAAATATAGACTGGCTCTTATGGCTTTGCATGCAAACGAAAATAAAGTTTTAAACTCGAACGCTTTCGGAGAAAAAACAACACAATGCTAACTCGACCGCAATAAATCTCCTGAGGACTATCCACGATTACAACAATGATCAGTTTAACAGTTAAATCCGTAGGGCCTACATTGATCTTTCATGCAGGTCGATTGATTGATAATATATTTTTTTTTAAACATACAACGAAAGGGGTTATGTGTGTGTAAGGGGTCGAGGTTGTCAATGGCCATGAGATGGATGAGTAGTTGTTTTCTGCAAAAGAGTTTTTGCGAGAATTGTTCAGCCTTATTCGAAATAGTGCCGTGCTCGCATTACGCACATACACGCACACACGCGCGCATGCACACATGCACGCACAGAGAGACATAGAGAGAGGGAGAAGGGGGAGAGAGAGAGAGAGAGAGAGAGAGAGAGAGAGAGAGAGAGAGAGAGAGAGAGAGAGAGAGAGAGAGAGAGAGAGAGAGAGAGAGATTCAAACAATTTTAATGAATATGCCTTCTGCCCGTATCATAGGGAGGCTGGGGGAGGGGGTTATAATGACACATAACAGAGAGAGAGAGAGAGAGAGAGAGAGAGAGAGAGAGAGAGAGAGAGAGAGAGAGAGAGAGAGAGAGAGAGAGAGAGAGAGAGAGAGAGAGAGAGACGGACGTTCATAGCCTGGTGCTTTAAGTCCCGCAGCCACGTAGGCCTACATCATAATTATCTGGGGAATAATGTTCACGCGCGCATTTTATGTAGATATAGACAGATAGACAGACACATAGACAGGCAGTCACAGAGAGAGAGAGAGAGAGAGAGAGAGAGAGAGAGAGAGAGAGAGAGAGAGAGAGAGAGAGAGAGAGAGAGAGAGAGAGAGAGAGAGAGAGAGAGAGAGAGAGAGAGAGAGAGAGAGAGACAGTTGAAATCCATCTGACCTTTGGGTGATTCCATTGTCCTGAGGGACAAACCTGGACGTTGGTAAACCTGGATGGCGGGTCAAATTCAGCAGATGAAGAAAACCCGAGCAGGTCACCGTGCGTAAGTATAATCTGATCATCATTAGGTACGCCTACGCCTACCAAGGTGTAGTCATGTATACCATCGTCATAGTCCTCATCATCATGCACATCGTGGAAACAGAATGGTCCAAAGATATACGGTTCTTCGTTACAGATGGCGCAGAAGACGTTGGAATACATGGAAGCTTGCATCACGGTTACCGCCGCTCCTCCGGACCAGTCAGATTCTTCACAGGCCCGACGCACGTGCCCCTGATACTGACGCCACCTGCCTGTCACGTTGCACGTGGAGATGACATCAGTGGGATGATAAAAAGACTTGATGTGCTCACAGGAATGAGGGTTTGAGGTCTCGGGGTTATAAAGGGAATAGCGAGGAGGAGCCACAGGGGTGCAGATATCGGGAAGAAGAAGCGCTCTGTCGTCGTACTCAGTATCGTTGGTGACGTTGAAAATGAACTGGTTGTGAAGACAGCGCATGCTCCATTGCTCCAACGAAGACAGGTCATCGTGACATCCAGCACAGTGCCTGTTGGCGTAGGTAATCCCAGTAATCCGGCTGATGACGGGCAGCACAGTGTCCCTGCTTCTGGGCGCGGCCTGGGGAGACTGACACAAAGAACGGGTAGGGTTGTCGGGGTAGGTGGGTCCACAGGCGGTGACCCGCAGCGTCCAGTCAAAATCGACCTCAGTGCATTCTGCACGCTCAATTGGCGGTGGCTGCCACGAGTCCGTGTCTACTGGCGGACAGCACGTGCCGTAGACATGACAGTGCTCGCTGCAGCTGCATGGAAAGCACTGCAGGCACCTGTCTGCCATGTCGTTGACCAGCTCTGTCCCCTCACAGCGCATGGAGCACAGTCTACCTTGAAGCTGCTCTGCTGTCTCTGCGGCCTGGTCCCAAACCACTGTTTCTGCTGGGTCTGTGATATAGATGAGTTCTTGTGGTCCAATCTCTGTAATGTTAAAGTCATCTGGCTGAATCTCTGTAGCGTTCCCTTCTGGTTCGATCTCTGTAATGTTACGGTCTTCTTCTGGTTCGATCTCTGTAATGTTACGGTCTTCTTCTGGTTCGATCTCTGTAATGTTACGGTCTTCTTCTGGTTCAATCTCTGTAATGTTACGGTCTTCTTCTGGTTCAATCTCTGTAATGTTACGGTCTTCTTCTGGTTCGATCTCTGTAATGTTACGGTCTTCTTCTGGTTCGATCTCTGTAATGTTACGGTCTTCTTCTGGTTCGATCTCTGTAATGTTACGGTCTTCTTCTGGTTCTATCTCTGTAATGTTAATGTCTTCTTCTGGTTCAATCCTTGTAATGTTAAGAACTTCTTCTGGTTCAAACTCTGTAATGTTAAGTTCTTTTTCAAGTCCATTTTCTGTAGCATTCAAATCTTCTCCTTCGGTGGGGTTGCTCTGTCCTCCTGGATCCAAATTATCTTCATTGAATACACCCGAGTCGTTCCCAATGGCACAGCAGACAGTGCTAAATGTTAGCACAAAACCAATGAGCTTCATGTTGGTCCAGGTTTTCCTTACTTCGAAACTGGTGATCTTGTGTTTGATGGTTTGGTTAGATGTTTCTAAATGGGCTCGTTATATGACTTGCATCGGAATGTAAGTTCATCTACTAACTAAACCTTTTGCGTAAAATCGTGATATTTGTATCACAAGTCTAAGCATAACTAATGAAGCCAAGACACGGCTGCGGAATGAAACTCCATACACAGAGCTGACATCGGTGAACCTTTATGGTCTCCAACTATTTATCTATCTGATTTGCTCGCAAAATGCTAAACCGTTTTACACGGCAGTCACAAAATAATGGGAGAGAGTGCAATTTGAAAACATTTACGAAATAACAGCAGTACCGTACCCCTGGCACCCTTTGGATGGTATTTTTCAACACCACAAACAAATATCTGGTGGATCATCACGCATCACCACTTCTAAAATAAGTGACGTAACAGGGGCGTAACGACACCGGACCAATCCTTACAATTCCAACAACCAATCAACGTGATGCAAACAACCAATCAACGTGATGTATTTTGTTGATAATACTGGGATTGGTCGACTAGGTCCTTGTATTATTCAAGAAAGCAAATAAAACCAGTGGTGGGAAACCTGAATGGATCAATACTCTGTGTAACACCACCCCTATCAATTGGAATTATGCAGCTCAGAGGATGCACCGTTCTGTCTGCAATCCAGTTGAGATTTGATGGACTGCGTGGTTCATTAACCAGCCGCGAGGCAAACGCTGGTTAATGTTTTCAGCGCAGTCTGTGTGTCCCTGTCTATGTGACTATACCTGTCTATGTTAACGCAATAACATTTGAGCGGAGGGACCTAGAACGCTCAAATTATGCATGCTGGTAGGTACTAAGGCTATCTAGGCCCAGTTAAAACATGAAGGTCATTGGTCAAAGGTCAAGGTCACTGGAGCCGAAAATGCTGCCGAGCACCTGGCACAATAACGTTTGAACGGAGGAACCTATAGGGCGCTCAAATTGCATGCGGATATTTACTAAAGGATATCTAGACTAGGTTCGAAAATGAAGGTCATTGGTCAAAGGTCAAGCTCACTGGAGCCGAAAATGCTGCCGAGCACCTGTTTTTTTTATCGCTCAAGCAAGCAGGCAGGGTGATGTGTGTGTGTGTGTGTGTTCCAGTGACTGCTGTCCTAACAGAATCGTGCTTAGAGTGAGACAACAGAAATAAACGTGCTTTACTGGTTGTCTAGCAGGGAAGAAAGCAACTAGCCAACTTGTAATCTGCATGTTTTTGTGTAGTGCACATCATGTGTCATACTGATTTGTGTGGGGGTTTTAGGCTTTTTTTTCTATAATCTCTCTCTCTTTCTCTCTCTCACTCTCTCTCTCTCTCTCCCTCTCTTTCTCTTTCTCTATAATATATGGCTTCTTAGGATAATTGTTCCTTGTTGTAAATGCGGTAGCACATTTTATTCTTTATTTAGTGTGGATGTTGTCAATTATTTGTTGCATGTTCTTAATGTTCATTGTGTTCGCTCCATGAAAGGGGTTCCGAGTTTCTCTCTCTCTCTCTCTCTCTCTCTCTCTCTCTCTCTCTCTCTCTCTCTCTCTCTCTCTCTCTCTCTCTCTCTCTCTCTCTCTCTCTCTCTCTCTCTCTCTCTCTCTCTCTCTCTCTCTCTCTCTCTCTCTCTCTCTCTCCACCTCTCTCTCTCTGACTCTCTCTGTCTGTCTGTGACCGTTGTGAAATAGAGGTTCATCACCAAGCTGGCAATGTTTGACCAGCCACGTAGCGAAAGCTGGTTAATGTATTCCGGGCTGGCTGTCTGTTCCTGGCTGGCTGACAAACCAGCTCACCACGATAGCGTTTGAACGGAGGATGCTATTTTGCATACAGGTAGGTTAGTTAGGATAGCATGGTGATGTTTGAACATGAAGGCAATGGGTCAAAGTCAATGGACCCGAAAATGCTGCCGCGCGGCTGGGTGATCTAACGTTTCATGCTCTAGTGAAAGACTCACTGACGCACCACGATTAAGTCCCTTAGGGCTTTTTTCTAGGTAGCTGTGACCCACATACACTGAATGCCCCCAACTTCAAATTGAGGCTGTTCTTTAAAAAATGTTTCGTTTTCAATTTGGGGACATTTGTACTGGAGTCAAACCTGGTCAATACAAGATTTCTTACCAGCTATAAGAGGGAAAACAGGTGAAACCCGTGATTTTGACACGTGACCTAGTGGGTCTTTAAAGGTGGACTCTGACGGATGAGTTTTTGCAAGAAACACGTCAAGATCACCAGAAAGACAGCCTTTTCAAGGATAGGAACACTCACTTTGCTCTGGTTTCCTATAAATTAAACCGTCAAAACGGCGATTCTTCCTTGGCGGAGATAGTAGCCATTTTGGGTGGGGTGGGTGGAGGTCACTCATTGTGGTTGAAGCGTTTTCTTTTTTTTTGTAGTGCAGTAAAAAAAAAAGGAGCTATTTCCTTTGTTGTGAGCTATTTCCTTTAGATAAACTGCATAAAAAATTTAATAAATAAAAAGGCTTGTATTGCAAAAACTCCGTGCAAACGATTTGGCGGCCATTAGAAAAGAGACGACACACGCCTTCTCTTTGGGTGAAAGAATTTGACTTTCAGCACCTCCGCCAAGGAGGAATCGCCGATTTTGACGGTTTGATTTCTAGGAAACCAAAGCAAAGCGAGTGTTGCGACCTCCGTAAAGGGTGTTTTCCTGGTGATCTCGACGTGTTTCTTACAAAAACTCATCCGTCAAGCTGCCCCTTTAAAGACAGCGTTTAGCGAAGGGACTGGGGGTGGGTAGGTTCAGCTCGTAGTGTTGTCGGCTACGTGGTTTGAAATGTCAGAGCCCTTTCCAATCCAATAAACAGTGAAAAGTCGGGGTTTTGTTGTTGTTTAATCTCTCGAAAAATACAAAGACGGCAGTATGATTTCTTCTTCTTCTGGGAGTTTAAAGTCCCCACCACGCTTTCGCGCATCCGGGGGCCAGCGATAAAAAGGTTAATAGATTTTATAATAGAGATTACATAAGAGGGTGAGGGTGGGGGCATTAGGTCGGTGAAAATAGTATATATTTAAAACAGTTGTGAAAGATGGGGTTAAAAGAGTATGAGAAGAGAGAGGGGAGAGAGATGAGAGAGAGAGAGAGAGAGAGAGAGAGAGAGAGAGAGAGAGAGAGAGAGAGAGAGAGAGAGAGAGAGAGAGAGAGAGAGGGTTTTGAGAGATCTCACGAAAAGAGAAAGACGAGTATGAGAAAGATGATGAGAGAGAGAGAGAGAGAGAGAGAGAGAGAGAGAGAGAGAGAGGTTTTGCTTAATCTCACGAAAAATACAAAGACGGCAGTATGAGAAAGATGGGGTTTTTAGTTAATCTCACGAGAAATACAAAGACGGCAGAGAGAGATGGGGTTCAGAGAGAGAGAGAGAGAGAGAGAGAGAGAGAGAGAGAGAGAGAGAGAGAGAGAGAGAGAGAGAGAGAGAGAGAGAGAGAGAGAGAGAGAGAGAGAGAGAGAGAGAGAGAGTTGGGTTTTTAGTTAATCTCACGAAAAATACAAAGACGGCAGTATGAGAAAGATGGGGTTTATGAGAGAGAGAGAGAGAGAGAGAGAGAGAGAGAGAGAGAGAGAGAGAGAGAGAGAGAGAGTTGGGTTTTTGCTTAATCTCACGAAAAATACAAAGACGGCAGTATGAGAAAGATGGGGTTCATGAGAGAGAGAGAGAGAGAGAGAGAGAGAGAGAGAGAGAGAGAGAGAGAGAGAGAGAGAGAGAGAGAGAGAGAGAGAGAGAGAGAGAGAGAGAGAGAGAGAGAGAGAGAGAGTGAGTTGGGTTTTGCTTAATCTCACGAAAAATACAAAGACGGCAGTATGAGAAAGATGGGGTTCATGAGAGAGAGAGAGAGAGAGAGAGAGAGAGAGAGAGAGAGAGAGAGAGAGAGAGAGAGAGAGAGAGAGAGAGAGAGAGAGAGAGAGAGAGAGAGAGAGAGAGAGAGAGAGAGAGAGAGAGAGAGAGAGAGAGAGAGAGAGAGAGAGAGAGAGAGAGAGAGAGAGAGAGAGAGAGAGAGAGAGAGAGAGAGAGAGAGAGAGAGAGAGGGTGGGGGGTAGACAAGTAAACAGAAAACGTCAAAGACAGCCAAAGATTAAGACAGTTCACAGTAACTGATAATACATTCAGAGAAAAATCGTCTAAGTTTCACCAAATCCGTACTTCGTACAAATAAATTATTCATATTTTTATTTTCATGTTTTCTTCTGCTCCTTCATCTTTTTTTGTCTCTTGATGAAAGGAATTTTGGCATTCATTTCAATTAATAATGCCCTCTACGTATAGTAAGGAAGCATAATACCAAAATCTGAATTTTGTGTAAAATTTGGGGGGTGCGCTTTATAATCAGGTGCGCATTGCAATCCCCCAAAAAGATGGTAACTATAAAGCAGGCATAGGAATTAGAGAAGACAAAAAAGACTGAAAATTGGGGTCTGGAAGCAGGCATAGGAACAAGGAATATAAAAAAACACCTGAAAACCGTGTGTGTTGGGATACAGCCCCCATAAAATAAGGCTTCTTCTGTTATCTA
>CM065692.1:25988759-26013759 GCA_017654935.2 Phymorhynchus buccinoides
CCTTGCTGATATAAAGGGTTAACAGGCCTTTTGAAGACTTTTCAATTTACAAATGACTTTAAAGCACCTTAAAGGACCCCACGAACCCTGATACATACAGTGCACCACAGTCTAAGAATCATATACAGTGCGCCAAAGAATGTCAATCAGATATACTGATACAAAGTCTCTGAATCACAATATATGTGAACACATTTTTCTACAAGGCAACTGAGACCCCTGCGCCTTAAAATGTGTTGCACCTAGTGTATGACTGAAATCTGATCAAAGAAAGTTGTGAATTCCATTCATTATTTCATATCCGACCTATTGAGATCAATTATCAGACCAAAATCGTGAATGAAGCCACCGAAGCAGACGACACATTCAAAGTAAAAAGAGGGGGGGTGAAGCAGGATATGACATCACAGCCTCGGTTTCGACAGCAAAAGCCATAACAATCATGGCGGAAAAGTATGTCGCTGCTCAAGGCGAGCAAAACACATTGTAGAAATCTACTCCGTGTTTTTCAATTCCAACCTTTCTGGGCTATCTGATGCAGACACAAAAGTGCTTCATCATATGGATATCCGTATAGCGGCGTGAGTGTAACTTCTGTCATTCTGAAGATTGTTTTGACAGAACTAGGCAAAATACGACCTCCTTTGTTTGAGTTGATCTCATATTTTCTTTCTAATTTTTTGCTTTTGTTCGATCATTTTGCATGCGCCTTAAAATATGTTACGCCTTGTGTATGTTTAAATTCCACATTTTTAGTTAAATACAGGGGCTGCGCCGTATAATCAGAAGCGCCTTGTAGTCCGTAAAATACTGTACTTTGCATCACTCTACTGTGTTCATTTCTATCTTCGAAATCAGGGGGTCAGAATCAGCGCCCAAAACAGGCCTCTAGACTTTCTGAGGGTCACCTGGATATTTAAAGGCGTCTCTCTTTAAGAATTTGTAAATTTGAAAAAAATCAAACTGCATCTGGCGAAAATTCGCTACCTTTTGTGGCATGCTGGCCTGAAATCTAATGTCTTCTTCTTCTTCTGCGTTCCCAGGCCATATGGCCATAATGGGTAAGGTACATATGTGTCCGCTTTTCAGTTTTCACTGGTCTCCCCGCTGCGTACAGCCGACATTCCGATTTCGGAGGAACTCAAGGGAGAAAAGTTATTTGGAAGATTTTTTTTTTATAAAAGACAGAAGAATGGGCCAACAAGTCAGAAAGATGGTAGATGATAGAAGAAAGCAAAGCGAAAAGGCAGTCAAAGAGAGTGGCAGATTAGAGGAAGTTACAAGCACAGAACTTCCAGAAGGTGGGGGAACTCTTTTTACGAAAGACCCCCCGGCATCCCCACAGGGAGATCTAATGTGTCAAGATGGGAAATTTGAGTGTCGTCCCCCCCCTTCTGAAAGTTCTGTTCTTGTAGCTTCCTCTAATCTGTCACTCTCTTTGACTCTGCCTTTTTCATTGCTTTGTGTCATCTACTATCTTTCCTCTAATCTGTCACTCTCTTTGACTCTGCCTTTTTCTGCCTTTTTCATTGCTTTGTGTCATCTACTATCTTTCCTCTAATCTGTCACTCTCTTTGACTCTGCCTTTTTTCATTTTGTGTCTTTGTGTCATCTACTATCTTTCCTCTAATCTGTCTCTTTCTTTGACTCTGCCTTTTTTGCTTTGTGTCATTGCTTTGTGTCATCTACTATCTTTCCTCTAATCTGTCTCTTTCTTTGACTCTGCCTTTTTCATTGCTTTGTGTCATCTATCTATCTTTCCTCTAATCTGTCTCTCTCTTTGACTCTGCCTTTTTCATTGCTTTGTGTCATCTACTATCTTTCCTCTAATCTGTCTCTTTCTTTGACTCTGCCTTTTTCATTGCTTTGTGTCATCTACTATCTTTCCTCTAATCTGTCACTCTCTTTGACTCTGCCTTTTTCATTGCTTTGTGTCATCTACTATCTTTCCTCTAATCTGTCTCTCTCTTTGACTCTGCTCTCTCTTGACTCTGTCCTTCTTTGACTCTGTCTTTTTCCTTTAATCATTGCTTTGTGTCATCTACTATCTTTCCTCTAATCTGTCTCTCTCTTTGACTCTGCCTTTTTCATTGCTTTGTGTCATCTACTATCTTTCCTCTAATCTGTCTCTTTCTTTGACTCTGCCTTTTTCATTGCTTTGTGTCATCTACTATCTTTCCTCTAATCTGTCTCTTTCTTTGACTCTGCTTTTTTGACTCATTGCTTTGTGTCATCTACTATCTTTCCTCTAATCTGTCTCTCTCTTTGACTCTGCCTTTTTCATTGCTTTGTGTCATCTACTATCTTTCTGACTTTCTGGCCCATTCTTTCCTGCCTTTTTGACTCTGCCTTTTCCCTTTGCTTTGTGTCATCTAAAATCTTCCATATATATTTTTTCTCCTTTGAGCTCCTCCGAAATCGGAATGTGTCGGCTGAATGCAGCGAGGACACCAGTGAAAACTGAAAAACGGACACATACGTGGCCATTGTGGCCTTATGGCCTGGGAACGCAGAAGAAGAAGAAGAGCATCATAGACGCACGTCTGTGTGCAAGAATTAACGCTGCTATACCAATGTTCAAAAGCCTATGAAGCACACACATAAACTGACAAAGTGTTCCAAAGTCTGTGAACAACACACATACATGGGTGCTCCTGGGAAATTTCAAAAATCCTGCAAGCCCCAGCAGAGTGCAGGGACAGCACCCCTCCTGGGGGTTCCGGGGGGCAATGCCCCCTGAAAGCTGAAGGGAAACAAGTTTCCAATTTAATTGACAGGCTCTCTTTGCACTTTCACTTCTGGTTAATATATCTAGCAAAATGCATCTTCTCAAATTCTCATAATCCGGCGATGCCGGCTCCAAGCAATAAAAGAAATCCTGAACTCCAGGACATCCTGAAAGCAGGAGCATCCATGCATATGTAACTGTCGATGACACTCTCCTCCAGGAATCGTTTGTAGGTGGCCATGAACCAGGTGGTTTTTTCTAATTTAGATTACAGTAATGGGACTTGACTCGTTCTACCCCATTTACCAGTATACTCGAATGTGTCGAGGACAGTTTTAGCGACAAAAACAGCGATTCTATCAAGCTTTAGCGAATCTAGGTGAAGTAAAAAGCTCCACTTTTGATCATTTCAGAAAGAACACACATTTTCTACGCAACTGGGTTTTTTCTTGTGTGCAAAAGAGCTGTTTTTAGAACTACAATGCGTTTTTTAAATTCTATGAAACCTTGCAAACTTTTAGAACATTTGACAATAACATATTGAAATTTTAAAGCAATACAGCGAATAGTTTCCAAACGTTATAGGAATTTGTTCTAAACATTTCTATCGTTATGCTCAGAGCTCTCTGCACAGCTGGGCCGGCCAGGGAAGATAAATGCGGCTGCACGAATGGGGTAAAATGTGATAATGGGCCACGCTCGGAAGGTCAGCAAACTCCTTCCTCCAGGAATCGTTTGTAGATGGCCATGAAATGGGCCATGAAGCGGGTGCTTTCTAATTTAGATTACAGTAATGGGACATAATGGGCCACGCTCAGAAGAGGTCAGCCAGGAATCGTTTTTAGATGGCCATATGGCCATGAAATGGGCCATGAAGCGGGCGCTTTCTAATTTAGATGACAGTAATGGGACATAATGGGCCACGCTCAGAAGAGGTTGGTGACCCCCTCCTCCAAGAACCGTTTGTAGATGGCCATGAAATGGGCCATGAAGCAGGCGCTTTCTAATTTAGATTACAGTAATGGGCCACGCTCAGAAGAGGTCGGCGATCCCCTCCTCCAGGAACCGCTTGTAGATGGCCATGAAGCGGGCCACGAAGGCCTCCAGGTGGTAGATGGCCTTCTGGCCGCGCTGCAGGCGGTGCTCAAAGTGGGCGGCGCTCTGCACCACCTCCGTCTTCAGCTCCCCATCGCAGTTCATCAGCAGCTCCTGCAGCAGGCCCTGGAACACAATCAGAGGGCGATCGTTATCATCAAGGAGCCGAAAATGCTGCCAAGCACCTGCAACGATAAAGTTTGAACGGAGGGATCTAGGATGCTCAAAGTTTGCTTGCAGATAGGTATTAACACACTCGGGACGAATGAGCCGGATCCAGCTCATACAACCGTTTAGGACGAATGGCCTGGATCCGGCTCATAAGAGTTTTCAAGAGGTTTTGACTTCTGGCGTGTAATCAGCTTTCAAGTGTGACGTCATAACCTATTTTCGGTTTGCCTTGACCTTGCATCTCTTGAAATCAACCAATCATTGCAGACTTTACATTCAGGTTTGGTTGTAGAGGGGGGTCAAAGATCGGAATGTGAAATTTTCCTTCTTTCCATATGTGTTAGCTGTTTTCGTCAATAGGAGACAAACGACGAAGGTATGGAATCTGATATTTTACGATCGCTTAGTGCATGGTGTTGGTAATCTTATCTTAAAATATCAGTCCATAACTTTTCATAACTTTTTTGTAGTGATGGGTTTTCGAACCTTGTCAAATGGCCCGTCCGAAACGGTTGTAAGGGGAAGCAGCTGGCCAGTGCCGAGAGAGTTAAGGATATCTAGACAAAGATCGACAATGAAGGTCATAAGTCAAAGGTCAAGGTCACTGGAGCCAAAAATGCTGCCAGGCATAACGTTTGAACGGAGGAACCTAGGACTCTAACATTTTGCATGTAGGTAGGTACTAAAGGTATCTATGCCAAGCTCAAAAATGAAGGTCATAGGTCAAAGGTCAAGGTCACTGGAGCCGAACATGTTTCCAAGCACCTGGCACGATAATGGTTGAACGGAGGAACCTAGGACGCTCAAATGTTGCATGCGGATAGGTACTTAGGATATCTAGGCCACGTTCGAAAATGAAGATCATTGATCAAAGGTCAAGGTTTACCAGCTGCAAGGTGAAGCACTGCAGCCAAAAATACTGCCGCGCGGCTGGTGATTTAGCATCTTAACGCTCTAGTTTTCAGGATGTACTAGTAAACATAAAACTTTTAACAGGTCCGCTTGACTATGTTGCTTTTCAACAGTCTAAGAGTGTGGTTGTCTCTAAGAATGTAGCTTGCAATGAAAAAGCAATGGAGTAGCAGATAAATGGAAAAAAATGCGTTTGGGGGTTCATTAACTAACTCGGCACTGGCCAGTTGCTTCCCCTTACAACCGTTTTGGACAGGCCATTTGACTAGGTTCGAAAACCCATCACCACAAAAACGTTATGAAAAGTTATGGACTGATATTTTCAGATAAGATTACTAACACCATGCACTAAGCGATCGTAAAATATCAGATTCCATACCTTCGTCGTTTGTCTCCTATTGACGAAAACAGCTAACACATAGCAAGAAGGAAAATTTCACATTCCGATCTTTGACCCCCCTCTACAACCAAACCTGAATGTAAAGTCTGCAATGATTGGTTGATTTCAAGAGAGGCAAGGTCAAAGCAAACTGAAAATAGGTTATGACGTCGCACTTGAAAGCTGGTTACACGCCAGAAATCGAAACTCTCAAGAGTCGGATCCGGGCCATTCGTCCTAAACGGTTGTGCGAGCCATGAGCCGAATCCGGCTCATTCGTCCCGAGTGTGCTAAGTATCCACTATAAACATGCATCTGCCAGAATAACAAGAACATCTTTAACACAGAGAGAGAAATGGCCACTCCACTTAATGTAATAATAATTTGTAAAACCAGAAAAGCGATAAAATAATTAAATGAACACACTCCCCCTTCCCAAACACGTATGACTATTGTAAACCCCATTCCAAACTATGAAAATACATTTTGAATCTCAATGTACCAAAGTGACAAAGGTGTTCTCAAAAGTCATTTGTTTCTGCCCATTCAGTCACTGCCGATTATCACGATGGCGGGAAACTGAATCACTCATATATAGATTTTCGGTAAAGGTCAAGATGTGCCACCACCCCTACATTTCTCGGTTAATTCCATTTTTCCGTTTTTGCCTTTCTTACCAAACATGAAGCTGTATTTTATGAAGATTTTCAGCTAATTATCTTTGTTCAATAATTAATTGCAGTCATGATAAAGGCCATTATCTAATAGGACCCCCCTCCCCCCCTCCTATGTAGTGCAGTACACAGCGGCATTTGTCACAGTCGTGGTTCATTACGTTTTTCCGTCTTATAGGGGGGGGGGGGGGGGGGTAGGGGTAGGGTTAGGGTTAGGGTTAGGGTTATTATTCCAAAAAGATAATTAGCTGAAAAGGTTCATAAAATACAGCTTTATGTTTGGTAAGAAAGGCAAAAACGGAAAAATGGAATTAACCGAGAAATGCAGGGGGGGTTGGCACATCTTTACCTTTACCAGATTTTCCATAAACTAATTTTTCCTAAAACAGAATGCTTCTCTTTCTCTCTGCAAAGACAAAGGGACCTTGTTACCTTCATGATGATATCGGCAGGAATACAGTGACTCAAAAGCTCATACAGGCGACCTCTGGTCTCCAGTAGCCTGTTGAATACACATAAATATACACATATACTGTACCAAACCACCATCTAAACTGAATGGACATTTCTGTTTGTTGTTTACGGCACCTGAGAAATAATTAAATATATTCCTAAGATGCAACTATTTCCGCATTTTAATAACTTATCTATTTTACCCAAAATGTTCTTCAATTTTGTGATTTTCACCTCAATGTGCTGAAAAGTTTGCTTAAAATTGTGGAATTTTCGGCCTAGTATAAAACAAGAGAAGACACCATTCCTTTATCCAGATGGGACAGAGAAAAATCTTCCTGTTGCCAAGGGTTGATCGCACAAGATTCACTGTTTTCCGTTAGCAAATATACATATCTGACGAGAATTCCATAATTTCGAAAGAGATCTCTCTATGTACTCTTCATACACTAAAAGTCTGTCCCCCATTTGGGACAAAAAGATCGAAAAATAAAACAATCTTTTACTTTTGAAAATTTTAATGCATGTGACAAGCACAACAGTTTTCTGTGGTGTTTGTTAGGTTTCTTTCGATCAAATATTATCTCCTACGAACGGAAACAAATATGGTTGAGAAATCCTGGCATCCTTTATGGATCCACCACTATTAACAGTGGCATTTTAAGCTATAATAGCCATTTCAAGCCACAATTGTACAGTGCATGGATCTAAACTGAATGGACATTTCTGTTTGTTTTGTGAGTATAATTATATTCCTAAGATGCAACAGAAGACAAGCACTTAGGCATATGTGCATAGCTTATAAACTAATCTAACTAAAGTACACATCAATAAAAAATACTTTTAGAAAGCTCAAAATACAAAGCTGGAACATGCTTAAAAAAACAGTTCTCCCTCGACAAAGAGCTAGCATTAAAAAGCTCAAAAAATAAAGTCTGAACAAATAAAAATCAAATCTAACACATTTTAAAATATAGGAATGCAGTGGTTGGGGCCAGAATATCACATAAGTAGTATTCAAAGATTGAAAGATCAGTGTGATAGTTAAATGTTCAGTGAAGTAAAACAAAAAAACGGGGGGAAAAAACACGACTGTATCCTTTTTAATTTAACAGAACAGCAACCAGCCGTGAAAGCACAAGGTAAGGGAAACAAACCCATTTCGACAACACTTCAATAACTATGAAGCTAACCACAAAAAGTTCTTTAGGAAAAAGTACACTGTGCAAAAAAGCATGCACGTAAGCAGACATACAAAATTGCATGCGTACACACACACACTCACCTACACACACATGGCATTTTTGTTTAGATCGGTTTTACTTGTTCATTAAAGAAGAAGGAACTCTTCTGATGGCTCCAGGGAGATCACTCTCCGGACTTACCATACCTTCCCTCGATCAAAGAGAAGGATAAATCTATTTTTGTCGCGTGCAAAGAGAGACAGATAGAGATAAAGAGAAAGTGAGTTTGCCGTCGCTGACAAAATGCCTTCCATGTGAAAGGGCGATAGTTCCGCCGAAATCGTTCTCTGAATTTCCCCACCTGTGAGGAGACTGTTCCTGCACGATCATGGTGGCCGTGTCCCTCAGGAACACCTCCCAGTCAGGCTCAGACACGTCCTGGTCCGCGCTGAACGGGTACCTGAAACACCACACGGGTCACCACATCAACATCACAACACTTGTTTTTTTTTATGTTTTCCAGAAGCATGATTTTTTGCATGCCCTCGTAGCATAGAATTTTTGTTTAAAAGTAAATTTTTCATTAGGTTTCATCAAACCGTAATTCGTCTTAACTCAGGACGAATGAGCTCGATCAGACTCATGGCCCACAAAACTGTTTAGGATGAAAGAGCCGATCAGGTCAACATGGTAGGGTGGGGTTTTTTAAACAACAAAACAACAAAAACTTTGATACACCATCAAAGATCATTCAAAACTGAATGAGGCTTCCGCTCTTGCCAAAACATTTTTTTTTTTTTACAATTAAAAGCAGACTAATGTTTCCTTCAGATAAATATATACTGTAGTAGTAGTAGTAGTAGTAGTAGTAGTAGTAGTAGTAGTAGTAGTAGTAGTAGTAGTAGTAGTAGTAGTAGAAGTAGTAGTAGTAGTAGTAGGTAGTA
Organism: Phymorhynchus buccinoides; assembly: GCA_017654935.2. Lineage (NCBI taxonomy): Eukaryota > Metazoa > Mollusca > Gastropoda > Neogastropoda > Raphitomidae > Phymorhynchus > Phymorhynchus buccinoides. Next base: position 25,997,300 of record CM065692.1, read on the forward strand.
GCAGTAGTAGAAGTAATAGAAGTAGTAGTAGTAGAAGTAGTAGGAGGAGGAGGAGGAGAAGAGAAGAAGGAAGAGGAGGAGGAAGAGGAGGAAGGGGAGGAGGAGGAAGAGGAGGAAGAGGAGGAGGAGGAAGAGGAGGAGGAGGAAGAGGAGACCTGTTTACCCCCTACACAAGTCTTGAGTAGTCTGGATAGCTGAAATGAGTAGTTTTGGTGTGAAATGAGTAGTCCTCTTCATTAAACCATCATTGCATCAAATAATGTTCACTGAAAATGAGTAATTAGAGCATTATTTTCAATTTTGAAGAGTAGTAGAGGTCCAAATTCAGCAGAATACTACTCGAAAAGAGTAGAGTAAACAGGTCTGGTGGTGCTAGAAGAGCTAAGCTGACAAAATGCCTCCAAATGGAACGCCACCCGGTGTCAAGGGCTAAGGGTCATAACTCCGCCTGAACCGCTCATTCAGAAGATGATAACAACAAGAACAAAGTCCTACTGTTGCACTTTGCAGGCTTCACACATGAGGACGGCCCTGCGCAGATTGCCCTGGCTCTTGTCTGCGATGCGCCGGGCCAGCTCGGCAGGAAGGTTCAGACCCTCTTTCTTGCACACCGTCTGCAGCAGCTGCACAATCTGAAACCAAGGCAAACTGCCACTGTGAACTTCGTCTTTTTTTTATACAATTAATTCTTCACTAAAAAGGGATTGCCTCCCAAGGAAACTGATTGAATACCCTTTCAAAGTTTTATCATGTTTCAGACCTGCCAACCCCCTAACAGACCAAAGAGGAATATTTGTAGCAGGAAAGAGGAATTTTTGGGAGCTAAGAGGAATTTTGACGCAGCATCTTACCTTTCGCGCGTAAACATAATTTGAAGCAAGCAATTTTCATCCTTGTGAACTTATCTTGTTTAAAACAAGTCTTCTCTGGAAGTGGCACAACTATTCCTAACACAATAGAAGCTTTTGGTTTGTTCTTCTGTCCTTTTTATTTGGGCACACCAAGACGGTTGGTGCCATAGATGACTTAAATAATAAGACTTGGAAGGAAAATAATGAATCAATTTAAGTTCATCTTTGTTCTCCTTTCCTTCCGTTGGCTTGAAAAAGTCGGTAACGGTGGAAGACGAAGTCTGAGAGTTTGCAGTTTCGATAAGACGATGAGAAGTAATGTGGCATTTGATGTCTTGACACCCTCCATAGGAGACTTTTAAGTGTAGTGAGCACATCATACATCCAGCATGATGCACACTTTCGTGATCTCTGAATGCACAGATACTTTTCCATGTAATCTTGGCAGAAATATTGGTCTATTCTCTTTTTCTCCCCAGAGTCTCACACACATCGATGTGTCAATCGCCATCATGACGGAAGTGCGCAAACAGAAACTAGAAAGTCGGTTATACGCACAGCCGCTGTGCTGCTCTGTATATCAGACGATGAATTTGTATGTTAAAAAAACTTTTTATTAAAGTTTTGAAAGTGGAATTTTATGGACTTGAGCGGAAGGGTGGAAGAAATGTCTGAGCGGAAGAAATTCCGCTCAAAGTGGAAAGGTTGGCAGGTCTGATGTTTTAATCTGTACACTATAATAAAACACATTTTACATCTGTATGTCTGCTGCTAAGTGCGCTGGCGAATTTGCCTGTGGAGTGGCCACAGCCATGGCAGAACTACATGCTATATAAGCTTGTCACGTGTGTTTGGACTCAGTCCGAATGATCCAGTTTGAGACGGCGAACTCCTACGTTCAAGGGTCCGCAGTGCAATGCTACCGGAATCATCCACGACGGCTTCTATCTCATCGTTATCATCTTCACCGCCAGGAAGACCAAGTCTTCACGAACTCTGTCCATAACTAGTCTACGACTAATTGGACATAAAACTCACCTTCATCGTACAGCAAGCCGGTGAAACCGCTAGTCTGCATCTCAACCCAATACATATTTCAGTATTTGTACCTTTCACTAAACCATCGAAATTCTACCCCCAAACGTAAGCACATGACCCGAGCACTGAACAAAATCACGCACCACGTCCTCAGTGGGAGCTGCGACGCGCACACCCAGGCATCGGCTGCGGATGGCGGGAATGACCTTGCTGGTGGAGTTGCAGACCAGGATGAGGCGGCAGGTGGCCATGTATTTCTCCATGGTGCGCCTCAGGGCGTGCTGAGCGTCCCGCGACAGGCGGTCAACCTCCGTCAACACCACCACTGGAAAACGCGTAGATAGACATATATGTAAGCATGCACAATCACATGCGCACATGCACACACTCGTGGCCATGTATTTCTCCATGTTGCGCCTCAGGGCATGCTGCGCGTCCCGCGATAGGCGGTCCACGTCCGTCAACAACACCACTGGAAAACACATAGATAGACATAATGATATGCAAGGGTTAAACCTGACAATTTTCAAAAAAGGGAAATGGAGCAAAGCCCTAACGAAGTTGAGCACTTTTAATCAATTTAAAGCAATTTGGATGCATGATCGGGGGGGCTCTTATACAATGACAATCGGTTTTCGCTTACAGCAAAGCTGTTTTTTCCAGGTTTTTTTTGTTTTGTTTTGTTTTTTAATTGAAAAAACGAAATTTCGTCTGTACTGATTTTTCAAAAAAAGGATTTCCTTCCTGAGAAGGAAGCAGTTTAAGCCATGCATATGTATGCATGCACAATCACGAGCGCACACGCACACACTCGTGGAAAACACATAGATAGACATATGCATGCATGCACAATCACACACTTGTGGCCATGTATTTCTCCATGGTGCGCCTCTGGGCGTGCTGCGTGTCCCAAGACAGGCGGCCAACCTCCGTCAACACCACCACAGGAAAACGCACGTGTAGATACACATAGTCACATATCATGGGTACATGCGGTGACCAAAGAGTTTGCCTGAACTTCCCGTCACAGCCCTTGCTAAAAGGGTCAATTTAAAAGCAAAAAGAGCATGAGAAGAGCCCTATCTTCAAGCAGACCACTGCCTGAACCAGCATCAAATTGCCTGAATTCAGGCTTCAGACAGACCCACATGCACCCCTTGTATGCATGCATACACAATCACGCACACTTGTGGCCATGTGTTTCTCTATGGTGCTGTGCGTCTCGCAACACGACAGACGGTCCACCTCCCCCAGCACCCACACAATTTTTTGTCTAGACACAGGGCTCCCAGGGACCCCCATTTGGGGGTCTATGAAGCACTAACATTCTACAGGACCCTCTAAAAGAATGTGTAGGGGGTCCCAGGGATAAACTAGAACAATTCTTTTTAGCATTCGCAATGCCACTGGGACCCTCCATACCACCTCTAGGACCCTCTATACTGTAAGGGAAGGAGTCCCTGGGACCCCTTGTTTTGTGGGATGATTGGGAGCCCTGAGACATACAGTCTCGCTCTTCAAAACTGACAATCCATTGACAATCAAAAATAGCTAAACAGTATAGCACGTTTAGTTAACAGTCTGACAGTACCTTTGAAGTCCTTCTGAGCGCTGGAGTCCAGCTGATTGACCTGTGCCACGTTTTTGATCAGTTCCTGGATCACCACCCTGTCTTGGAAGCCAACATCACTGGAAAAGACAACATACTTACAAACATGAACTGATCATTAAGTCACCAATTACCCAGAGCTTCAGATAGCTTTTAACCCTCTGGGCACGATGAGCCCCGATCGGGGCTCCCCCGGATGAGCAGGATGGGCCCTGATCGGGGCTCAGTTCGCTCAGCTCATATTTCGCGCTGAACTTTGGCCAATCCAATATGGCAATAAGCGAATACAGCTAACCAATCAGAAAGCTCGTAGCACTCGTACGACTTCCTGCTGTCTGAGTCTAGCCATTTTATGACCGGTTTGCATTTGTTTGTGTGAAAATGAGTGATGAAAGTAGTGATTGTGAGGATGAGGATGAGTATGTTGCCGATACTGGCGATAGCTACTCTGATGCAGACTAGGAAGGTATTTAGGCTTGTATTTGTGTTGCAAAGTGAAGGAAAAGGGTTCGACTGCATGGTTTTGTGATGTCTGACACGAGTAGCAGTGACAGATCATCTTCGGATGGGGTGGGGGGGCTAGCTGCAGCCACAGTGAAAGTGCTTTACTGGATTACTGCTGTCACCATATTCAAGGCAAGTTGGGTTTTTTACTTTCATTGCAAAATTCAAGCTTTCTTCTTTCTAAACATGTTTATAGGTTTCCCAGTCAAATGTTTGTATGAGAGATGAAAAGTGAAAATAAGAAGTACCGGTTGACGTTTCTGCAGTCTTCAATTTTACGCCTGTCTTTTACTTTTAGCTTACGTTTTTAACTTTAACGTAGTGCCCAGAGGGTTAAACTTCATGGGTCATATGACCCCTAATTGCAGAAAATGATGGGCCAATTTCCAAAACGATGGGCCAGCAACGTGTCACTGTAGTGTAATAGTATTAAACTTAAATTTCATTGCAAACCTTCTGGGTCAGATGACCCCAGGCTGCACAAAATGAGGGGTCAAATCATTGTCACAATGGGTCAATCACTCAATGACCCGGGCCCGCAAGAAATTCAACAAAAATAAATAATCGCTCGCACACATGCAAATAGGTTCCCCCCCCCCCCCCCCCAAACACACACATACATGCACATAATGCAGGCACGCACATGCGCATGCACCCACACACACAACACACACCACCACCACCACTGATCAATTCACGAATGAGGAGCAAACAGAAGGGGCAAGGGTGTAAAAAAACTGTAAATTAAATATAAGGTATCTACCGTATTTTTCTGACTATAAGGAGATACTTTTTTCTCAGACTGAGAGTGAGACCCCTGCGCCTTATAATATGACTACTTAAATAGTAAGAAAATATAATAACAGAATCTGAATTTTGTGTAAAATTTGGGGGTTGCACCTTATGATCAAGTGCGCCTTCTAGTCCGAAAAATACAGTAATTTATAAACAAAGACACACCTGGGATTAACTTCGATGTGGTAGTTGCTGGAAATGGACACAATCTCCAGCTTCTTGTTGGAGGGCGTGGTGAAGTTGTTGTGCTCAATGCGCAGCTTCTCCACCCCAGAGCCGTACAGCTCTCGCAGGATACACATCACGCGCGTCTTTTTCCCCGCGCCAGAGGGCCCGTACACCAGCAAGTGGGGGAAATCTCCTCCATGGACCTTTTACATTACACACACACACACACACAAAAAAAAAAAGTCTTAAAAATAATATCATTTTCTCTTCTTTTTTTTCCCCTTTTTCTTCTTCTTCTTCCTTTAACCATCCGCCATCACAATTCTGATGGTACTCAGAAGGGCTCTGCGCACAATGCTTAGGAAAAAGAAAAAAAAAGTTGTGGTTACGGTATCCCGACCTACCCTATTTTTTTTCGGTCGACCCTATGATTTGGGGGGCCTCGTCAAAACAAAAAACAGAGAGAGAGAGAGAAAAAGAGAAAGAGAGAGAGAGAGAGAGAGAGAGAGAGAGAGAGAGAGAGAGAGAGAGAGAGAGAGAGAGAGAGAGAGAGAGAGAGAGAGCTTTGGTGGATAGACAGCCAGACAACTGGCCAGGCTGAGACCGTTCAGCGGAACCCAGCCATGATGCCAGCCCAACCACTGCCTACCCTTGGGTCTGAAGCTTTTAGTGCTCTCTGCCAACAGCCTCCTGAAAAGGGCCTTGGCAGAAGAGGCCTGAACAGTTTCTGGAAGCAGGGCGTTCCACTCTCTGATGGTGCGGGGGAAGGAGGAGCTGCGCTGCTGGGTGCGGCAGGGGATCCTGCTGAACTGCTCGCTATGTCAGGACTCTTCTCGCTCTTGCAGCTAAGGGCTGCAGATGTTCACACCAGACCTGGAGCTGCCCTTTGAGAATCTTGTAGAATGTTGTAAGTCTTGTGGCGGTGTTAATCAATTCTATCTTTGAAGTCAGAGTGCCTCCGCCAGAATCAACGCACAAAATATGTCTCAAGACTTTTACTAGTTTTAGTGGGTCACCCAAATATTTCATTAAAATGTTCAGTGTGTGTGTGTGTGTCACTGTGTGTGCATCACTGCATGTCTGTGTGTGTGTGTGTGTGTGTGTGTGTGTGTCACTGTGTTAGTGTGTATGTATTGTAGGCGTGTATATATATATATATATATGATAATTATAATATGTGTGTGTCAGTGTGTGTATCAGTGTGTGTGTGTGTGTGTGTGTGGTGTACTGTATGTGTCTATGATTCCACAATTCTCTCTGACTTTGTGATGTTTCTATAATATTAAGTTTTTGTGTCAATAAAAATGCCCATCCTTATTTTGCAAAATACACATTTTCGCTACACACTTCAACTACACAAACAAGCTTAACACAAAACAAACTTCCAAAAATCCATACCAGCTTTTTTAAATGTGAAGCCTGCTCTTTGTGGAAATCAAGCTTTCCTAACGATGTTGGACGATACTTGTCAACCCACAAACTCATGACTTCTCAGTATACAGTGTTTTAGCAGATCAAGTCAAAAGAAATCAATGATTGACTTGATTCAATCTGTAACACTCCTTGCGAAAATATCGACTGCGATTCCCGCGGAGGCTAGTCAAGGGCGTGCACTCAGTTGTGCAAGAGCAAGAACTCTGTTATACGGCTATAGACCACTACTTCAAAAAACAGAAATCGAAACGTGGTTGAGGATGTGAGGAGGTAGGGAACGGAAGGTGGGGGATTTGTGATGATGATGATGAGGAGGAGGAGGAGGAGGAGGAAGAAAAAGAACCTATTCCTAGGAGGAGGTTGACGATGACGACGACGACGACGACGATGATGATGATGTATTTTGTAATCCCCCCCCCCCCCCCTTTTTTTTTGTCTGTTTCTCTGTTTTCTGTCACAGTCTGGATATCGAAGAGGCTGAGGCGTTGGTGCCTGCGTCTTTCCTCCAGGGGAGGCAGGTCTAGATTCTTGAGCATGCCACTTACGCATCCCGGACTTCTGAATTTTTTTATTATTCTTTTTTTTTCGGGGGGGGGGGGGGGGGGGGGGGGCGCTTGGGAAACCTAGATATCAATTTGCTACACCGCCGCCGGGGCAGCGGGATTTCTCCCTGCTCTTTATACCGACTTTTAATTGCCATGGGAGTTTCACAAGCGTAATTAAAGCACACAGCTCAATTTTGCTATACTGAGGCCTGAGTCCCCATCTAGTCAAAGGAGGAGGATGACAACGACGACGATGACTGGTGACGACGACGATGATGATGATGATGATGATAATGATGATGATGAAGAAGTATGTGGGCCTAAACTGGAACTAGACGAATCCGGGAAAATTCAGAATCTTCCCGGGAAAACCCAGGAACTTTAAATTCTGAATTTTCCAAGGCTGGTAGGGGTTCATCGAAGTGGCGGAAGATGAGTGTTGCTACTTTGTATTGAATGCGGCGAGCCTGCATGGGAAGCCAATGTAGCTTAATTAACAGAGGTGTGGTATGGGTTCTTTTGGATCTTCGAAAATCAATTATGGCAGCATTGTTCTGTATACGTTGAAGTCGGTTTATATCGACAATGGGAAGACTAGCGAGAATGCTGTTGCAGTAATCGAGTTTTGACAAGACGAGTGAACAAATTAGTTGGGCAGTAGTTTCTTGTGTAAAATATGAGCGGATCGACGCGATCTTTCTCAAAGCCAAATAGGCCAAGCAGCACAGGTGACTGATCTGGACGTCCATAGACAGAGTACTGTCCAAGTGGACACCCAGATCCTTCAAACTGTCTTCAAAAGGAATTGAGTTTGTTCCAGCTAAGTTGGACGAATTTTACAGAGATACGATCAAGAACTGGAGTTTAGGGGAAGACGGGGTAAAACGCGCATGGGCGGGTAAGAAGCCCACCCCAATTATCTCATGAAATAAAGAAAATTTCAGTCAAATTTGCCCATGAGACGAATGCTAGACATTAACGCTTGTCTCATGGGCAAAATGAGACTGAAATTTGCTTCATTTCATGAGATAATTGGGGTGGGCTTCTTACCCGCCTATGCGCTTTTTACCCCGTCTTCCTCTACATCAAATCATATTGTCTTATTCTTCTGATTAATTGATTAGATATCTTTCAACAAATACACAGATCCCAAAATCTGCATTACACTATTCGTGGGCTTCTCCAATGTGGCATGCAATTATTTCATTCATAAAAATAAACTAATCAGTCAATAAAAAATAAAAGCTTGTTACATAGGGGAAGACGGGGTAAAAAGCGCATGGGCGGGTAAGAAGCCCACCCCAATTATCTCATGAAATAAAGAAAATGTCAGTCAAATTTGCCCATGAGACGAATGCTAGACATTAACGCTCGTCTCATGGGCAAAATGAGACTGAAATTTGCTTCATTTCATGAGATAATTGGGGTGGGCTTCTTACCCACCCATGCTCTTTTTACCCCGTCTTCCCCTAATCATTATATTGTGATATCATACAAAATGCTTTGTTGATATAGATGTACCTACGTACATGGATACTGACACAAATTCAACTCTTTTTGCATTTTGACGTTCGTTATTATGGCAGCAGTTATGTAATTTAGTCCAGAAAGACAGTGTTTTTTTTACTAATAGTTGTGGTAAAAAGTGGCAAAAAGAACATTATTCGGTTTAAAATTAAGAAAGAAATAATATCATGATATCTCTGTAATGTCTGGTCTTGCAATTAATTTTGTTAGTTACACTGTGCTCCTGTATGCACTGTTCTGAATAAGTAGTCCCGTTCTAAGTGTAGCTAAATGTGCTAACGTAGCATCTACAAGTGCCTTTTAGTAGCTATGAGAATGTTAACAACTATTCATTTCCAACGAATAACATAATATCTGATCTGCAACCTTATAATATATGGTTACCTTATTGTTTTACAGTTACTCATCAGTGCAACAGTGGTCTGACGATAGCATGTGCTTCTTCCCCATCAAAAACAAAGCGACTGTCCCCGGAACCCTGGGGAACATCGCATTTGGAAGACGTGTGCTTGGGGAAGGTTTCCTGAACTCAAAGACTATCCACAGGTTTACGTGGACGATTGCTCCAAGACAAACGCTGCAGCTTGGTCCCTGTGTGAACTCCACCAACCTTTTCACAGCTCCAATCCAAGACCGGACATCAAGAGCAGGACTGAGGACAGCATTCCTCTCGTAAAATGTCTTGGTGAACATAAGACCCATCCTTTTCTGGCGTGTGACTCTCAGAGCCAATGTTTTGCCACCAGCATCCAACAGTACGGTAACAACAGATACAGCTGGGCTATCCCTTCTTCTTCTTCGTGCACATTGAATGCTACGCTGCTGCCCCCATCGTTTGCGTGTGCGGTGGGCACCCAGCATGTTCCCTACAGCCTGGTGTGTGACCATCGTCAGGACTGCCAGGACCACAGTGATGAGGACTTCTGTCAGGTCCCACCGTGTGAACCGCTCACCAGTTGGCAGTGTGCTAACAAACAGGTGGCTGGCGCTGTTTATAGAGATTTACTGGTCTAATTTTAACTCTTCTCTCTCTCCTTCTCCCCACCCCCTCTCTCTCTCTCTCTCTCTCTCTCTCTCTCTCTCTCTCTCTCTCTCTCTCTCTCTCTCTCTCTCTCTCTCAGCAGACGACTCATAAAGCATACTGTTATCATTATATAACACAGTAAGCCAAAGACATTTTGTACAATTGAAGAGCTTAGGTCTCTATCACTGTCCAAGCAGAAGGAATCTTCCTTATTTGAAATTGCTTCTAAACTTTTGAATATTTTTGTTGTCGAAAAAAATAGATTTGTTTGAATAGAAATAGGAAGGACGGTAACTTCCTGGCATTGTCATCTAAAAACATACACAAAATCAATTAACCATAGTACTTTTTGTATACTTATTCATGTTTAGGAAATGAAGCTGCTTGATAACTTGAAATAAGTAGGGTTCTTGTCTAGTTTTTCAATTATTAAATCTATGCTTACAGTGTGTCACCAAAGACCAATTGTGTGATGGCACGTTCCATTGTTATGATAGAAGTGACGAAAAAGTATGTGAGTATCTTAAAGACCAAGTTCAAGTCAAAGATGACGTGTTCAAATACTGGCTTCACATCGTGGAATTTATGTCACTCAATCAGCACATGCTGGTGAATCATAGGCGCGTTAGCAAAGAAACCCATTTTGTTTGTCCGGGCACACACACGATCGTGGCTGTGTACTTTCTCTGTAACGGGGTATTCGACTGCTCTGGCCATGAAGATGAAGAGGATTGCCACCATGACTCCTGTCTTGGTTATTACCGCTGTCGAGGCTCCCAAGTCTGTGTGCATGCTAGTTCCCTGTGTGATGGAACGCCCCAATGCCCACAGTTCGATGACGAGGTGTTCTGTGATCTTAACTGTCCACACAACAACTGCACGTGCTATGGACACGCTTTCACGTGTACAGCTCCCATTGATGCTCACTTGTACCCCCAGCTTCGTTACCTCAACGCTGCGGGCAGTGGCATAACACCTGACATGTTGACCAACAACATTTTGCTGATTCACCTGAGTTTGGCCAGCTGTGGTCTGATAACTCTAAAGAACCTTAGCTTGCCAAATCTACAAAGCTTGGATCTCAGCAGTAATAACATGGAAGCTATTTTACTTTCAGATCTGTCAAATCTACATTTGTCTGCCCTCTTCCTTGCCAACAATCCTCTGACATCATCTATATTCTCAAATAATGTTGACGTGTCCGTTGTTTTTCCCAATCTGCAAATACTCGACCTGTCCTTGCTCCCAATTTATGAATTTGATTCCTATGCTTTGTCTTCCCTTGTCAATTTACAGCAGTTAAACCTTTCACATAGTAATATTAACCACGTGTCACATGATTTTCGTTTTCTGAAACATCTGCATGCAGTGGATTTTAGAGGCTGTTCAATGCTACATTTTCCAAAATCGTTGGTAAAATCTTTAGCGAGCTTAGAGCGAGTTTGGGGAGATACATACAGAGTGTGTTGTGAGTTAGTTTTACCTGCAGGATTTAACCTTAAAGATTGTCACGCTCCTCCTGACAAACTTTCTACGTGTCATTCGCTGCTTGGCACAGATGCTCACTTTCATGCAGTGACTGTATATGCCGTGCTGACTTTGCTTGGTAACGTGGTTAGTTTTGTATTCCGCGTGTTCTTGAAAAAGTCCGAACGTCTAATCAGATACAGCATTGTGGTGACTCACCTGTCTGTGTCAGACTTCATTTCTGGTCTTCACATGGTGATCGTCCTTACGGCAGACAGACTGTACCGTGGTCACTACGTGTGGGAAGACACCTCCTGGAGACACAGTGCGGGCTGTCAGCTGGCTGGAGTGATGTCCACTCTGTCCCGTCAGGTGTCCACCTTCTTCATGGTTCTCCTGACGCTGGACAGGGTCTGAGTTCTTGGCTTTCCTCACTCCAGCACAACCCTGTCTTCACTGGTGGTTCATCTTATGTGTGCTGTGGCCTGGGCCTTAGGTCTGCTGCTAGCAGTGGTACCCTGGATTTCTCGGTACTCTTTGTCCGCCGGCTACTCTGCTCTCGGAGTGTGTACGCTTCTACCAGACACTAGGCATGCCCTGTCTTCCTTCTCCTCATACATCACTGCCACCGACGGGGTTATGCACCTGACTCTGTTCTCTGTGGTAGGAGCAGGACAGTGCTACGTGTACTTCAAGCTCAAGACCAACCCTTACAGCATTGTGGAATCTGGCTCACACTCGACAGAGCTGGAGATTGCCAGACGACTGCAGCCAATCTTCATAACCAACCTGACACTGCGGTCAGTGATCAGTGCAATGCATGTGCTGTCCGCGTGGGGTGCGCACGTGTCTGATGATTTCCAGATGGGTGCGATCCTGTTCGTGATGCCTCTGGGCTCTCAGCTGACCCCCTACCTGTATGCCGGAAGCATCGTCCAGGGCCGGCAAAGGTCACTGTGCCGCCAGCGAGTGCTACAACGACTGAGGCTGAAAACAAAGTACAAGTAGAAAATCTTCAAAAGACAGACGTGCATAATATGCGAAATGTCAGATATTCAAATGTTTTTAAATATCTAATGAAATAAAGTATTTCACCTATTTCCTTCACATACACTCTCTCTCTCTCTCTCTCTCTCTCTCTCTCTCTCTCTCTCTCTCTCTCTCTCTCTCTCTCTCTCTCTCTCTCTCTCTCTCTCTCTCTCTCTCTCTCTCTCACACACACACACACACACACACACACACACACACACACACACACACACACACACACGCGCACACGCACACACGCATACATACACACGCACACGCGCGCGCACACAGAGTGAATAACATGTCACGATCATTAAACTATTTCTACCTGTGTCATATGTTTTGTGAATTCCTATATACTCGTAGTATATCAAATTATTGTATTACCTTCAGATCTCACTCTCTCTCTCTCTCTCTCTCTCTCTCTCTCTCTCTCTCTCTCTCTCTCTCTCTCTCTCTCTCTCTCTCTCTCTCTCTCTCTCTCTCTCTCTCTCTCTCTCTCCACCACTCTCTCTCTCTCTCTCTCTCTCTCTCTCTCTCTCTCTCTCTCTCTCTCTCTCTCTCTCTCTCTCTCTCTCTCTCTCTCTCTCTCTCTCTCTCTCTCTCTCACTCTCTCTCACACACATACATACAGAGAGAGAGTTCTAACAAAAGTAAAAGAAATAAAAAGGAGAAAAACAACACACGTGAGTAATTAATAAGTACATGAATGTAAACAAAATCTCTTACTTTAGGTGGAGTAACTAAAAGTTATATTATTTGGTATTTGGCAATTTATAGCCACAGAGGAGTCTCTGTGATATTCGGGTTGCTCCCACCTGGAGAGCGCATCGCAGCCAGAGGCGCGCCACCCTTTTTTTTTTTTTATCTGCATGCGACTTTTGTGTGACTGATGAGGAAGGAAGAGGGGGGGGGGGGGGGGAGGGGTAAGTGTTGACCGAATTACAACTTTTTCATTGCCACTGGGTTTAACGTGTGCAGTACATGAACATATGAGACCTCGGTTTATCGTCTCATCCTAAAGACTCCACGTTCAGACCATAAGGCCTAGTGCAGAGTGAGAGGAAAAATCCCCTGTACCCAGGTTCGAATTCAGGTTTATTGTGCACGAGGCGAACGCGTTACCTCTGTGCCACTCTACATTATATCAACATACTTAAGCTTACAGCAAAATATTGTTGTGTACACATGCTCGAACCAAATGTAATTTAAGAATTGATTAACGGTCAAACGGCATTGCAAAGCACTTTAGTGTTAGCAAACTGAAGAGTTGTGCAATGCTTTTAACCGTTTACTGAGACTTGTATAGCAATAATTATTCATTGTTCTAGCGGCTACAATGCTTTGCCTGACATCCATTTTATCTGGACGATATCCACCGGTGCCTATGTTGGCTGCAATAATTTGACCAGCTGGAAGTATGGGGATCAAGACTCTACATTTCACTCGTGATTCGTGGTTGTGAGAATAGTGGGTGAGAAGGGGGGGGGGGGGGTAAAACTATTTATAATCTTAGAACAGACTGACACGTGGACTGTACTGTCTGTAGGCTACCGTACTACCGGGAACGCATAACTTGCTGTCGTCTATGCCCCAACTTGAATGGCCCTGAATGTTTCTTAACCCATAGATGCCACATGACCGAAAGGCCGAAGAGGGCGTTAACCCTTTCACCGCCAGCCATATTTCAGCCAAAAATGTCCATTCAAATTACCTGGATAGAGAACAAAATCCATCTGCAGTTTTGGTGATTCCTCAGTGACATATATATAAAATAAGGTCTATCCTTACTTCCCAAAACTAAAACAATAGGGTCTTTGGATAATATACCCCAATTTGATGCCTTTTAGTGACATACGTGGTAAATCACTGTGGTGCTAAAATGCGACTTTGGCGGTGAAAGGATTAAACCCTATTATCACTTAACCCACAGAAAATGGGGATATGTCTTAGGCAAGACTCTCCATTGTAAACAGATTTCTGCTCAGTAATCCGTAACAGAGGCTATTTCCTGTGATATTTTGCTGTCAAGGTCGGAGAACACAGACAAACACTTGCTAGCTGATTGAGAGGTCTGACCGTTTCACTGTATCGCCTCTTTCCCTTTTTGTTGATTTATAAATATAACCTTACGGTTGATGGCTTTCCCTGAACTGTCCTCCGTGTTAAATCATCTGAAACGAGGCAGACTACGCCTTCCCTAGCCAGTGACTATCATCCAGCGAGAGCAACTCTCAATTAGAATTCCCCATGTCCTTCAGCCCGTAATTTAGTGTCGCTGGTGTAGAACCACCACAAAATTGTTTAAAATGGCGTGTGTGGGTTTTTTCCAACAGTGCTGGCTAGCTGTTTCTGTTGAACCATTTCAATGGTGAGGGGCCTCTTTATTTGAGTTGCAACTTGGTGACTTATGTTCGTTCAAATAATTTCAAGTTGGGGAGGGGTGGGAACTTATAGTAACTTTGCCAGTGACAATTGGGAGACATTAGGAAAAATATAGTTTTCAACATCATCATCATATAGTAAAAAGCCAAGTGTCCGTCCGTGTGTGTGTGTGTCTGTCTGTCTGAAACACAAAACGGGCCTTATAACTCCGCCGTTTTTCGACCGAATCGCTTCAAATTTGCTGTGAGCCCTAACGGGGCGATGGCAACGGCAACCGAGGCGGCCGTGTCATTTGCGCGGTTTCGCAAATGCGCGAAACGCGCATCCGCCAGCCTCTCGGCGCCCGTATCTCCGGCGTTTCTGGGCCGGTTGCCTTCGAATTTGGCAGGAAGATGACCGGGGCCGGGGACTATCTGTGTGCCAAACCGGAAGCGAATCGATTCATAAACGCGCGCGCTAGTTATTCTAAAAGCATAATGTTACTGCAGAAGTTGCACTTTTTACAAAAAGAAAACACTTGTGTTATTGCCATTAACAAAAATTATTTGCCATTCTTTGCTTGCCTACAATGGCTCCTGCCCACCTGCGTGTGCATCTCGACCCTTCCAACGGAAGTGTCGCCATCTTAGTCAGATTTGTGTGTAAACAGCATCGATCGGGCATTTTTCAAACAAAGTTACTGACTAAGATGGCGGTCTCCCATAGGCCTACTATGGAGCGCTCCTTGTGGCCGGATATGACGACACGTGGGTACAAGCCATAGGTTTATCTTCCTCTTTATCATCACCGCGGGTTGTTTGTGTGTGTTTTAATGACAAGCACATACTATGTGCAAACAGGATTCCCATTTATCGTTTCATTTATAAAAGAGAGGGAGGGCGGTTGAGAGATGGAAAAAGAAAGTAAGATAGAATGGAGGAATGTGCGTGAACTTGATGCTACATCAGGGGTGTTGACAAAGGCCAGCAGTAAGCTGGCCGAAAATGCCCCAAGGTATTTTGTTTTACTTTTGTTTGTCTCTTTTAATGTTTTTGATTTATATATACCTAAAATAGAAAAACAGTGCAGAATAGCATACGCCTAAAAGTTGCTTACGTTATCACAAAAGTGTCATTTCTCTAGATATTAAGCCCAAAAAAGAAGAATCAACTGTAAAACAAAATGTAAGTGTCACCAATTGCTACTGAAAAATAATATTTATTAGGCCTGTACATCATACTTTTTGTTCAACAGCTTTGTTATTTTAAAGGTTTGTCATCACTTTCGTTGAGCTTTTCGCCCACCATTACCAATCAAATGCGGTTCTCAAGTGTTTGCCTGTTTCCCTCTGTTTAGTTGCGCCTTATCTGTTGTAAGCGCCTTATCTGGTACCTAAATACACTTTTATTTCTAAATAGTGTGGGTGCGCCTTATGCGCTGTAGTGCCTTATAGGCCGAACATTACAGCATATTCTTTCCAGAAATAATATGAACAGAAAAATCGACAGACAGGACAGATGAATGATAGTTAAACCGTGCCCCCCTCGGCGGAGGTTTCTAGAGCACCAGGTCCTATCCACAGTGTAGGCTACAGTATACATGGGGATACCGGGGGGGTTCTTTTGTATAAATAGTTCCCCCACCTTCTGGAAGTTATGTGCTTGTAACTTCCTCTAAACTGTCACTCTCTGACTGCCTTTTTCCCCCTGCTTGCTGTCATCTACTGTCTGTCTGCCTTTCCGGTCCATTCTCCTGGCCTTTTTTCAAGAAACACTTTTCAAAAAGATTTCCTCCAGCCGAAGTCGGACATGCTGGGCCTAATTATTCCTTACTTAGGCGCATAACGGCAGCATGATGCATCTGCGCTCATAATTGACAGGAAACTGTTTGAGCGATCGAAGAAGAAGAAGAAGTATTGAGGAACGCCTATAACGGGACCAACCCACTTGTCCAACTGCCTGTTTCCCTCTGTTTCTAAATAGTGTGGGTGCGCCTTATGCACTGTAGTGCCTTATAGGCCGAACATTACAGCCGAATTTTTAACAATAACGATGTGTGACTTACGACTGCGTTTACTGTAACCATCAGCAGTCAAGCAGAGCCTC
>CM065692.1:26018759-26038759 GCA_017654935.2 Phymorhynchus buccinoides
TGGTGTCCACTGTAGCGTTTGGCTCACGAGTGTTCAGGTATCCTGCGGACACGATTTCTTCCCATGTCATGAGGTCTTGAAGCTTGGTGTTGTTTTAATGACACCCCAGTGACGCTGTTGCTGCGTACGTGTGGTCTGTTCTATTTACTTAACTGGCGGGGAAGGTAATTCTTTGACTGTATTTACGTAGACTCAGTTTCGTTTTTGTCTGTGTCTTCGAATTCATTACATGGTGTATAAAATGTAATTATTATCTCACCAAGTTACCGGATATTCTGACGATTCTGCGATTCAAGTTCTTTCTAATTCTGACTCTCAATATTTTGATGAAATAGCCAAATTCTCCCTCTGGTGCAAAGAAAATTATCTGGATCTTAATGTTGTAAAAACGAAAGAAATGTTTGTTGATTTTAGAAAGGATCCGCTGCCTGTTCCAAGTGTGGTCATTGATGGTCAAGCTGTGGACAGAGTTACTGAATATAAATATTTAAGAACCATTTTAGACAACAAACTGACTTTTAATAAAAACACAGAGTGCATTCACAAGAAATGCCAATCAAGAATCAGAATGTTTATTTTACAGAGACTTAGGAATATTGGCATTGATTCTGGTATTTTACACACATATTATCGCTCTTGCATTGAGTTCTTGATCACTGTGTCTTTTATTTGTTGGTTCGGGAGTTTGAGTGTGGGGAGCAAGAAAGTGTTGAACGATGTAGTGAATGTGTGCAGCAAGGTTGTTGGGATGAGAGAGACTGGAATGTAAGAGGTGTATGAAAGACGCGCAAAGCAGAAGGCCGGGTAGATTGCAATTGATACTTCTCATGTCTTAAACAAGCACTATGATCTTTTACCATCAGGACGCCGCTACAGAACTTTTAAACTGAAATCCAGGGCCCAGAAATCTTTTATCCCTTCCTCTATCCATTTCTTAAACCCATCATGAATATTTTAAAATTGTTGTCTCTTACTGATCGCCAGCATGTGTGTTTATGTAAAGTGTGAGTGTATGGGAGGGGAGGGGAGGGGGGGGATGAAATAGAGTGTGTACCCTGAAGGTGTGCAATACTTTTCTGACTGTGATTTTGGTCTTTGTTCAATTAGATATCAAACATTTTGTTGCATTTTAAATTGTGCTTGTTTGTTAAAAAATAAATTAAAAAATAATGCGTTTTTATTAACCTTGTAAATATTTTGATGCATGTGTGCTCTATAACTTTAATCTTCTTTGCAATATTATAACCGTTCAATGTATTTCATTGTATGTTTAATGTCAATGTCTATGTTATAATCGTGGCACCTGGACGCAATTTCTCTTTTCAGAGATAATAAAGATGTTTTGATTTGATTGATTGACTGATATCTACTTTGATCTCTCTCTCTCTCTCTCTCTCTCTCTCTCTCTCTCTCTCTCTCTCTCTCTCTCTCTCTCTCTCTCTCTCTCTCTCTCTCTCTCTCTCTCTCTCTCTCTCTCTCTCTCTCTCTCTCTCTCTCTCTCTCTCTGTCTCTCTCTCTCTCTCTGTGACAGTATATATTTCCTCTTTATGTTCTTTACCATTATTTTACGTGTGCCCATGAATTTTGTTTATTTGTATGTAAAACCCCTTCAGTATGGGGCTTTTGGCCTTAATCTAATTAAAATTCTCTCTCTCTCTCTCTCTCTCTCTCTCTCTCTCTCTCTCTCTCTCTCTCTCTCTCTCTCTCTCTCTCTCTCTCTCTCTCTCTCTCTCTCTCTCTCTCTTCCTCTTCAGGATAAGAAGAAAGGGCTGTCATGTGTAGCTTATTTTCTGTTGGTATGAAAAAAAAGATGGAAAAAAAGATGAATTAAGACAGAAATTCGGTAAACAATGAACATTCAATGGAATAAAGAATCCAAAATCGCGGTAATTAACAAAAAAGAAATGACAAAACTCCTGTCAGATTGACGTAGTAATTTGTAACAGTAACACATAACAATAAAACAATAACACGAATACTAATAGCTACTCGTCCCATCAACCTAAAGGAAACATCAAGAGGTGTTGTTGTTTTTCCACGTTATTCCCAACTGATACAAACTTTATTATTATTATTATTCTGTGTTCGCAGTGGCTATGTTCGAATCTTCAGTCCAGTCCTGGGGCGTATAATCATGAGTGCGATTTAGACAATCAACACGGGTAGTAGTGTGTAAATTAGGTTACACAGCCAATCGTTTTGGGAGTTTCAGTCTAATCTACACATACTACTTCCCGTGTTGACTGTCTAAGACGCATTCATGATTACACGTCGTGATGGCGAAGTCTTCTGTTTTCTTAAGCGCCTATGTTAGTCCCCCACAGCTTCTCCTGGAGCTCCACTCTAACCGGCCAGCAGGTGTGACACCGAATGTCTTGACAAGAAGGGCAATATAGAGGATAAGTTCAGGTGTCTGGATGCCAGTGCCACAGGGGCATTCGCTTGTGTGTGACATGTTTATTCTGTTTATCCTTCAATTTGTGGGAGTTAACGGTCCATGCCAACTCCTATTCTTATTCATATTCTTCTGCGTTCCCAGGCCATATGGCCACAATGGGTAAGGTACGTATGTATCCGGTTTTTAGTTTTCACTGGTCTCCCCGCTGTGTACAGCCGACACATTCCGATTTCGGAGGAGCACAAAGGAGAAAACTTATTTGGAAGATTTTTTTGAAAAAAGGCCGGAGAATGGGCCAGTAAGTCAGAAAGATAGTAGATGATATAAAGCAAAGGGAAAAGGCAGAGTCAAAGAGAGTGGCAGATTAGAGGAAGCTACAAGCACAGAACTTCCAGAAGGTGGGGGGTCTATTTTTACGAAAGATCCCTCCCCCGGTAGGGGAAGACGGGGTAAAAAGCGCATGGGCGGGTAAGAAGCCCACCCCAATTATCTCATGAAATGAAGCAAATTGCAGTCTCATTTTGCCCATGAGACGAGCGTTAATGTCTAGCATTCGTCTCATGGGCAAATTTGACTGAAATTTTCTTTATTTCATGAGATAATTGGGGTGGGCTTCTTACCCGCCCATGCGCTTTTTACCCCGTCTTCCCCTATCCCCACGGGGAGAGACTCGTGGAGGGGTCGGGGTCGTCCAGCTCCCCGTATGGAGGCACGAGGCATCCACCCACTACCCTATTCAAAGTGAGTGTATTTAGTCAGAATACTGAAGCCACATACTCGAGTTTGTTCTACTTCATTCATTCGCTTCGGAAAGCGTTGCTTTTATTTCTTTAGTTGTTTTCATGCCCGTGTCAGGCTCGCTTAAACGACGACTTTGTTGTTTATTTACTCGCTTGTTTTTCAACACAAATGCTTGATATTTCGGGTGCACATGCTCGAATCTTTCATTGACAAATGTCATCAACTTTCAGCAAGATTCAATGAACGGTTGTGAAAATATGAAGCAAAAAGTAAAAGTATGGGTGCAAACACACCCACGGGGTACGGGAAGGGTTAAATCCAGAATTATTCGTACATTACAAAAAAAGAAACAGCCCAGTCATGTACAAGTAGTCTAAGACCAAAATCGAACTCCATAGCATCATCTTCATCATTAGGGTAAGACGGGGTAAGAAGCCCATGGGCGGGTAAGAATCCCATGCTAGGGGAAGACGGGGTAAAAAGCGCATGGGCGGGTAAGAAGCCCACCCCAATTATCTCATGAAATAAAGAAAATTTCAGTCAAATTTGCCCATGAGACGAATGCTAGACATTAACGCTCGTCTCATGGGCAAAATGAGACTGAAATTTGCTTCATTTCATGAGATAATTGGGGTGGGCTTCTTACCCGCCCATGCGCTTTTTACCCCGTCTTCCCCTAATTATCTCATGAAATGAAGCAAATTTCAGTCCAATTTTGCCCATGAGACGAGTGTGATGAGTGTTAATGTTTAGCGTTCGTCTCATGGGCAAAATTGGACTGACATTTGCTTCATTTCATGAGATAATTGGGCTGGGCTTCTTACCCGCCCATGGGCTTTTTACCCCGTCTTCACCTATGTCACTCTTGAGGGCCGGCTACACTGCATACGATTCGATTCACTACGATCCGATTTTGACATTTGTGAGGCATGATGATTCTGACGTTTTGACTATATTTCTACTGAGTCTGAAGTAAATCTGATGAAATCCTACCAGTTATTGTTCACTAAATATTGCTAGACTCCCGTACACGACTGAAATTTGTCTGATCTTCTTAAATATCTTATTTTTGTATCGGACACCATTTTTATTTGATTCGTGTATTGCGGTCTACATTAGGTGAAGACGGGGTAAAAAGCCCATGGGCGGGTAAGAAGCCCATGCCAATTATCTCATGAAATAAAGCAAATTTCAGTCAAATTTGCCCATGAGACGAATGCTAAACATTAACACTCGTCTCATGGGCAAAATGTGACTGAAATGTGCTTTATTTCATGAGGTAATTGGCATGGGCTTCTTACCCGCCCATGGGCTTTTTACCCCGTCTTCACCTATATCACTCTTGAGGGCCGGCTACACTGCATACGATTCGATTCACTACGATCCGATTTTGACATTTGTGAGGCATGATTGACGTGAAATTCTACTGCCTAAGTAAATCTGATGAAATCCTACTAGTTTTGTTCACTAATATTTATAGTCTCCCGTAGATAAAAATAATATCTGTATTGGACACAATTTTTATTTGATTCGTGTATTGCGGTCTATGTTAGTATAGTGAACGAAAATAGTTTGGGGGTTTTAGACAGAAGTATTCCACGTGAATCGTGACTCACATACATCGTCACAATCGTATCGTATTGGGGTCAAATCGTATGCAACGTGGCTAGGCCTTTAACTTCATCAAGGGGTGTACGTTTTGCCTTAAAGCCGAGATTATCGATTCAAGGTCTGATCAATTTATTGCCACATTCATCTATTTCTTTCTTTAATGGATGCTCAACAGAAAATAAATACACACAAAATGGTATGTATACCTAGAATCTCTCTGTGCGGACTTCTGACAGTGTCCACCTATGTTTTCTATTCATTTTCAGAAAATATTAAAATAAACAGAACTTTATTGTTCCAAAAATGTTCTATCCATTGTAGATGCATTCCAGAAAGCTTAACGCATTGATTCTTGATATACTACTTGCAGTTGGTCGTATGTGTTAGCTTGGTGCTTCTCTCTCTCTCTCTCTCTCTCTCTCTCTCTCTCTCTCTCTCTCTCTCTCTCTCTCTCTCTCTCTCTCTCTCTCTCTCTCTCTCTCTCTCTCTCTCTCTCTCTCTCTCTCTCTCTCTCTCTCTCTGTCTCTTTGTCTCTGTCTGTATCACTGTCTCTCTGTGTCTCTGTCTGTCCCTCACACACACAAATGCACGCAAACACACACACAGTTTCCCTCTCTTTTTCTAGATATCTCTCTTTCGCTCTCTCTCTCTCTCTCTCTCTCTCTCTCTCTCTCTCTCTCTCTCTCTCTCTCTCTCTCTCTCTCCTTGTCTCTGTCTTTATCACTGACTCTCTCTCTGTGTCTCTGTCTGTCCATTACTCACACACACAATGCACGCAAACACATTGTCTCAGTTTCCCTTTCTTTTCTAGTGACTCTCTCTCTCTCTCTCTCTCTCTCTCTCTCTCTCTCTCTCTCAAATCTCTCTCTCTCTCTACTCTCTCTCTCTCTCTCTCTCTCTCTCTCTCTCTCTCTCTCTCTCTCTCTCTCTCTCTCTCTCTCTCTCTCTCTCTCTCTCTCTCTCTCTCTCTCTCTCTCTCTCTCTCTCTCTCTCTCTCTCCCCCCCTTTTGCACTGATCCAGCACATCAAATGCATGAATGATATTATTGTGTTGAATTAGAACATATATGGATGTAATTAGACGCGAAAAATGAATTCTTGATTATCTAACCAGTGGTAGAGACGGTTGGATGGCCTTTGAAATTCCTTATTTGATTGTGTTTTATTTTCCGTTTTCTTCTGTGTATATATAAAGGGAGTTAATTATAGAGAGAGTTACCTTTCTTTTCTTTACTGTGTATATATAGTTTATTATGTTCATTTATATATTTAGTGTTCATTTTGTTTGTACGCTAATAAGTTGCTCAAGAAATAAAATGCTGCACGAACGAAATGATGGTGTCTTTGTTTGTGTAAACCCCAATGACACTGTAGCTGTAATTGGCTAATGTCATTACACCATCAAAGTGTCAAGTGTTTCTTTCTTTTAGTTTCTCTCTCTCTCTCTCTCTCTCTCTCTCTCTCTCTCTCTCTCTCTCTCTCTCTCTCTCTCTCAATTGTCCCATGTTGTTTTTGTGTGTGTGTTTTTAATAATGGTTATTTGCAAAGCATTCACCCTTTTTCTAGTCATCCCAACCACTCCCTCTCTTTTTTACTATCTGTCCCCCTAATCTTCGCTTTTGCTTCCTCCTCTCAATTAGCCCCTCGCATCAATCTTTGCTTCGCTCGGTGTGCGCCAGACCCATCATTATAATCCCGGCCCCTCTTTGTCCATCCTTAGGACATTCCTGTATAGTCCGAAATAAGGTAGGGTTGGCTAGTATTGGCCACTGCAACTAGGGTTATTAACGCCCTTGAAAGCTAGAAGTTAATCCCTTGTTGGTCAGTATCCAAAAAGGCATTCACTCTGGCAAAAGGCAGCCATTCAGTGGCCTCACATAGGTTTATTGGCGAGAGTTACTCCCTTGTTTGGTCAGTACTCAAACATCTACCAAGGGCATTCACTCTTGCAAACGTTGGTCGTTGCAGTGGCCAATAGCCCAACTCCCACAAACTCACCACAATAACTCCCATGTTCACTTGTGTGTGACCGACCACTTCACAGGACCTGCTGGTTGGTTGGTCCCTTCTCTCTTTTGATTTTGCACTGATGGACTTCCGTCGACGAAAATCCGTTTAACGTCCTCCGGTCTGAAACAGACACATATGGGACATTAGTAGATATAAAGATGGTGGGAACGATCCTGGAGGCAATGCCCGGAGGCTGTGCAACTCCAGGAAAGTCCCGAATTTTTAACGACACAGATGTATGTATAGCTTAAACTCGTCATTTCCGTCAAACTATCGTGTCCTTTTGTGTGTTCATACAGTTGTAAATATAAAGCCCGTTTTGATTGATCATTGAGTGAGACAACAACAACAAAAAGTGTTGTTATATGGCGATATGCGAGTACAGGAACGCATGAACACACAGCGAAGAAAAGAAAGGGGGGTGGGGCCGGGGGTAGACCTTGACTTGCACACTATAAAGTAGGCCTACCTGGCATTGCATAATTGTATACACTTATTGTATGTTGGGCTACCTAGTACTAGCCTACCCGGCGTAAGAGGTTTACATAGTCTCGTGTTACAATTACAATAAGTACCGTACATTGTTGTCACAAATGTATTTGGGGGAGCTTAAAATCAACTGTATGGCTAGGTTTACTCACCCCCGTGGGGATACCGGGGGATCTTTCTGTACACATAGTTCCCCCATCTTCTGGACGTTCAGTGCTAGCAACTCTAATCCATCACTCTTCGACTCCATCTTTTCCTTTTCTTACTATCATCTACTGGGTTTTTTAATGAATTATTGGTCCGTTATCCTGCCTTTATTCCCCCAAAAAAAACTTCCAAATAATTTTGATCTCCTCTGAAATCGGAATGCGTTGAATGAATGCAGAGGGGAGACCAATGAAAACTGAAATCTGGACACGTACGTTCCTCATATGGCCTGGGAACGCAGAGGAAGAAAAAGAAGAAAGTTCATCCACTGAAGGTCGTCTGCGTCTGTCGGAATTTGTATGTAATACTTAAAGCTGCTTTGCATAATAATACTTGCATGCTGAACTTATGCATTCCCATTCGTTCAAAGTAGGGTAAGATGGGGTAAAAAAAAAACCATGGGCGGGTAAGAAGCCCATGCCAATTATCTCATGAAATAAAGCCAATTTCAGTCCAATTTTGCCCATGAGACGAGTGTTAATGTTTAGCATTCGTCTCATGGGCAAATTTTACTAAAATGTTCTTTATTTCATGAGATAATTGGCATGGGCTTCTTACCCGCCCATGGGCTTTTTACCCCGTCTTCACGCTTAAACATGAGAAACTGTTTATACCATTACATGGGCATGTATACACATAAGTTTTCTATTGTCTTCTCAAAACATAACTGAAAATCTATATAATTTACTGTGTTTGTGTTTTTTGCAGATGAACATTACAATGGGCATGTGTATACATAAGTTTGCTATTGTCTTCTCAGAATATAACGAAAAATCTCAATCGTGTACTGCGTGTGTTTGTGTGCAGATGAACAAGTACTTCCTGGCGTTCTTTGGCTTCCTGGTAATGGCGGTCACTGTCTACATTTCACTGGCAATGTGGAACCACCAGCTGAACTTACAAACGACCAGGCTCTCTTATCAACATACACACTACGACACGGTGACGAAGCTCATTAAACAAAGAGATGTGAAAAAAGACAAACACCGAATTAACACCTTTCCCCAAAAGACAAAACAGGATTCCAAGGAGCTCAACAATTCAAGACTTAAGACGTCAGTGAAACAAACTACTCCATCCGAGTCTGTCGTGTTAAGTGGTCATGCGTCACTCAAACCAGCTTCCCAGAAATATCTTATCTACCTGTGTCACACTGGGCTGTGCGGAGGCTGGTCAGACAGACAGCGTGGACTGGTCAGTGTCTACTTCCTGGCTCTGGCCACTGGCCGCAAGTACGGCATCGTCATGGATCGCCCCTGCAACATCACTCACTTCTACGTGCCCAATGATGTCAGCTGGGTCATCCCTGAGGCTGAGCTGAAAGGCAAGACCAGTGTTGTCGTCAACGACGTGGGCTCTAAAGCAAACGTTCAAAGGACATTCGAGGCAGGATTCGACGAACGTTATCCGCAGGACGTTGTCTACTTGAGTACAAACAATGCGAAATACCACCTGGCTTTAGCCAGATCCAAACTCTATAAAGACGTTCTCCCCAAGTGGGCAAAGTCAAAGAACATGCCTTCTGTGTTTTCCCGAAGTTGGAAGACACTTATGAAACCTTCACAACACTTACAACAGCGCTTGGATAATTACCTACAAAGTATTCAATACGCAAATCGGACCCGACCTCTCGTGTGTTCCCACGTTCGGTTCGGGAAAAGCGAATCCATGAAAGAGGATGGACGCATCAGATTGACCATGACTGACATCAGAGTTTTGTGGAAGTTCTTGGATCCGTACGCGAAGAATGGCAGCCAACTGTTCATGGCCACAGACAACATGGAGGTCAGGAAACTGACTCGTCAGAGGTACGGTGAAAGCATGTCTGACAGTGGGGGCACCATAATTCACTTGGACAGAACTAAAAGAAGTAACGATGGGGCGGCGTGTGCTGGTTTTGGAGACGCTCTCCTGGACCAGCTTATTCTCACGAAATGTGACGTCCTTGTTTTATCCAGCAGTGGCTTTGGTGAACGTGCCAGTGCCTTACGAAACGATACTAGAAACGTATTCAAATTGCAAAAGGGTGTGGTTAGAAGAATCAGCTGATCAATGTTAATTTTAGTTTCTATTTTATTGACCATTTTAGTAAACGAGGAAATCAAGACGTAGTAGAACCAAAAGTTAACAAACTGCTTAGGTCCATATTGTAATAAAACGTTGACAGTGGTTGCACAAAATCTAACCTTGCGTAGAAAATATTTGATGTTTTGGGGTGTGGCATGGGCCTTTTGTGTCTTGAGGAAAGAAAAACCACCCCTCCGTATCCTAGGCCTACATAGATGGAGCTAAGGCTTGTGTACATTAGATCCGCAATCCGCAGATTCTATGCGGAAACCCTGAACTATAATAAAATATAAGCGGGTGGGATTGCGTATGAGCTTCCGCATCCGAATTCCATCCGCTTATTGCTTACGGAAAACCCCATTCATTCATTTGGTATTTTTGGTATTTTCTAGTCACAGAAACTCGATCGTCTCTGTGAAATTCGGGTTGCTCCCACCAGGAGAGTGTGTCGCTCTAGTACAGCACCACCCATTTTTTGCATGCTATGTGAGTTCGTGTCATCCATCTCACCGGCACAACACGACCTACTCCTACCGAATAGTGGAATGGGCTTAAACGTGTGCGCAAGATCTTGTGCGTGCGTTCGCACACGGGACCTCGGTTTTTAGGTCTCATGCAAAGGACCACTATCCTCTGCCAAAATATCTTGCACAAAAAAGCCCTCTATACTATCTTCTTCTTCTTCTTCTTCTTCTTCTTCTTCTGCGTTCCTGAATCCTCTACCACCAAAAGCTCAACTCGGATTCTCCATGCATAATAATAATAATAATAATAATAATAATAATAATCCTAATAATAATGAGCATATATATACGCTTATTCTTAAACAAGCCCTAAGCGCTGACAATAATAAACAAATAAATGAATAACCCCCCCCCCCACCACCCACCCACCCACCCACCCCAAAAAAGCAGTAGAAAATATGAGAATGTCAAAAATTGCTTCGCATACACACGCACGCGCGCACACAAACGCGCGCGCACATAAGTATATATTTATCATATCTAGCTGAAGGCAGGACCAATATTCACTTATATAAGAAATAAGCGGATGATATTGCCGATACGGAAATCCATCCGCTTATGTAAGTGAATGGGGTTTCCGTACAGAACTTGGGGATTGCGGATCTAATGTACATAAGCCCTAATACTAACTGTGGTATCTCGGTGATTTTGCCCCCCAAAAACTTTTGGGTTTTTTAAAAACCGTTTTCATCCATCCCTTAAGTTTTTAGCTATCATACTTTTGAATGGAAGCAAAGAGTTTAAAATGTCATTTCAAAATCAAAAGTTCTTACACTGGATATTTAAAGGATATTATGCGCATGAAGGACGTTGATGCTTTGATAATTGTTTAAGGATGTTTATAGTTGTTGTTATATGTATGAATTGCAAGTTCTTGAACCCAATTGACTTTCCGTTTTTCTTCTTTTGGTGTGTAGGTGGTGGGGGTTTTTAAATTCCTAACGACGTGTCCTTTTTTTGTTCTTGTCTCTGCCTCTCCCTCTTTCCCCCTTTATATTTTCTCGCCTTTCTGTCTGTCGTCCTGTCTCTCTGTTTTGTCTGTCCGTCCGTCCGTCCGTCAATCTTTCTGTTTATTTCTCTGTCCGAGACTCCATGCTTGCCTCCCTCTTTCCCTCCCTCCTTCGCTCACTCTTTCTGACTTTTTTTTTTTTTTCTCTTTCCCTCACATAACTGTATTACGTGTTTGCCTGTTTGCAGTCGAGCTTAGCAGTGTTTGGATTAAACAGTGCGTCTGAAATGTCCATGTCTTTAAAAGGGTTTTTTCGTCAACAGTTTGATGTTCTGATTAATATAGTGACCTAGCCACAGTCTGCATTGAGATTGGTACGAACTTCCTAATGATTCTTGTCCAGTACCATTCGAGACATTCAAGTCCTTTGAACTTCTCATATCAAGGGTCGATATTTTGAATACTGTCATAAAAATGTAAGCTTGGTGTGTGTGAGTTTTTTTTATAAGTGTTTTATTGATTAAGATACAATGCTTTGTATGAGCTGCAGAGCTCTAAAGATGATAAACGATACCCTCTGTGCCTATGTTTCTTTCATTCTTATGCTCTCTATGTCTGTCTGTCTGTCTGTTTGTCTGTTTATATGCCTCTCTGTCTGTTTGTCTGAACGTTGCTTTTATTATTTCCTTGTGTACCTTGATTTGGTTTTCTGTTCCTTTTGTTTTGTTCACATGCATGGATATTTTGTTTTCTGTTGTCTTTGTTGTACCATGAGACCACATTGTACTTCTCTTGTTGAGATAATAAGGTAATGTTGACTTTCACACGCGCGCGCGCGCGCACACACACGCACACACACACACACACGCACACGCACACACACACACAACACACACATATACACACACATACACAGACACACACACACACACACACACACACACACACACACACACACACACACACACACACACACACACACACACACACGACCCGTCTAATATCACGATTTGTGGATAGACGTTAAATGAATCACACACACACACACACACTCGCACAACAACAACAACATCATCACAAAACCCAGACATTTGTGTATGAAACAACAACACTAAACGCTCTTGAAAATGTCCATTTTAATTTTTCATAAAGACAAAAGGGTGAGAGAGAGAGAGAGAGAGAGAGAGAGAGAGAGAGAGAGAGAGAGAGAGAGAGAGAGAGAGAGAGAGAGAGAGAGAGAGAGAGAGAGAGAGAGAGAGAGAGAGAGAGAGAGAGAGAGAGAGAGAGAGAGAGAGAGAGAGAGAGAGAGAGAGAGAGAGAGAGAGAGAGAGAGAGAGAGAGAGAGAGAGAGAGAGAGAGAGAGAGAGAGAGAGAGAGAGAGAGGGGGGGGTGAAAAGAAATTATAAACAAAAGAAAAAATGACCAGCTAAAAATAGAAAGAAAGAAAAGCTAATTAAATTACAGTATTAATTATACGGTGCTAAATCTTGATAGAAATCAAATCGAAGCGAGGTTTGATTTAAAAGCACAGAGGGTCGGTAGCTGACGGAAGGAGAGAGGTTGTTAGTTCCAGGAGGTTGGTCCTGAAACATCAAAAGAGCGCCGACCAACAGTTGAAAACTTGTACATCTGGAGAGATAGATGGTCAAAAACTTAACATAAAATGGAAATATTGTCGCAGAGGTAAGATGGAGCAGCTTGATTGATAGATGAAAAGCAAAGGGTGTTTAGTTTATACCCAGTTCTGTCTGCGACAGGTAGCCAGTGCAAAGAACGGAGACGTGGACTAACATGATCAACTTTTTTCTTCCTAGTGACAAGACGAGCAGCTGTGTTTTGAATACGCTGGAGACAAGAGAGAGAAGAGACTGATATGCCAGAAAGGAGAGCATTACAGTAGTCAAGACGAGATCTAATGTGGGACGTAACAAGTTTTGCTGTGGCTTCATCTGAGAGATATTTATGAATAGAGCCAACACGACGGATTTGATAGCAGCATGACTGACAAGTCTGAATCAGGAAACTGCATTGAAAGATTATTGTTCAGAGTGACACCTCAGTTTTTGACAGTCAGAGAGGGGAATGATATAGTTAGCCATGTACCAACTATGGAAACAGAGGCTATTTTGTTTTTTTGTTCCTACAAGCATTGCTTCGGTTTTGTCGCCATTTCATTGAAAACACACACACACAGGCACGAGACAAGAACGCTAGGTGGATGGGTATATGTGTATTAGAGTGAATGTAAAAGAGAGAGAGAGAGAGAGAGAGAGAGAGAGAGAGAGAGAGAGAGAGAGAGAGAGAGAGAGAGAGAGAGAGAGAGAGAGAGAGAGAGAGAGACAGAGAGAGAGAGAGAGACAGTTACCCGGCCAGAGGCCGAGGTATTGCGATCGGTTTGTGTGTCTGTGTGTCTGTCTGTGTGTGTGTCTGTCTGTGTATCGATTATCTTAAAAACTACTGTTTGGATTTTGATTAAAATTGGCAGAGGGGTAGACGGCTTGAAAAGGAAGCTTCCTTTTGTTAATCAACACCGTGTTGACCTTGACCTTGAAGTTTGACCTTGAAAACCGAAATTTCCTTCTTTGGGCTATGTCATTTCCCCCCAGCTTTATTTTGTGAACTAGTGAACAGAATCGCTTCAAATTTTGTGTGGTAGTGTACCATGGTGCAAGGAAGTTTGTATAAAAGTTCAGCTGTATCTCGTGAACTACTGAACAGAATCGCTTCAAATTTTGGGCTATGTATTTTATGCGTTCTGTAAGGGTGGAAAGTGGTGTGTTTATTGGGGGGGTGGGGGGGGGGGGGGGAGGACATCACTCGGTGCAAGGAAGTTTGTATAAAAGTTCAGCTGTATCTCGTGAACTACTGAACAGAATCGCTTCACATTTTGGGCTATGTATTTTATGCGTTCTGTAAGGGTGGAAAGTGGTGTGTTTATTGTGGGTTGGGGGGGGGGGGGGACAGGACAACTCTGGCCGGGTTAGCATTGTCACAATGCGTTGCTGCCGCTCGCCGATGCCCTTGTTTATACTACGTTGGGCGAGGAAGAGAGAGCCACAACACAACGCAACAACAAGAAGAAAGGGAAAAGCTATGAGAAAGAGGAAGAAATGGGATTGGTGAGAGAGTAGAAGACGAAAGGTCAAGATGTGCCCTAGCCCTAGCCCTACCCCCCACTCTATAAGACGGAAAAACGCAACGAACCACAACTGTGACAAATCGCGGTGTACTGCAGTACATAGTGGGGGGTAGGGTTAGGTTTAGGGCTAGGGTTAGGGTTAGGGTTAGTATTCCAAAAAGGTTATTAGCTGAATATGTTCCTAAAATACAGCTTTATGTATGGTAAGAAAGGCAAAAACGGAAAAATAGAATTAACCGAGAAATGCAGGGGGGTGGCACATCTTTACAACAACCCAAACGCGTTTAGAAAATAATAAAAATCGTAAGTTAATTAAGGCCCTGTTCCTCTGGATCTCCGCATCAAACATGGGATAGGCATACACCTGTGTACATAAACACATGTGAATACATTTACGCACACTTAATCATAAAAAACGCGCGCGCACACGCGCTGCATACACATTCACACACGCGCGCACAGATACACACAGGCGCGCACCTATACACACATTTTTTATCTTCGTTGCTGAAAAGAAGCAATCTCAGTATTTTATGCTAAAAGGTATACTAGGATGTTAATAATTAACAACGAAATCGTGAGTGTATGTGGCTAGGTATGTGTGTGTGTGTGTGTGTGTGTGTGTGTGTGTGTGTGTGTGTGTGTGTGTGTGTGTGTGTGTGTGTGTGTGTGTGTGTGTGTGTGTGTGTGTGTGTGTGTGTGTGTGTGGGGGGGGGGGGGAGACAGGCATGGTCTTTTGTAAGTCTGCTTTTCTTGTTTGTTCACTTGTTTTGAATTCATTCGTTCAATGCGTTGTTCATGGAATGTCATGTCTGGTGTGTGTGTGTGTGTGTGTGTGTGTGCGTGTGCGTGTGCGTGTGCGTGTGCGTGCGCGTATGCGTGTGTGTGTGTGTGTGCGTGCGTGCGTGCGTGTGTGTGTGTGTGTGTGTGTGTGCGTGTGTGTGCGTGTGTGTGTGTGTGTGCGTGTGCGTATGCGTGTGCGCGCGTGAAAGTAGGTACGGGGGGAGGGGGCTGTAAAATGGATGAAAGTTCGTTTAACGTCCTCCGGCCTGGAACAGGAACACATGGGACATTAATAACTATGAAGACAGTGGGACGATACTGGAGGTACTGCAATACCAGGAAAGTCCTAAAGTGTTTTAATAATCAAGATAGTTTTAACTCTAGATCGTGTTTTATTTATTTGTTGTGCCTATATGCTTGTTCTTAATGTTATGTAATTATGCTCTTTTTTTTAACTTTCTTTCCAAATGTGTAAAGCGCTCTGGGAATGACTTTTCTTCATCGACTTTTTTTCATGCTAAACTGTAGAGAGAAAGATACACCCGTATGATTGCACAACCTCCATTCATTAGTAGTACTAGTAGTAGTAGTAGTAGTAGTAGTAGTAGTAGTAGTAGTAGTAGTAGTAGTAGTAGTAGTAGTAGTAGTAGTAGTGGAAGACGGGGTAAAAAGCGCATGGGCGGGTAAGAAGCCCACCCCAATTATCTCATGAAATGAAGCAAATTTCAGTCTCATTTTGCCCATGAGACGAGCGTTAATGTCTAGCATTCGTCTCATGGGCAAATTTGACTGAAATTTGCTTTATTTCATGAGATAATTGGGGTGGGCTTCTTACCCGCCCATGCGCTTTTTACCCCGTCTTCCCCTAGTAGTAGTACCTTTTGCTGCTGATCGGTAAATAATCCAGCAGTAGAGGTCTATAACAGTACTGTAGTAGACTACTCAGTTTTGGAAGATTGTGATCTGCTGCCCTCAACTCAACTCAACGCAACTCAAAACAATTGTATTACCACTAGCAAGTGAAATTACAAGTGGTAGCGACTGCGATTTTGACATAGAAAACAAGCAAAACTGTAGATAGAAAGATACACCCGTATGCACGACAATCAAAGACATAATAATGTAAAGCTTAAACCATGCTAAAACACAAAGCATTGTATAATATAAACACGTTGATACAAAATCACACACAATACCATAGTTATGAATGAACGTGCACCACCACACACATAGGGGAAGACGGGGTAAAAAGCGCATGGGCGGGTAAGAAGCCCACCCCAATTATCTCATGAAATAAAGAAAATTTCAGTCAAATTTGCCCATGAGACGAATGCTAGACATTAAGGCTCGTCTCATGGGCAAAATGAGACTGAAATTTGCTTCATTTCATGAGATAATTGGGGTCGGCTTCTTACCCGCCCATGCGCTTTTTACCCCGTCTTCCCCTACCACCATACATTATAGCATATTCATAGAGGAACGCAAAAACATTCACGCATGCCTACACACCCATGAGCGCACGAGCGCGCGCGCACACACACACGCACACACGCACGCACGCACGCACGCACGCACGCACACACACACACACACACCAGTGATCCTTCAACAAAGGGCCACTCTCCTGTCTGCCTGCGGCTGTTTGTTTTACTTGCACAGTTTAGTGCAGCCTATTCATAGACAAAACGAAAAAGAATTAATCGTCACAGAACCTCCCAATGATCAATGCATGTTGGCACAATGTTTATATAGACCTGCTTTGTTTGATTAGTTTATTTCTGCACATTGTCTTGATCAAGTGACTTAATTTTCTTGATTTGTTTCCTTCCATTTCATTGCTCTTTGATAATCAAAACGATGAAACAGCCCTAGAATCACCACCATGGTTCTCGCATTCTTTCGGACATCACCGATTTCCACAATCGAAAAGCAAAGGGGTAGAGTTGCTCGATCTCAACAAGATTCTGATTTTCGAGGAAGGATTTAACCCTTCAAAACAATTGAACAATTTTCAAAATGGCTTCCAGCGGAAGGCCACTGGGGCAGCCAATGATTTTGTCCACAACTACAGAAAAGAGTCATCCGGACAGAAACACCAATGTTCCTCATCGACATCAGCAAATATCAACATCTCACGTAAACCTTAAGACAGATCACAGTGCCAATGCTTCCAGTGATATTGTAGCATCTAAGAGGACTGACATGCTTCCCTCCCAAGTCTCAATGCCTCCATCCCAACAGAGAGCCGCCATTGACTCCACTTTGGAACCTGTCTATGGACGAAGAACAATTGATATCAACAGAGAAGTACAGACTGATGATACACAAACACATGTGCACGAAACCAGAACAGCACTGGATTCCAATGATGACATTTCAACTCAGGACCACACTCGCGACAACGCGAAAGGAGATTATTCCTCACAGTCAGCAAACTACACTCACCATAAGTCTTCAGAACTGTCCCTCCAGACGCAGCCCAGCACAGCGATTAACCACGAACCAGAC
Organism: Phymorhynchus buccinoides; assembly: GCA_017654935.2. Lineage (NCBI taxonomy): Eukaryota > Metazoa > Mollusca > Gastropoda > Neogastropoda > Raphitomidae > Phymorhynchus > Phymorhynchus buccinoides. The sequence continues at coordinate 26,036,186 of CM065692.1, forward strand.
AAAACACAGAACAGCAGCTCTTCACGCATTTCTTTGAGTACAAAAGCGGGCGAAAAAACAGGGCTCCTGATTTCTGAAGAAACTACGAAAGAAAGAGCAGGAGAAGAAAAAGACCAACTTTTTCATGGATTTAATACACAACAAAGAAGAAACCCAAATCCGATCGGGGAGAGATCTGTGCATGATACAAATGACAGAAAATCCTCTTCAAAGGTACTGGTTCTGAGCACGACACAGAACATTGACACTTCAGAGGACGCATCTCTGAACAGCATGGATAATATGTCATTCGGGGATAATGACAGTCAGTATGGGTCACAGACATCAAAGGCCACCTCGCTTGGTGACACGTCCCCCACAGACGAACAGCTATACCGTTTAACTCACCCAGACACCTCTACCTCCTCCGTTACCTCCTCCATCCTTCCTGCGAGCCCCCCTCCACCCCAGCAGCATGTCATCTCCAGCAGTTTGGAGGGAAAATCACGCGCCATTGTCGATGACCAGAGAGAGTCATTAAACCGCTCGCAGGATGACATTTTCACACAGTATAACAGCGATAATCTTTCCAACGTGTGGAGGACAGGGAGGGTTTCTGTCAGCACTCCTGATTTGAGCCAGTCGCTTTTTAACAGGTCCCTGTCCGTCCAGAAAGACACAAAAGCCAAAAAGAGTGAACAAAGGACAGTTGACCACAGCGTGCACAGAGCCCTCTCTTCACACAGTGAGTCGGATGAGGATTCGGGAGTGGAGGGTGGGAGGCGCTATAAATCAGAAACCAGGCTGAACATAAGCAGCCCTAGCGGGGAAACCAGCTTCACGGGGTCACTCAGCAACGTTCGCCTCTCCCTTCATCCTCAGTCACCCACCTCCTCTTCTAACCACTATCGTGTGTCCAGCGTAAAAAGTCAATTATCAAAGAGCAAAACGCACGAAAGAGCTCGTGATCAAAGCAGGAATGTGCATCGTGTCAGTCAGATTAAAACGGCCAAACCAGAGCTAAACAAAATGGAGAAGAAAAGCGGTCACGGGGCTTTGAAAACACTTTCTTGGTCATCGTCAAAAATATCCAAAAACAACACCGAGCCCTCTGAAGTTCCCCATACACCGCCTTCACAGGGACCGTCCATGATGGATGGTGGAAACTTTAAACAGAAACAAAGTACAAACCAGCAAGACTCTTCTCATGCTACCGCCCCGTTTCTTGATGAAACATGGTCACCTGTGTCCCCACCTAACAAAACTAGCAGCCCCACTGAACAAAGACAGCAACATTCTATCATTTCTCATAATGTCAGTAGTGACACAGCCGCCAGTGAAGCACACAGGCCACAGTATCTTGTCACTATTCTAAAACCTGCAGGGAGAATCAAAACACAAAGACAAGTTGATGGCCATCCCGCAGACAAGGTGAATAAACCGATAGAGCCGACAGAGTATGTGATGGTGTCAGCTTCTTCACAAAATAAGTCAGACAGAAGTCATGAGAGCTCTTTCAGCCAAGCTTCTACCCACAGACGTGTTCCCACAGATAAGTCAGACATGGACTACAATCCAAACGGCAAGACATATATGTATACTGTGCGAGTACTACAGCCCATCTCCACCATCGTCCGGACCCATCCTCTTTCAGCAACACTCCTTCCGGATTACGACAACGTTCCTGCTGCTACAGATAGCCAACGTTTTGTTGTCCACAACACAGCCTCAAAAACAGGCTCCTCCCTTGGCTCACGAGTTTTGGAAGAGAAGAATATTACCCTGAAAGAACGCAAAGCAACAGTTAGCTCTCCCCCACTTGAACCTAGACCCCTATTTCGTAACAGAGTATGGCCAGCACAAACCACAGGCACTAATGATGCCATAGTTGTTCAAACTAATGCTTATACCCCATCAACGCAAGATCAGCAACGAAGGTCAAGGGACTATTCTGCTTTCAGCGCTCAGGACAGTACACAGGATGTCAAACATATCCCGTACTCGCGCCAGCACAATTTATCTCATAATGTGTTGTCATCGGAACACCCATGGATGAATGAACCTCCAGTCAGCCTTAACCAATCTGTCTTCAATGATGTTCACACAGACCAGCGTGACTACACAACAGACTGGCCGCATACCCAACACAGAGAAGACCTGCCTCGATACCTTGTAGGCAGAGACGTCTACACAATGTCCTCAACAAACGAAGCTTCATAAGACAACCCGGGCGCTTTCCGGAGAGAAATCTACGAAGAAACCAGCTTCGAATTACGCGAGGACACCACCACCCCTGTCCTGCCTCAAACTATGCCCTCCGAGGAAGAGAAGGACCTCCGAGTGCTTCACGGAAAGATCCTCATTCAGAACCGCTTGGACGACTCGCGTGTTGTCGATGAGGATGAGGATTTCATGAACAACCTGAACGTGTTCGACAGCAGCTTCCATCTGGACAAGGACAACCCGCTGTACCAGAGTGACCCCGACCTGTACCGCGCGCTGGAGGCGGAGCTACAGCAGCAGGAAGAGGAGCCGGGACATCGGACAGGAAGTGACGCAGGATGTCACGTGGGACACGGTGGAGAGAGTGGCGCG
>CM065692.1:26043759-26058759 GCA_017654935.2 Phymorhynchus buccinoides
ATATTGGTGTGTGGTAGCTATCACTTTTCGTTTCATTCAAATCAACATAAGAAATTGTGGGAATAGCGGTACTACGGACTACACTTTATTTGATTAGCAGTATGTGGATTCACTAATATGTGGATCCAGTGGTCTGTGATACATGGAACCAATGACTGGACACCTAACCTGACACGCATATAATACCACATACCAACGTTCGCGTGTGCACGCGTGCGCACTCTCTCTCTCTCTCTCTCCTCCCCTATTTCTTTACAGGTTACACACACATGCACGCGCGCGCGCACGCACACACACACACGTTGTGCAGTGCTTTCCTATGTTTCTGAACAGCAAATTACCTTACATTGCCATTTCATGCAAATAATTAAAACAGATTGAAAGTTGGGGAAGACGGGGTAAAAAGCGCATGGGCGGGTAAGAAGCCCACCCCAATTATCTCATGAAATGAAGCAAATTTCAGTATCATTTTGCCCATGAGACGAGCGTTAATGTCTAGCATTCGTCTCACGGGCAAATTTGACTGAAATTTTCTTTATTTCATGAGATAATTGGGGTGGGCTTCTTACCCGCCCATGCGCCTTTTACCCCGTCTTCCCCTAATTGAATTGTTTTTTAAAAGCACTACATCAAGACGCGCGCGCGCGTCTCTGTGTGTGTGTGTGTGTTGCTGTTTCGTGCACATTAATTTTGAATGCTAGTCTGTGGTTTCCGACAATGACTGCCAGACAACAGAGGGGGGAGACACTATTCTGACGGGCTGGGCGATCATTTGCTTATAGCGGAGATGCCTTGCCCAGGGTACATCCCCACTCTCTCAGCCAAAGGGATTTGGGGACACAGCTGGCCTCGAGGAAGGCCAACCCATCCCTTTGGCTGCAGAGCCCATAATAATTTACAAAACCCCAGAAATTTGTTTTTATCAGAGTAGCTCAAATTCTAGATCTATGTAGGTCTATTGTTTTACAATTGACGCACGATTCCCAGTAAAAACTAATGAATTTGGCATGAATTCAGTGATAAAATTGGCTCGTTGTTACATTGCCAAAGCATGTATCGTCTTTTTTCGCAACTGCTTTGTAGATGCATTGCTTCCCTCGACACGCTGTTAACAAAATAGTCTAGATCTATATCTAGACTTAGGCTACTACTAGGTATATTGCCTATCGTGAACTTGCCGTCGGGGAAATATGTTAAATTGACTACATTCAGTGTGTACGAAGTAATCACGAGACTCTTTCACAATAATTGGTGGGAATTCAACACAAAAGCTTTCAATTTTCAAAATGAATCGACGCACTCACAAAGCACGACTGGAGTGGACAGGATATTGAATCACGTCTCAAGGGACGTAATAGGCGATTGACGTCATCTTAACCAGGGTCGATAGAGGCTTCTTACCTGACACCCAAAAACGTCATCTTATAATACGCATTCACTGAAATTACGTAATCACTGAAAGTTCGTCATTGGCCAAATGACAATAATGGCTTGTACCCACGTGTCGTCATATCCGGCCACAAGGAGCGCCATATTATGGGAGACCGCCATCTTAGTCAGTAACTTTGTTTGAAAAATGCCAGATCGATGCTGCGTATTTGGCTGTTCCAATTCGAAACTTATCTAAACTGTATTTATAACATCTGGATGTTTTCTTTACACATTTAGATAACATTTTCACTTTGTTTACACACAAGTAAGGACTAAGATGGCGACACTTCCGTTGGAAGGGTTGAGATGCGCACGCAGGTGGGGGTAGCCATTATGGCCTAAGTCAAGTAAGTGATTGTAGTGTAAGAAGAATAGTTCATTGCAAAGGCTATTTTTTATACAGCTAAGGCCAGTACGGTTCATGTTTTTATTAATAATCAGTTTCCTTTCATAATGCATCGCTTGTACAAGATCAAAATAGCTCACGACTTTCTAACTTGGAGAACTATATTCTTTGTGGATGAGTGGGTTTTGCTTTGCTACAGTGAAGTGGTTAGAAATAATAAATGATAGGGGAAGACGGGGTAAAAAGCGCATGAGCGGGTAAGAAGCCCACCCCAATTATCTCATGAAATAAAGAAAATTTCAGTCAAATTTGCCCATGAGACGAATGCTAGACATTAACGCTCGTCTCATGGGCAAAATGAGACTGAAATTTGCTTCATTTCATGAGATAATTGGGGTGGGCTTCTTACCCGCCCATGCGCTTTTTACCCCGTCTTCCCCTAATTAATAATGCTTATATAGCGAATAATCGTGCAAAGCAACTAGTATTATTTAGATCTGCATGAATGGCGTCTCGCTTCTTCGTTGCGTGTTTGATTATCAGCTGATTTTATCTGAAAGAGGTAAAATATCGGTATATAATCGTTATTATGACTTTGCAATGGGATATTGCTTTAATCCTATCTCAAGAGACTTGGTGTTTGTCCTATGAGGTATAGGATAAACACCAAGTCTCTTGAGATAGGATAAAAGCAATATCCCATTGCAAAACCTCATAGGATAAACACCAAGTCTCTTGAGATAGGATAAAAGCAATATCCCATTGCAAAATCATAATAACTGATAATGCACAAAAGGGGCGCGTATAGTCACGGGTCAGATAGATAAAAATGCACGAGACGAGTTTCTTCATTCTTTATGTTCGTACTTCGTGTGTGACGGCCATTTTAACGCTTTCACCGCCAATGTCGCATTTTTGCACCACAACAATTTAACACCCATGGATATCACTAAAAGGCATCAAAGCGGGGTCTGCTATCCAAAGAGCCTTTTTTTCTTAATTTTGGGAGGTAAGGACAGGTCTTTCTATATATCTCCCTCTCTCTCTCTCTCTCTCTCTTCTCTGTATCCCTCTCCCACCCCGCCCCCTCTCTCTCCCTCTTTCTCTGTATCTCCCCCTCTCTCTCTCTCTCTTCTCTTCTCTCCCTCCTTCTCTCTGTCACAGTCTTTGTCTCTCTTTTTATGAGGTAGGGGAGACCGGGGCAGGTTGGGACAGTTTTTTTCCATTCTTGCTCTCATTTAAATATGAATCCACAAATCACTTTAAAAATATGTCGAAACAAAACTTTATTCATTCAAGAATAACGCAAAACAATAAAAAAAAATCTTTGAAATTAATGAATGTTTGCTTGTAATTAACCGTTAAAGAGACCTACCCTACATGGCCCGACCTGCCCCGGGGCCGGGGCAGGTTAGGACACACACTGGGGCAGGTTGAGACATAATAAGTTAGCGTCCGAAAAATTAAATGAAAACCAAAACTGATTTTAAAATGTGTATTCTTATTCCCACAAACTAAATGTTTACAAAGTATCTGCAAACTTCAGAAAACTTTGAACAACAATTTAAAAAAGTGAATATACCAATTGGTAGTAAAGTGCAGTCAGCACCTAAAAAAGAAAGGTCAACCTTTTTAAAACAATGGTGTTTAAAATAAACAAAGAATTAAAAGGGGGAAAAAAACCTCAGTGTGTCTTTCTGTAACAACAGATTAAACTCAACCGAAAGCAATCATTTGCACATGTAGTTGGCCTCTGTTCAAGTCATTTACACAGGTCATATAAAAGTAGCATTCTGAACTACGTCAGCGCATTCCTCGTGGCACCAATGTTGACGTGTCTGACATTGGATCCATATATCTCCAGGCCGAGAATGTTCAACATTTTCTTGGCAAAAAATGCAAAGAAATGTCTTTGACATATCGTCACGTTTGAGATCAGTGACATAAGCAGGCTCACAGCCCCTCTGGACATCAGCAGCAGTGGTACAGAGTGGCACACCACTGGTTTGGACATCAGCAGTGGTAGAGAGCGGTCCACCACTGGTTTGGACATCAGCAGTGGTAGAGAGTGGCACACCACTGGTTTGGGCATCAGCAGTGGTAGAGAGCGGTACACCACTGGTTTGGGCATCAGCAGTGGTAGAGAGTGGCACACCACTGGTTTGGGCATCAGCAGTGGTAGAGAGTGGCACACCACTGGTTTGGGCATCAGCAGTGGTAGAGAGCGGCACACCACTGGTTTGGGCATCAGCAGTGGTAGAGAGCAGTACACCACTGGTTTGGGCATCAGCAGTGGCAGAGAGCAGCACACCACTGGTTTGGGCATCAGCAGTGGTAGAGAGCGGCGCACCACTGGTTTGGGCATCAGCAGCTGTGGTAGAGAGTGGCACACCACTGGTTTGGGCATCAACAGTGGCAGAGAGTGGTACACTAACAGAGATGGGTCCACCACTGACATGGACATCAGCAAAAGCAGAGACAGACATGCCAGTCAGAACACTGTCCAATGGCATCCCTGGAAATACTTGCGTCATCCACCTGATTGCTTATGATAAGAGTCTCAGTAACATTGTCAAAGAAGACCCCTTGCAGAATACCGGGAGTGCAGGTCTTGTAGCTTGCCAAAGAAAGCTTCAACATTGCTTCTGTTGAACGCTGTAGCTCTTGCAAGGCTGGTAGCTTCAGGAGTATGCCTGCTTATACATTCATGCCGTTTTAGAAACCCTGAAAGCCAATCCTCCCCTGCCATTCCATTGTCAGCCCAGCAAGGAGGACAACTAATGTTGTTGTTTTCTGAAAGCTGATATGCCAGTTTTCTTATTGTCTTGGAGTCCATGGGGAAACCGATCCTTGAGGCTTTCAATATATAGTCAACCAGTTCAGCTTCTTCGCCTTCACTGAAGACTGTTCTTGTTTTGCAGCTCTCTGTAAAGCTTTTAAGTTCTTTACCTTCTTTGCATTTTTTGACTGCACGTCTAAGGGTTTCTTTGGGGACCTGATAAGATTCTGCAGCTTTGCGCAGAGATAACCCCTTCAAGACAGCATCTACAGCACCTTGAATAACAGTTGTGCCAATCTGTCCACATGTACTTTTCTTCTTGTATGTCCGCACCATCTATCCGTAAACCAAAAAAGAGCAAATTATCAGAAAAATCATTTATTTTTCTTTTAAATGAAAAATAACGTTCATAATTAATTCTGGGGCAGGTTGGGGCAGTCCCGGGGCAGGTTGGGACAATGGCCCAACCTACCCCGGCCCAACCTGCCCCAACGTGTATACTTTTAAGTTTTTCATTGCCACTCGTACACCAATAACAAATATTCATAAATTCAAGCATAAGTACTTTTTAAAATGATTTAAGAATGCCATAAAACAAACAATACATTGAAGAGTAAAATACTAAAGCATTCATTCAGGCAGGGAGACGACACACAAAAATTACTTACAGTGGAAAATCAATGTGGTCAATTGGTGGTGGTAATGATGGTGTATTTGTTTGTATGGTGGTGGTGGGGGTGGGCGCATTTCATGGTTTTGTAGATCTAACAAGTATAACATAACATATAAATCGGCTAATACTATACTTGTAACCATTTCCCTTAGACTGCAAATCTATGCATCAATTGATTCAATGATTGTAATACAATAATTGTAATCTAATCCAGATCTAGCTTACCTTTCTGAATGGCTTGGATTTCCAAAGTAACAAGCAGGATCAGGCAACAGAAATACGTGGGGAAAAAACGTTTCCAAATAATCAGCTGGTGGGAGTAAAACAAGTGTATTACGTCATTCTTGAGTACGCAGTGGTAAGTGACGTAAAAGAAGGGCAGTTCTATTTAAAATTCAATCGTAAATTCAATCGTAAAAGAGATGGCAGATGTTAGGAGTGACTAGAAGTAGAAGTATTTTATGCTATAGAAGAGTTCTTCTTCTTCTGCCAATTGATGTCCACCTGCCGTAACCGGCAATAACTGACATATATTTGGGTTCAAAGAAAAATCGCTGCGGGGGGGGGGGGGGGGGGGGGGGGGGAAGCCTAGATAGATAAGAGAGCATGTAGGGTCATGCACCCCCAGCTAGTTCGAGAACACATGGCCCCACACGAAGAAGAATAAATCAAAAAAAAAACAAAAAAAAGAGAGAATGAATGAGAAGCCGTGGGGGGAGGGGAGGGGAGGAGATGGGGGGGGGGGGGGAGGGGAGGGCAGGAGAGGGAGAAGGGGGGGGGGCGGAGTGTCGGTGTGAGCTTATGCAGCAGACTGCTTCAGCACCCTCGAGATGAAGGAGCTGAGCGTGGGGGACTGGATGATTTCTGGGGTCAGGGAGTTCCAGTCTCGGATGGTTTTGGGGAAGAAGGAATTGTTTCTGTAGTCAGTTCTTGAGGGGATTCTTTGGAATTGTAGGTTGTGGTTGTGTCTTCTGCTGCTAGGGGGTAGAGGTTGAAGGGAGCTGCACCTGATGCAGGCTTGTCCATTCATCATTTTGTAGAATGTGCCAAGCCTGTTTGCACGTCGGCGTTCGGCCAGGGTAGACCACTGCAGATGGTGGAGCACTGCGTTGACGCTAGATGTGTTCCTGTGTCTATTCAGGACGTATCTTGCCGCTCTGCGCTGCACTTTTTCAAGATCAGTGATCAGCCTGTCGGTGTGAGGGTCCCAAACTGAGCTCGCATATTCTATGACAGGTCTGACCATGGCCTTGTATGCGAGCTCCTTGGTAGCAGTGGAGCACACCTTCAGGTTTCTCCTCAAGAAGCCGAGGGTTCTGTTGGCTTTGGCGCAAGTGGCTGCGATGTGGGCTCCCCAGGAGAGGTCAGCTTGCAGGGTGACCCCCAGATGCTTCGCAGAGGACACTCTTTCAAGGGTGTGATCGCTAAGACTGTAGCTGGTACTGGTAGTGGCGTTCAGCGGCATTCTGCTTCTCGTCAAAGGCAGCTGGCTGCATTTGGCGGGGTGGAGCGCCATGTCCCATTCTCTTTCCCAGTCTTCCAGCTTCCTGAGGTCCTCTTGGAGTTTGGTCGGGTCGTCGCTGAAGGTGATGAATCGGTACACAGCTGTGTCGTCAGCAAATAATCGAGACGGGGATGAGATCTTGGATGGTAAGTCGTTTATGTAGGTGAGAAAGAGACAAGATCCCAGGTCGCCAGAATCTGGGGCACGCCAGATTTCATTTTATTTCATGGTTTAAAATAGTGGCCAAAAAATCGCTCATCCCAGAGAGAGAACTAGACTCGAACATTAACTCATATATTTTTTATTGCATAGATAAACGATCCAGTGAGAGAGAGAGAGAGAGAGAGAGAGAGAGAGAGAGAGAGAGAGAGGGGAGAGAGAGAGAAGGGGGGAGAGGGAGAGAGAGAGAGGGGGGGGAGGGAGGGAGAGAGAGAGAGAGAGGGAGAGGGAGGGGGGGAGGGAGGAGAGAGAGAGAGAGAGAGAGAGAGAGAGAGAGAGAGAGAGCAATATATTTGGAATCGATGTTTTTTGTAGACACATTTGTATAATTTTTGATTTCATGTGTTTGTCCATTATAAAGGGTGTGTAGTGCACAGTGCATGTGAGTTTTTTTACTTATTGTTTTGTTGATTTTTTGGGGCATTAAATGTTTCAACTTACACCAGAAGACAAGAATAGGGGAAGACGGGGTAAAAAGCGCATGGGTGGGTAAGAAGCCCACCCCAATTATCTCATGAAATGAAGCAAATTTCAGTCTCATTTTGCCCATGAGACGAGCGTTAATGTCTAGCATTCGTCTCATGGGCAAATTTGACTGAAATTTTCTTTATTTCATGAGATAATTGGGGTGGGCTTCTTACCCGCCCATGCGCTTTTTACCCCGTCTTCCCCTAAGATAGCAACATTCATTGAGTCAAATCAACAAATACTTTTAACAATTTCTCCCATTATTTTGTATCTAAAAAATATATTGGAGGGCGTATTGGAGTGCCAAGGTATTATTCTCAACAATGCTTTAAAGCTTTTATTTTGGACTAAAATTATTTTTCTTCTGTCTAAGCCATGATTTTGGGGCAACATTTCTTATTTCAATATTACCTAAATAAGTCGTGATTTATTTGAAAATTGAAGTGACAAAGTAATTTGATGGCTCAAAATAAAGCCGTATGAAAAAATCTGAAGCAATTTGACTTGAAATGACCGAAATAATCAGTTTGTTGCTTCTCCTGTGAAGTGACGTCTTTCGACTTACGTCTGTATTGCATGCGGGCGGCGATATGATCATATTGTTTACAACGAAACAAAAAGTGTAGTTTCGTTTCAATGTCATCAGGACAAAAGGGGCAATGTAGGCCTAATTATTAACATGCACATCAAATCTTACATACCTATTTTTATGGATTTTCAGGTTGCCTATACCCATACGAAATCTGATTAGTGCATCTCTAAAACATTTCTGCTTAAAACAATCAAGATACATTTCTGGACTTAAATCGGATTTGAAGTCTCTGTACAGTGAATAACGTTCACTGGAGTTTATCTTTGACTCCCAGTCTTGCATGTTCATGTCAATTAGTCTCTGTTTGAACACTTTACAAAACTCGTTCACATTACCCACTCCCTGAGTGAGCCACACAAAACCAAAACCAGTCCTATTCAAAAGAAATCTAAGTTCACTCACCCAATTATGTTTACCAACTGCATCTAAATTTAATAACATATTATACGCCTGTTTGGGTAGCTGTTTCTCGTTCATGCCTAATATCCTGAACCAAAATTGCATAGTTTTTACAAAACCATTTATAATTAGTGGATTTTTGCCAAGTTCACCATATATCATTTGATTAGACGTTCTAAGGGCTACATTAAGAAACTTTTTACACGCAAACAAATAGATTTTTTCAGTTGGGTCTTCTTTTACCAACAAACTCCATATCTCAGCAGTGTATGACAAAATGGGTTGGATCATTGTATCAAACATTTTGAAGAAAGTTTTCCTTGTCATTTGGCTAAGAGCATAATGGGTTTTTATAACTTCAAAAAGAGACCTTTTACCTTTCATTGCAAATTGTTTTACACTGTAAGAAATATTCATGGACATAGTGAAAGTAAAGCCTAACTAAACATAGCTATTTACATCAATCTTTTCATCATTTATTGACCACTGTTCATGCTTACTTAAGAAACCCCCTTTCCTGAAAACCATGACTTTGCTTTTATCAATATTTATAGTTAAACCAAGTTGGTTACACATCTCATATAAACAATTCAGCTGATGCTGCAGACCACTTGGAGAGCACGCCAACAGTGTCAAGTCGTCCGCAAAAAGCAGAATAAAAAGTTCAACAAGATCTGGTAAAAACTAGACACCGTGTTTACCAAACTCTGAGATATGTTCCGCAAGCTCATTTATGATAATAGCAAAAAGGGTAGGGCTTAGAACACAACCCTGGCGTAAGCCTTGTGGACAATCAAAGCCTCAGTGAGTTCACTTTTAACTCTAACACGTGCAATAACTTTGTGGTAGATTGCCTTGATCGCATTAAAGAATTTGAAAGAAACACCTACTTTGTGCAAGGACTGTAGCAGTATATCACGTTTAATAGTATCAAACGCTTTTCTTAGATCAATAAAAGCAACATAAAGCTTACCACCCTGTTTAGACATGTACTTTTGTGTTAGGGCATACAAAGTAAAAACATAATCAGACGTTGAATACATGTATTCACGTCTGAAACCTGCCTGCGTTTCTCCAATCTTACTATTTGTTTCAAGCCAGTTGTACAATATTTTGTTCAAATGGAAGTGTAACATTTCCCAAGTAAGCTGAGAAGGGATATCCCTCAATAATTGTCGGTAATATTTCGGTTACTTTTCATAAAAAATAGGAAGTATGACAGCATTTGACCACATCTCTGGGTATAAACCCTTATCAAACACCTCATTAAATAACTCGGTCAAAAACTGAACAACATGGTTGCCTGCTGCTTTCAACATTTCAGCAAGGACTTCGTCTTGACCACTAGATTTGCCGTTCTTTAAATTACGTATTGCCCTTTGTACTTCATCTGTTGTAATTTTGCTATCTAATGCATCCAGATGTGTATTTGAAAAAGTGGGTGGTAAATCATAATGACTCGCTTGATCTAACTGGTTAGATTGAAATACCTGCATAAAATGGTTTTGTCATTCTGGCAATGAAATGTTATTTGTAACACATTGCTTTTTGCGTAGACCTGAGCATGTCCTCAACTCTCCCCGGAACATTTTAGGGTTATTCACGCAATTAGTCAGGAGTTGTGCCTTATCTGAGTCATAGCCTACTTCTGACGCTTAAATTTCAGTATATCATTGTACTCTTTACGTGCCTGAACATGCCTGATTATCACTTGGGTCATGCGTGTGTTTGCATGTTCGAAGCTTTTATCTGGTTTCTTTACGAGTCTTAAAGCATTCCGTGTCAAACCAGGTTTTATTTGCAATGGAGCCACCTACCTTTAGATTATCCTTCATACATGCACTAGAAACGGTTATGCAGTCCACAAAAACCTTAAATGCCAAATCAAAATCGACAGTTATTATGTTAGTAGCTCTAGTCAATTTATCTTGAGACTCATCACTGAGGAAACAATCAAGAAACAAGTCAATCTTCTGATTGTCCCAAACATATCTTTCAACCCACTGAGGACCACTGTGGAGAAGAGAAAGAAGGGGACAGATAAAGAGAGATGTATATATGTATATATAGAGAGAAAAGATGCACACACAGAGAGAGAGAGGGGGGGGGGGGAGACAGAGAGAGAGAGAGAGAGAGAGAGAGAGAGAGAGAGAGAGACAGAGATATAGTGTAGAGATACGTTGAAAATAGGAATAGTTTTAAGAGAGTAAATGCGATGATCGTAATCAAATCATGCTTGAAAGTTTAAAACAAATGGAGAATGCATTTTTAAAAACTAACAAGGCGTTACATAATTGGGGAGATGATTAATCATAATAATTATAAAGCGATTATTATAAAATACACAAATCAAAGAGAGAGAGACAGAGACAGAGACCATACACCATACACGCACACACGCACACGCGCGCGCACGCAGGCATACATGTACATACACTCACAGATATATTGAAGCACGTATAAAAGAAATGTACATTACAGAACAGGGCAAACAAATGGAACGGGGGGGGGGGGGGGATGATGCGGGGGGGGGGGGGACAGAGAGAGAGAGAGAGAGAGAGAGAGAGAGAGAGAGACGGCTTAGGAGGGAGGGTCCGATGGATCTAATACCGCTCGATCTACTCTATTGTTCCTTGCATGAGCAGTTTTGGAGGGCAGTTGCTGTGCTGCTCGGTCTAAAACCGGATTTGAGCAATACTGCTAGTTGTCCCTATCGATCTAATCAAGTTAACAGTGTCCAACACTATGTCTTTAGAGTCTCGTTTATTAGCAAAATTACAAAAAACGAGTAAAAGGAGTAAATCCATGTAAAAAATGAATTAATGTAAATCTCTCTCTCTCTCTCTCTCTCTCTCTCTCTCTCTCTCTCTCTCTCTCAACTGTTATATATCATTTAAAAGTGTGTTTAAAAGAGAAAGGTATGTTAGTGATATGGAAAGTTATTGCTTTAGAGCTGCTATTTCTTAACTGCGGTTTAATGTTCTTCCTTTGAATAATAATGTTTTTAGATATAGTGATTCTCTTAAAGATATAAACTGTCCATTTTGTGATCGTCAAGTTGAAGACGAGCATCACGTTTTGTTCATCTGTACACAGTACAAAAACGTACGTGACAAATTTTTAAAAGATTCTGCAAAAGTACCTATGTACATTTTGTTGAAATCAACAAACCTTCATCATAGATACAATGTGTCTAATATACATTTCATGCAATTAACATTAGGACAAAGATGCTGCTTTAGATTTTCCGACCTCATGTTTGACTGTGCAACTATTTATATGCACAAATAGGCGCATTCTTTTCACTTAGTTTGATATTGTTGATTGTGTGTAACTTTTCCTCTGCAAAATTGTGATCTATTTTCGTTGGAAATTAATGACTTTTTCTTTTACAGATTGAAAGGTGCTTTAATGGAATACCATTTTCCTTCGTCCGTCTTCAAGACGATAGACAATGAATTGTTGAGTTTAGTATTTATACAATAGTTGTTGTGTGGTTTTTTTTTGGGGGGGGTTCACTAGAATTAATATTGTTTCTAGTAGCATTCGAAATCTTTATGTATTTGTAATATTTGGACCACATTTTGATCAAAACCCCGCCCCCCTGTCCCATGTACAGTATTGTGGCCTTAGTACATTAAAATTGTTCAGCGTTCTCTCTCTCTCTATCAAGCTTGACAATCGTACCTTTCACAGCGCACTAGAGCATATGGTAGGCACAGGATAGGCCCAGGTAGACAGACGCACGCTGGGGGCCTAGCGCTTTGGGGACTTGTTCTTATAAAAAATAAAATTATTATTATACCAGCAAGCTTGTCGACCGACAAAACGACAAAACATCGAACGAACAAGGTATGTATCTTTTTTCTTTCTCGTTTGTTCAGTTTTTCTTTGGATGAATTTGTTATGAGGGCAAAGAATAGTGTTTCTTCATTGCTTGTTGAATTAGCATTTTCCTTGCTTATCAAGTATAAATGGTCGATTGGATTGATTGAATGAATATGGCATTGTGAAATGGTCGAATGGTGGTGATTCTCTTTGTTTTCTACTAACCGAATGGGTTGTGAATAGCCAATCACGTAATATAACTAAATTGTGGAGTGTTGATTTCATACTGAATTGTTTTATGATGTTTATTTTCTCTTTGTTCACCGTCCGTAGCGGTTGTTTACAGTATACGATTTTTTTTTTCTCTCTCTCTTTTCTATTGGGTTGTGTTTTTTCTTTCTTGCTTTACTTAAGTCGCTGTATGGAAGACTATCATTGTTTCTTTTTTCCTTTTTTGAGTCACTACTGTTGTTCGGTACCCTTGCCCACTTTCTGAGGACCAAGTCACGATGTTATGTACGGTATTTAACGATGATATATGTTAGCATGTGCTGTGCTCGTTACTGTGATTGTTGTAATGTTTATTTGGTATTAGACTTGTCTCTGCTACTGTTTCATTTATATTTAACACATACACGAAGGAAAGTTTTCCTCTGTCGATTTTGCCATGGCTGAACCAAAGCATACACTATTTAATATATTCTCATATAACTGTAACGGGCTTGGTAATCATAAGAAAAGAAAAGATGTATTCGATTATTTGCGACAACAAAAAGGTAATAAATATTTTTTACAGGAGACCCATTGGAAATTTGAATCAGAAAACTTGATAAGATCCTGCTGGTGTTATAACTGCTATTTGTCTGGGAAAGATACCAATAAGAATGGGGTGGCTATTTTATTCAATAACAATTTTGAACACAAATTACATAATGTACTTAGAGATCCAGAGGGATGCTACCTAGTCTTGTATATTGAGATTAGAAGTAAACGCATTACCTTAGTTTATATGGAAGCAGTGGCAGAGATTACTTTCAATTATTTGAACATATACTGTCCCAAAAAAAGATACGCATAACTTGTAGGCCTAGTCAAAGTTTCATCTTAATTTCAAAACTTAACAGAAAATCACACAATGCGAATTTCGTTTTGAAATTTGACATGGTGCTAGCTGAATGTATGGCGAGTGCATGGGTATCCTCAAATCATTCAGTCAGTTGATATTCTTGGGTGTGAGGGCTGTCAGAACAGTAGGGTGTGACCGCCTTGAACAGCAACAAGTGCCTGGGACACTATCAGCATGGGACTTGATCAGACGGCGAATGTCTTCTGTGGGATGAAGTCCCACTCCTCCTGCTGTGCTTTCAACAACTTGCGGTGATTCACTGGCACATCGTCTCGGCCATGCACGCGTCTATCCAGTTCATCCCTAAAATGTGTTCTTTTGGGTTCATGTCTGATGATATGGTTGGCCAGAGAATTTCGTGGAGGTGATTGTCGGTGAGCAACTGGGTGCCGAGTCGCACAGTATGAGGTCCGAGCCTTGTCCTGCAGGAACACAGCGGTAAGGTCGTGCAGAAGAGGAAGGACGTGTGGACACAGAATGTCCTTAGGTAGTGCTCTGCAGTTAGGCGCCCTTGCACCAACACTAAGGGATTCCCTTTCGTAGACATTTGCGAACAAGGTGTTAACTCTGTGTTCATGAAATTGCATGAAATTATATCCATGCATGGCAGGTGGGCATGAAAAAAATCGCTTTTCTGACATTTTTGGCACTGTGTGCGCATGCGCATGAGCAGAGAGAAACATTGACAGCGATCATGACAAGGACCACTGGGTGAACACTTCCAGTAGTTTGGTGGATATGCGTGCTGCAATACAATGACGGCAACGACATTTGAAAAAGTATGCGTTTCTTTTTTTGGTCAGTATATTTGTGATGTTGTGGAAAATGGCATGACCATGATTTTAAACTAAGCTTGACACGAGTTGACAAGTTTACGATGGGCGAGATGGTCAATCACGCGTGCAGGCCGTCTGCAGATAGCTTAATTTATTCTGTCCAAGCTCTTCAATAGGCTTTAACTGAAGGCATGATCAAAGATAACCAAGCCCTGTCAGTCTACGTTGAGAGAGAGAGAGAGAGAGAGAGAGAGAGAGAGAGAGAGAGAGAGAGTTATTCTTCAAAATAAATAGATAGACAGATAAATAAATGATATATAAAATGTGATATATAATTATATTATGAACGAGCAGAGACAATGATGTTCTTATAAGAGTTTGTTTTAATCAATTAAAAAAATGATAAAGTGATACGCGAATTACCGTTAGTTCATAATCATTGTAATTTGTATTTTTAAGTTATTGCTATTCTGAGGATTAGGTACTGCAAAAGCAGGAAAGTCCCTAGTTTTTAAGCGAGAAAGATGGTCTATTATTATGTTCTTGTCATATAACACAAATAAACAAGATACAATCTCATGCCATGTTTGACAATAAGAGGGAAAAATGGACCCCATCAACTCAATATTTTGACTACGATCAGAGACTAAAATCATCATAAGTCCCTTAAAAGTAACGAAAATTGTCTGAAACTTAGCAGGAATAATATGTAGTATGTTCTTGTCATATACCACAAATAAAAAAGGTAGAATCTTATGATATTTTTGAACACAAGAGGAACTACGTATCCCAACCCTCTCTAAAATCAATATTTTGACTACGATCAGAGATTAAAATCATCACAAGTCCCTTACAATTA
>CM065692.1:26063759-26066259 GCA_017654935.2 Phymorhynchus buccinoides
ACATAAGTTTGCGATAGTCTTCTCAAAATATAACTGAAAACCTAAATTACTTACTGTGTTTGTGTTGTTTTGCAGATGAACATTACATGGGCATGTGTATACATAAGTTTACTATTGTCTTCTCAAAATATAACTGAAAACCTAAATTACTTACTGTGTTTGTGTTGTTTTGCAGATGAACATTACATGGGCATGTGTATACATAAGTTTACTATTGTCTTCTCAAAATATAACTGAAAACCTAAATTACTTACTGTGTTTGTGTTTTTTTGCAGATGAACATTACATGGGCATGTGTATACATAAGTTTGCTATTGTCTTCTCAAAATATAACTGAAAACCTAAATTACTTACTGTGTTTGTGTTTTTTTGCAGATGAACATTACATGGGCATGTGTATACATAAGTTTGCTATTGTCTTCTCAGAATATAACTGAAAATCTAAATCGTTTACTGTGTTTGTGTTTTTGTGCAGATGAACAAGTACTTCCTGAAGTTTTCTGTCTTCCTGGTAGTGGCGGTCATTGTCTACATTTCACTTGCAATGTGGAACCACCAGCTGAACTTACAAACGACCAGGCTCTCTTATCAACATACACACTACGACACGGTGACGAAGCGTATTGAACTAAGAGATGGGGGAAAAGACAAACACCGAATTAACACCTTTCCCGAAAAGACAAAACAGGATTCTAAGGAGCTCAACCATTCAAGTCTTAAGACGTCAGTGAAACAAACTACTCCATCCGAGTCTGTCGTGTTAAGTGGTCATGCGTTACTCAAACCAGCTTCCCAGAAATATCTGATCTACCTGTGTCACACTGGGCTGTGCGGAGGCTGGTCAGACAGACAGCGTGGACTGGTCAGTGTCTACTTCCTGGCTCTGGCCACTGGCCGCAAGTACGGCATCGTCATGGATCGCCCCTGCAACATCACTCACTTCTACGTGCCCAATGACGTCAGCTGGGTCATCCCTGAGGCTGAGCTGAAAGGCAAGACCAGTGTTGTCGTCAAAGACGTGGGCTCTAAAGCAAACGTTCAAAGGACATTCGAGGCAGGATTCGACGAACGTTATCCGCAGGACGTTGTCTATTTGAGTACAAACAATGCGAATTACCACCTGGCTTTAGCCAGATCCAAACTCTATAAAGACGTTCTCCCCAAGTGGGCAAAGTCAAAGAACATGTACTCTGTGTTTTCCCGAAGTTGGAAGACACTTATGAAACCTTCACAACACTTACAACAGCGTTTGGATAATTACCTGCAAAGCATTCAATACGCAAATCGGACCCGACCTCTCGTGTGTTCCCACGTTCGGTTCGGGAAAAGCGAACACATGAAAGAGGATGGACGCACCAGATTGACCATGACTGACATCAGAATTTTGTGGAAGTTCTTGGACCCGTACGCGAAGAATGGCAGCCAACTGTTCATGGCCACAGACAACATGGAGGTCAGGAAACTGACTCGTCAGAGGTACGGTGAAAGCATGTCTGACAGTGGGGGCACCATAATTCACATAGACAGAACTAAAACAAGAAACGATGGGGCGGCGTGTGCTGGTTTTGGAGACGCTGTCCTGGACCAGCTTATTCTCACGAAATGTGACGTCTTTGTTTTATCCAGCAGTGGCTTTGGTGAACGTGCCAATGCTTTACGAAACGATACTAGAAACGTATTCAAATTGCAAAAGGGTATGGTTAGAAGAATCAGCTGATCAATGTTAATTTTAGTTTCTATTTTATTGACCATTTTAGTAAACGAGGAAATCAAGACGTAGTAGAACCAAAAGTTAACAAACTGCTTAGGTCCAGATTGTAATAAAACGTTTACTGTGGTTACACAAAATCTAACCTTGCGTAGAAATATTTGATGTTTTGGGGTGTTGCATGGGCCTTTTGTGTCTTGAGAAAAGAAAAAAAAAAAACCTCCGTATCCTAGGCCTACTTAGATGGAGCTAAGGCTTGTGTACATTAGATCCGCAATCCGCAGATTCTATGCGGAAACCCTGAACTATAATAAAATATAAGCGGGTGGGATTGCGTATGAGCTTCCGCATCCGAATTCCATCCGCTTATTGCTTACGGAAAACCCCATTCATTCATTTGGTATTTTTGGTATTTTCTAGTCACAGAAACTCGATCGTCTCTGTGAAATTCGGGTTGCTCCCACCAGGAGCGTGTGTCGCTCTAGTACAGCACCACCCATTTTTTGCATGCTATGTGAGTTCGTGTCATCCATCTCACCGGCACAACACGACCTACTCCTACCGAATAGTGGAATGGGCTTTAACGTGTGCGCAAGATCTTGTGCGTGCGTTCGCACACGGGACCTCGGTTTTTAGGTCTCATGCAAAGGACCACTATCCTCTGCCAAAAAAATTTGCACAAAAAAGCCCTCAACCACCTTCATCTTCTTCTTCTTCTTCTTCTTCTGCGTTCCTGAATCCTCTACTCATGAATGCAATAAGAGTGTTTAGTGTTTTGCACGTACGTTTCCT
>CM065692.1:26068759-26083759 GCA_017654935.2 Phymorhynchus buccinoides
GGTAAGAAGCCCACCCCAATTATTTCATGAAATAAAGAAAATTTCAGTCAAATTTGCCCATGAGACGAATGCTTGACATTAACGCTCGTCTCATGGGCAAAATGAGACTGAAATTTGCTTCATTTCATGAGATAATTGGGGTGGGCTTCTTACCCGCCCATGCGCTTTTTACAACAGGATCCGATTTTTATTATACCCCAAACCTACCTCCCCCCCCCCCCCCCCCCCCCCCCCCCCCCCCCCCGCGCCACCCCCCCGTATACCCCTCTCTAACCTCCCCCTCCCTCTCACCCCCCCCCCCCCCACCCCCACACCCCCGTCTGTGCTTTTGTGCACCTGTGAAGAAGCCCCGCCCACTACACGACGCTTGATTGGGTGGTTGGGGTGGGGGTTGGAGGGGGGGTATGTGGCTGCAAGAGTTTATTACACGCGCACTGGGCCCACCGAGCGCGCGCGTGTCTTCGTGTTCACGTTTGGGTGAACGCATTGCTAAAGGATTGCCTAATAATAGGTGAAGTGCTTCAGGCGGATTGAAGAAGAAGATAATTATGCTTTAAAAACAAAGCAAACGAAACAAAACGATTGAGTGACACTGAAAGACTTACACGCAACCTCATTAATTGTGGCGTTGAACTTGAAGCAAGTCAAATGAAGTGGCCAAGCTCGGAACGATGGTTGGACTCAGTGTTGACCTTCAAGATTTACATAAAGCCCTCACGTAGTCTTGGCGTCTCTGACAATAACCGTCAGCTGGCTAGCCGAGAGAGTAGAGAATGAGTTTTGCATTCGAAACCAATTCTTTACTATTTAAACTATTTAATAATACTTTACGGATAATATTGAATAGAAAGAGATGGTGGTATGAAAAGAGCATTATCTACTCTATATCCACAAGATGTATTAAATAGATATTGGAAGTATTTAATAGATTTTGGGGATATTGAATAAAGAATGGTTTGGAATTCATTTTATACTTTAGCTTTTTGCAACTTGAGATGAAAGGAAAACGATGAACCCAGAGGGTATGGGGGGGGGGGGGGGGGGGGGGGGGAGAGCATTGTTTTAACTTCCTTGTGGCGTCCAATAACAAATCAATTAGCTTTTGCTTCTTGTACTCATATGCTTAAATATAAATAATCACATGGTGCTGGGTTTTTTTAATTAAATTTTTATTGAAAACAAGTGTTGAGGGCCAGAAGATAATGAAGTGTGTGCGTGTGCGTGGGCGTGGGCGTGCGTGCGTCCGTGTGTGTGTGTGTGTGTGCGCGCGTGCGTGCGTGCGTGCGTGCGTGCGTGCGTGTGTGTGTGTGTGTATGCGTGTGTGTGTGTGTGTGCAAGTTCATATTATATTATGCATGTGAGAGAGTGAACGCACACGTGCGCGTGTATTTCTGCTTACACTACTCGCGCAAGCACACACATTGAAACGCGTGCGCGCACATCAAGTTGTGTACACGCGCTCTCTGACTAAACTACGCCTAGGCAGTATAGGCAGTCCTGTGTCATCCTTTTTTTTTAGGATGAACCTGGGTCTGTCTCAATGTGGCTGTTGTTTATACTTTGCTAGGCGAATTGGTGCCGTAAATAACTTTGGTGAAGGGAGTTAATTACAGAGGGAGTTACCTTTCTTTACTTCACTATATTATCCTCTATTCTTGCCTCACTATTTCAACCTTTTTTAAAACTACGCCTGTTATTGATTCAGGCATCAGATGGCCTGAAGTCCAATCCTCTAAAAACCACAGTAAAAGGGCCATCAAGGCCCTGTCTGAAGAGGGACAACACTGAAATGAGTTCCCAACATGACCAAAAAGGCTTCATATAGTGAGAAATTACTTTTAAATGCTATTTAACACAAAGGATAAAACTCAATAAAAAGAGCAAAAAAGTACCATGTGGCGGTACCATAGCCGATGAGGTTTAACTGAGGCGTGGTTACCGCTACACCTATCTATATTGTTAAAAACTCGGGACTTTACTGTTTTTGCACTGCCTCCGGGCATTGCAGCCAGTATTGTTCCCACCATTTTTGTATTTACAAATGTCCCATATGTGTCTATGACCGAGAGGACGTAAAACATCATTTTCATCATCAATAAAAAAAAAAGACAAAACCTCTGACAAGAGAACACAATCCTCTGTCAGAAAATCTTAATCCTTTGAAATCCTCTGATCCTCTGCCAATTCTGATGCCTGTGATTGGAATGTATGATGCGAGGGACCACGCAGAGGGAAGGGGGGAGAGGAAAGGAGACACCAGTCATTGGCCAGATACAGCCGACCAGGCGGGCATCTGTTAGGCCCACCATGATTATGTTTGGGACAGTTGTACCCTGGGGGGTAGGGGTGTACACTGCTACGAGAAAGAGGGTCTGCGCGGCTCTCCACCCCCCCCCCCCCCTATCTCTCTCTCTCTCTGTATGAGAGAGAAAGAGCGATAGCGTGTGTGTGTGTGCGTGTGTGTATGTGTGTGTGTGTGTGTGTGTGTATGCGTGTGCGTGCGCACGCGAACACACGCGCGTACGCACACTTCATTATCTTGCGCTTGTTTGGGGTTTTTTGATTTTTTTAGGGGGGTGGGGGTGGAGGTACAGCAATAAAGAATCAAAGTTGAAATCTAAAACCTTACATTAAGCGTACCAAGATGTCTTGATTAAGCAAAGATATTATGGACCATCAGTCCCTGTTCTTTCTACAACCACCCCTTTTACCATCCCCATCCTCCCCCCCCCCCCCCAACCCTCCCCAACCCTTCTTATTAACTCTTACCGCACGATCTTATCCCCAGAAAATGGTTTCTGTGAATGTGAAAAAATAAGAGCCATGATGCAAATGGCGGCTGTGTTTTTTCTGGTCTCTAGTTTTGCATGAAATGACTCCACGTCTGCCGCCATAATCACTTCCACGCGCTGTGTCTTGAACTAATGGGGTCGATTTGTCTCGCATCTGGTGACCATTTTCTTCTGTTTCTGTGTTTGTCCAATTTCTTCTTGTTCTGGCCATTTTCTTCTTGTTCTGGTCAATAAATAGCATGGTGTGAACAAGAGGGCTTTCATTCGCTGTTCTGGGAGAGATCTTGCAGTTTCCTTCCATTCTGGATAATTCATAAGCATCTGTGTGTGTTTTTCCTGTGACTGGGTCGTTCATAGCAAACGTAGTTTACAGTATGAATACTAACGGATCTGAAGTATTTCTCTATTAGTCAGCAGCTATATATGTTTGGATAATGTGTTTTAATCAAACCGTAGTGCATTTTATTTCTAAACTAAAGTTTCAATATAATTCGACAGATTGAAATGCATTTAACCTTTTCTTACGGTTAAATGATACCATACTGTACTGAATTCAACAATGCTGGCATTTTTGTTTCATTTTGCGGAGACACGTCAATCTGCAACAATTTTGTTCGTGTTTGTACTAAATATTCTAAACGGATTCAAAGGAAATGAATTGTGTTTGATTAAATGTTCCATCTGCAGCCAGTAACTAACAATCCATCCTCTGAAATCTGAACGCTTTGCTACAGCAATTTTTTTAGAAAATGATCTTTACTTCAGTCGCCATTCCAAGTCCACGTAGGCCTGTAACCGAAGTTTTGTAGCATAAGACTATTATCCTCTGCTATAACCGGTGTTTATTTCGATTGTGGCAGTTTCAATCGCTTAGTTATGCTCATTCGCGGAAACTGCTTCAACTAAATTTTCTACAACAGAAATATTTCACGATGAATATCTTTATCTACCTGCTGGCAGCTGCCGTTTTTGAAGCTTTGTTCCTCAGTATGGAAACTTCTAAGATGTCCACCTTGTCTACGACAGTGCTGGAGAACAACACAGGCTTCGTCTGGCACCTCAACGATTCGGAAAGGACGTCAGCTTTCAAGGTGACCTTGACGACCGCCGAGGAATGCCGGGAGTTCCAGCGAGAGGTCAACATGACCTTGGTGAACGGCACCGTGTCCATGACGGCCCGCCGTTTGAACACCACTCTGCACAACCACTTCTGCAGCTGGACCGTGTCGGCCCCCGTCAACAGGTCCATCAAGATGACCTTCAACCACTTCTGGCTGGGAGACGGCACCTCCGCCAGGTGCGCCGAGGGCAAATTGCGGGCCCTGGAAGGTTCGGGTTACGCTGGACCTCTGCTCTTCGACTACTGCCAGTGGGGGCTTCCCCCTGACGTCACCTCCGACCAGAACGAGATCCAGCTACAGCTATCGCTATTCGCCGGTCTGGCCAAGCTGGATCTCAGCTTCACCTTTGAGATCATCCCTGATCACGAAAGACCTCGCCTCAACGTCACCTACACCTCGCCCTTCGCCGGTTTCGTGACGTCCCCCGGTTTCGACGGCTATTCTCACTACCCGGTGCACGTGCTGGACAACCACAGCTTCCAGGTGCCCCCTGAGCACACCATTATGGTCAGCTTCCAGCAGTTCGACCTATACTCCCGCAACAACACCGGGGACTGCTACTCCCAGTACAGCGACAGCGTGTCTCTCTACAAGGTGACCGCGGCCCGCCAGACTCTCCTGTGGAAGAAGTGCGGCCTGCAGTCCATATTCCCTCAGGTGTTTGACCACAGTATCACGCTGGTCTTCTTCAGTGACCGCAACTGGAGTCGCACTGGCTTCCGTATGACCTTCACCATTCACCAACGCAGATTTTCACCCCAGCAACTCAACGGTAAGTTCGACTGCTCCGTGCCCTACTACCACGATTTCCAGAGACACCTCGATTGCAATCTGTTCACGGAATGTCAGAAAGGCGAAGACGAGCATCTGTGCAGCTACAACAAAGGCGCGTGTAACGGTTCCATCGCCTTCGAAGATAAATGTTACCAATACTTTGACTGGTCCAAAGCCATCACATGGACGGACGCATTTAACGAATGCAAAAAGCGTAACGCCGAACTGGCCAGCCTGAACACCCCCAAAGAATGGAACGCCATAGAAAACGCCTTGGACTTTGGACACCGAGCTTCTGTGGTGTTTATCGGCCTTCGCACCGCGGACCCCAACCTGCCCGTGATCTACAAAAAGATGTGGCAGTGGAGCGACGAGAGCCTGGCCTACTTCGTGCACCTGAAAGGCGAGCACGTGTTTCCCTCGTGCGCCGCCCTTCCCTGGGGCTGGGACAACTACTCCATCACCTTCCCCTGCGACGAGGCCACCAACGCCGACTTCATCTGCGAGTACGAATCGAAGCAGTCCAAGAGCGTCCTCCTCAAGCGCCAGCTGGAGTTCCCGGTGTTAAACTACTCGGACGACAACTACGGCTTTGAGAACGTGACGGTGGTCCTGTGCCCGGAGGGGCATCTGACCCACGGCTTTCTGTCCTGCGACCCGTCCAGCCACTGCCAGAAGCACCAGTATGCCGCCTGGTGCCACACCGCCCACGGGGGCTCCATGCCCACCTTCGCCTGTGAGAACGGCCTCCGTACCCTGCCCTTCACCCTGCTGTGCGACCACCGCCCCGACTGCCTGGACAACTCCGACGAGGAGTTCTGCGTGCACGTGCAGTGCTCGGACAGCACGTGCAAGAGGAGCGGGGAGTGCATCGCCTTCAGCCACTGGTGTGACGGCGTGCAGCACTGCGAGGTAGGTAGTAGGCTGCAAAGGGGGGGGGGGGGGGGGGGAGTCGGTCAGGGATGAAGGTGGTGGAATGAAGGGAAGTGGGGTTGGGTGAGGTGGGGTGGGTGGGGTGCTGGGAGAAATGTATCAGAGGTTTAAGTGTGTGTGTGTGTGTGCGCGCGCGCGCGCGTGTGTGCGTGCGTGTGCGTGCGCGCGAGTGTGTGTATGTCGTTGAGTGTGTGCATGCATGTGACTGCATTTGTATGTGTGCGTGCGTGCGCGCGCGCGCGCGCGCGCGTGTGTGTGTGTGTGTGTCGTGTGTGTGTGTGTGTGTGGGGGGGGGGGGGGGGGGGTATGTCGTTGAGTGTGTGCATGCATGTGACTGCATGTGTGTGTGTGTGTGTGTGTGTGTGTGTGTGTGTGTGTGTGTGTGTGTGTGTGTGTGTGTGTGTGTGTGTGTGGGGGGGGGGTTATGTCGTGGAGTGTGTGCATGTATGTGACTGCATTTGTATGTATGTGTGTGTGTGCGTGTGCGTATGTGTGTGTGTGTGTGTGTGTGTGTGTGTGCCTACGTACGCACGCGAACGCTCACACAGACATATAAGATAAAGAAAGAGGGGCTTGGGGAATGTAGAAAACAATGCATTGTTCAGTTCATCAAGAATTCGCGGTTCAAATTTATGTCACCAACAGCATGAATGATTATAGGTCATCATAAAAGATTAGTGGACCATTTTGAGTAATTCGCCTCATTAAAATATATCCTTAAAAGTAAAAGCTACTGCAAGAAAATCCTATTACAGGGTGCGCAATCAAATCGTAGCTTTCCGTGTAGGCTAGTATGATATATCAATAACGAGGGTGCGCAATCAAATCGTAGCTTTCCGTGTAGGCTAGTATGATATATCAATAACGAGGGTGCGCAATCAAATCGTAGCTTTCCGTGTAGGCTAGTATGATTTATCAATAACGAGGGTGCGCAATCAAATCGTAGCTTTCCGTGTAGGCTAGTATGATATATCAATAACGAGGGTGCGCAATCAAATCGTAGCTTTCCGTGTAGGCTAGTATGATTTATCAATAACGAGGGTGCGCAATCAAATCGTAGCTTTCCGTGTAGGCTAGTATGATTTATCAATAACGAGGGTGCGCAATCAAATCGTAGCTTTCCGTGTAGGCTAGTATGATTTATCAATAACGAGGGTGCGCAATCAAATCGTAGCTTTCCGTGTAGGCTAGTATGATTTATCAATAACGAGATATGAACCATTATGAAAAGTCTAATGTTAAAATCACACTAAAAATTGTATTCACTTTCCATGAAGATCCCCTATGATTTATTGATGTGTATATACAAGTACTCTCTCTCTCTCTCTCTCTCTCTCTCTCTCTCTCTCTCTCTCTCTCTCTCTCTCTCTCTCTGTATATAAAAGTACTCTCTCTCTCTCTCTCTCTCTCTCTCTCTCTCTCTCTCTCTCTCTCTCTCTCAACCTCCGAGATAGACTTATAAAGTTAATGAAATATTGGTAATTTTCCGTTTTTGCCTTTCTTACCAAACATAAAGCTGTATTTTATTAACCTTTTTGGGCTAATAACCTTTTTGGAATACTAACCCTATCCCTAACTTTGCAATATTTGTATTTACATAATCTACATAGGGGAAGACGGGGTAAAAAGCGCATGGGCGGGTAAGAAGCCCACCCCAATTATCTCATGAAATAAAGAAAATTTCAGTCAAATTTGCCCATGAGACGAGCGTTAATGTCATTAATTCGTCTCATGGGCAAAATGAGACTGAAATTTGCTTTATTTCATGAGATAATTGGGGTGGGCTTCTTACCCGCCCATGCGCTTTTTACCCCGTCTTCCCCTAATTGTTACTGTCATACTATGTCCGTCTATCTCTGTGTCTGTCTCATTGTCTATCTGCCCATCCCTGTCATATATATATCTACTGTTTGCAGTCTGCTATTATATTTGACCATACATTACATAGGGTGATTAAAAAACCCAGCAACACTCAAATTTGTACATAAATTAATCAAGCTAACCTTTTCATTTTTCGGTTATCAAGAACATTTAATAATTGAAAGATTGAATTGATGGTTTATTCCTGGATGCAGTGTAAAGTTCCAGAAATCTGGTTTCTATAGCCAACCATTTTGAGGAGAAAAAAACTTGCGTTTGTTGTAGAAACCAGCGTTCGCAGAAAATGTAAATTGTCTATAAATTATTTTCTGGAAACGAATGTGTTTTCTGCTCAGAAAAAAATGAATTAAAGTTTCAGGCCAACCATGTTTAAAATTGATCAGCCCATTCATTAAAAAAAAGGAATTTTGCGTGGATGACAGATGTTGAAGTATAGCCAAAACAATTCACCTTAAATATATTTATATTCTGAAAGTAGGTTGTTATATAAAGTTTCCTGAAGCCGTCCCAGACATCCTAGCGAAAAAGCTGTAGTAACATTTCATGCATTAAATAATTTTCACAAACCTAAAAAATCAAGATAATATCGTGATTATTAACAGTTTTAATATCGATTTTGTAAGTTCCAAATTTTGAGGGCCATTCTGTTAGTCAATACTTTTTTTTTACGTGGTTTCTACATATCACATCATACTCTCCTACCTAAAAAAATCAAGATAATATCGTGATTATTAACAGCTTTAATATCGATTTTGTAAGTTCCAAATTTTGAGGGCCATTCTGTTAGTCAATACTTTTTTTTTTAACGTGGTTTCTACATATCACATCATACTCTCCTACCACTGCATACTTACACTACACTGCCTCTAGCACTCTTGCTTCTGTACACAAGTTCTTGTGTCTATCCCCACAGGATCGGTTAGACGAAGAGAACTGCTTTCTGCAACCCCGAGCCGCTGTGTCCCGCTTACCTCCCCCTGCCGTTATCTCCCTTGACGGCCACGGCAACTTCTCCATCACGCCTCTGTCTCCGGGCGACCCTTGCCCCAGCACGCACTTCCGTTGTTCCGGAGAGTTCGCCTATTGCCTCCCTGTCTACCTTCGCTGCAACGGCGTGTTCGACTGCCCGGACCACGAAGATGAAGAGAACTGCCGTCAGTACCTGTGCCCCGGTTTCTACCGGTGCCGTTCGTCGCAGGTGTGCGTGCATCCCACCCACATGTGTGACGGCGACTACCAGTGTCCGCAGCATGACGATGAACTGTTCTGCAGACTCACCTGCCCTGAAGGCTGTCGCTGCCAGGGTCTGGCCTTCGTCTGTTCCCAGCCTTTTGCAGCCCACCAACACTCCCAGCTGCGCTATCTGGATGCCAGGAACTCCGGGATGACTCCCAGTGATCTGCGGGACAACTTCTACCTCGTGCAGCTCAACTTGGCTCGCTGTGGAATCGAACAGCTGCCCGAGATGGCTTTCCACAATCTCAGACGTCTGGACCTCAGCGACAATCACATAACAGCCATCGACATGAAGGTGTTTCAGGACCTGAAGAATCTCCGGCACCTTAGTTTATCCAACAACAAGATAACGGTCATCAAGTGTGTCTCCTGCACGGCTCATCACATGTTCCTTCAGAACGTAGACTTGTCAAAGAGTCAGCTCCACGAGTTTGATACAGAGGCTTTCACCAACTTTTCCAACATCCGATCTCTGAACTTGTCGTCCAGTCCTATCCATACCATAGGCCAGGCAGGGTTCTCTCAGACTCCTCATCTGGAGCAGCTGGACATGAGAAACATCCCCCTGGCCCACTTTCCAAAGACCATGCTCAAGGGTCTGCAAGGTCTGAGGACGGTTTACGCTGAGAACTACAAGCTATGCTGCAAAGCCACCTTGCCTGATTACTTTGACCTCAACAAGTGCTTCGCCCCTACAGATGACATCTCTTCCTGTGAAGACTTACTTCGGTCCAACGTGTATCGCTTCTTCCTGTGGATCTTCGCCACCATGTCCATCGTGGGCAATGCTGGGAGCTTCATCTACCGCCTCATCGGAAAGGAGCACGTGTCCAAGGTGGGCTTTGACGTTCTGGTGACCTGTCTCAGTGTGTCCGACTTTCTCATGGGGGTCTATCTGGTGATCATCGGGGCAGCTGACCGTCTGTACCAGGGGAACTACATTTGGCATGACAAGGCCTGGAAGAGCAGCGCCTTCTGTCAGATTGCTGGCTGTCTGTCCTTTCTGTCCAGTGAGGTGTCTGCCTTTATCATCTGCCTCATCACCTTAGATCGTCTTCTGGTATTTCGCTATCCTTTCTCAGTAATCCGTTTCAGAAGGAGGTCGGCTAACATCGCCTGCACTATTGCCTGGGCCATAGGCTTTGCCCTGGCTGCCGTTCCCCTGCTGCCCATGACCTCCCACTGGCAGTTCTACGGACAAACGGGCATCTGCATTCCACTGCCCATCACCAGAAACATCGTCAACGGCAGAAAGTATTCGTTCGCCATTATGAGCATCCTCAATCTCTTTCTTTTTGTGCTGATAGCCTTGGGTCAGGTGTTCATCTTCCTGTCCGTGCGCCACAACTCCATCACCAAGGACCCCACCCGCCAGTCCAGGGACATCGCCATCGCTCGCACTTTGGCCACTATTGTGCTCACCGACTTTCTCTGCTGGTTCCCACTGGGCCTGCTGGGTCTGCTAGCGTCTGCCGGGGTTCCCATCCCCGAGGAAGTCAACGTGGGCATCGCCATCTTCGTGCTACCGCTCAACTCTGCCCTCAACCCGTTCCTGTACACCTTCAACACGGAGATGGAGCGTCGGCGCCGCCACACAGAGCAGGAGATGATCCGAGCGCTGGAGAAACGCATCATGGCCGAGCTGTACGCCGACGACGGCTGTTCCCGGGGCAGGTGTCTGCCGTCACAGAAGGAAGCCATGAACCGCATCAAGACCCTGGTGAAGGTGCGCTCCTCCTGCTCCATGTCCTCCATGGACACCGCCTCGTTCCTCAGCAGGAAGCAGTTCCGCAGCCATCGCAACAACAGGAACAACTTCTTCCCCGACGACTCGGCCGCCCCCCTGAGCAAGCAGGAAGCCATGGCGCTGCTGCAGGACATGCTGGAGCGGGAGGTGATCACGCTGGACGACATCTCTCCCCTGGCGCGCCGCAAGCCTGTGCGTCAGGTGTCAGACACCGCCATTGTCGCTCTGAGAAACAACCAGTCCGCTTCCGAGGAGGAGGAAGAGGACATCTTTGAAAATGCACACCGCATTTCGTTTGCTTGATACAGTGTCCCCCTTCCATTTCTTTTTTTCCCTGAAAGAAGTTTGACCAAAGCAATGACGACGATGATGATATCTGACCAAAGCAATGACGACGGTGATGGTATCCGACCAAAGCAATGACGACGGTGATGGTATCTGACCAAAGCAATGACGATGGTGATAGTATCTGACCAAAGGAATGACGACGGTGATGGTATCTGACCAAAGCAATGACGACGGTGATGGTATCTGACCAAAGCAATGACGACGGTGATGGTATCTGACCAAAGCAATGATGATTGTGATGGTATCTGACCAAAGCAATGACGACGATGATGGTATCTGACCAAAGCAATGACGACGGTGATGGTATCTGACCAAAGCAATGACGACGGTGATGGCATCTGACCAAAGCAATGACGACGGTGATGGCATCTGACCAAAGCAATGACGACGGTGATGGTATCTGACCAAAGCAATGACGACGGTGATGGCATCTGACCAAAGCAATGACGACGATGATAGTATCTGACCAAAGCAATGACAACATCTTTGTAGCATTCGTCAAAAAATTATGAACAGAGCAGCGGTTGTCGATTATATCAAAGACTGTATAGGGGAAGATAAGCATCCGGTCTCTTTTCCCTATATGAGTAATGAGGACAGAAACACTGGTTATGTCCCTTTTAAACAGGACACATTTTACACGTCGATAGGCCAGTTGAATTCTCCGTTCAAGTTCCAGTCTGAGTTTTTGGATAGCCTCCACTGTGAATAGTGTACTGTCGACACTAACGATAACTCTATCAACCCGGTTCGCCGAGCTCTTAAGTAATCCATCTTACTCTTTTAGAATATCTTTTATTATATATCACCTAATGTACATTCTATAACTTCTTTTTTCTTAACTTCGTTTTTATTTGAATACCAAAGCTTTACATTTCCTTTTTTTTTTTGGGGGGGGGGGGGGGGGGGGGTGTTTCAGTAGGCTATTTTGTAAATTTTCATTTGTCTGCCACATGCAAATCTGAACTTTATTATCTCGTGTGTGTGTAGAATTTTGTTCGTTCGTGCGTTCGTTCAATTTGTTCCCTTATTTCGATTGAATCCAAACAAAAAGTTATTGATTTCCTTGATAATGTTTCATTTTTTTGCATGTTCGTTCAATGTGTTCCCCTGTTTGGAACCATTTTTGTCTCAATCTTGTTTTCAACCATTTGGTTTCGTCCTTTGTCAATTTTGCCCTTCACTGGCTGCTCACGGGAGTCGTGCTTTTTTCCGTCAAGAAAGAGAATACTCGTACCGCATAATTTACGTTGTTTACAACAGATTGGAATGACAAGCCTTGTGTTGCTAATGAGTCCTGAAGGTAACTTGAGGGCTTTCGTTTGCCTTTCAGAGCAAATCCGGCTACCGTAGTGGTCCCAGGGGGTGAACCCTGACTGGCACAGCTCCTGCCCTTCACTCATCACTACTTTGATCTATGGCCCCTAATACTCTAGTTAATTTGGGGTTGAGTCAAGGGAGGGAGGGGGGAGGTGACAGAGGCAGGGTGGATTCCCTCCCTCCCTCCCTACCATTTACCTCCCCATTTCCGGTTGCTATTTAACCTTTACCGGATGTTGCTTGTGATTATACTTCTCCAGATGATGGGGGTGTCCCAGTACCCACAGATTTTTACATGCATTTTAACAGTGTTTATCCCTGTCCAGATGATGCGGGTCCTCCAGGACCCATACTTGTCAAAGAGTCACTATGTGTTTATACTTCTCCAGATGGCGCGGGTCTCCCACGACCCCTACTCAATGCACTGCAGTGACATATTTCTGCTCTTTAAAGTAGGGGTCGTAGGAGACCCGCGCCATCTGGACAAGTATGTTAAAATGACGCGTCATATTACGTCATTTATATTTTATACACATTAATGAATTTAACACACTTAAAGCCATTTACGTTTTTGACAAAGTCATGAAATTTCATGAAGATTGCTTCAATAGTTTTAGAGATATAACATTTTTTGTGTGTCAATGGGTCGTGGGCGACCCCGGAAGTCTGGTAAAGGTTAAACAAAAAAGTGGGTGATGCTGCGCTGGTGGCGACGCACTCTCCATGTGGGAGCAGCCTGCTTCAGGCTAAGCCCCACATAGTGCACAAAAGCATCAGATACTGTAGCGCCAACAAACACTTCTTCCGTACAGACATGGGATCAGTATAAGTACCTTACACTGTCCAAAAACAAAGTAACACACTTTTTTTACATTCTTCACTTTAACTACGATGTCAAAGTGCTGGAAGGATCTAACCTAACTATGGAAAATGTTCTCTTGCTTCTTTGCTTCACCTGTGCGCATGCAGTGACTGCTATTCGGGTTGCACGTGCACAGAATGGCCACCGTGAAAATACTGATGAAATTTCTGCTTAAAAATGTATGTTTTTTGTTTTGTTTTGTTTTTCTTTTTGGACAGCATAGATATTGACGTGAATATGCTTGAAGAAATGGCAAGCAAACACTGAAACGTTATGTCACGAATGGATTCGACTGCTTTTATCTTTTGTTGTTACTGTTATTGTTGCTGCTGTTGCATCTGCTTTTGTTGATACCGTCGTTTTGTTAGTATACGGATTGATGGTGGTTGTTTTAGTGTGTGTGTGCGTGTGTGTGTGTGTGTGTGTGTGTGTGTGTGTGTGTGTGCATCTGTATGTGTTTGTGTCTGTGGTTTTGTTTGGCTTAATCTGGATTTTTTTGCAATCCAATTACATATTGATATAATTATGTATATCACAAATCACGTCATTGTTATAGCATGTCTTCTCCTGTTCTTACTATGCGAATGATTCCATCCATATGGAATAATTCATCCGGTTTTTGATCACGTGTATATCGCAAACTACTTCATTCATACAGTACATCTTCTCCAGTTACTGATATGATTATGTGTATTCCAAATTACTTATTTATATGGTATACCTTCTGCAGTTATTGACACATGTATATTCAAAATTACGTTGAACATTCATATGGTATACCTTCTGCAGTTATTGACATATGTATATTCAAAATCATGTTGAACATTCATATGGCATACCTTCTGCAGTTATTGACATATGTATATTCAAAATCACGTTGAACATTCAAATGGTATACCTTCTGCAGTTATTAACATATGTATATTCAAAATCACGTTGAACATTCATATGGTATACCTTCTGCAGTTATTTACATATGTATATTCAAAATCACATTGAACATTCAGGTATACCTTCTGCAGTTATTGACATATGTATATTCAAAATCACATTGAACATTCATATGGTATACCTTCTGCAGTTATTGACATATGTATATTCAAAATCACATTGAACATTCATGTATACCTTCTGCAGTTATTGACATATGTATATTCAAAATCACATTGAACATTCATATGGTATTACTTCTCCGGTTATTGACAATCATATCCCAAGTTGCTTCATGCATACAGTGTATCTTCTCCGGTAATTGATATTTGTACAGTCCAAATTATGTCATTCATATGGTACTGTATATCTTCATTGGTGGTGGTTGATTTTTGAATGAATATCCCAAATTACTTCATGTATATGGTCTACTGTATATCTTCATTGGTGGTGGTTGATTTTTGAATGAATATCCCAAATTACTTCATGTATATGGTCTACTGTATATCTTCATTGGTGGTGGTTGATTTTTGAATGAATATCCCAAATTACTTCATGTATATGGTCTACTGTATATCTTCTTTGGTGGTGGTTGATTTTTGAATGAATATCCCAAATTACTTCATGTATAATGGTCTACCTTCTGTGGTTATTGATTTATGTTAATTCCTAGTTACTTCATTTGTACGATGCTGCTCTTCGCATATTGTTATAGACTGTAATTAAATATTAATACATTCCCACGGTGTTGCTACTTATTATTTAATGTACAAATTTATTCATTAACGTGCTGTTGCTATCGGCCTAAGTTTATTGTAATTAAAAACCATCACATGCTGGTGTTGTATGTACATAAAAAAAACACCTCTTTTGCATAATAATGCTGTTCGTTTTTCACAAAAATGAATTTAATCACAAAATATTGTAATGTTTTTCAGAGATTCGTTAACCGATGTGTTGCTGTTTATTGTCATTCATTTACGTGATCTTGACTTATCTGTCTTAGATTCACCCTTTCCGTTGTGTTGCTGTGTGTGTATTCCACAAATTGCAGTC
>CM065692.1:26084259-26091759 GCA_017654935.2 Phymorhynchus buccinoides
CACGCCCACGCCCACGCACACGCACACACTTCATTATCTTCTGGCCCTCAACACTTGTTTTCAATAAAAATTTAATTAAAAAACCCCAGCACCATGTGATTATTTATATTTAAGCATATGAGTACAAGAAGCAAAAGCTAATTGATTTGTTATTGGACGCCACAAGGAAGTTAAAACAATGTTCTCCCCCTCCCCGCCCATACCCTCTGGGTTCATCGTTTTCCTTTCATCTCAAGTTGCAAAAAGCTAAAGTATAAAATGAATTCCAAACCATTCTTTATTCAATATCCCCAAAATCTATTAAATACTTCCAATATCTATTTAATACATCTTGTGGATATAGAGTAGATGATGCTGTTTTCATACCACCATCTCTTTCTATTCAATATTATCTGTAAAGTATTATTAAATAGTTTAAATAGTAATGAATTGGTTTCGATTGCAAAACTCATTCTCTACTCTCTCGACTAGCTAGCTGACGGTTATTGTCAGATACGCCAAGACTACGTGAGGGCTTTATGTAAATCTTGAAGGTCAACACTGAGTCCAACCATCGTTCCGAGCTTGGCCACTTCATTTGACTTGCTTCAAGTTCAACGCCACAATTAATGAGGTTGCAGGTGCTAAGTCTTTCAGTGTCACTCAATCGTTTTGTTTCGTTTCGTTTGCTTTGTTTTTATAGCATAATTATCTTCTTCTTCAATCCGCCTGAAGCACTTCACCTATTATTAGGCAATCCTTTAGCAATGCGTTCATCCAAACGTGAACACCAAGACACGCGCGCACTCTGTGGGCCCAGTGCGCGTGTAATAAACTCTTGCAGCCACATACCCCCCCTCCAACCCCCACCCCAACCACCCAATCATGCGTCGTGTAGTGGGCGGGGCTTCTTCACAGGTGCACAAAAGCACAGACGGGGGTGGGGTGTGTGGTGAGTGGGGGGAGAGGGAGGGGGTTGTTAGAGAGGGGTATACGGGGTGGCGCGGTGGGGGGGGGGGGGGGGGCGGGGGGGGGGGGGAGGTAGGTTTGGGGTATAATAAAAATCGGATCCTGTTGTAAAAAGCGCATGGGCGGGTAAGAAGCCCACCCCA
Source organism: Phymorhynchus buccinoides (assembly GCA_017654935.2). Classification (NCBI taxonomy): domain Eukaryota; kingdom Metazoa; phylum Mollusca; class Gastropoda; order Neogastropoda; family Raphitomidae; genus Phymorhynchus; species Phymorhynchus buccinoides. Next base: position 26,085,351 of record CM065692.1, read on the forward strand.
ATTATCTCATGAAATGAAGCAAATTTCAGTCTCATTTTGCCCATGAGACGAGCGTTAATGTTTAGCATTCGTCTCATGGGCAAATTTGACTGAAATTTTCTTTATTTCATGAAATAATTGGGGTGGGCTTCTTACCCGCCCATGCGCTTTTTACCCCGTCTCCCCCTAGTACATATCTATATTGTTGAAAACTCGGGACTTTACTGGTGTTGCACTACCTCCGGGCATTGCAGCCAGTATTGTTCCCACCATCTTTGTATTTACAAATGTCCCATATGTGTCTATGACCGAGAGGACGTAAAACACCATTTTTTCATTCATTCATTCTGAGAGAGAGAGAGAGAGAGAGAGAGAGAGAGAGAGAGAGAGAGAGAGAGAGAGAGAGAGAGAGAGGCGTTGAATTGAATTAATTTTTAACCGAGGCGAGGCTCTTGTTGGCACTTGTCCAACTCAATCCCTAAGGATGCATCTCCCTCTTCTGCCATTTTGATGTTGTGTGGGCCTCCAGTATCTTTGCCTACCGCTGGCTGTCTGCTTCTCAATTTCGCGCGCCTTTATTTTGACCCTTACAATTTGCATAAAGCCCTCAGGTAGTCTTGGCGTCTCTGACAATAACCGTCAGCTGGCTAGCCGAGAGAGTAGAGAATGAGTTTTGCATTCGAAACCAATTCTTTACTATTTAAACTATTTAATAATACTTTACGGATAATATTGAATAGAAAGAGATGGTGGTATGAAAAGAGCATTATCTACTCTATATCCACAAGATGTATTAAATAGATATTGGAAGTATTTAATAGATTTTGGGGATATTGAATAAAGAATGGTTTGGAATTCATTTTATACTTTAGCGTTTCATTTTCTACTCTACTGAGTTTGAATCTAGTCAATAGAACAAGCACATTATGGAATATTTTTTACAAAGTATGGAATATTTTTACAAAGTATGGAATATTTTTTACAAAGTATGGAATATTTTTTTACAAAGTATGGAATATTTTTACAAAGTATGGAATAGATACAAGCTCTTAATTCATTATTCCACTTTTCTATTCAATACTTTTCACTTTTCTATTCAATAGAACAAGAACAGTATTGAATAGAAAAGCGCAGTAATGAAATAAGTTGTTCTATATTTTGGATTATTTACTATTTCTATTTAATATTTACATTGACACTATTAAATAGGTTTTTGTGTATTCAATAGCTCTTTTTCGTATTGAATAGGCTAAAATAGAGTAGATAATAAAACCACGTTTGGCCCGCCATATTTTGGTGGTGTTGGGAACTGATTTCAGTGTTGTCCCTCTTCAGTCTAGGGCCTTGATGGCCCTTTTACTGTGGTTTTCAGAGGATTGGACTTCAGGCCATCTGATGCCTGAATCAATAACAGACGTAGTTTAAAAAAAGGTTGAAATAGTGAGGCAAGAATAGAGGATAATATAGTGAAGTAAAGAAAGGTAACTCCCTCTGTAATTAACTCCCTTCACCAAAGTTATTTACGGCACCAATTCGCCTAGCAAAGTATAAACAACAGCCACATTGAGACAGACCCAGGTTCATCCTAAAAAAAAGGATGACACAGGACTGCCTATACTGCCTAGGCGTAGTTTAGTCGGAGAGCGCGTGTACACAACTTGATGTGCGCGCACGCGTTTCAATGTGTGTGCTTGCGCGAGTAGTGTAAGCAGAAGCTCTCTCACATGCATAATATAATATGAACTTACACACACACACACACACACACACGCACACGCACACGCACACGCACACACACACACGCACGCACGCACGCACGCACGCACGCGCACACACACACATGCACGGATGCACGCACGCCCACACGCACGCACACGCACGCGCGCGCACATACGCACACACACACACACACACACTTCATTATCTTCTGGCCCTCAACACTTGTTTAAAATTAAAAAAATTAATTAAAAAAAAACCCCAGCACCATGTGATTATTTATATTTAAGCATATGAGTACAAGAAGCAAAAGCTAATTGATTTGTTATTGGACGCCACAAGGAAGTTAAAACAATGCTCTCCCCCTCCCCACCCGCCATACCCTCTGGGTTCATCGTTTTCCTTTCATCTCAAGTTGCAAAACTTGAATTTTACCTTTCTTAGCCCCCCCCCCCCATCTATCAATTTTCATAACGCATAAACGAAGTGCTTTGTAGTGTTTTGTGGCACAAAGAGTGTACATTGCAGTACTCGACGGCCTATATTTCACTCGTAGATTGGCATGGTGTCTCTCTGTGTATGCGCCTGTCTATGGCTTGTACCCACGTGTCGTCATATCCGGCCACAAGGAGCGTGCCATATTATGGGAGACCGCCATCTTAGTAAGTAACTTTGTTTGAAAAATGCCAGATCGATGCTGTTTACACACAAATAAGGACTAAGATGGCGACACTTCCGTTGGAAGGGTCGAGATGCGCACGCAGGTGGGGGGGGGGGGAGCCATATGTATGTCTCTCTCTCTCTCTCTCTCTCTCTCTCTCTCTCTGTTTGCCTGATTTTTCTTTCAATTTGCCGTTCCCATGTAGCCTATGTGTGTATGTGCGCGCGCAAGTCTACATTTTATCGTGTTTTGTTGCAGATACTGGGGCACCATAATATCATTACTTAGGAAACGTACGTGCAAAACACTAAACACTCTTATTGCATTCATGATGAGTAGAGGATTCAGGAACGCAGAAGAAGAAGAAGAAGAAGAAGATGAAGGTGGTTGAGGGCTTTTTTGTGCAAATTTTTTTGGCAGAGGATAGTGGTCCTTTGCATGAGACCTAAAAACCGAGGTCCCGTGTGCGAACGCACGCACAAGATCTTGCGCACACGTTTAAGCTCATTCCACTATTCGGTAGGAGTAGGTCGTGTTGTGCCGGTGAGATGGATGACACGAACTCACATAGCATGCAAAAAATGGGTGGTGCTGTACTAGAGCGACGCACTCTCCTGGTGGGAGCAACCCGAATTTCACAGAGACGATCGAGTTTCTGTGACTAGAAAATACCAAAAATACCAAATGAATGAATGGGGTTTTCCGTAAGCAATAAGCGGATGGAATTCGGATGCGGAAGCTCATACGCAATCCCACCCGCTTATATTTTATTATAGTTCAGGGTTTCCGCATAGAATCTGCGGATTGCGGATCTAATGTACACAAGCCTTAGCTCCATCTAAGTAGGCCTAGGATACGGAGGTTTTTTTTTTTTCTTTTCTCAAGACACAAAAGGCCCATGCAACACCCCAAAACATCAAATATTTTCTACGCAAGGTTAGATTTTGTGTAACCACTGTCAACGTTTTATTACAATCTGGACCTAAGCAGTTTGTTAACTTTTGGTTCTACTACGTCTTGATTTCCTCGTTTACTAAAATGGTCAATAAAATAGAAACTAAAATTAACATTGATCAGCTGATTCTTCTAACCATACCCTTTTGCAATTTGAATACGTTTCTAGTATCGTTTCGTAAAGCATTGGCACGTTCACCAAAGCCACTGCTGGATAAAACAAAGACGTCACATTTCGTGAGAATAAGCTGGTCCAGGACAGCGTCTCCAAAACCAGCACACGCCGCCCCATCGTTTCTTGTTTTAGTTCTGTCTATGTGAATTATGGTGCCCCCACTGTCAGACATGCTTTCACCGTACCTCTGACGAGTCAGTTTCCTGACCTCCATGTTGTCTGTGGCCATGAACAGTTGGCTGCCGTTCTTCGCGTACGGGTCCAAGAACTTCCACAAAATTCTGATGTCAGTCATGGTCAATCTGGTGCGTCCATCCTCTTTCATGTGTTCGCTTTTCCCGAACCGAACGTGGGAACACACGAGAGGTCGGGTCCGATTTGCGTATTGAATGCTTTGCAGGTAATTATCCAAACGCTGTTGTAAGTGTTGTGAAGGTTTCATAAGTGTCTTCCAACTTCGGGAAAACACAGAGTACATGTTCTTTGACTTTGCCCACTTGGGGAGAACGTCTTTATAGAGTTTGGATCTGGCTAAAGCCAGGTGGTAATTCGCATTGTTTGTACTCAAATAGACAACGTCCTGCGGATAACGTTCGTCGAATCCTGCCTCGAATGTCCTTTGAACGTTTGCTTTAGAGCCCACGTCTTTGACGACAACACTGGTCTTGCCTTTCAGCTCAGCCTCAGGGATGACCCAGCTGACGTCATTGGGCACGTAGAAGTGAGTGATGTTGCAGGGGCGATCCATGACGATGCCGTACTTGCGGCCAGTGGCCAGAGCCAGGAAGTAGACACTGACCAGTCCACGCTGTCTGTCTGACCAGCCTCCGCACAGCCCAGTGTGACACAGGTAGATCAGATATTTCTGGGAAGCTGGTTTGAGTAACGCATGACCACTTAACACGACAGACTCGGATGGAGTAGTTTGTTTCACTGACGTCTTAAGACTTGAATGGTTGAGCTCCTTAGAATCCTGTTTTGTCTTTTCGGGAAAGGTGTTAATTCGGTGTTTGTCTTTTCCCCCATCTCTTAGTTCAATACGCTTCGTCACCGTGTCGTAGTGTGTATGTTGATAAGAGAGCCTGGTCGTTTGTAAGTTCAGCTGGTGGTTCCACATTGCAAGTGAAATGTAGACAATGACCGCCACTACCAGGAAGACAGAAAACTTCAGGAAGTACTTGTTCATCTGCACAAAAACACAAACACAGTAAACGATTTAGATTTTCAGTTATATTCTGAGAAGATAATAGCAAACTTATGTATACACATGCCCATGTAATGTTCATCTGCAAAAAAACACAAACACAGTAAGTAATTTAGGTTTTCAGTTATATTTTGAGAAGACAATAGCAAACTTATGTATACACATGCCCATGTAATGTTCATCTGCAAAAAAACACAAACACAGTAAGTAATTTAGGTTTTCAGTTATATTTTGAGAAGACAATAGTAAACTTATGTATACACATGCCCATGTAATGTTCATCTGCAAAACAACACAAACACAGTAAGTAATTTAGGTTTTCAGTTATATTTTGAGAAGACAATAGTAAACTTATGTATACACATGCCCATGTAATGTTCATCTGCAAAACAACACAAACACAGTAAGTAATTTAGGTTTTCAGTTATATTTTGAGAAGACTATCGCAAACTTATGTATACACATGCCCATGTAATGTTCATCTGCAAAAAAACCACAACCACAGTAAACGATTTTGATTTTTAGTTATATTTTGAGAAGACAATAGCAAACTTATGTATACACACGCCCATGTAATGGTTTAAACAGTTTCTCATTTTTAAGCGTTCAAATATACTTTAAACGAATGGGAATGCATAGGCTAAGTTCAGCATGCAAGTATATTATGCAAAGCAGCTTTAAGTATTACATACAAATTCCGACAGACACAGACGACCTTCAGTGGGTTAACTTTCTTCTTTTTCTTCCTCTGCGTTCCCAGGCCATATGAGGAACGTATGTGTCCAGGTTTCAGTTTTCATTGGTCTCCCCGCTGCATTGAGCCAACACATTCCGACTTCAGAGGAGATCAAAGGAGACACTTATTTGGAAGATTTTGTTGGGGAATAAAGGCAGGATAACGGACCAATAATTCATAAAAACAATCGATTAAGAAAAGGAAAAGACGGAGAGTAAGAAAAGGAAAAGACGGAGTCGGAAGAGTGATGGATTAGAGTTGCTATCACTGAACGTCCAGAAGATGGGGGAACTATGTGTACAGAAAGATCTCCCGGTATCCTCACGGGGGTGAGTAAACCTAGCCATACAGTTGATTTTAAGCTCCCCCAAATAGGCGTACATTTGTGACAAAAATGTACGGTACTTATTGTAATTGTAACACGAGACGATGTAAACGTCTTACGTGTAAGCTATTACTCGGTAGCCCAACATACAATATGTTATACAATTATGCAATGCAAGGCACTTTATAGTGTGCAAGTCAATGTCTACCCCCGGCCCCACCCCCCTTTCTTTTCTTCGCTGTGTGTTCATGCGTTCCTGTACTCGCATATCGCCATATAACAACACTTTTTGTTGTTGTTGTCTCACTCAACGATCAATCAAAACGGGCTTTATATTTACAACTGTATGAACACACAAAAGGACACGATAGTTTGACGGAAATGACGAGTGTAAGCTATACCCTACGTAGGGAAAGACGGGGTAAAAAGCGCTTGGGCGGGTAAGAAGCCCACCCCAATTATCTCATGAAATAAAGAAAATGTCAGTCAAATTTGCCCATGAGACGAATTCTAGACATTAACGCTCGTCTCATGGGCAAAATGAGACTGAAATTTGCTTCATTTCATGATAATTGGGGTGGGCTTCTTACCCGCCCATGCGCTTTTTACCCCGTCTTCCCCTACATCTGTGTCGTTAAAAATTCGGGACTTTCCTGGAG
>CM065692.1:26096759-26114215 GCA_017654935.2 Phymorhynchus buccinoides
ATGAACCCAAAAGAACACATTTTAGGGATGAACTGGATAGACGCGTGCATGGCCGAGACGATGTGCCAGTGAAACACCGCAAGTTGTTGAAAGCACAGCAGGAGGAGTGGGACTTCATCCCACAGAAGACAGTCGCCGTCTGATCAAGTCCCATGCTGATAGTGTCCCAGGCACTTGTTGCTGTTCAAGGCGGTCACACCCTACTGTTCTGACAGCCCTCACACCCAAGAATATCAACTGACTGAATGATTTGAGGATACACATGCACTCGCCATACATTCAGCTAGCACCATGTCAAATTTCAAAACGAAATTCGCATTGTGTGATTTTCTGTTAAGTTTTGAAATTAAGATGAAACTTTGACTAGGCCTACAAGTTATGCGTATCTTTTTTTGGACAGTATATGTTCAAAGAATTGAAAGTAATCTCTGCCACTGCTTCCATATAAACTAAGGTAATGCGTTTACTTCTAATCTCAATATACAAGACTAGGTAGCATCCCTCTGGATCTCTAAGTACATTATGTAATTTGTGTTCAAAATTGTTATTGAATAAAATAGCCACCCCATTCTTATTGGTATCTTTCCCAGACAAATAGCAGTTATAACACCAGCAGGATCTTATCAAGTTTTCTGATTCAAATTTCCAATGGGTCTCCTGTAAAAAATATTTATTACCTTTTTGTTGTCGCAAATAATCGAATACATCTTTTCTTTTCTTATGATTACCAAGCCCGTTACAGTTATATGAGAATATATTAAATGGTGTATGCTTTGGTTCAGCCATGGCAAAATCGACAGAGGAAAACTTTCCTTCGTGTATGTGTTAAATATAAATGAAACAGTAGCAGAGACAAGTCTAATACCAAATACACATTACAACAATCACAGTAACGAGCACAGCACGTGCTAACATATATCATCGTTAAATACCGTACATAACATCGTGACTTGGTCCTCAGAAAGTGGGCAAGGGTACCGAACAACAGTAGTGACTCAAAAAAGGAAAAAAGAAACAATGATAGTCTTCCATACAGCGACTTAAGTAAAGCAATAATGCTCCAAAGAAAGAAAAAAACACAACCCAATAGAAAAGAGAAAAAAAGAAGAAATAAATGTTATACAGTAAACAACCGCTCATGTTCATAGCCTACGGACGGCTCCCAGTGAACAAAGAGAAAACAAATGGTATACAGTAAACAACCGCTCATGTTCATAGCCTACGGACGGCTCCCAGTGAACACAAAGAAAATAAAAATCATAAAATAATTCAGTATGAAATCAACACTCCACAATTCAGTTATATTACGTGATTGGCTATTCACAACCCATTCGGTTAGTAGAAAACAAAGAGAATCACCACCATTCGACCATTTCACAATGCCATATTCATTCAATCAATCCAATCGACCATTTATACCTGATAAGCAAGGAAAATGCTAATTCAACAAGCAATGAAGAAACATCCTAGTGCCTACCATAATTGCTCCTAGTGCTCTGCTGAAAGGTACGATTGGTCCAAGGCTTGTCATAAGAGAGAGCGAGAACGCCTGAACAATTTTAAATGTACTAAGGCCCACAATACTGTACATGGGACAGCGGGCGGTGGGTTGTTTTTTTTTTTTTTGATCAAACTGGTGGTCCAAATATTCACAAACACACAAAGGTTTCGAAATACTACTAGAAAACAATAATACTAAATTTCCTAGTTGAAAACAACCCCAACAAAAACCCACAACAACTATAGTCTAAATATTAAACTCAACAATTTCATTGTCCTATCGTCTTGAAGACGGACGAAGGAAAATGGTATTCCATTTCAAGCACCTTTCAATCTGTAAAAGAAAAAGTCATTAATTTCCAACGAAAATAGATCACAATTTTGCAGAGGAAAAGTTACACACAATCAACAATATCAAACTAAGTGAAAAGAATGCGCCTATTTGTGCATATAAATAGTTGCACAGTCAAACATGAGGTCGGAAAATCTAAAGCAGCATCTTTCTCCTAATGTTAAATGCGTGAAATGTATATTTAGACACATTATATCTATGGTGAAGTTTTGTTGATTTCAACAAAATATACATGGGTACTTTTGCAGAATCTTTTAAAAAAATGGTCACGTAAGTTTTTGTACTGTGTACAGATGAACAAAACGTGATGCTCGTCTTCAACTTGACGATCACAAAATGGACAGTTTATATCTTTAAGAGAATCACTATATCTAAAAACATTATTATTCAAAGGAAGAACATTAAACCGCAGTTAAGAAATAGCAGCTCTAAAGCAATAACTTTCCATATCACTAACATACCTTTCTCTTTTAAACACACTTTTAAATGATATATAACAGTTGAGAGAGAGAGAGAGAGAGAGTTTTGAGACGCGACGGAGAGAGAGAGAGAGAGAGATTTACATTAAATTCATTTTTTACATGGATTTACTACTTTTACTCGTTTTTTGTAATTTTGCTAATAAAAGAGACTCACGGTAGACATAGTATTCGACACTGTTAACTTGATTAGATCGATAGGGACAACTAGCATTATTGCTCAAATCCGGATTTAGACCGAGCGGCACAGCAACTGCCCTCCAAAACTGCTCATGCAAGGAACAATAGAGTAGATCGAGCGGTATTAGATCCATCGGACCCTCCCTCCTAAGCCGTCTCTCTCTCTCTCTATCTCCTCTCTCCTCTCTCTCTCGTCCCCCCCCCCCCCCCCCCCCCCGTTCCATTTGTTTGCCCTGTTCCGTAATGTACATTTCTTTTATACGTGCTTCAACATATCTCTGTACGGATGTGCATGTATGCCTGCGTTGCGCGCGCGGTTCTGTGCGTGCGCGCGTGTATGGTGTATGGTATCTGTCTCTGTCATCTCTCTACTTTGATTTGTGTATTTAAATAATTCGCTGTATTAATTATTATGATTAATCATTCTCCCCAATTATGGAACGCCTGTTAGTTTCTTTTTTTTCTTTTAAAAATGCATTCTCCAGTTGTTTTAAACTTTCAAGCATGATTTGATTACGATCATCGCATTTACGCGTCTCAAAAATAGGCCTTATTTGCCAACCGTATACGATTCATCTCAGTATCTCTGTCTCTCTCTCCTCTCTCTCTCTCTCTCTCTCTCTCTCTCTGTCTCCCCCCCCCCCCCACTCTCTCTCTGGGTGTCCATCCCTTTTTTTTTGTTTTATTTCTTTTTCTCTCTATATATAATATATTACATCTCTCTTATTCTGTTCCCTTCATTCTCTTCTCCACAGTGTTCCTCGAGTGGGTTGAATAATGAAAGTGAAAGATATGTTTGGGACAATGAGAAGATTGACTTGTTTCTTGATTGTTTCCTCAGGTTAGTGAGTGATGAGTCTCAAGATAAATTGACTAGAGCTACTAACATAATAACTGTCGATTTTGATTTGGCACTTAAGGTTTTTGTGGACTGCATAACCGTTTCTAGTGCATGTATGAAAAAGAACCTAAAGGTAGGTGGCTCCATTACAAATAAAACCTGGTTTGACACGGAATGCTTTAAGACTCGTAAAGAAACCAGATAAAAGCTTCGAACATGCAAACACACGCATGACCCAAGTGATAATCAGGCATGTTCAGGCACGTAAAGAGTACAATGATATACTGAAATTTAAGCGTCAGAAGTAGGCTATGACTCAGATAAGGCACAACAACTCCTGACTAATTGCGTGAATAACCCTAAAATGTTCCGGGGAGAGTTGAGGACATGCTCAGGTCTACGCAAAAAGAAATGTGTTACAAATAACATTTCATTGCCAGAATGACAAAACCATTTTATGCAGGTATTTCAATCTAACCAGTTAGATCAAGCGAGTCATTATGATTTACCACCCACTTTTTCAAATACACATCTGGATGCATTAGATAGCAAAATTACAACAGATGAAGTACAAAGGGCAATACGTAATTTAAAGAACGGCAAATCTAGTGGTCAAGACGAAGTCCTTGCTAAAATGTTGAAAGCAGCAGGCAACCATGTTGTTCAGTTTTTGACCGAGTTATTTAATGAGGTGTTTGATAAGGGTTTATACCCAGAGATGTGGTCAAATGCTGTCATACTTCCTATTTTTTATGAAAAGTAACCGAAATATTACCGACAATTATTGAGGGATATCCCTTCTCAGCTTACTTGGGAAATGTTACACTTCCATTTGAACAAAATATTGTACAACTGGCTTGAAACAAATAGTAAGATTGGAGAAACGCAGGCAGGTTTCAGACGTGAATACATGTATTCAACGTCTGATTATGTTTTTACTTTGTATGCCCTAACACAAAAGTACATGTCTAAACAGGGTGGTAAGCTTTATGTTGCTTTTATTGATCTAAGAAAAGCGTTTGATACTATTAAACGTGATATACTGCTGCAGTCCTTGCACAAAGTAGGTGTTTCTTTAAAATTATTAAATGCAATCAAGGCAATCTACCACAAATTTATTGCACGCGTTAGAGTTAAAAGCGAAGTCACTGATGCTTTTGATTGTTCACAAGCCTTACGTCAGGGTTGTGTTCTAAGCCCTACCCTTTTTTGCTATTATCATAAATGAGCTTGCGGAACATATCTCAGAGTTTGGTAAACACGGTGTCTAGTTTTTACCAGATCTTGTTGAACTTTTTTTATTCTGCTTTTTGCGGACGACTTGACACTGTTGGCGTGCTCTCCAAGTGGTCTGCAGCATCAGCTGAACTGTTTATATGAGATGTGTAACCAACTTGGTTTAACTATAAATATTGATAAAAGCAAAGTCATGGTTTTCAGGAAAGGGGGTTTCTTAAGTAAGCATGAACAGTGGTCAATAAATGATGAAAAGATTGATGTAAATAGCTATGTTTAGTTAGGCTTTACTTTCACATGTCCATGATATTTTCTTACAGTGTAAAACAATTTGCATTGAAAGTAAAAGGTCTCTTTTGAAGTTATAACACCCATATGCTCTTAGCCAAATGACCAGGAAAACTTTCTTCAATGTTGATACATGATCCAACCCATTTTGGTCATACACTGCTGAGATTGGAGTTTGTTGGTAAAAGAGACCCAACTGAAAAAATCTATTTTGTTTGCGTGTAAAAAGTTTCTTAATGTAGCCGTATGAAGTCTAATCAATGATATATGGTGAAACGTGGCAAATCCACTAATTATAAATGGTTTTGTAAAACTATGCAATTTTGGTCAAAAAAAAAAGAATATTAGCATGAACGAGAAACAGCTACCCACAGGCTCGTATAATATGTTATTAATTTAGATTCAGTTGGTAAACATAATTGGGTTGAGTGAACTTTAGATTTCTTTTGAAATAGGCTGTTTTTGGTTTTGTGTGGCTCACTCCAAGGGAGTGTAATGTGAACGAGTTTTGTAAAAGTGTTCAAATCAGAGACTAATTGACCATGACATCAAGACTGGGAGTCAAGATAACTCCAGTGAACGTTATTCACCTGTACAGAGACTTCAAATCCGATTTTAATTCCAGAAAATGTATCTTGATTGTTTTAAGCAGAAATGTTTTAGAGATTGCACTAATCAGATTTGTATGGGTATAGGCAACCTGAAAACCATAAAAATAGTATGTAAGATTTGATGTGGGCATGTTAATATAGGCCTACTTGCCCCTTTTGGTCCTGATGACATTGAAACGAACTACACTGTTTGTTTCGTGTACACAATATGATATACTCGCCGCCCGCATGCAATACAGACGTAAGTCGAAAGACATCACTTCCAGGAGAAGCACACACACTGATTATTTCGGTCATTTCCAGTCAATTGCTTCAATTTTTCATACGGCTTTTATTTTGAGCCATCAATTAACTTTGTCACTTCAATTTTTCAATAATCACGACTTATTTAGTAATATTGAATAAAAATGTTGCCCCAAAATCATGGCTTAGACAGAAGAAAATAATTTAGTCCAAAATAAAGCTTAAAGCATTGTTGAGAATATCCTTGGCACTCCCAATACGCCCTCCAATATATTTTTTAGATACTAAAATAATGGGAGAAATTGTTAAAAGTATTTGTTGTTTGACTCAATGAATGTTGCTATCTAGGGAAAGACGGGGTAAAAGCGCATGGCGGGTAAGAAGCCCACCCCAATTATCTCATGAAATAAAAGACAATTTCAGTCAATTTGCCCATGAGACGACTGCCTAGACATTAACGCTCGTCTACATGGGCAAAATAGACTGGAAATTTGCTTCATTTCATGAGATAATTGGGTGGCTTCTTACCCACCCATGCGCTGTTTACCCAGTCTTCCCCTATTCTTGTCTTCTGGTGTAAGTTGCCACTTTCATGCCCGCAAAAAATCAACAAACAATAAGTAGAAAAAATCAAACTCACATGCAATGTGCAACTACGTCACCGCCTTATATGCAATGGACATACAACACATGAACATATACAAACCAATTATACAAATGTGTACTACAAAGAGAAAGAGCATCGAGTGTCCACAGTATTTGCTCTCATCTCTCGGAAGGCTCTCTGGCTCTCTCCATCCTCTTCTCTCTCCCTCCAACGAACCCCTGCCCTCGTCCCAATCTACTCCTCTCAAACCATGGCCAAAAAACGGGAGAAGAAGAAAAAAAGTAAGGGAATCGGGGAAACAGAAGGGGAAAATCCCAAAACCCACAAAACACCCCAAGAACAGCACCAAAGGGAGGTGGGGACGGCGGAGGGGGGCGGCAAGAAGGGACAAGGGGGGAACAGCAGGGGGGGGGAGGGAGGGAAGGGGGAGAAAAAAAAGGGGGGGAAGTAGGAGCGGGGGAAGGGGGCGGGCGAAGGGGAGGGAAAAAAGGGGGAAGGGGGGGGGGCGCCGGGCGAAACAACAAGAGAGACTGACCGGATATAGAGCGAAGAGAAAAGAGACAAGAGAGAGAGAAAGAAGGAGAGAAAACGAAGAGAAAGAAAAAAAAAAAAGAAGAAAGGGAGAAAGAGAGAGAAGAGAGAGAGAGAAAAGAGAGGAAGAGAAGAAGAGAGGACGACAGAGCAGAGAAACACAGAGAGATGAGAGAGAAGAGAGAGAAAAAAAACCTAGAGAGACGAAATACATATAGAGACAGAGAACTATAGACGAGAGAAAGCAGAAATAGAGAAAGACGAGGAAGAGCAGAGACGAGAAACGCAGAGAAGAGAAGACAGAGAGGAAGAGAAAAGAAACGAACAGAACAGGCAGAGAGAGAGGAAAGGAAGAGAGAGAGCCGATAGAGACGAGAAAGGAGAAAGGAGAAAGAGAGAGGAGAGAATAGAAGAGAAACGAGCACAGAACGGAGACAAGAGAACAGAAGGAGACGAAAGACGAGAGAGGAAGAAGAATGCGAAACTAATAGGAGAGACAGAGAAAAAGCAGAATAGAGAGACAGCGAGAAAGGAGAAGAGAAGCAAGAAGAAGGGGAGAGATATAGAAGAAAGACCAAGAAACGATAGATCGACGACAGAGAAGAGAGAGAGACAGAGAACGAGAGAGAGCAGAGAGAGACAAAAGAAGATAGACGAGATAGAGAACACGATATAGAGAGAGCAAAGAGAGAAAAGACAGGAAAGAGAAGCAGAGAAGAGAGCGAAAAAGACGAGCGACAAATAGAAGAGAGGAAAGACCCAAAGAAAGAGAAAAGAGAGAAAGGAAAGAAAATCAGAGGAGAAGAAAACAAAAACCAAGAGAAAAAAGAAGAAAAAAAAAAAGAAAGGAGAGGGCAACCGAGAGAAGAAGGAAAAAGAAAAAGGAAAAACGAGGAAAAGGAAAAGAGGAGAACAGGAACAAAAGGAAACGAGGAACAGGAGAAGAGAAAAGGAAGAAAAGAGAGAAGAAAGATAGACGACAGATAGAAAGAAAGAAAGAAGCAAAAAACAAAACCAAGAAGCGAAACGAGAGAAAGAAAAGAAAAAAAGAAGACAGGAACGAAAAAAAAAGAAAAGACGAAGACACGCGAAGAGAGAGAAACCAAAAAAAAACGAGCAAGAGAGAGAGAAAAACGAGAGAAAGGAAAGAAAGAAAAAAGAAAGAGAAAGAAAGAGAGAGAACAGAAAGAAGAAGAGAGAAAAGAGAAAAGAGAAAAAAGGGAAAGGAAAAAAAGAAAGAAAGAAAAAAAACAGAGACGCAACCAAGAGAGAGAAAAAAAAAAGGAAAAGAGGAAGAACGAAAAGAAAAAGACGAAGAGAAGAAAAGGCGGAAAAAGAGAAAAAAACAGAGAGAGAGAGAGAAGACGAAGAAAGAAAAAAGAGAGAAAGAGAAAAGAGAGAAAAAAGGAAGAAAACAAGAAAAAGAGAAAAGAAGGAGAAGAGAAGCAAAAGAGAAAAACAGACAAAAAAAAGAAGACAAAGAGAGAAATACAGAAGCAAAAGAAGAACTGAGAGAACGCAAGGGAAAGAAAAAAAGAAGAGCGCGACAGACCAGAAAAAAGAAGAAGAACGGAAACGAAAAGAGAAGGGAGAGACCAAAAAAAAGAAGGAGAGAAGAAAAAAAGAAGGAAAAGAAAGAGAGGGGAAGAACGAGGGAAGAAAAAGAAGAGCGACGAAAAGACGAGAGAGAACGAACAAAGAGAAAAAAGACAAGAGACAGAAAAAGCACGAGACAAGAAAAGGCGAAAGGAAAAAGAGAAAAAGAAAAAAAAGAAAACGAGAGAACGAAAGAGAGAAGGGAAAGAAAGAGAAAACCAGAAGAAGAAAAAGAGAGAAAAGAGAGAAAAGGAGAGAGAGATAGGAGACCCGAAAAAACCTGAAGAAGAAAGAGGAGAGAGAAGAGCAGAGCATCCCGGAGCAAAAAGTAGAAAAAGGAAAGAACACAAAAGGAGGAGAGAAGTGAGAAAGAGAGAAGAGGAAAAAGACGAGAGAGAAAAGAAAAGACGAAGAAGAAGAAGAAGGAAAGAGAAAAAAGAAAGAAAGAAAAGGGCAAAACGGAAAAAAAAGAAAAAAGAGAAAAATCAGAAAGCGAGAACGAACGACAGACAAAAAAACGGGGACGGAGACCCGAGAAGGAGAAGAGAAGAACCAAGCGAAAAACGGAAAAGCGAGAAGAAACTGGAAAAGAAGAAGGAGAAGAAGGAAGAGAAAAGGAAAGAAAAAAGAGACAAACGACGAAAGAGAGAGGGAGAAGACGAGAGAAGAGAAAGGAGAAGAAAAGAAAAGAGAAAAGAAAGGAGGAAGAAAAAGAGAGCACCAAGAAGGAAAAAAAAGAAAGAACGAAGAAAAGAGCGAAAACGAGAAAAAGAGAAGAGAAAAGAAGACGGAGAGAAGGGGAAAAGAAGAGAGAAGAGAGAAAGAAGAGAAAAGAAACACACGAAAGCGACCCCGAATCAGGAGAAAAAGATCTCTCGAATCGAGAAGGGGTACAAAAGAGGAGGAAGAAGGAAGAACAGAAGAAAAGAAGGCTCGGGAAAGATCCCGATCCCGCACCTGAGATGTCAGTCCACACACCCTCTCTCAAATCGAGAAAACTCTCTCTCTCTCTCCTCTCTCTCTCTCACTGGATCGTTTATCTATGCAATAAAAAATATATGAGTTAAAGTTCTAGTCTAGTTCTCTCTCTGGGATGAGCGATGTTTTGGCCACTATTTTAAACCATGAAATAAAATGAAATCTGGCGTGCCCCAGATTCTGGCGACCTGGGATCTTGTCTCTTTCTCACCTACATAAATGACTTACCATCCAAGATCTCATCCCCGTCTCGATTATTTGCTGACGACACAGCTGTGTACCGATTCATCACCTTCAGCGACGACCCGACCAAACTCCAAGAGGACCTCAGGAAGCTGGAAGACTGGGAAAGAGAATGGGACATGGCGCTCCATCCTGCCAAGTGCAGCCAGCTGCCTTTGACGAGAAGCAGAATGCCGCTGAACGCCACTACCAGTACCAGCTACAGTCTTAGCGATCACACCCTTGAAAGAGTGTCCTCTGCGAAGCATCTGGGGGTCACCCTGCAAGCTGACCTCTCCTGGGGAGCCCACATCGCAGCCACTTGCGCCAAAGCCAACAGAACCCTCAGCTTCTTGAGAAGTTGAGGAGAAACCTGAATGTGTGCTCCACTGCTACCAAGGAGCTCGCATACAAGGCCATGGTCAGACCTGTCATAGAATATGCGAGTTCAGTCCTTGTCATAGAAATAATATGCGAGTTCAGTGAGTTCAGTTTGGGACCCTCACACCGACAGGCTGATCACTGATCTTGAAAAAGTGCAGCGCAGAGCGGCAAGATACGTCCTGAATAGACACAGGAACACATCTAGCGTCAACGCAATGCTCCACCATCTGCAGTGGTCTACCCTGGCCGAACGCCGACGTGCAAACAGGCTTGGCACATTCTACAAAATGATGAATGGACAAGCCTGCATCAGGTGCAGCTCCCTTCAACCTCTACCCCCCCAGCAGCAGAAGACACAACCACAACCTACAATTCCAAAGAATCCCCTCAAGAACTGACTACAGAAACAATTCCTTCTTCCCCAAAACCATCCGAGACTGGAACTCCCTGACCCCAGAAATCTGAGAAATCCAGTCCCCCACGCTCAGCTCCTTCATCTCGAGGGTGCTGAAGCAGTCTGCTGCATAAGCTCACACCGACACTCCCCCCCCCCCCTTTCCCCCTTTCTTCCCACTCTCCCTGTCCGGCCCTCCCCTCCCCCCCCCCCCATCTCCTCCCCTCCCACTCCCCCACGGCTTCTCATTCTCTCTTTTTTTTGTTGTTTTTTGATTTATTCTTCTTCGTGTGGGGCCAGGTGTTCTCGAACTAGCTGGGGGTGCATGACCCTACATGCTCTCTTATCTATCTAGGCTCTGTTTCCCCCCACCCCCCCCCCCCCCCCCTCCCCCGCGCAGCGATTTTTCTTTGAACCCAAATATATGTCAGTTAATTGCCGGTTACGGCAGGTGGGACAACAATTGGCAGAAGAAGGGACGAACCTCTTCTATAGCATAAAATACTTCTACTTCTAGTCCAGCTCTAAACATCTGCCATCTCTTTTCCGCTTGAATTTACGATTGAATTTTAAATAGAACTGCCCTTCTTTTACGTCACTTACCACTGCGTACTCAAGAATGACGTAATACACTTGTTTTACTCCCACCAGCTGATTATTTGGAAACGTTTTTTCCCCACGTATTTCTGTTGCCTGATCCTGCTTGTTACTTTGGAAATCCAAGCCATTCAGAAAGGTAAGCTAGATCTGGATTAGATTACAATTATTGTATTACAATCATTGAATCAATTGATGCATAGATTTGCAGTCTAAGGGAAATGGTTACAAGTATAGTATTAGCCGATTTATATGTTATGTTATACTTGTTAGATCTACAAAACCATGAAATGCGCCCACCCCCACCACCACCATACAAACAAATACACCATCATTACCACCACCAATTGACCACATTGATTTTCCACTGTAAGTAATTTTTGTGTGTCGTCTCCCTGCCTGAATGAATGCTTTAGTATTTTACTCTTCAATGCATTGTTTGTTTTATGGCATTCTTAAATCATTTTAAAAAGTACTTATGCTTGAATTTATGAATATTTGTTATTGGTGTACGAGTGGCAATGAAAAACTTAAAAGTATACACGTTGGGGCACGTTGGGCCAGGGTAGGTTAGGTCATTGTCCCAACCTGCCCCGGGACTGCCCCAACCTGCCCCAGAATTAATTATGAACGTTATTTTTCATTTAAAAGAAAAATAAATGATTTTTCTGATAATTTGCTCTTTTTTGGTTTACGGATAGATGGTGCGGACATACAAGAAGAAAAGTACATGTGGACAGATTGGCACAACTGTTATTCAAGGTGCTGTAGATGCTGTCTTGAAGGGGTTATCTCTGCGCAAAGCTGCAGAATCTTATCAGGTCCCCAAAGAAACCCTTAGACGTGCAGTCAAAAAATGCAAAGAAGGTAAAGAACTTAAAAGCTTTACAGAGAGCTGCAAAACAAGAAAAGTCTTCCAGTGAAGGCGAAGAAGCTGAACTGGTTGACTATATATTGAAAGCCTCAAGGATCGGTTTCCCCATGGACTCCAAGACAATAAGAAAACTGGCATATCAGCTTTCAGAAAACAACAACATTAGTTGTCCTCCTTGCTGGGCTGACAATGGAATGGCAGGGGAGGATTGGCTTTCAGGGTTTCTAAAACGGCATGAATGTATAAGCAGGCATACTCCTGAAGCTACCAGCCTTGCAAGAGCTACAGCGTTCAACAGAAGCAATGTTGAAGCTTTCTTTGGCAAGCTACAAGACCTGCACTCCCGGTATTCTGCAAGGGGTCTTCTTTGACAATGTTACTGAGACTCTTATCATAAGCAATCAGGTGGATGACGCAAGTATTTCCAGGGATGCCATCTTGGACAGTGTTCTGACTGGCATGTCTGTCTCTGCTTTTGCTGATGTCCATGTTAGTGGTGGACCCATCTCTGTTAGTGTACCACTCTCTGCCACTGTTGATGCCCAAACAAGTGGTGTGCCACTCTCTACCACAGCTGCTGATGCCCAAACCAGTGGTGCGCCGCTCTCTACCACTGCTGATGCCCAAACCAGTGGTGTGCTGCTCTCTGCCACTGCTGATGCCCAAACCAGTGGTGTACTGCTCTCTACCACTGCTGATGCCCAAACCAGTGGTGTACCGCTCTCTACCACTGCTGATGCCCAAACCAGTGGTGTGCCACTCTCTACCACTGCTGATGCCCAAACCAGTGGTGTGCCACTCTCTACCACTGCTGATGCCCAAACCAGTGGTGTACCGCTCTCTACCACTGCTGATGCCCAAACCAGTGGTGTGCCGCTCTCTACCACTGCTGATGCCCAAACCAGTGGTGTACCGCTCTCTACCACTGCTGATGTCCAAACCAGTGGTGTGCCACTCTGTACCACTGCTGCTGATGTCCAGAGGGGCTGTGAGCCTGCTTATGTCACTGATCTCAAACGTGACGATATGTCAAAGACATTTCTTTGCATTTTTTGCCAAGAAAATGTTGAACATTCTC
This sequence comes from Phymorhynchus buccinoides, assembly GCA_017654935.2. NCBI lineage: Eukaryota > Metazoa > Mollusca > Gastropoda > Neogastropoda > Raphitomidae > Phymorhynchus > Phymorhynchus buccinoides. Next base: position 26,109,751 of record CM065692.1, read on the forward strand.
GGCCTGGAGATATATGGATCCAATGTCAGACACGTCAACATTGGTGCCACGAGGAATGCGCTGACGTAGTTCAGAATGCTACTTTTATATGACCTGTGTAAATGACTTGAACAGAGGCCAACTACATGTGCAAATGATTGCTTTCGGTTGAGTTTAATCTGTTGTTACAGAAAGACACACTGAGGTTTTTTTCCCCCTTTTAATTCTTTGTTTATTTTAAACACCATTGTTTTAAAAAGGTTGACCTTTCTTTTTTAGGTGCTGACTGCACTTTACTACCAATTGGTATATTCACTTTTTTAAATTGTTGTTCAAAGTTTTCTGAAGTTTGCAGATACTTTGTAAACATTTAGTTTGTGGGAATAAGAATACACATTTTAAAATCAGTTTTGGTTTTCATTTAATTTTTCGGACGCTAACTTATTATGTCTCAACCTGCCCCAGTGTGTGTCCTAACCTGCCCCGGCCCCGGGGCAGGTCGGGCCATGTAGGGTAGGTCTCTTTAACGGTTAATCACAAGCAAACATTCATTAATTTCAAAGATTTTTTTTTATTGTTTTGCGTTATTCTTGAATGAATAAAGCTTTGTTTCGACATATTTTTAAAGTGATTTGTGGATTCATATTTAAATGAGAGCAAGAATGGAAAAAAACTGTCCCAACCTGCCCCGGTCTCCCCTACCTCATAAAAAGAGAGACAAAGACTGTGACAGAGAGAAGGAGGGGAGAGAAGAGAAGAGAGGAGAGGAGAGAGGGGGGAGATACAGAGAAAGAGGATGAGAGAGAGGGGCGGGGTGGAGGTGAGACAGAGAAGAGGAGAGAGAGAGAGAGAGGGAAGGAGAAATTAGAAAGACCTGTCCTTACCTCCCAAAATTAAGAAAAAAAAGGTCTTTGGATAACAGGCCCTGATATGATGCCTTCTGAGAATATCCAAATGGGTGTTAAATCGTTGTGGTGCATGAATGCGACATTGGCGGTGAAAGCGTTAAAATGGCCGTCACACACGAAGTACGAACATAAAGAATGAAGAAACTCGTCTCGTGCATTTTTATCTATCTGACCCGTGACTATACGCGCCCCTTTTGTGCATTATCAGTTATTATGATTTTGCAATGGGATATTGCTTTTATCCTATCTCAAGAGACTTGGTGTTTATCCTATGCCTCATAGGATAAACACCAAGTCTCTTGAGATAGGATAAAAGCAATATCCCATTGCAAAGTCATAATAACGATTATATACCGATATTTTACCTCTTTCAAATAAAATCAGCTGATAATCAAACACGCAACGAAGAAGCGAGTCGCCATTCATGCAGATCTAAATAATACTAGTTGCTTTGCACGATTATTCGCTATATAAGCATTATTAATTATCATTTATTATTTCTAACCACTTCACTGTGCATAGCAAAGCAAATCCCACTCATCCACAAAGAATATAGTTCTCCAAGTTAGAAAGTCGTGAGCTAATTTGATCTTGTACAAGAGATGCATTATGAAAGGAAACTGATTATTAATAAAAACATGAACCGTACTGGCCTTAGCTGTATAAAAAATAGCCTTTACAATGAACTATTCTTCTTACACTACAATCACTTACTTGACTTAGGCCATAATGGCTACCCCCACCTGCGTGCGCATCTCAACCCTTCCAACGGAAGTGTCGCCATCTTAGTCCTTATTTGTGTGTAAACAAAGTGAAAATGTGATCTAAATGTGTAAAGAAAACATCCAGATGTTATAAATACAGTTTAGATAAGTTTTGAATTGGAAAAGCCAAATACGCAGCATCGATCTGGCATTTTTCAAACAAAGTTACTGACTAAGATGGCGGTCTCCCATAATATGGCGCTCCTTGTGGCCGGATATGACGACACGTGGGTACAAGCCATGATTGTCATTTGGCCAATGACGAACTTTCAGTGATGACGTAATTTCAGTGAATGCGTATCATAAGATGACGTTTTTGGGTGTCAGGTAAGAAGCCTCTATCGACCCTGGTTAAGATGACGTCAATCGCCTATTACGTCCCTTGACGTGATTCAATATCCTGTCCACTCCAGTCAGTGCACATGCTTTGTGAGTGCGTCGATTCATTTTGAAAATTGAAAGCTTTTGTGTTGAATTCCCACCAATTATTGTGAAAGAGTCTCGTGATTACTTCGTACACACTGAATGTAGTCAATTTAACATATTTCCCCGACGGCAAGTTCACGATAGGTAATATACCTAGTAGTAGCCTAAGTCTAGATATAGATCTAGACTATTTTGTTAACAGCGTGTCGAGGGAAGCAATGCATCTACAAAGCAGTTGCGAAGAAAGACGATACATGCTTTGGCAATGTAACAACGAGCCAATTTTATCACTGAATTCATGCCGAATTCATTAGTTTTTACTGGGAATCGTGCGTCAATTGTAAAACAATAGACCTACATAGATCTAGAACTTGAGCTACTCTGATAAAAACAGAAATTTCTGGGGTTTTGTAAATTATTATGGGCTCTGCAGCCAAAGGGATGGGCTGGCCTTTGGGGACCTTCCTTGAGGCCAACTGTGTCCCCAAATCCCTTTGGCTGAGAGAGTGGGGATGTACCCTGGGCAAGGCATCTCCGCTATAAGCAAATGATCGCCCCGCCCGTCAGAATATTGTCTTCCCCCTCTGTTGTCTGGCAGTCATTGTCGGAAACCAGCATACAAAATTAATGTGCACGAAACAGCAACACACACACACACAGAGACGCGCGCGCGCGTCTTGATGTAGTGCTTTTAAAAAACAATTCAATTACTTTCAATCTGTTTTAATTATTTGCATAACATGGCAATGTAAGGTAATTTGCTGTTCAGAAACATAGGAAAGCACTGCACAACGTGTGTGTGTGCGTGCGCGCACGCGTGCATGTGTGTGTAACCTGTAAAGAAATAGGGGAGGAGAGAGAGAGAGAGAGAGAGAGTGCACACGCGAACGTAGGTATGTGGTATTATATGCGTGTCAGGTTAGGTGTCCAGTCATTGGTTCCACATACCACATGTATCACAGACCACTGTGAATCCACATACTGCTAATCAAATAAAGTGTAGTCCGTAGTACCGCTATTCCCACAATTTCTTATGTTGATTTGAATGAAACGAAACGAAAAGTGATAGCTACCACACACCAATATTACCACGTACCTTTGGTCCCACGTACCATTAGTCCTACATTGTGTGGCTTTATCAGTATGTGGATGTAATGGTATGTGGTACCAACAGTGTGTGGGAATATTGGTACGTGGGAACAAAGGATTGTTCCCGTTTTAAAATCATTTTGGCCAATAGAGTGGGCATGTACTGCGGGCAAGGCTCTTCTACTATAAACACATTTTAGACCAGCCCTCCTGCTCGCCTTGGCATAAAGCTGTGTCAGACCAATTGACATTTATAGCATAGCAATTGATTGCATAACATCATCAGTCCAAAATCCTCCGAAGTCGGAGTGTGGCTGCTCACGTGGCGGGGTAATAATAAACGGTCACAAACGTAATTTTCTCATCCCTAGTTGGTGCATTTGTAATATAGAATTCAATTGCTTCGGCTGTTGGGATGATCCCTAGAGTCTTTTAGCCAGGGAACGACAACAACTAGGCCTAGACCAGCCATCCAGAATAGCCACTACCCAGGAACACAAAATGCCAAAATCACGTTCCAGCATTTTGAAATCACACACACACACACACACCACACGCGCGCGTGCGCGTGTACCCACTGTAACACACATATATACATATACACACACACACACACACACACACACACACACTTAAAAAAAACATTTTGTTTTACCTCCATTATGCATTTCTGTTCGAATCATTGACTGGGCCTGCATGGATGTACTTCTACTTACTATCTTGTCAAGACTCACCATGAGAATGCACAATATATATTTTTTCTTAGTTAATTTTTTAGCTGCTAATTCACGCAAAAGTACGTTCCAGTCCATGAGCCTTCCTACAGGATAGCTATTGCTGAATGTAAGCAATTCGATATACTATCGAAACCTATTTCATGAAATTTAAAAACAAATCGTTGTTTTTAGGTACTATCCAGTCTGGGGTTGTTGGTTTATTTTTTAGTGGGTTTATGTTTTGTAAATTTCACTGCCCCATTTAACTTTCGTAAGTTTTTAAAAACACCTGCATCTATTTTTCAATATCCTTCTATTCTTTTATACACACATACACGCGTGTACGCACAGAGAAGGATTGATTGATTGGTTGATTGAGAGAGAGAGAGAGAGAGAGTGATAGAGAGAGAGAGAGAGCTATGCTCTCCAAGCTTCAATGGGAATCACTTGAGGCAAGAAGATCAAAACATCTGGCCACCATAATGTACAAAGTCGTCAACGACCTCATAGACATCAAAGCGGAACAGTTTCTCCTCCCTGTAGTGGGGGTTCTATGTCGCAAAATCATGCACTTCATGCAACA
>CM065692.1:26114715-26173930 GCA_017654935.2 Phymorhynchus buccinoides
TAAAACGTTAAACACACCCATTGTCAATGGGCGTTTGGGTGATCCTGATAATTGCGCTAATAATACGTGTAAGGAAGCCAGTGTGGTCGACTACGTTATTGTTTCACAATCTATTTTTCATTTATTATCAGAGTTCATAGTACACGCTTTTAATGAACATTTTTCAGATGTGCATTGTCCCCTGTCTGTCTGCTTTACAAATCAAACACATTATGTTAATGACGAAGACATACACATTGGAGATGACATCAGTAATAAACAAAAGGTAGGTGCCCCATCACGGCCACAGTGGACCCAAGACAAAGCAAGTGATTTTGTGGAGATGTTTGACGATAACGATATTAGTTCATTGGATGTTTTGCTGGATAACATCCTTTTGGAAGATGCACCCATATCCGATGATGGCATAAATGATGTTTACAAACACATTTGCGAAATTATGAAGGCAGCTGCAATCAATTCTGGCGTTATAAAGAAGAAACCAAAAAGAAAGGCCAGACGCCGTACGATGAACAGAGGATTGTGAGTGGTTCGATGCCGACTGTGAAAAGAAAAGGAAAGAGTTTTTTTATTGCTAAAAATGTTGCCAGAATCAATAAAGATGATCCCGCAAAAGAAACTAAAGCCACAGTGAGCAAAGCCTACAAAAAACAGTTATTAAAGTCTTTTCGAAAATTTCAATCTGATCTATTCAAAAAGATACGCAATTTACGAAGTAGTGATCCCTCAACATTTTGGAAACTATTAAATGGATCTACTCAAGTTAAGAAGGAAACCTACAGCAAAATAACGTGTGACATGTCTTTTGAATATTTCAAGCAGTTCAATGACAAGACTGATTCGACTGACGTGACTGAACCTGACGATTCTGATGAAATTAACAATGATGATGTTGATATTAGTTACCTAAACAATCTCTTCACTGAAGCTGAAGTAAAAGAAGCAATTCTAAAATTGAAAAATAATAAAGCGTGTGGGATAGACCAAATCATAAATGAATTTCTTAAATCTGCGTCACCAAAAATGTCAGGAATTTTTACGAAATTCTTTAATTTGATACTGAAAAGTGGAAATGTGCCTAATGATTGGTCAATGGGTATCATTAAGCCCTTGTATAAGAAAAAAGGTAGCACTGATAACCCTGATAATTATAGGAGCATCTCTATTCTCAGCTGTTTTGGCAAACTATTTACATGCTTGTTAAATACCCGCCTGACTAAATTCCTAGATTCAAATAACATTTTGGGTAATGAACAAGCAGGCTTCAGAAAAGGGTTGTCTGGTACAGATCACATATTCACTTTGCATTCAATTGTTGACTTTTTTCTTTTTAAGAAAATGAAACTATATTGTGTTTTTGTAGACTATGAAAAAGCTTTTGATTTCGTAGACCGTGCTTTGTTATGGCAAAAACTGCTCAATATTAATATTAGAGGAAACTTGTCTAAAGTAATAAAAACTTTATATGCCAAAGGAAAGTCTTGCATTTCATGGAATGGTTCTTTGTCCTCTTTTTACGAGTGCAATATAGGTGTGAGACAGGGCGAAAACTTGTCACAAATTTTATTTTCCATCTTTCTAAATGACATGAAGGAATATATTGGAAACAAAACAGATAAATTAGAATCTTTGCAAATTAGTGCTAGGCAGATAGCTTTAGATGAAACAGAAATAAACCAACTATTTAATATGTTTTTGCTATTGTACGCAAATGATACAGTTATCTTAGCTGAATCACCTACTTCATTCCAAAACGCACTTGATGCAATGTATATTTACTGTTTTCAGAATAAGCTTAAAGTTAATGTGGCAAAAACAAAAGTTGTTGTTTTTTCTAGAGGCAAAATAAGAAAAATACCAGAATTCTATTACAACAAAACTAAGTTAGACATTACATTTGATTTTCAGTACCTTGGTCTTACGTTTAATTATAATAATAAGTTTAAGTTAGCCCAGAAGAAGTTGTACGATAAAGCATCAAGAGCAATGTTTTCTTTATTGAGGAAGAGTAGGAAGCTACATCTGCCACTAGATATACAAGTAGATTTGTTTGATAAGATGATAGCCCCTATTGTACTCTTCGGTTGTGAAGTTTGGTGTCCCCAAATATATGACTTGGCTGTTAAATTGCAATTAAAATATTATAAATTAGTATTAAATATAAACAAGTCAACACCTACTTGTATGGTTCTAGGTGAGCTAGGTCGTTACCCGTTAGAGATCTCTGCAAAGAGTCGCATGTTAAATTATTGGTTTAAACTAAGGGATGAATCCAATTCTGAAAATCTGTCTAGTATCATGTATAGGTTTCTCTTGAAGTTATACGTTTCTGGTGATTATAAAGCTAATTACCTCAAAACAATACATAATACGTTAAACTCACTAGGTTTCGGTGATCTATGGATTGGTCAGTACAATCTGAATCTAACTCAGCTTTCATTCAAAAGACAAATAATTCAGCGTCTACGTGACCAGTTTGTACAGACCTGGCAAGCTGAGTTAAACGCTAATATAGTTTACACAAATTATAGAATGTTTAAAGAAAACTTTGTTTTTGAAAACTACCTGACAATTCTCTCTGAACACCAGGCCAAATGTATTCTTAAATTTAGAGTATTGAACCACAGATTACCTATACAACAAGGACGTAGGCAGGGCATCGTTCACGAAGAAAGGGTATGCAACAAGTGTGATTCAAATGACTTAGGTGATGAATTTCATTTTATTTTTAATTGTCCATTTTTTTATATTAGTAGAAAACAGTTCTTGAAGTCTTTCTTTCGTAAACATCCCAATACTATTAAATTCAACAAACTGTTCACATCTAAAAGTAAGAAGACTTTACAAAACTTAGCTAAATTTGTCAAAATTGTCATGCATAACCATTGATTGTCTCTGGTGATATTCCATATATCATAATCACATTGATTTGTGTGTGAGTGCGTGCGATTGTGTGCTGGTGCTCGCAAGCAAGCGTGAGCGTGCTTTTGTGTGTGTGTGTGTGTGTGTGTGTGTGTGTGTGTGTGTGTGTGTGTGTGTGAGAGAGAGTGTGTTCATATCTGAATTGTTTTGAGATGTTGCTTTGCCACTGCACTATGATAATTTAAATTATTGATGTTTGATGTTCATGTGTTGTGATATGTCCTGTTGTTGCTTGATGGCTGACGTGTGAGTTATAGCATGTATTGTGACAATTTGTTTGAATCGCTGGTGTGTGCTATGGGGATGAGTTGTGTCATATTATGCTGCGTTTTGATTAAGGTTTATTGCTGTTGTGACATGCTGTGTAAAATGTCTACTACATGGCTAATGTGTGCGATAGAGATGTATTGTGAAATGTTGTGTATTGTAGTTTGTGTGACTGGTGATGTTGTTGTAGGATGTGCAGCATTCTTGTTGTTTGATTTATATGTAATGTGGTGTGATTCGCTGCATTGCCTGTCATAGCAAGACAGCTGCTTATGCCGGGCCCTTTCTGTGTACTTTGTGTTTGTCTTTTTTTTCTGTCTTTTTTTATAATTTTTTTCTTTTGAATTTTGTTTCTTTTCCATTCATTTTCTTCCAAGTTTTCGTTTTTATTCCATGTACCCCCAAGGGGCTTTCGGAAATACACCTTGAAACCTTAAACCTTGAAACCTAAAATTCCAAAAAAATAATCAATTCAACTCGATTTAGTATCACAAACAACCTCTAATTATAACATCTGCCTAGCAATTTTAGTCCCCAAACAACTTTTAATCAAGATCGACGATGTTCCCAAAATACGACCGGTCAATTTGGGTAAAGCCAAATAGACAACTCGATTCCATAATTTGTTTTCCCTACGAATTTTGTCGGCGACGCCATTTTAGTATTTCCGCGATAATAACTACCCCCCCCTCCCACCCCACCCATCCCCGAACCTATTTTTAACACACTACATACTTCGTAACCTACCTAACCCTTTCTCGTTGTCGTGGCCGCTCCGATATCCAACCGTCTTCGCCGCTCGTTTCTCCAAGTCTCCTCTTCTCTCGCTCCCTCCTCCAGTCTCGCCCTTCACTCTCGCGCACCTACCCTATTCTATCAATTACCCCCCTTTGACCCTTACCACAACTGCCAGATAGCAGAGATGACAGCTGATATTCTGGCAGGCTGGGCTAAAATTGGTTTATAATTGAGAAGGTCTTGTCCAGGATATATCCCCACTCTCTCCGCCAAAGGGATTTGAGGACGAGCCCACAGGCCAACCAATCCCATTGGCTGCAGCACTAGAGCCTGTGCAAATGCCCCCTAGTTAGAGAGTCATAGACTTCCATTGCATTGCATTGTAAAGCGATTAGAACTTTATTGTTTTGCTCTTTGATCACTCAGATTCCCGTCAATTATGAGCGCAGATGCGTCATGCTGCCGTTATGCCCATAACAAAGAACTAGTTAGGCCCAGTGAGTCCGACTTCGGCTGGAGGAAATATTTTTGGAAGTGTTTTTCGTGGTGAAAAGGCAGGATAATGGACCGGTAAGGCAGAAAGATAGTTTATGACAGTAAGCAAAGGGAAAAGGCAGAGTCAAAGAGAATAACAGATTAGAGAAAGTTACAAGCACAGAACTTCCAGAAGATGGGATAACTATTTATACAAAAGACCCCCAGGTATACCCTTCATGAGCTTTATTATTTAGCACTGTAAAAGTTTTCTTTATAAACAAATAAACGAGATCTCTTTCGCATAATTTTAGCACCTGAGCAAATTGCTCCCTTGACAATCGAAAGTACTCTTTGAATTTGACATCGACAAACAGGAGCTCCTGGATTAAATGATGATAAGCACTGGTTGATGGGATGAACCCACAATCTGTGTTTTCTGTTTCTTTTTATTTCTGCTTCTCTTCTCGATATTGCATCACCAAAAGAACAACAAGGTCATACGCCAAGGTCAAGGTCACGACGGCAATATGGTTTGCGCGGATGCCTTCCTCTCATGGTGACACACCAGCACACACAATTTGACGTGATTCTGTCAACCCGTTCGAAAGATATCCTTGGGACAGACAGAAGGAGAAAAAAATGACCCTCCGATTTTCAGGCTCCAGCGATCTTTTTGACCTTGACCTTGACCTTGATCGGTATGCCATCATCAGAACGGGCATAAGCCAAACCACCTTCATACCAAGTTTCAACATCCTATGTTGATCGGTGCCCGAGATATGGCTAAAAATAGATTTTCGGTTTTCAAGGTCGTACGTCAAGGTCAAGGTCACGACGGCAAACTGGTTTGCGCCGATCTCTTCCTATTAAGGGGGCACACCTTCACACAAAATTTGACGCGATTCGGTCAAGCGGTTCGGGAGATATCCTTGGGACAGACATTAAAAAAACCACAAAAAAACAAAAAACAAAAAAACAAAACAAACAAAATACAAACCAGCCCATCGCAATAGTCCGTCTTGGTGACGGACTAACAAGAGGCAAAACCTTCAAGGCTCACGTCTGATTTTCATTGCGATAGAGATAATACTGTTATGTATAAGTGTCAATGTTACAAATGTAGGGGAAGACGGGGTAAAAAGCGCATGGGCGGGTAAGAAGCCCACCCCAATTATCTCATGAAATAAAGAAAATTTCAGTCAAATTTGCCCATGAGACGAATGCTAGACCTTAACGCTCGTCTCATGGGCAAAATGAGACTGAAATTTGCTTCATTTCATGAGATAATTGGGGTGGGCTTCTTACCCGCCCATGCGCTTTTTACCCCGTCTTCCCCTAGTTATGCAAATGCAATGAGAGTAATTTGTGTGTTCCAATCAGTTTAATACAATGAAGACTTCCAATGGTTCACTGTAAAAAAGTTTTTGAATTGAGATATTTAAATCAAGGTTTAGAGGGTAATGCATACACGCTGTCTTAATGTAAAGGTGCATACTATTTATTATTATGTTGGCATTGGCTAGAATAGATATACTGTTAATACAGTTATACATATGTCACAGTAGAAATGGGAATCCAGTACGATTCGGAATCCTACTAGTACAAATCGGAATTCCGATTTCTACTAGTACAAATCGGAATTCTAATTTCTACTGGCTTTTTTCCAGTACAAATCGGAATTCCGATTTCTACTAGTACAAATCGGAATTCCGATTTCTACTAACAGCCAATGGAAATCGGAATCCAGTACGATTCGGAATCCTACTAGTACAAATCAGAATTCCGATTTCTACTGGCTTTTTTCTAGTACAAATCGGAATTCCGATTTCTAATAACAGCTAGTAGGAAATGGAATTCAGTACAAATTAGAATCTACATAATACGGGGGGGGGGGGGGGGGGGGGGGGGGTATGGAGATCAGAGAGAGAGAGAGAGACAGAGGGAAGGTAGGCAGGGGGCATAACAATAAATGTTATTAGTGTGTGTGTGTGTTTGCGCAATAACGTAGCTCATGAACTTTGATTTCCCTTGCAATTTTGTTTCTTTTCTTATAATATTGTAATATTGTTTCAAATTTTGTGGTTATGAACAGGGCTTTGTTTTAAATAATATTATTTTATGTATATTTGATTTGATTGTAGTGAGTCTTATGTGTATAATGTTAACTTATTTGTGTTTTATTGTCTATGTAAAGCGCTTTGAGCTCCCTGCAAAGGGAATAAAGCGCTATATAAATGTTCATTATTATTATTATTATTATTAGATCTATAGGAGAGACAGTCATGAATATAAAAATAATACAACAGCAACAAACAAAAGAAAAATACCAACAGTAAATCAGAGAGAGAGCTTTAGACAATTCGACATTTGTATTGTCATTACCAAACAACTGTATGATAAGGGGGGGGCAAAATATATCAACTTTATAACAAATAACAAATAGAAAGCAAAAATATCATCATACAAGAAAAAGTGATTGAGTAGATAATGATATACTCTTCTTCTTCGATCTTTCTTGATATTTTGTTCCATGAAATAACTTCGCAAACTGAATCGCTGTCACACAGGAAATCGTAGAATTTGGTTATCAACCGTAGTTCCGTAGTTTATAGTCAAATTCCGTAGGAACTACAGAAAATCCGTAATGGTAGGCAGGTCTGCGGGCAGTGAGTGCTCTCAAAGATCAAAGTTATGCTCCTCCTTTTGTTTTTCGTCTCTTACTACAATTTTTGGAGAAGTGGATTCCAATTTGTACTGGATTTCCGATTTGTACTAGTAGAAATCGGAATTCCGATTTGTACTAGAAAAAAGCCAGTAGAAATTAGAATTCCGATTTCTACTAGTAGAAATCGGAATTCCGATTTGTACTAGTAGGATTCCGAATCGTACTGGATTCCGATTTCTACTGCTACATATATACTAACACTGGAACGTTACAGGATATGTGATGAATGACTTGCTAAAATTAGGACATCAATAAAATCCTGCATACTAAGAAAAATATAACATGTGAAGTGATTCTGTTTATTGCACAAAAAGAGTCTCTGTATCAGTGTGTTAGCCTATTTCAACAGCAGTCAGCATTTTTTAAAAATATATCCCCCTCTCCACCCCCCACCCCCCCCACCCCCCACCCCACCCCCACCCCCCCCCCCCCACACACACACACCGTCTTCGACAACAACTAACCATAGGTACTGTTTCTGGGGAAACACAAGAGGAACTTAAAATGCTTTTTTAATGGCAGTGAAGAATATGAGTGGTCAGAGAAAGTTAGAATTGGGAGTAGAAAACACAGCCAAACTTGTGATGAAAGAAAAGTGAGATAACCAGGCTCTTATGATTCCTGCCAGGATTTGAACCTAGATCTCTGTCTGAAATTCAGACAGCGTGTTACCCTTAACACTACAGGAATTGGGTAATGGGAGCCAAAGGTCATCTCACTAATTAACACCACGTCCTAGGCATACTCCAATCCCTTTAAGCTATCATCACAACGGGCTTTTACTTTTAAAAAATAGAGTAGGGGTTGGAGGAAAATGGGCAAGAGCCAAAAAATGGACTTGAGCAAAAATACAACAACACAATACTGTGAATCAAAAGAAACGTCAAACAATGAAGTTGTACTTTGGACAACCACCTTTGTTTACAACCCTTGAGGTCTGCTTAATATGAAATGATTCCAGGTTGATAGGTTTTTTTGCCAAATTCTTTTTTATGACAAATATATTACTGCCGTATGACAAATATGTTCATCTTTGCATACGCCTCCACGATACATGTAACCAAATGTTACATATATATGCGTACAATTATAGCTTTAACATAAAACATTTTAAAGCACTAAGATTTAGATAGGCCAGCCACCGCAAAGTCAACAAATTTAAAATTTCAGTAACCGGTTAAACTGACTACAATTCTCGAGCATGACATCCCCTGAAAATGAAATAACAAAAATAAGCACAAAAATGTTTTGATGAGACATTTGTCCTAACAGGGGAGAACACAATAGGACACTTGCAAGTTTAATAGGTCAATGGCCTATGACCAGGGCCTCAGGATATCATTGCCGGTGACGAACGAAGTAAAACAATTTCCCCTTTGGACCATTGTCACCCGTCCCCACTGAATTGTGTTGCCACAACTTACAGCAGAAGATACGCACTGATAGACTATGGAGCATAACGGTACATATATTCCACAACATTAAAAACCTTCTTCAAGTACTGTAAATTTGAATACTTCCCCACCTCCACCCCACCTCATTGCAAATTTCATATAATTTTGACCGGAATCAGTAAGTACTAATGACACCCAATCTTCCTATCGTCATTGTTTTTGTGTATCGTAGTTTGCGGACTACAAGGCGCACCCCCAAATTTTACACAAATTTCAGATTTTGTTATTATAGCTTCTTACTATAGTATCAGTCAGACTGTGACTCTCAAACGAGGGGGCTCTTGCACCGGCTCTGGTGCTGTAGCCAAAGGGATGGCCTCGCCTATGGGGATTGTCCTCAACGCCAGCTGTGTCCTCAAATCCCTTTGACCGAGTGGGGATGTACCTTGGGCAAGGCATCTCCACTATAAACAAATTCTCACCCAGCCCACAAGAATAGTATCTGCCCCCTCTGCTATCTGGCAGTCATGGTCAGAAACGACTGACTGGCATACATATTATCAGTCATTGTGAAAAGCCGCAAGTGTCTTAGTCTAAGAAAAAAGTATCGCCTTATAGTCCATAAAATATGGTAAAAATGTATGAAACAGAGTTTGAAATAACCTGGTGCGTGAATTTTGTTGATATGTTTGCTGTACTGTTGTTGGTGAGACTAGAAAAAAATGAAAATTACGCACAACATGTAAGTGAAAGTGTTTGCAAGAAAACAAAGCAAAAATGAAAAATGAAAAGCACCAACCGGTTGTTCTCCCACCGGGAGATAGACAACCGGGTGATCCCCAACCGGGTGATTCACAACCGGGTGATCCCCAACAGGGTTATTCTCAACCGGGTTTTTCCCAACCGGATGATTCGTCACCGGATGTTTGGGAACCGGATCTTTGGGCACCGGAAGACGCGTTACCAGGTGGTCACCAACCGGCAGATCTTCTTCCGGTTTATCATCCGGTTTGTCCACGTTCTGCTCGTTTTGAACCTAAGGTTCAAAAAGAACACACCGGCTCCTTCACTCTTCTCCAGAATATTTCTTGCAATGTAAGATTCAACAAATAAATAATTTGGGCCCAAGTAAAGTCAAAACAGCATCCCCCATCCCCCACCACACCGACCCACCCCAACCTGACAAAAGTCAAAATAGCACCACTGCCCCCCCCGCCCCCCCCCCCCCCCCCCCCCCCCCCCCCCACAAGTTGTGCTGTTGTTGTCGGTAGTGCAATAAATAAAAACACCACAAGAACATTATGCACAGCATGTATGCATGTGAAAGTGTTCAAATTAACTTTGCAAGAAAAGCAAAAAGAAAAAGTAAAATTGAACACAAACTAACAGTTCTTGAAATGTAAGATTTAATAAATACATAAATAAATAATTTGATTGAGCTGTTGAAACAAACAAAAATATGTGACAAAAGTCAACTCAACAATGCAGCAACACCCCCACCCTCCTCTCCCCGGCCCAAGTCAAAACAGCAACACCCCCCACCCACCCACCCCAAAAAAGAGGGGAAAAGGCACAAGTCAAAACGCCCCCCCCCCCCCCCCCCCACCCCACCCGCAACTGGAACAAGTCAAAACAGCACCATTCCACTCCACCCCACACAAGTTGTGCTGTTGGTGGTGGTGGTAGTGAAAAAAAAGAAAAGAAAATTATGCACATCATATAATAAAAAGCCAACTGTCCGCGTGTGCGTGTGTGTGTGTGTGTGTGTGTGTAACACAGAACGGGCCTTATAACTCCGCCGTTTTTCGACGGAATCGCTTCAAATTTGCTATGAGCCCTAACGGGGCGATGGCAACGGCAACGGCAACCGAGGCGGCCGTGTCATTTGCGCGGTTCGGCAAATGCGCGAAACACGTATCCAACAGGATTTCGGCGCCCGTATCTCCGGTATTTCTGGACGGATTGCCTTCGAATTTGAAAGGTAGATGACCGGGGACAGTGACTATCTGTGTGCCAAACCGGAAGCGAATCGATTAATAAACGCGCGCGATATGCGCCGCTTCACCTTTTCACAAAACAAACGTTATAAGCTATATGCTTGTTGTTACCCAGTTACTTCGTTATTGTTTATAATTTGACATAGTTGAATAATAAAAACGTTTAAACCAAATGATTCAAAGACTTTTGTTCGTGTTCTTTTTATTGACTTTTCCTCAGCTTTTAATACAATCCAGCCGCACCTTTTAGCCATGAAACTGTTAGACCTCCATGTTGATCCTAAACTGACTCTCTGGCTTGTGAACTTTCTCCTCAACAGAACCCGATCAGTCCGCTATCAGTCTGTACTCTCCTCTCAACTCTCTACTTCAACCGGCGCTCCCCAAGGTACTGTCCTCTCTCCTGTTCTGTTCACCCTGTACACAAATGACTGTCAAGGCACTGAAAATATTCCCATAATTAAATATTCTGACGATTCTGCTATTCAAGATCTTTCTAATTCTGACTCTCAATATTTTGATGAAATAGCCAAATTCTCCCTCTGGTGCAAAGAAAATTATCTGGATCTTAATGTTGTAAAAACGAAAGAAATGTTAGTTGATTTTAGAAAGGATCCGCTGCCTGTTCCAAGTGTGGTCATTGATGGTCAAGCTGTGGACAGAGTTACTGAATATAAATATTTAGGAACCATTTTAGACAACAAACTGACTGTTAATAAAAAAACACAGAGTGCATTCACAAGAAATGCCAATCAAGAATGTTTATTTTACAGAGACTTAGGAATATTGGCATTGATTCTGGTATTTTACACACATATTATCGCTCTTGCATTGAGTCCTTGCTCACTGTGTCTTTTATTTGTTGGTTCGGGAGTTTGAGTGTGGGGAGCAAGAAAGTGTTGAACGATGTAGTGAATGTGTGCAGCAAGGTTGTTGGGATGAGAGAGACTGGAATGCAAGAGTTGTATGAAAGACGCGCAAAGCAAAAGGCCAGGCAGATTGCAATTGATACTTCTCATGTTTTAAACAAACACTATGATCTTTTACCATCAGGACGCCGCTACAGAACTTTTAAACTGAAATCCAGGGCCCAGAAATCTTTTATCCCTTCCTCTATCCATTTCTTAAACCCATCATGAATCTTTCAAAATTGTTGGCTCTTACTGATCACCAGCATGTGTGTTTAAGTAAAGTGTGAGTGTATGGGAGGGGAGGGGGGGGGGGACGAAATAGAGTGTGTACCCTGAAGGTGTGCAATACGTTTATGACTGTGATTTTGGTCTTTGTTCAATTAGATATCATACATTTCTTTGCATTTTAAATTGTGCTTGTAAATATTTTGATGCATGTGTGCTCTATACCTTTAATCTTCTTTGCCATATTATAACCGTTCAATGTATTTTATTGTATGTTTAATGTCAATGTCTATGTTATAATCGTGGCACCTGGACGCAATTTCTCTTTTCAGAGATAATAAAGATGTTTTGATTTGATTTGATTTGAAGTGCTCCACTGTTGGGATTATCCCTGGAGTCTTTTAACTAGGGTTAGCCAACAACAAAACTATAATTTTGCAACAAATGCAAAAAGTAACATTGAATAAAAAACAATAAGTAATGTGACATGTTGAAACAAACAAACAAAACAAATGCGAAAAAGTCAACTCACAACAATACAACACCCCCACCCTCCTCTCCCTGACACCCAAGTCAAGTCAAAACAGCATCCTCCCCCCCCCCCCTCCAACGCCCCCCCCTCCCCCCTCAACTGGCAAAAGTCAAAACGGCACCCCACCCCACCCCCAATGAGACATGTCAAATTGGCACCATTCTACACCCCACAAGTTGTTCTGTTGTTGGCGGTGGTGAAAAACAACAACTATGCATAATGCTCAATGCGTATTCAGCAAAACGCGGTCAAAAGGAAATCGAAGGGAGGTGGGGGTTTTCTTATATCCAAAACTCGGATATAAGAAAACATTTTGAAGTGGTTTTTTTCTTATAACAGAGTTGAATGGGAAAAAAGGGAAACAATAAAAGAGAAAAAGAGAAGAAAAGAGGTCCGAGCCTTGTCCTGCAGGAACACAGCGTTATTGTCGTGCAGAAGAGGAAGGACGTGTGGACACAGAATGTCCTTAGGTAGTGCTCTGCAGTTAGGCGCCCTTGCACCAGCACTACGGGATTCCCTTTCGTAGACATTTGCGAACAAGGTGTTAACTCTGTGTTCACGAAATTGCATGAAATTCTATCCATGCATGGCACGTGGGCATGAAAAAAATCGCTTTTTTGACATTTTAGGCACTGTGTGCGCATGCGCATGAGCAGAGAGAAACATTGACAGCGATCATGACAAGGATCACTGGGTGAACATTTCCAATAGTTAGGTGGATATGCGTGCAGCAATACAATGACGACAACGACCTTTGAACAAGTATGCGTTTCTTTGTTTGGACAGTATATATTCCACTATTATTTACTAGAAAATGCCAAAAAAAAGACACACAAATGTGTCAAAAGACCGCAACATGCAGATTTTCATTTTGGTTTCCGATGTCCGTCTACGATCAGTAACGTGCGCAAAAGATGCTACAAGCTTGTTGATTGGTTAAATTTACAAGCAAACAGCCAATGATATTGAAATAGTCACTTCATGTGACTCAAAATGACAAGGGAATGCCTTGTTGAAGCGCCATTTCTTTAAAGTTTTGATCAAATTTGATTTAATCATTGTCCGTCTCCAACACGAAGAATCATGATGTACAAAAGGATTGACACACGGTGGGAGAAATTCTTACTGTTTTAATGCTTTGGGAGTTATAATAAGCGATTGTTTTGTGTTAGTATCTTCGTGAGTACCCCAGATTTTACCACAGCACAATAACGTTTGAACGGAGAGACCAAGGACGCTCAACGTGTGCATGCGGATAGGTACTAAGAATATCTAAGCAAAGGTTGAAAATGAAGGTCCTACGTCAAAGGTCAAGGTCACTGGAGCGAAAAATGCTACCGAACACCTGGCATAACGGAGTGACCTGGGATGCTCACATTTTGCATGCTGATAGGTACTTAAGAAATCTAAGCCACGTTAAAAAATGAAAGTTATAGGTCAAAGGTCAAGGTCACTGGCGCCGAAAATGCTGCCGAGTACCTGGCACAATAACGATGATTGAACGGATGGACCTAGGACCTATAACGTATATCTCCAGTACCTCTCCCGGTCTTTGCGGATTCTGACATTTTCAGAATGAATTTGTTCAATTGGGGTACACCGAAGATCCTCAATGGAATGGCCAACCAAGTTGAAATGCTTGGCCACCACAGTGTCCTTGGTTTTGATGTCAGAGTCTCTTTTTTAGGTCGGGGGGGGGGGGGGGGGGGGGGGGGGGGGGTCTCTATAAGTATGTGATATGTTTGATTCGATACATACTACTCAACAAAAGTTAAGTACCACTTCTTCACAAGCGCATAAAACATTGTAAGCAAGATTTACTTCACTATTATTGATCTCTGTTTGCGTATCATAATTAGGCGTACAAATGAGCATTTAGTGAATCAGATGTTTTGATTTGCACATGAACTTATGTTTGCTTCTGTAGACATCCCAAGGCTTGTTGTGTACTGAGCAAAAATATAGGGATCATTTAGTAAAATCATGGACTTTTTAAGTGCATTCAGCGTACTGTTTATTGTGGACAGCTGGTGAGTAGATGAATGCTGTAACTTTGTTTGTAACCTTGAATGTGACAAGTTCCGTTTTCATTGCATTTCCCCAAATAGACAGTATTTTGATTGCAGTTTAAAAGTCCATGATGAGGGTGAAAGTAGGGTTTTACGCCCTCTTTGGCCTTTCGGCCATGTGGGGCATTTGTAGATATAAAGATGATGGGAACAATACTGGAGGCAATACCCGGAGGCAGTGCTTATCCAGTAAAGTCCCGATCTTTTTTTAAATAGATATGTGCAGCAGTAACCACGCCTCGGATAAACCTCATCGGCTATGGCACTGCCACAATATAATGCAAAAGTCCATGATTTTACAAAATGGTCCTTATATTTTAATGCTCAATACACAAGCCTTCAGATGTCTAAAAAACATGTTGGGGCACGTGAAGCACAACACATTTGGTTATACTATGTGCTAATTTTCGTGTCTAATTATGATACGGATACAGAAATCAACAAACGTTTAGTAAATCTTCTTCACAAAACCGCAAAACTAAAATGACTGACACAAATCATTTACACGTACTCATTTAAATGCGTTACTTGTGCACCAAATACTAAAATTTCATTGCATTCGTGTTATTAGTTTTGAAGCATTAGCTCAACAAGTAACGTTACCCCCTAAGCTCGAAACTGGTCCAAATCGGATTGTCCACCTAAAGAGCAATAAATTGTAGTCATGAAGGCGCAGATCCTCCGGGCTACTTTGACAACTTAGGGGGTTCATGAGACATCGTGTAAATTGTTTGCCTCGCCTAAAACAGTGGACACATCCTATTGTGACCCGTTTTCAGTATCATACTTTTGTGACTTTCAAATGTGGGGGTGGCATTGTTTGTTGAACCACTGTATCTAAATTAATAACGCAAATACAACTAAGTTTGAGGATTTAGTACACACGTTATTTAATTACTTAACTGCAAAATTTAAGATGATTTGATTAAGCCATCTCTCTTTCGTGCGCTTGTGAAAAAGTAGTACTTGACTTTTGTTGAGTAGTATATCATTGGATGGTCGAAGTAGACATAATTTTGCTTTTATTTACTTTTTCATACCTTGATTGCTTTTTTCTTATTATTTTGTTCTATGCGCACCCCCATGTCAACTAAGCTATGTAAGCCAATGACATTCAAATAGTTCAGCTCTCTCTCTCTCTCTCTCTCTCTCTCTCTCTCTCTCTCTCTCTCTCTCTCTCTCTCTCTCTCTCTCTCTCTCTCTCTCTCTCTCTCTCTCTCTCTCTCTCTCTCTCTCTCTCTCTCTCTCTCTCTCTCTCTCTCTCTCTCTCTCTCTCTCTCTCTCTCCACAAGCATGAGTATGTACACAGAATCGTGTAACCTATCCAAAACTCTTAACGAAGCTTGTCATAACGGTTCCTCATGTACTGATGACGATGCCTGCAATATCAGTTTTACCAAATGGCAAACCATGAAAAAAACGTATTCCTGGTGAATCTCTTTCTACGACAGTTACTTTTGTTAAACATGCACACCGATTCTAATGATAATTTGCGCCATTGAACTGATAACCCGTGGATGTGGGCCTTGACGTCATCTCACCCATGTAGCAAGCCATAACACAATCCTTGTAATTGTAAATTCGGTGGGGGGTTTTCAGAGAACTGGTTTTCAAGTCGCACCCGTCTAAACAACTGAACCGATTATGACGAAACCTGGCAGACGTGTCTCATATATCCCAACAATGATGCCTATGGTTAATATTACTCAATTGACAAGCCATACTAACGTAGCTTTGATTGATTTTATGTTTTGCTCTTTGCTGTTGAGCTTGGGGTACGTTTGTATAACATAGTAGTCTTTCTTTTTCTCAGTAATGAATCATACTGACAAGAAGAGTAACTAAAGAATCGCTATTTTCATTTTAGAACTGTACTTGTTTCGCTCGTCATTCCTAATCCATTCCTCCTAACCATTTCACTTGTTGTTTTGTAACCACATTAGTTACCTATCAAATATTGTGTCTTGTATTGTTATGTCCCCTAGGTTAGGGGTTGGAGATGTAAATCAGGCGCTTGTTAGTTCCCATGAGCTTATTGAGAGCCATGAAATGAAGGGGCAAATTGCATAATTAGCTACAGCTACCCTCACATCAAATGTTTCCATTAGAAGGTTTCACAAAAAAACCGCCTAAGTACTCAAAGAGTTTGCAGTCCACAGCTGACTGAAGTCGGCCTTTTATTCCCACCCACACTACAGCTGGGGATCTCACTCACTGGTGAACTCACTAACTGCCTCTGTAACACTTCCCACCTTCCAGGTGGGAAGTAAGAAAGTTGGCTTCATTCTTTCCAAGGTTAGTGGGCTGCGAAGCCATCACTCTTTGTGACATGTATGCTTTTTGGTTTCGCTATAAATCAACTTTCTGTCTTAATTTTGGTTGGCGTTGGGTTAGCTTCAAGAAACCGAGAGAAAGTAATTCACTTTCAAACCAAAACTGTATGTGCTTTTGTTCTGTCTCGCCTTGACTATTGTAACTCACTTCTTGCTAGCTGTCCATCAATTCTCATCTCTAAGCTCCAACGGGTCCAGAATAATGCTGCTCGTCTCATTTCTCGCTCCCCTAGGTACGATCACATCACTCCGGTTCTTCGTTCCCTACATTGGCTCCCAGTTCAATCACGTATTGACTACAACATTCTCCTCCTTGCCTTCAAGTCACTGAATGATCAAGCTCCCCTGTATCTCTCTGATCTTCTTCATCTCTATGTCCCAGCTCGCCAACTACGTTCGTCTTCTGATTCTCATCTCCTTTCCATTCCCTCCATCCGTCTCAAATCTGCTGGCCAACGTTCTTTTTCTTGTCAAGCACCATCTCTGTGGAATTCTCTGCCTTCTCCTCTTCGACACTCCAACTCAGTCTCCTCATTCAAAACCTCTCTTAAAACCCATCTTTTTCCTGCTGCACCCTAAATATTTGATCAGTTGTCTATCGTTGTGTGCACGTGAGGGAAGGTTGAATAAGAGGTTTGTGCTGCGTTTTGGGGTGCGTGTGTGTGTGTGGTGTGTGTGTGTGTGTGTGTGTGTGTGTGTGTGCGTGTGCGTGCGCGCGTGTGTGAGCATGAATGTGTGCATACATGTGTGCTTGTGTGTGTTTTGGTTTTGTGGGCTCTGTGTGCACGCACGTGTGTGTGTGTGTGTGTGCGTGTGTGCGTGTGTGTCTGTCTGTCTGCGTGCGTACGTTGTGTGTGAGGGTGTTTGTGTATGTGTGTTGGTGTATGTGGTCAGTCCGTGCGGCTTGGTTGCTGTGACTTACCAAATGGGGTATGAACGAGTTGGCGTCGATAAATGTGTGTGTGTGCGTGTGTGTGTGTGTGCGTGTGCGTGTGCGTGCGCGCGTGTGTGTGCGCGTGTGTGTGCGTGTGTGTGTGCGTGTGTGTGTGTGTGTGTGTATTAGAGAGAGTGAGAGTTGCTTTGTATATGTGTTGTTGCTGGTTGGTATCATTCTTGAATGCTGTGTTTGTTGTCTGTTGATGAATAGATTGTAAAGCGCTTTGGGCTCATCCGGGGGGGGGGGGGGGGGGGGGGGGGGGTTTTTTGATGTGTCCGGATATAAATATGCCTACAATAATGGGTATCTATTCATGGTTCATTAGTGATTTATTATCATCAATAATACATTTTACCTTTGTAGGTTAAAATTATTTATTGCAGCAAACGTTTACACACACACACACACACACACACACACACACACACACACACACACAACACACACATATGCGCGCGCGCACACGGGCGCACACACTCAGTTTGTTGATGACTGTTTCTTTACTTTTCTTAGAAAAGACAAATCATGCTGACCTTTTTCAAATGTTACAAAGTGTATTGACTTGAGATGAAAAGCTTAGCCTAAAATTAGGGCCTACCATATCTTCTCATGGAAGCAATTCCTTTTTGTTTTAATTTGGTAATGAAATTCCATGGAATCAAGCATAATTTATCGAAGAAACAGTGGTGGGGTGCAAACTTTACTAACTTGAAAAGGATGCAACTCAGCCTGAAATTACCATTTTCATTTAAAAGAGCTTTTTTTCTCAGATAAAACCGAAACAATTAAAAGGCGCAAACATTTATATACGCATACCATCCCTGAGCACGCACCCTACAGAACACACCTACTTGCTTGCTAGCATATCACTGTCGTGCGCAGTAAATGCAGGCGCCAACATAATTTATGCAATTACAAATCACGTCTCTGAAAAAAGGCAATGATTTATGTCATTGCAATGTTCGTGCTCTTTTAATCGAAATAAAAACAACCACCAGTTCTTAGTTATCTAAAATTCCATTTTACATTGGAGCAAAAGGATGAAATTGTATCATTTGGTACCGATTTATTGATAATAAGTCCCAAGGTTTCCCGTCTTTGATACATTACAACATTTAAGAGTTGGGAGGGGGCAAAAAGGTATCATTGGCACCACATTTACACGCTTTTTCATAAACCAGGCATCGCTTTTAAACTCTCTGTTGGGTTTTTAAATTATTTTATTTCACTTTCTGCGTGAGATGCAAATTCTGAGCGCTATTTGTTTATGCTAGATTGCTGTCTGTGCATTATTGCCTTTAAAATGGTCATAATGTTAAAACAACATCGAGTCATAAGAAAACATTAAAAATCGTGAACCCGCACGGAAAATCGACTGTTGTAGCGATTCAAACTCAATAAGAAAACGTGCTAACTTGATTAACAATTCACCTAAAACGATGGCAACACTCGCATGACACTGGCGTATTTACACCCTCCACAAAAATACGCATAAACATTCATTATAATACGAAACTAACATCCAAATTGATGTTCAATCAAACCACATTCTATCCGATGCTCCAAGCAAAAGAAAGGGAATGTATTCTCGTTTGGTTTCTCTTTCTTACTCTGTGGGACAATCATTATGAGTGCAATGCACTAGCACTGGTTTGTTGTTTATATATTCCCTATGCTTAAACAACGTCGAATGATAAAATACATTTTTTTTAAAGTTATGAACGTCACAAGGCCAACTGACTGTTAGAACAAAACTAGCGCATACATTATCCGCTTAAAAATCACCAAACATAAAAACACTCGCACTACACCGACTTATGCACACATTCACAAAAATATTAAAAAATAGTCATGCTAAAACCAGATAAACATTCAAAGTGCAGTAGAAAGCAAACCGCAACAACCCTGTGCTTCATGCAAAAGAAAGCGATTCCAACTTCTTTTCATCATATGCTTTATCAAAAATGCCCATTTTCCCACTCAGCTCTTTGCTAGTTTACCTCAGAATATCGCGAAATGTCCGCACCAAGGTCAGCAGCCCTGAATGCGACTTCATGCCTTTCACCATTCTTTCAAGGGTGTCCATGTAGGCGTTTTAAGTTCTTCACAAGTTTTGTCGTCTGGTTAAAAGCATCGTACCCAGAGTTTCCCCCATAGTCCTTCATCCACTCACGGACAGCTTTCACATTTTGGTCTATGAAGTCTTCCACTGTACAGAAGTAAAGGTACATTCTCCACGAGCGTTCCATTTTCTCCTTGAAGTCCGGGTCCTGTGGACTGGGTGGTTCATCATTTAGTCCCGCGTAATCTGTCCTTTTATTCGCTGGAGGAGTCCTGCTTCTCACAGAAAATAAGGCCCTTTCGTATATTTCGTCCAGAGCATTGGGAAAGTGTTGTTCGGTGGATTCGGCAAAACCTAACCAGTCTGTCTTCTGAACGATTTTGACTTACTCCTCCCAGTGCCATCTTGATTCAAGGCGATAATAGTCTCTTTAAACAATTGACAAAACAAGCCAGCTCCTCCCAAATGCAACACAACAATACCTTGCTGAAACAACAGATTCAATCGAATGAAGACAAACCAGGTTCAGCCCGTGAATCAAAATGAATGAAGTCAAACCAGCTACAGCTCGTAACACTGACAGAACCAACCCAGAGCAGTTTGAGCAGTGATTGTGAGGTTTGTCTTCTGATAGCAAAGTATATGAAATCAATTATATATGTTTTAATATGACAAAGCATTTCACCTCGTCAAGCATCAATAAACAGGGCATAATGAAAAGACCACTCAATCTACAGTTACGATTTTTAGTTACAGGGAGCTTATTAGAGTAAAAAGACAAGGTAACGTCAATATACAAAGCATCAATATTCAGAATACGTTACATTGGGATGATGCAACCTTTTTTTTAAACTTGAAAAGTAGAAAATCAAGGCAATAATCACCATCTTATTTTCATCTTATTTTCATTGAGGAACTATATAACAATGGTCAGGTCATTTCATTGGGATCAACCATAAAGGAAATAGTGGTGTATGGCAGCTAACGGTAAACCTGTATTGTGAACGATTACGAAATGCAGTTAGTATGTGTACTCCCACCAGAATAAAAGGCAGCTAATAATAAATTATGTTGATTTTACTATTTAAGATGACTCCTAAGAATTAGACATTTTTAACACAATTAGCCCTAAACCTAACCCTACCCCCCACCCTATAAGACGGAAAAACGCAACGAACCACACCTATGACAAATCGCGGTGTACTGCAGTACATAGTGGGGGGGTAGGGTTAGGTTTCGGGCTAGGGTTAGGGATAGGGTTAGTATTCCAAAAAGGTTATTAGCTAACAATGTTCCTAAAATACAGCTGTATGTATGGTAAGAAAGGCAATAACGGAAAAATACAATTAATGGAGAAATGTAGGGGTGGTGGCACATCTTGACCTTAACCTTTTACCCAATTTTAACATAATTTAAAACAATACCGTCCATGGCGAAAATTGGAAGTTTATCAGGATCATACATGCATACATGCTGTGTTTAAGACTTTAGGGCTTCCTATGGCAAGGCTGGGGCAAAACACCTCCACCCCCACTCCCTAAACAAAATATTGTGCAAGAGGCAATAAATGCAAAAGAAGGTTCTGAACTATATACTTACACTATAATAAAACTGTTCAAATGGGTTAAGTTTTACAATATTTACATTGCGCGTTACAACACTGACCAAAGAGATTTTGATATAGGTATAAATTTGTTTTAATAGCATATAGAAATACAAATTGAACTGAGGCGACTTTATTTACTATTTAACCCTTTCACTGCCAATGTCACATTTATGCACCACAATGGTTTAACACCCATGTCACTAAAAGGCATCAAATCATGTCCTGTTATTCGAAGACCCTATTTTCTTCATTTTGGGAGGCAAGGAATAGCTTAACACGTCACTAAGGAATTCCAAATATTGCAGATACATTTTTTTTCTATACCCAGTTAAATGTTATGGTATGTTTGGGCTGCAAAAATGGCTGGCGGTGAAAGGGTTAAAACCAACTGGATATTAATCAATTTAGAGAACAAAAATGTTGACTAAAACTGACCCCCCAAAAGTAATCCTGTTCAAATGATTCATTCAAATCACATTCTTCCTGCAAAAGAATTGTTCTTACGACTTGCGAAAAATAGAACATATTTTCTTCTAAACTAAAACCATGCGAAAAGGATTCACACCTGTAATAATGGGGGTGGGGATGTGACTAATACAGTGGTGTAGGAATAGGGGGGGGTGGGGGCGGCTGCTATCTAGAGTCCATTTGACTCCTACGCCGCTGTCATAAGGTCAAGACTTTTGTTTTATAAAGCATGTTGAAAAAGAAATCCTGTAAAGTATGTGCACCATGTTTTCGCGAAAGCGTACACACCATCGTTGAAGGTTTGCAACCACACACGGTCACCGGTTTTCAACGTCACTACTGTGTGACCCGTGGTGACTGCAAAGTCAGACGCGACGGTGTAACATTTAATTTCGCCATTGACAGTTATGGCTATACCGGCCCTCGCGCCTGCAGCGTGATGACTTGCATTGAGGAGAAAACAGTACAAGCCGGGAGAGGCAGCTGTGAATATACCTGTGTTGGCGTCGTAGCAATGTCCAATATTGCAGAGGACGTCTCCACATATCAAAATGTACTCCATGTTGATGGTGATCACTGCATTTTCCATCTGGGCACAGAAGCCTATTTGGGAGTAGGCAAAAGCAAAACAAAAAGACAATTACGTGTATTTATTTGTGCGTTACTGCAACAACAACAACATAATATGCGAGATAAAAGATCCATTGACCCAATGGTTTTAAAACATTTTTTAATATGAATGAATAACTCTTGTGGCCAAAACAACAGTTTGAACAGTTTGAGGTCCACGGTCATGGTCATGGTAAAGAATATTATTGGTACCTAGGATTCTCTTTTACTATAAGGCAATGCAGCCACGTGCCAAAGTTGGAGTATGCAACTTAATGTGAAAAATATGGTCTCCACTAGAAATTGCGTTTTTCAAAGTCAAACTTAAAGATCACGAGCTGCACACTCATAGTTGTTTTGTTTTTTAACGGGGCCTTATATTCTTCGTAATACATCATCACACACAATCTGGAGTGATTTAGCTCAGCGGTTTCCGAGATACAGCCCAGACAGAAAAACAACACAAATTAAAGACCATGAGAAAACTTATATTTCAAAAGGACAAAAGAAGACCAAATCAAATGTATTCTTCATTTCCCTGTACTATACTGGTGCAAAGAGCTACGAGGTCAAAAGTCAAGGTCAGGGTTATTAAAAATTAAGCTTCTCAATAGTTGCTGCAATTTTTGTAACTCTTACTTTCAGTGATTTATCAGCAATTTTTGAAACTGCAGGGATGTGAAAGATACGGCAATGAGGGTAAACTGCAATGTTCAGAATCACAGAATCAAAGTCAAAGTGATGATTGACAAAATAATAGATACTCTTTATTCTGAATCAGATTTTAAACAAATACATAAGCTTGTGACCAAACTTCTAATGATATAAACATATTAATGACAAGAAACTTCCATTTTCAAAAATCAAGTCTGCAAGTTCATGGACCTACATGTATCTACGGGACCCATCAGCTTCATATATGAAAAGACGTACATGTACTACCATGATCTGCACCAAAAAACAATAGTCCACTTTTTTTCTTTTCTTTTAAAATATACTAAATAAACAAAACAAAATAAATCTGGACACTTCCACAAACCGTGTGCTCTTCTACTGGAGGTGATATGTATCTATGGTAAACAAACTAATAAAGACATAATAATTTAGTTGATAATATTATAACGCCATTCAACATAATGTAACTAATCTTGAGACATAATCCAAACGTCAAAAAAGAAATCGAGGTGGGGGGGGGGAGACAGACAGACGGACAAGCAGACGGACGGAGAGAGAGACAGACGGACGGAGAAAGAGACAGACAGATAGATATACAACGATTAAGAGGAAAAAGCAGAACAACAAAAACAAAAGGCAGAGCGTAGTGGAGGATAATGGTGAAGGTAGGTAGAAGAGGAACATAGGGGTAATGGAGGGGAAGAGATTGGGAAGAAAAATTACTGAAAATGAAATTGTCACAGAATGGAAACTGCGCGAAAAGAGGAGATAGAGTGAAGAAAGAAAAAGACATTAAACAGATATACACACACGGGGGGGGGGGGGGAGAGAGAGAGAGAGAGAGAGAGAGAGAGAGAGAGAGAGAGAGAGAGAGAGAGAGGAGAGAGAGAGAGAGAGAGAGAGAGAGAGAGAGAGAGAGAGAGAGAGAGAGAAAGCGAGAGAGAGAGAAAGAAAGAGAGAAAGAGAGAGAGAGAGACATAACTAAACACACATATACAGACAAACTACTCACAATACTGTTCTTTTAGAGGGGCCAATGACTGCAAGTCCTGTGTAAGGCTGTGAATTAGGGTCTTTGCAAATATATGTTCAGACTGCAGGTCATAAATATATCTCTGTATCTCAGATATGGTGCTATTGGTAGCAAACATATGCATGTCCAGCAGTTGAGAAATGTTCTCTATGTTCAACTTCGAGGTAGAGTGATGTGCATTCAAGCAGAGATTAATATATTCCTTTACTTCAGACAGAATTATGCCTTCTAGTTCTTGAACTTGTTCACGTAAAGCGCCAATTTCTGCCGAATTAGACTGACATGTGACTTTCAAACGGTCAACTTGTGCGCATAGACCAGCAATCTTATCTTTGGCCTCAGAATGAAAAATAGTCTCCAAGGTCTCAAGTTTAGATTCCATGTTTTTGTTGACTTCAGAGATAACAGTAGCCTCCAAGGTGTTCTGCAATTCATTAACAACTTGTTCTTTCAAAGACTCCGTTTTCCTGTTTGTTTCCAATTGAACACTAGTTTCTAAGATGGTCTGCAATTCGGTAATAACATCGTCTTTTAAACAGTGCACTCTTATTTTTGTCTCAGACTCCAATTTAGCGTCCATCTTTAAATCAACATACTTCTTTAATTTATCAACTATTTTTGTGTTGTTGTTCAACTTAGCCTCCACTATAGGATCGACTGCTTCCTCCACTTTTGACTGCACAAAAGTCTTTAACTGTTCCACATATTTCTTGTCGTCGTTCAAGGAAATGGATTCAACCTTGAGCTGATCACCAAGGCTGTCTGGTGCAAGTAACTTATATATACTTTTAAATGCATCCTCCAAATGGGTGATTCGATTTTCAAGTTTGTTGGCATTCTGAAGCAACATCTGGTCTGCAATACCAAGCACCCTCGGAATGGAGTTCGAAATGCGCAGAGCTGATGTTAGGCCTACTGTGTCAGCTAGAGACTCTGCATATTGACCAGGGTCAAAATCCTGACTGGTCTTAACAAAATCCCCTGAGGTTTCTGGATACTCAGCCTGCTCTGTATGGATCGTATCTCTTGGTAAAGGCAAGCTGTGGTTGGCGTTGGTGTTACCCATGTTCTGTGACTCTCCCTTCAAAAACGAGGCAGCCTGGGACATACAGGGTCCCTGGTATCCTGACGTTTGTTGCTGATATTCATCCAGCCTCCGCTGGGCATCCCTTATTTGAGTGTTGTAACTTGTGGTCAACTCCTCTTGAACTTCCCCGATTTTGTCCAGCGAAGCTGTGAGGGCTTCGTGACATCTATCCCTCATATTAATCATACAATTATTATGAGCATTGTGAATATGCTCTACAGTGGTTACATGATGCGCATGAATAGCCTCCACTCTAGCTTTCTTGTCCTTGTCTAGATACTCCTTTTTCTGTCTCATTTTTTTCAGGTAGTTTTCAATTTCTTTCACCTCTGGCCTGCTTGGGAATTCTGCGGCCTTATGTAGAGCGGGTTCCTGCAAAGATGTTATAAAGATTAGAAGTTATCCATGCCTTAAAGGCATTAGCACCTGAAAGACAAAGGTCAAGATCAAAACAAGACTTGACATAAGACTTAATAATAATAATTATAAATGAATAAACCAGCAAGCAATATGAATAAATAAACAACAAAAGTATATTATACACACACGCACGTGCACGCGCAACCCCGCGTACATGCATGCACTAAACACAGACACACGCACGCACTAAACACAGACACACACACACATGTAACCACTGTAGAGCATATTCACAATGCTCATAATAATTGTATGATTAATATGAGGGATAGATGTCACGAAGCCCTCACAGCTTCGCTGGACAAAATCGGGGAAGTTCAAGAGGAGTTGACCACAAGTTACAACACTCAAATAAGGGATGCCCAGCGGAGGCTGGATGAATATCAGCAACAAACGTCAGGACCCGCTCTACATAAGACCGCAGAATTCCCAAGCAAGCCAGAGGTGACCACTCGTGTCACACATCTCTGACACATCTTACTGACAGATGTCTCTCAAATATTAATAATAACGAGTTTACTGGAATTCTTTTTACTGACTTTGCTAAAGCATTTGATGTTATTAATCATGCCCTTTTGACAAGAAAACTTAAGTACCACAATTTGTCCAGTCACGCCATTACATTTATTTCCTCTTTTCATTGCGACCGTCAACAGCTCGTTGAAATCAGCTCAAAAAGATCAACATTATTACCAATTAAGTTTGGAGTTCCTCAGGGCTCAGTATTAGGACCCATTTTATTTTCTCTTTATGTAAATGACTTACTGCTATGTTTACAATGTTCCTCTGAAATGCTTGCTGATGACACATCTTTACAGTCTTGTAATAGTAACCCTAATGAATTGGTCAATGACCTCCAGAAAAATGTTGAAAATTTAGCGAACTGGACTGAAGAAAATCATATATCTCTAAATGCTACCAAAACAAAATGCATGTATGTTACCACGAGACAAAAAAGAAAGAAAATGAACTCCTCGTTCCCATCATTGTTCATTCAAGATCAAAAGATAGAAGAAGTATCTTCACATAAAGTCTTAGGTGTTGTTATAGACAATAATTTATCATGGTCCAATCATATATTTAATCTTGGCAAACGCATTTCAAAAAGAATATATCAACTTGCAAGAATAAAAAGATTTTTGAATCGGGATGCACGAAAGCTTTTTCCATGCACATATCTTATCCCTTATAAATTATGCATCAACTCTTTGGGACAATAGCAGCGAAACAAATCTGAAACAATTAAATCGTTTACACAAACGAGCAATAAAATTAATACAGTTGAAGTCCAGTTCACTCACTAAATGTGATTACAAATCTTTAAACATCCTGCCATTTAAGGAAAGACTGTTATATAACAAATGTGTATGCATGTACAGCGTTGTGAATGGAATAGCCCCTAAGAAAATCACCCAACATTTTGTTAGCAACGAAAGCAGACATACACACAAACTTTCTTTTCCCAGACCCCGTAATAATCTTTATAAATCTAGTTTATTGTACTCCGGCTGTACGGCGTGGAACAATTTATCTTTTAATGTAAAATCGTGTACATCAAGACAGACATTTATGAAAGCACTTAAATTCCATATGTTAGAAACCCTATGAATTAGTCTCTAACTTTAGAAATTTAGCACCTATTCCGTCGGAATATGTCCTTTTAATTGATACTTTACAATTTTTATACTTGTGATTGTTCTTTGCTTTGTTCCATTGTGTCCGGGACATTTGTTAATATGGGTGATGGGGAGGAAATGAAATGGGAAAGGGACAACCACATTCACTTCAATATCCCATTCATTTACTCTCTCTCTCTCTCTCTCTCTCTCTCTCTCTCTCTCTCTCTCTCTCTCTCTCTCTCTCTCTCTCTCTCTCTCTCTCTCTCTCTCTCTCTCTCTCTCTCAATAGAGTTATTTCAATGCGTTATATTATTAGGCTAATGTTTAGTAGTTTGGAATGTTTTGTTTTGCATGTTGAGTTATTTTTCGAGTTGCTTTCGTATTACTTTTCATTCTGAGGACAGGATGAAAAAAAGCTGTCAAGCTTACTCCTTTATCCTCAATAAAGATCATTTTGACTAGACTTGACACACACACACACACACACACACACACACACACACACACACACACACACACACACACGTACACACACGCGCGAGCGCGCGCGCGCGAACGCACTACACGCACACATACAAACACAAAATTAGTTAATCACTTCCCAATAAAAATTCTTATAGTTAGGCCTCTATACCCACATCTCCCCACTCCTTCCCAGGTCTCTTTTTCGCTCTGTGTCTGCCTATACACCCCCCCCCCCCCCCCCCCCCCCCCCCCCCCCCGGCCCCCCTGTCTCTCTCTCTTTGTTTTGTGCATTATCCACTTCAAATGGGGCTTATGGCCTTTACTTGAATAAAGCACCGTTATTGTTCTCTCTCTCTCTCTCTCTCTCTCTCTCTCTCTCTCTCTCATCTCTCCTCTCTCTCTCTCTCTCTCTCTGTGCATTGCTTCTGTCTAATAAAAATCATAACCTAGGCTATGTAAATATGCGTATAAAGCTTATTTAGCTAGGACAGATGCACTCAAAGAATGATAGCAATACGCTTTCATAATGATGCTATCTGCTCTTAAATTCTACGTTTACGTAAACTCTGATTTGTTTGGGCCCGTGGCCTAACAAATTAAATTATTTCATACTTCAGACCCCACACCCTACCTCTCTCTCTCTCTCTCTTTCACTTTCACTCTCTCAGGATAGCACCTTTTTAAAATAATATTATAATCAAACACCTGTATTATGGGACGATGGATTAAGGGTAGCATTTCTTATAAATGGCAATAATTATGTGGGTTGTTCATTAAAGTTTGGCAAACGGGTCAATAAAACAGAAACAAAGAAGTTGACAAACTTCAAACTTTTGCATTCCTATGAAGAACACCTTTCCTCTTTGTATGCACAGTTCCAGCTCTCTACGCCAGGTTTCAATGTTATTTTGGTGGCTTTTTTATGCAAGGGTCGGAGCTGTGATTTTGAGCTTTTGGGGAGGGCCTAGGTGCCAGAAACTTTCGTCCAACCAAAACCGCTAAGCTGATAAATAGAAATTGAAAGTAACGTGGAGCTAAGTGAAGTCTTTAGATATGTTACACAAAATTGTAGGTGATTATGTACAGTAGATCACATAAATATATTGTAAAAGCAAAAAAATGGACCTCTCAAGGTCGAAGGTCAAAGTCAATACATACCACTAGTTACCCAGTTGGGCATGTCACTTTTAAGCAATATATCACTCTACAAGTTATTCTGTACAGTAGATCAGAAGAGTATTGCAAAGACACAAATTGACCTTTCAATGTCAAAGGTCAAGGTCAATATTGAAATAGTTACCAATAGTTATCCAGTTGGGTAAGTCAACTTTAGGCAATATAAAACTAAGTGATTATGTACAGTAGATCACAAAATATTGTAAGAGCAAAGTCAAGGTCAAAGGTCAAAGTCAATACATGCCACTAGTTACCCAGTTGGGCATGCCAGTTTTAAGCAATGTATCACAATACAAAATTTGAAGTAATTTTTCACAGTAGATCGCAAGATATTGTAAAGGAAAGAAGACAAAACTTTTTTTCAATTTGTTAAGACACATTTTTCGGCCTTTTTTAAAAAACGCTCATTTGTAGATGCATTCTTACCTGCATCTGTGAGATGTCCACCTTTATCTCATCACCTGTTACCAAATTCAGGGAGAACATGGGCTCGACCTGGCCTTGCTCCAGGACCGTAGCAACGTTGCCCTCCACCTCAATTGTGTAATAGGGCACGGTCAATGTGTTGAAACCGACTAACAGGTCG
Organism: Phymorhynchus buccinoides; assembly: GCA_017654935.2. NCBI lineage: Eukaryota > Metazoa > Mollusca > Gastropoda > Neogastropoda > Raphitomidae > Phymorhynchus > Phymorhynchus buccinoides. Next base: position 26,144,049 of record CM065692.1, read on the forward strand.
GGATGATTTTTTAACAGCTTTGTCATGCGTATTATAGCTTGTGGTAAGTCAGTCCTGAAAGCACAACAATACTGGTTAGGCCCAAAGATAAGAACATGTTTCCAGTACAAAATAAATAGTAATAGAGAATTAACACAGAACCATCAACTAAATGATGGTGGTTGGGTTCAGAAAGAAAAAAACAGAACTGTAGGTCAGCATACTTAACCCAAGCGTCATTCTTGGCCTAAGGTGCCTAGTTTAAAAAAATGACAGGAAATGAATAGTGTAGTATTGTGTGCTTGTTATTGGTTGTGATTCATTTTTATATCATTGCAGGTTGATTCGGATTTAAGTGCCCATCATTAAAGCTGTCATTACTTGCACAATGCTCTGAATTATTTGGTTCTTTTGTTTTTCTATGAGTATCAATCAATATCAATGAAAAGAGCAGAATGCATTTTTAATGTCAAAATTTGAAACTCAAATGCGAACCAAACTTGAACGAAACCCAGAACGACGATACGATGGCCTCCCATTATAGTTTGCACTGTTGAGAACTGGCTGTGTGCACCCTCCTTCTGGCTAGCCCAGATTTTAGAGGTTTCCCTAACTAGAACACACACTTTGACATTCTTTCAAAACCAAACTGTTATGGCACCTGTCCAGGTCGACTAGGGTATGTAAAAAATAACACCCTTGGCAAACTCTCGAGTACAGTGAAACCCGCCTTATTTCAAGTGCCTTGGGACCACCAAATGACTTGAAATTATCCGAACTTGAAATTATCCGAGTGCTCGGTTAATTTCAAGTTTTTGCCTAATCTAACACAAAATTTAAATGAACCGAGCAAAGTTGAAATTAACCAAGCAAGACAGGGAAGAAAGGAATTTTTTATAGTATGGATATTTTCACATTGATTTATGTGTTTAGAAAGTGTACACTTGTATCTTTTAGATACTTTACCAGAAATGCAAACTGTTCTACTTTCGGCTAAATGGTGTTTCACAGTCATCGTCACTGATCTCTTAATTCAGGGGTGGGTTGTTGAGGCACCACAGATGACTTCCTGACAAATCTTCCACCATCAGTCCCGATCATGTGCTGCTCTTTGTGAATTCGTGGGGGGAAAAAACACTCACAAAAACAGCCCTGTCCTCTCCCGGATAATAGCCTCCCACCTCTTCCTCTGTCTGTCTCTTTGTCTTCCTTTAGCTGTTGTGCCTTGCAGGATGCCTTTTTGTGTAAGGCCATTTTATCTCATCACATGTCCGTACCACTTCAGTATCCTTTCTTGACGATGGTGAGCAGGTAATCATAATGTCCAATGATTCTGTCCCTGACTTCCTCATTTATGATACAGTATGGTCTTTGTATGAAATGTTCAGGATCTTGCGGTAAAAAATTGAAGTAAAAGTGTGCTGACTTGAAATTAGGCAAGCAAAAAAATTTGAATTTAGCTGATCTCCTCCTCTTGAAAAATGTGTTGACTTGAAATTAACCGAGCACCTGAAATTAACCGGGTTTCGCTTCAGTTGGGACAGAGATTTTACTTGAAATTAACCGATAATTGTAGGGTGGATATTGGGCAATTTTGGTTCTCAGCTTCTATTGCACATATCAATATGAAATTTGGCACACAGCTTCTTTGGAACACAAGCAGCTTCTATGCAAAGTTTGAAAGCAATCCATGTATTAGAAACATATTTAAGATTTTTGTTTTAAATTACCAATTAAAAAAACGGTAGCAGGCTTAGCCCCCTACCTCTGATTAGATTTTCAAAAACCAAGAGAGTTGGATCTTTTCAGTAGTTTTATAAGGTGTTCTTCTGTACAATAAACACAAAACAAAGGGACTGATGAATTGGTGAGGCCTATCATGCAAACTACATTTGGTGCTTTTGGTGATTTCGTGGCATGCCAATATAAAATTGAATGCCACAAAAACTATTCATCATAGAGCACTTTTGACCCTTTTATTGCACTCAGCAGCCATTTGTACATAAGCGTGCCAACTTTTAAATCAATAGCACTTCTGTAGCCAGAGATTGAAGGGGGCCAAACTCGTTACTAGCATAAAAACACAAAATTCAGGAAAAACGGTTTCACAGATTATACTTGGTTCTAAAGTGTGTACAACATGACAACATGATATAACACACCAAATCTGAAAAGAATTGCATCTAATGCTTACTGGCAACTCACAGGAGTCCTGAAAGGTCTCAGAATATGTCTGAATGTTCACAGTGCTCCTTCAAAACTCTCCAGCCCCATATGTCAACCCCTCACGTTCACGCCTTTGTTGTTGCTCCATGCAGCGAACTTCTTCCATTCTTTTTCTTTTCTTGCGCCTTCTTGCTGATCTTGGTGGTGGCTTTCTTTACCCTTTTGATGTCCTCCTGCTCTGCATACTCCTCTGTGATGGGTGTCTGCAGCAGTTCCAGTTCAAGCATGATGTTCAGCAAGGCATAGCCATCATCATCTGGTTTGGGACCCGAAGCGCAGACCTGGCAGAAGTTGCTGAGTAGTGAGTGTGATGAAGTCATTGATGAGGCCTGTCATGGTCTCGATGATGGTGACAATGCCATTGTGGGATGAATGGCCTCTCTTTTGCCAGTTACCGTCAATGGAAACTGATATGCTAAGTATCCCGTCGTCGTTTGGAGCATCAACGTTCATATTGGCGTACGTCCTGCGGATCTGGTCGGCAGCATCCTGGAGGTGCTTGTCTGCTGCCCGCTTTGCTCCCGAGTGAATTTTCTGCTTGCAGAAATACCAGGTTGGTTCACTCATGGGTGCTGGTATTCCCATCAAAGCAAACAGCCTCTTGATCTGGGAGAAGGAAATCCCAGTAGATGTGGCAGCGGTGACCAGACGCCTGTTGATGTCGTAGCCCATGTGGACAGTGCCCGACTTCTTCTATGTCCAGTCAGCAGACAGCTTCCCGCAGTCAGTGCCGCGTAGTTCAAGGAGACAGGCAGAGCCCTGATGAAACTCCTTCCTTATGAAACTCCTTCCTTCCTTCATGTACAGCCAGCAGCTGTAAACAAAAACAAACATTTTTCAGGTCAGGTCAGGTAATTCCCTTTTTAATTCCCTTTTCATTAAACATAAAGCCAGTGCAGTGAATCTTACATACACACTTCATTGACAAAAAGCACACACCATTCACAATCTCTAAGCACAAATACTCCCCCCCCCCAACAATACACACACCCATCACACAACAACAAACAAACACACCCATGGTCTCCCCCCCCCCCCCCCCCCCCCCCCCCCCCCCCCCCCCCCCCCACCCACCCCACACACACACACACACACACACGCACTGATCAGATAAAATATTTCGATGATAAATGAAAACATTCAACTTACTTTGTTTGCATTTACGACAAGGAATACAGCTTTCGGTGATCAGTGACTGTAAACAGCCAAGATTGACGATCACATTCAGCTCTTGTGAGGTGGGCGTATCGATCTCTGCACCTTATTTTTCTGCCTCTTCTGCCAAAGAATTGTCACTGTCATCATCACTGGAACTTTCAATTGAAAAAGCTCAGTTTTCGTTCCGATGCCACACTTGACATGACACCACTTGATGTTGAAGGCATGTCTTCGACAGAAGTTAAAACTGAAGGTAGGGAAGTGGCCATAGCAGACGCTTCTTTAGCTGGCTCGTTTTGAACCTTCTCACTGCCCTGAGCAGTAGTTTTCGGCTTCTTCCTTCGTTGTCCAAAGCTACGAACGGTTCTAAACTTTTCCCCAGTGTATTTTGGCATCATTATGTGATCAAAAAACTTTTTTTTTCAATCAAAGTGTGTGACTCGGTCAAGAAAGCTTCAACCGGACGTCTGGGTCTCTAAGGCTGAGAGCCAATCGGAGCAAAGGAACTAGTCACGTGACTGGATCAACCAACCAGGAGCACGCATTTTTCAGAAGAGTTGGTGGGTTTTCTGCATCCTGGGACGGTATTCATGTCGAGATAGCATGAGACTTAGCATGATGCTAACTTAGAAGCTCTTCCAAAAGTCCTATTAAATCCTATAGGACATTGGAAGAGCTTCTAAGTTAGCATCATGCTAAGTCTCATGCTATCTCAACATGAATACCGTCCCTGGTTGCTTGCTAGCTGTGCACATGCGAGTACAAATAGGCCAGTTGCAAAGGTCGGAGTTTGACCTTTACAATGAGTGGTCACACACCTCAATTGATGAAACCAAAATATCCGTATCTATGGGACGATTTGGGCGATCATTTCGATTCTACTGCAATTTCTAACAATCTTTTGGTTACACCTACCTCATAAAGCAAACAAAAAGACATACATTTAGGCTTTATTGAGATAAAAGACGACCAAGAAGAGTTTTTAGAGACTTTATTGTCATCTAAACAGCAAAAATCCCAAAACACAATTTGTTACCATTTGTGACCAAAATTTCACCCGAAGTCCCGCCTTAACCGAATTCAAATTATCCGGGATTTTGTAATAGATAGAAAGAAGGCCTCTGGCCGGGACTTTAGAATGACTTGAAATTATCCCGAAATTTAAAATAACCGAGTTGAAATTAAGTGGGTTTCACTGTATCTTCAACTTTCTACATTTTGCTCCCCCCTTTGCCAAAACTTCACATAAAATAATAGGAAAAAGTAACAAGGGAGTAAGTCGGAAAACTAGGCGGATAGGAGACTAACAGAACTCTGCAAAGTCTGTTTTCTGACAAAATGTCCCGAGTAGCTGGAGCAGTTTGCTCATTTGCGTTATCACAATAAAGTAGTGGGATCTTGGTTAGCAGTGCTTGCATTTCAAATCAAAATGGCATTTGGAGAAAAGGATGCTTATTTTTCAATCTGCAGTGATGGCTCTTCTCTCTGGGAAAGGAACTGGGGCCCTGGAACCAGCTTTTCGGTAAAAATCCAAGGTGACTATTTGCTTGATAAAGTTTGCTACTGCTCCATTTTCTGTTGAAAATGACAATGACCTTTTTATTCCAGAAAAGGCATCGCCCCATTAGGAAGGGTTAAGGAAGGGTGTCAACGTGTAAAGAAGCGGATTATCAATAAATAAATAATTAGCATCAATACAATGCTTATGACAAATTCACAAAGCAACACTTCTAATCTTAAAGGCTTTAAAAATAATAAAATTAAAGGCCTTATATAAATACATACATAGTTTATGAATATAAAACATTTCTACTAGACATCAATAGACTAAATTTAAATAAACTGTGATTTCTGTCAAATTTAGAGAGAGAGAGAGAGAGAGAGAGAGAGAGAGAGAGAAGAGAGAGAGAGAGAGAGAGAGAGAGAGAGAGAGAGAGAGAGAGAGAGAGAGAGAGAGAGAGAGAGAGAGAGAGAGAGAGAGAGAGGGGGGGGGAGAGAAGGAGGGAGAGAGAGAGAGAGAGAGAGAGAGAGAGAGAGAGAGAGGAGAGAGAGAGAGAGAGAGAGAGAGAGAGAGAGAGAGAGAGAGAGAGAGAGAGGGAGAGAGGGGGGAGAGAGACAGATAGAGGCGGAGAATGACAGAGAACCAATAGACTAATGCAAAGAACTAAAATGCACCAATATCGTCTCACCATTACTAGCAAACCTATTTCATAGGCTATTGGACATGAAGTGAGAGTGGGGTCCTGATGAAATGCTCATTATGTCTTCCATCACATCAGCACTTATCCAGATACTTTGCACTGGCTATGGTTTTAACAGTCACAACAGTCACTTGATGATTGTAACAGTCACTTTTTTCTAACGTTCTGCTTAACTCAACATTCTAAGCCCATTGGAAACTTTAATATCTGACCGTGCAAGGTCTCAAAAACAAAGTATAAACAACTGATACCTTTGTTTTAATGTCTGTCCTTGAGCAGAAATGCACATGTTTATTGATAGAAAATATCGGCATTAAAGACATTTTCACAGCTTGTAATCAACGTTCACCTTGGTGGACATTTTACTTTGCTCAATGGCCATGACAAGGTGGAAAATAATGAAACTTTGTAACATAAGTATTGTGATAATGGTATCTCATGACGCTATTTACATTTTTGTGACATTATCAGAATCTTCACATTTCAAAATATAATGAGAGGCCCATGTATCAATAAGGAAACTACTAGTAACGTGGATAACATTGAATATGGATTCCCAAAATGGTCGATTGTCGATTCAGACAAAGGTTTCAAAGAGTACCATGCTTAAGCATTTAGCTTTGTTTAACTCCTATTTATATGTTTGTTGCTGTTTAGCTATGTAGTTTGAAATACATTTGTTTAAGCAAAAATTATAAACCCAAAACTTGTTACGAAAGTATTCTGGAATTCAGCACTGACCATCTGCCATATGATTATACTAAGAAATTGCCCAGAATAAGTTAATGTGCAAAGGATCTTGATACTCACTCCCCAAAATAAATCTCTTTGAAGATGACACAAAATTGTCTGAAAGTAGAAGAGTCACTTCCAAGGCGTTCTTTGGCCTCGTCGATATAGGGTGTGGTACCATCCTGCGACACATTTTAAAGAATGAATCTAAAACACCAATGTGAAAATGTCACAAAAAATATCAAATTGCTGATTCAGTCATCATAGTAAAAGAAATGACTTGAATAAATCACAAGACCATAATCAATCTTTGTTTATCTGGCTTCCATCCTTTACCAATTAAAAAATGCACCTCGCACACGCACGCACACGCACGCACGCACGCACGCACGCACGCACGCACGCGCGCGCACGCGCACACACACACACACACACACACACACACACACACACACACACACACACACACACACTATCATTTTCAATAGGCCTGTGCTGATATACTTTGGAAAGTGGGGACTGTGTTGTTTCATAGGAAAACGCTGAGCAGAACTGTTCAAGGAGTGTTTCTGATTTAGTCTTGGCTTCTTTATGGAGTACTTGTTGGAACAACACAAAGAAATGCGCTCTTTACACAAATGTCATGCAAAACAAATAACACAAACATACATGCTGCTGATGCACATACTCTCTCTCTCTCTCTCTCTCTCTCTCTCTCTCTCTCTCTCTCTCTCTCTCTCTCTCTCTCTCTCTCTCTCTCTCTCTCAATCAAATAACGAACAATACTTTGCATCCCAAGGTTAATGGCAGAAATAAGGTAATGTTCCCACTCTAACACACACACACACACACACACACACACACACACACACACACACACACACACACACACACACACACACACACACACACACACACACACACACACAAACAGTCGGTTTAGGAATCCTTTGTTCTCCCTTGGGCACATAGAGAATGATGAGTATGAAACAGGAGGCCACACACACCAAGTAAGCATTGCATAGACCTAATCATAACACAAGCCTAACCCACAAAGTATTGTCAAACACATTTTTCCTGTTTAAAAAAATAAATTTGACTACAGTGGAATCTCCCTAATAAGACCTTCAAAAATCATCCAAAATGAGGTCTTAAAGGGAGGGGTCTTATAGGGGATGTAATTTTAATACTTACAAAGAAGGGCAATTCTTCAAATAACTTTTGAGAAGTAGGTCTTATGTGGGAAGGAGTCTTATGAAGGGGTGTATTATAAGGGAGGTTCCACTGTATTTGATATTGGAATTTTCAACTTCAAACTTTTAAAAAAAAAGATACAAGAACAAGAAGAACAAAAACAACACATACGCACGTGTGCGCGCACGCGCACACGGGAGCTATTATGTGCAATCACTACTACATAAGGCTGTTATTGCTGAAACTTGCATTTTTTTAGTTTGAAGTTGGAAATTCTAATAGCAAATAGCAACATTTATAAAATCAGGAAAAATGTCTTTTACAATACTTTGTCGGTTAGGCTTGTGTTATGATTAGGCCTATGCATAATGTCTACTTGGTGTGTGTAGCCTCCTGTTTTGTACTGATAATAACGTACCAAAGTAATCACAACCCCAAGCACGTGATGCAAGCACACACATTTCCACCATTTCCACAAGTATGCAAGCACACATTAAGCAGCATATGGAGTTATAAGGACGTACTTTTATTCATTTTTTTTAAAGTTTTGTAACAGCATAACAACAAAAGAAGGTAGCAGTTCAAATGAATATTAGCTTATAAATCAGCCCACATGTATATAAATGTATATGCGTGCGTGCATACGAGCGCGCGCGCGTGCGTGGGTGTGTGTGTTTAATTTAACGTGTATCCACTTATTGTGGTATTAGACAAAAACACAATGTGTGTGTGTGTGTGTGTGTGTGTGTGTGTGTGTGTGTGTGTGCGTGTGTGCGTGTGCGTGTGCGTGTGCGTGTGCGTGTGCGTGCGTGCGTGCGTGCGTGCGTGCGTGGGTGCGAGCGTGCGTGCGAGCGTGCGTATGTGTGTGTGATCAGATCCTTTCTCACATGCCTTCTTTTTTTAAAGGTTTACTTTATGAGTATATTAAAGTCTTTTTGAAGGGCAGATAGTACTACATGTGCCAAAAAAATGGTAATGCTTATTCGTCGTTCAGACATGTAGATATGGGCATTGCATAAGGTTCAATCATTGCTCCGATATTATTCTTAATTTCTCTTTATGATCTTCCAAAAGTATTGTCTTAGAACACATAATTATGTGTATATATGTATAAGTTACATGGATGGGTAGTTAAATGGTCATATGCGTGAGCATGATGTGTGTGTTGTGTGTGTATATGTGTGCGTTGTGTGTGTGTGATCAATAATTGTATGTGTGCACAGTGTTTAAAACAGCTGCATATTTCATGTTTTTGTCTTGTCTGTGTACTATGTCTCTGTCTTTATTGTGTTGTTTTGTTGATTGTTTTAATGCTGCCACAAAAACAAATCCTGTAAAATGGACAATAACAATATTGATTGATTAATAATCGCAAAGCAATTACCAACATTTAAACTGCTACAACTCGGAAAGTATTTAAGCTACGATCTTAAAAGTTTGCACATTTTCTAATCTCAACAAGTTTTTTTAAAAGGACACAAATTTAATTTCAGACATTATTGTTGCCTGGTCCTACCTGCTAAAAGCATCATAATGGGCTTTGTTTCGGTTTATGTATTTTACTTTAATATTTAAACATTCTAATGCATTGGAGAAAAAGGTCAGGATTCCCAGTAAGAACAAAACATTCTTCAAAATCTTAGCAATCCAAGTGAAATATAGGTTCAAGGTTCACGGTTTAATTTTCCGAAAGCCCCTTGGGGGTACATGGAATAAAAAGAAAAATTGGAAGAAAATGAACGGAAAAGAAACAAAATTCAAACAAAATAAATAGAAACAAAATAAGAAAAAAGACCAAACCACAAATTACACAGAGACATGATCAAATGTACTGCTAGAGGCAACTTAATTTCAACCAAGAGCCCAACCAATCACATCAGTTCAGCTTTTAACACCAAAAAATAAAGACGAGTGCAACGCCGAGCGGCTGCAATGTCCCCTCGCAGCATCGCCGAGCTACTCCGAAATCGGAATGTGTCGGATCATGCGCACACGAGCGGACAGAATATTTCATGTCCTAGAACAGGCGAAGCGGCAAATATCAAAAGAAAACGTACTTACATAAAAACGCATCAAAACAGCACGTAACTGAATAGGTGTTTTTTTATATATAGCCTTTCGGACCCGTGATTTGAGCGCGCGCGATCATGCGCACTCGAGCGCACAGAAAAATTCATGACAACTGTGTTATAGACCATTCATCAAGAAATGTTGTGAAAAAAACTGCATTGAAATACATGCAAAACTTCGCGAGATATTAGCGATTATGTGTTTTGGGGTTTGAACCCCGTAACTGGCGCGACCTTGACCTTAATGTAAAACTAAATACATCAGTGGATAGCTTGCATCTTGGCAAACTAGTATACCAAATTTGATGATGATAGACTGAATAGTTTTTGAGAAAAACGGACGAATAGCCGGACGGACGGACGGACGACGGACGGACGCCGGACGGACCAGACAGAAACAATAGTTCCCGAACCTTCGGCTCGGGGACTAATAAACGGCCTAGGGAACAGAACTAAGGCAATATGTATGCCATTCCTTCGCTTCCAATTAAGACTGCCAGGTAGCAGAGAGCAGCCTTCTGGATGGCGAGGCAAGATTTGTTTATAGTGAAGGCTAGTCTGGGTACATCCAAAGACTGTACAGCGGAAGATAAACATCCGGTCTCTTTTCCCTGTATGAGTAGTGAGGACAGAAACACTGGTTATGTCCCTTTGAAACGTGACACATTTTACACATCGATAGGCCAGTTGAATTCTCCGTTCAAGTTCCAGTCCGAGTTTTTGGATAGCCTCCACTGTGAATAGTGTACACGTCCGCACTAAAGATAACTCTATCAGCCCGGTTCGCCGAGCTTTTAAGTAATCCATCTTACCCTTTTAGAATATCTTTGGTACATCCTCACTTTCGGGTAAAAGGATTTAAGGACAGCTGGCGTTGGGAAAGGTCCCCAATGGCGAACTCATCCTTTGGGCTACAGCATTATGAGCATAGTCTTCTACAGATGATTAAGCGACACCATATTTTATATTACTGTAAAGACCCACTGACCCAGCAAGATCCCTCGCTTTTTTCTGGATAGGTGTGACCCACATACAAATGACCCCCAAACACAAACAAGGTTGCTCTTTAAAATGATGTCACGTTTTCATGTATGGGGGAAATTGTATGGGAGTCACACTTGGCCAAAAGAATATTTCTTACCAGCGAGAGAGGGAAACTCGTGATTTTTTACTCATGGATCTGTGTAAAAACAAATCACCTTTCTGGCTCTACTAGGCTAAATGGTTCTGGATAGGTCTAAATGGTATGTACAGTAGAACTCCCAAATTAAGACCTTGAAAATCAGCAAAAAACAAAGATAACACTATGTAGTCCAGATATGAAGGGGAAAATCGATTTAAAAATGTTCTTTATCTTAGTAGAGTCGTAATAATTAAGATTTTAATAGGGGGGTTCCTCTTTGTAAATAACTTACATGTAGTTCAGTGTCTTCAGTTGGCGGAGGACCAGTGGGACGAGCCGGGCGAACGGACTGATTCCGTCTAGAACTGGGCTGTAACACACACACACCATAGACGGTATAACCCATAAAGTGGGTTCCCAAACACTATAAAAACCATCTTTTACGGAAAAAGTGCTGTCTCTATAGGGGTTTTGAAGAATGATAACTATCACTTTTTCCATCACAAAATCCTTGATACTTGGAGTGCAAGTGCAGTTTTAGTGCGCGTGCACTACAACTGCACTTGTGCAAGTGCTGTTTTAGTGCGCGTGCACTACAAATGCACTTGTACTTTGAAAAAAATGGGTGGCCAAAATAGCCACCCAGTTTTTTACACCCACCTATTTTTGCGGATGTGCGCAGACCCAACCACCCAGTTTTAGGGTTTTACAAACACACACACACACACACACACACACACACACACACACACACACACACACACACACACACACACACACGTGCGCGGGCGCAGTGAGAGAGAGAGGAGAGACATATCCAAACTAGGGACATTTTTCTCTCCATGAGTGCTTCTATAAAATCCAGAAAAACTGGGGCCAATGGGGTACACAACATATGGAGAAGCACCCATGTAATATCTGCAAAAAAAATATTGGGTAAAGGTGAAGATAAACACCCTCCCCTCACCACCACCACCCCTCCCCTTTGATTTGTCAAATCGAAAGTAACCAAAATGTCAAATCAAAGTAATCAATTTCGTTCTGCAAAGATGGTGACTGATTTTCATAATTTCACTTCTAAAAAAGTTTGACTTTGGAAGCCCACAGAGAACAAAATAGGGATCTGATACCGATTTTTTCACTGACCAAAAAAGTAAAGCAATCTCTTCTCTTTCAGTTAAGTACATAATTATTATGTCACTTTGCGTTATGTGCTGTAAGTAAGAAACATAACTTCCCCATACCTAAATCGCCTTTTGATGCCATTTTACATATAGCAAATAGGCTTTTATTGCTCAACATTTTTTTCCATCTTTCTTATACAGCATTTATGAGCTAAAACCACTTTATTTGGAGTGGTTATTTTAATTAATAACGCTTATATGGCGCATAATCTTGCTAAGCAACTCAATGCGCTTTTCACTCACCATTCGTATAAACATTTCTGACAGACTGGTTCACGTATCCTCATCATACATCTCTATGAAAATGAAAATATTAATAGAGAATGAATTGTATAATAATCATAACACAACACACTAACACCCACCTCCCTTCAAACCATTATTTGACCAGGATAGCTCTTTACAACATGTCCCTTAGGTCTCAGTCACTTTGAGACCTGTAGATCGTGTTGGACTTGGCTACCTTTATGGACAATAATGCTCACATTCTTTAATGCCAGCTCTATACTTGCGTATTGGACTGCTGAGCTCTTGAAAGAGCCTGCCTCACACAGTGTCATTGACTGACTTTCTCGCGTTGTTGTTCCAAAACGAGCAGTGATAGATGACCATAAATGCATTTCCTAAACAAAATCCACTCTCTGCCACCTCTGTATCACTTTTTCCTGGTTCTGATATCTCTGATGTGACGAGGGAGCAGCCTTGAACATGTGCATCCAACTTGACTTTTTACAAAAGGTACTAACAATGGTGTGGGCGTTACCCACGACGTAATTTGCACGTAAGCAAAGTGAAATTATGCACACAAGTCGGTAAGCAAATAGGCTAAATTTTGTATTGATTTACGAAAGCTGTGCCAATCAGACAGATAAATATTTTGCCTTGTTTTGCTAAAGGTTGCTTAACGTTTTGGCTCCAGTTTAGATTCGCTCCCCTTGGACCGCGCTGTTTTCGGATTCTGCGACTTGGACAAGCTGGGATGTGGCTACATGTTGGAATTCGAAATGAGCGGTGGGGGAGCAACGCCACTGTACAGCCCAGAAAATTAGACAGCAAAAAAAATAAAACCTAAATCAGTGTTGAAACATGAAGAAAAAAAATTCAAAGATTAGGCCTACAAGTTCTTGTTTGTTTCCACGCAGTCTTCAATAACTTTTGCAATTTTCAATGTCCGTGTAAGTTTTGAGTCTTTGGGTTATTAGGTTTTGTTTTTAGTTGTTATCAGTCGTAAAACATCAATCCCAAATTATCGCTAATACTGTATTCACATCAAAAGTCAGCAGCAGTAGTAGCGGTGGCGGTAGTAGTAGTAGTAGCAGCATCAGTAACGGTAGAATAAAAAGACGAGAGTAGTATTAATAAGGACTTAATGAATTCTGATCGCTTCTCGGCCTCTTGGCTAAGACAGTGATTCAGAACATAATTTTTTCTTTATACCCTGGTTGATTTGTTCAGCCCGTCGTACCATATCATGGCGAAAGCCGATACGCGACGTTAAACTGAACTTCCATCCTCATATAAATATCTATTTTATCTCTCTAATAGCGGCAGCAGTAGTAGAAGTAGTACTAGTAGTAGTAACAGCAACAGTAGTAGTAACAGGGGCAAAGATGCAGATCAACACCCCCTCGATTTCTGGTATCTTTTTGGTGTGTTTTCAGTCCTGCCTTTTTCTCTTCTTTTTTTTTACTGCAGATTGAGCATTTAAACCTATATCCTTTTCAACGTTATTTTCATCCATACACAACATTAAAAATATGCATTCAATAATAGATAAAGACGAGACGCCGGAAAGAACGCAATGAACCAAGACTGTAACATGGTGTGTTGATCTACATATTTACCGTAACAGGCTTCAATAGGCCTAGCTTATTTATTTTAAAAAACACCCTTAACTCCGCTTTGTTTTTCATTCATTCTAGAGATTTTCAACAATAGGGCTTATTCTTCTTGTTATCCTCTCGAGGGCCCGTAGTCAATCGTATATTGACCATTCTCTGTATTTGGGATAAAACAAAAAAATCACTATTCTAACGATAGGCCGATGATTATTTTTAATATAAGAGCCGCGATGTTTACACTACATCAACTTGATCGGGTGCGCCTCAGTTTGCCTAATCCTTTGATCGCGACCACTTCCCGATGTCACGAAAAAACGAAATGTAATGGTTCCGCCATTAGCACGACTCACCTAATAAGAGAAAGATTTGGGTGTTACCTTTGATAACAAATTATCATTTGATCCTCATATACAGAGAGTGGTGGGCAAGGCAAACCAGATGTTGGGAATTATTAAAAGAAGTTTCACTTATCTTGATAAAGACACTTTTCTAAAACTATATAAATCTTTTGTAAGGCCACATCTGGAATATGCTAATGCTATATGGTGTCCTTTTTTGAAAAGGCAGTCTAATCAAATAGAAAAAGTTCAAAGACGGGCCACAAAACTGCTAAAAGAATGTAAAAACATGTCATATATTGAAAGGCTAAGACACCTAAACTTACACTCTCTTAAGGGTAGGAGGTTGAGAGGCAGCCTTATACAAACTTATAAGATCTTCCATGGTATTGATGACATCAATTTTGAAACTTTCTTTTCTGTTCCACAATTTAACATCACGAGAAAGTCAGAAGGCAAAATCTTTATTAGATATTGTCAAAGTAATAGAAGAAAATTTTCATTTTCTTATAGAGTTGCTGTTCATTGGAATGAACTAAGTACTAACATCAAGTTTGCAACTAATATTAACACCTTTAAAAATCTTCTGGATTCCAGTCAGAAATTTCAGAGTCTTTTTAATGATTTTGACTGATTGTCTTTCAAAAACTTGCTCAGACCCAAAATAATTTTTGCAACGTCATTGCCAAAGAGGGGACGTTATATAGGCCGCGAGGCCTAGGCTTGAGAGCCTGTCCCTACTACTACTACTACTACTACTACTAAACACTCATGGATGATCGCGAAACAGCAAACAGAAGCCGAAATCGCTGTGAATCCCCTTGACCCTAACCCTAACCTACAGCTGGAGGTTCTGTATGCTCTTACTTGTAGTCTGCCGCGTTGAATGCTAAAGATGCCTTATTTGATGCGGTTTTGAAATGTTAGACGAAGTGTTACATACATGTATGATCGAGATTCGATAATGATTAGGACAAGTGTAATTAGGCGAGATGTGGTTTGGCGAAGTGTAATTAGGCAATAATGTGATTGTTACGTATTATTTATTATAAATATGATAGTGGTTGTTTAAAGAAAGAAACAGAAGAAATAACCAACCTGTTTCTTATTTCTTTTACGGCCCGGCATTGTGTAGTCGCTTCCGCCTTTTTGCTTCTCTTGAGTGAAATGCAACAGATTGAAAAAATTACGTTCGTCCTTGTGAACGTGAACTCACACTTTGGGTTTCTGGGTTTAGTTTCTCTAGATAACGGTCGCCGCGCGAATAACGCTCACGGCAAACGGGGCCTAAGAAACACTTTAGAAAGCGCTCGCGGAAGAATAGTACAAGCTCTTGTCTGCTTGGTCCAAAAAAAATATTTCAAACAAACTTGAATAGACCAATCAACAACAAGAAACGTATTCACCCCCGACTAGTTCCGGATAGTTCGCCGCTAGTCACCTTTCGACTGAGAGCAAAACGCTACGCGAACTATCGGCAAACGAAGAGTGTTTCTTAGACCATTTTTGCCGATTTGAGCGAGCGCGACGAAACGTTAGCCCTTGTAAAACGGCCCCCAGTTCCTGTCATGGTTTTTTGTCGTTTGCCGGATCTACGATCGCAAAGGAGTATGTTTTCGTTGGTGAGGAGTATGTTTTCGTTCGTGTATGATCCCCTCCCCACTGCTCTGTGAATGTATTGATGTTATGGTACCATATATTACCCATGTTGTTAATGACTCCCTGTTGTCTGGCTGCTTCCCCTCCTGTTTCAAACCTGCCATTGTCCGACCTCTGATCAAGAAACCCTCCTTAGATCAAGACAATCTGAAAAATTACAGACCTGTGTCTAATCTTTCTTTCCTCTCAAAACTCACAGAAAAAGTTGTCCTCTTTCAACTTCTGTCCCATCTTGAAGAAAACCACCTCCTCAACCCCCATCAGTCCGCATACAGAAAGTGTCACAGCACTGAAACAGCCCTCCTTAAGATTGTAAATGACATCCTCCTTGCTTTTGATGAAGTATCACTTTTGGCTTTATAAGACCTCAGTTCTGCTTTTGACACAGTAGACCACTCCAGCCTCCTTCATAATAATAAACATAATAAACGGATATTTATATAGCGCTTTTTATCGAGCACAAAGCGCTTTACAATCAGCATTGAAAAAAGTCACACACGCACATCAGACAAACACGCATGTACGTGCACGCACGAGAGTGAACGCGTTCTTGCACACAGACATACACACACATTTCATCAAACGCACAGAAAAACACATTATCACTGAAACGCACACAAACATACACTTGTACAAACACGCGCACACACACACACACACACACACGCGCGCGCGCGCACTCACATACACAAAAACACTCGCGTGTACTCACACTCACAGACACATGCTCGCATACACACCCCCCCCCCCCCCCCCCCCCCTCTAGCCGAACACAATCTCTCCTGTGCACGCATACACTTATACACATGCAAGCAGATATACCCACACAGAACACACAAAACACTCACACCTGCTTGGAAGCGCGGCCGTGGGCGCACGCACACTCACATTCGCTCACAAATTACATACATACACATACACACATACACAAATTGCATACATACATACAAATATACGGACATGCATCGCACAATCACACACACACACACACACACACACACACACACACACACACACACACACACACACACACACACACACACGCACGCACGCACGCACGCACGCACACACGCACGCGCACGCACACACACACACACACACACACACACACACACACACACATACACACACATCGCAATCACACACACACACACGCGTACGCACGCATGCACACCGTCAACACACGCATACGCGCGTGTGTACACACACACACGCACACATGCACATGGAGATGGGGGTGTTATTGAAAAGACTGCTGGAACAGATGGGTTTTCAGGTTAGTTTTGAACGATGCTAAAGATTGACTATGTCTGACAGCAGAAGGCAATGAATTCCAGAGTTTGACTGCTGATGATATAAAAGCTCTACCACCGTGCCTATCACGTTTAAATTTTTGTATTCCCAAAATCCTATTGTCATTTGCTGAGCGGAGAGATCGAGATGGAACGTAAATTTCAAGAAGCTCAGAGAGGTATTGCGGTGTTGTTCCCGATATGATCTGATAGCAGAGACAGGCAGCTTTGTAGTTTATTCTTTGTTGAACGGGTAGCCAATGTAACTCTTTAAGTAGAGGTGATGTGTGTTGAAGACGCTTGGCTTTGTAGACCATTCTAGCAGCAGAGTTTTGGAGTTGTTGTAAGGGTTTGAGAAGCGCCTGTGGGCAACCAAGTAGAAGGGAGTTGCAGTAATCTAATCTAGACAAAATGTATGAACTGTCTGAGTTCGATGTATGCAGCCTGGCAGATCTTAGTGATATGATGTTGCATGGAAAGGTCTTCATCCAAGAAAGCGCCAAGGTTGCGAAC
This sequence comes from Phymorhynchus buccinoides, assembly GCA_017654935.2. Taxonomy (NCBI): domain Eukaryota; kingdom Metazoa; phylum Mollusca; class Gastropoda; order Neogastropoda; family Raphitomidae; genus Phymorhynchus; species Phymorhynchus buccinoides. Next base: position 26,161,558 of record CM065692.1, read on the forward strand.
ATGTTCAGAAAATTTGATGTTGGAATCTCCAAGGGCAATGGTGGAGGGCAGAGAGCTAGAGTCAACAGATGGGGGAAGCACTCTGAGTGCTTCAGTCTTGTCATCGTTTAGTTTAAGCTTATTGTTTGACATCCATGTTTTCACTTCAGTGACACAGTCTTAAAGCTTGAAGAGTGTGAATAAGCTGGTCGTGAGCTAGCGGTGAAGCACGATGATTGAGTTGAGTATCATCAGCATACATTTCATGACGGACAGAGTGTTTCGCTATGAGAGGGGTCAATGGGGTGGTATAAAGAATGAACAAAATTGGTCCTAACACGGAGCCTTGTGGGACGCCAAAATCAAGAACTGACTCAGAAGATTTGTTTTCATTTACTACAACTATTTGTTTTCTTTCATGAAGAGAGGAACGAAACCATTTGAGGGCATTTTCAGTTATTCCAAAATTTTGTTCGAGACGAGAAATAAACATGTCATGATCGATTGTATCGAAGGCAGCCGAAAGATCAAGGAGTAGGAGAACCGAAACTTTGTCTTTGACTAGAGAAAGAAGTAAATCGTTCAGAATTCGCAACAGGACTGTCTCTGTGCTGTGCATGGCCTATAGGCTGACTGATGGGGACTGAGAAGATTGTGGGTGGTCAGATGGGAGAAAAGTTGATGAAGCACAAGCCTTTCAAGAAGCTTAGAAAGATAAGGGAGATTTGAGATGGGTCGATAGTTTTTCAGTTCGTTGGGGTCAAGGTTGTTGTTTTTTAGCAGAGGTTTTACGATAGCAGTCTTGAATTCCGAGGGAAAGATACCGGAAGAGAGTGACTCGTTCATTATATTGGTTATAGTTGGCAGAACAAGATCGATGTGTTGAAACAGAAATTTGGTGGGAATAGGGTCTAAGTCACAGGTTTTGGGCGTGGTCCGAAGTATAAGTCGTTTAACAAAGTCCTGGGAAACAGGGGTGAAAGTTAGGAACGGGATACCTTCGAAAATGTTGGCAGGATTGTCCAACTGCTGGACAGACTGAAAGCTATTACGGATAGCTATAATTTTATTCCTAAAGAAATCAGCAAACATGTGAGGTAGTAGACTTGCATCAGAAATGGTTGGAAAAACAGCAGGTTTGGTTTTGCTGAGCAGAAAGATAACTTTGTTAAACAGCTGTTTACACGTATTCGAGCCAGTAACGAGCGAGGAGTAGAACACAGTCTTAGCAGAATCAACTAATTGGGCTATCCTATCTATAGCAGCGCGGTGGATTTCTTTGTGTACTGTCAGCTGGGTTTTCCTTTTCTGTCGCTCAGCGTGTCTTCATAGACTCCATGACTCTTTTGGCATTCGGGGTCCTGCTCTTTCCTGGTTTGAGTCCTACCTGAAACATCGCACACAGACTGTCTGTGTGAATGGCAGATACTCAGGGCCTTCAGACCTCTCCTTTGGTGTTCCCCAGGGCTCTGTCTTGGGGGCCCATTCTTTTTGTACTGTATGCTGCTCCTGTGTCTGATGTCATTAGTAAGCATGCATTGTTCCACGAGAGTTTTGCTGACGATACTCAGATCAATCAGTCAGCCTCTCTTGCCGAAGTTGATGGGCTAGTATCAAGGACACAGAACTGTATAGCAGATATCAAAATATGGATGACTGTTAATAAACTGCAGTTGAATGAAGACGGAACTTATGTTAGCCTGTCCAAAGAGATTACTTGGCCATCCATCTCTTCCAGATTCTGTTACAATCAACAACACTCTTGTCTCTCTGTCCCCCTCTGTTCGCAGTCTCGGAGTCACATTAGATCAGACCCTCTCCCTCCAACAACATGTCTCAAATGTTTGTCAATCTGCATACCTTCAGCTCCGCAAAATAAGTTCTGTTCGCCACTATCTATCTACTGACGCCACGAAAACATTGGTCTGTGCTTTTGTTTTGTCTAAAATCGATTACTGCAACTCTCTCCTCGCTGGCCTTCCAAAGTATCTTCTCAGTCGCCTCCAAACAATTTTAAAAAATGCTGCCCGATTAGTCCTTCAGTCTTCTAAGTATGAACATGTCACACCACTTCTGCACTCTCTGCACTGGTTAAAAATCTCTGATAGGATTGACTATAAACTCTCCACTCTTTCCTTCGCTGTCATCTCTGGTTCTGCCCCTGATTAACCTGTCTGACCTACTTCATCTCTACACACCTTCTCGTGTCCTCCGCTCTTCCTTTGACACTCGCCTCCTGCAACCAGCCACTGTCAAAACCAAAACCTATAGTGAAAGGTCCTTTTTGTTCCAGGCTCCATCTGTGTGGAACAACTTACCCCTGTCTCTCAGACACTCTGACTCTCTGGACGCGTTCAAGGCCGGTGTAAAAACTCATCTCTTTTCTAAGTTGTAGCTGACATGCATAGGTTAATTGTACAGTGTGGACATTGTGTGTGTGTGTGTGTATGTGTGTGTGTGTGTGTGTGCGTGTGCGTGTGCGTGTGTGTGCGTGCGCGTGTGTGTGTGTGAATGGGAATGTTTATAGTTGTATTTCTTTGTAAAGCGCCATGAAAAGAATTTTCTAGATATGTGCGCTATATAAGTGCCAATTATTATTATGTTTCTCTTTGTCCTTTGCCGATCTACGATCGCAAAGGAGTCTATTTTCGACCGTGTATGTTTCTTTGTTGTTGTTTTGTTTAGTCTGTCCCAAGGATATCTCCCAAACCGCGTGACCGAATCACTTCAAATTTTGTGTGGTGGTGTGTCACCATGAGAGGAAGGCATCCACGCAAACGTTTTGCCGTCCTGACCTTGACGAATGACCTTGAAAAAGAAAACTCTTTAAGGGGCCATAACTTCCACACCGTTGGTCTTAGAGTCTTCAAATTAGGCATGTAGGTACTTTGGCTTATGGCCGTTCTGATGATGGATACCGATCAAGGTCAATGTCAAGGTCAGGGAGATCGGTAGGCCTTGAAAGTGGTAGGGGTCCCCAAATTGGGTTTTAAGCCATATTTTCCACATTTTTACTTGACAGAAGCGCTTCAGATTGTGTGTGGTACTGTATAACCTGGAGTAGAAAACACCTGAGCATAAATTATCGCCATGCTGACCTTGACTTTGAAGTATGACCTTCAAAACCGACATTTCCTTCGGCTTTGCGCTATATATTTCTTGTCCAAGCTGTATCTCGTGAACTAGAATACAGAATCCCTTCAAATTTTGTGTCAGGATGTGACACTAAGAGTATAACACAATCGTACATAAATTATCCCTCGGAAATACAATGTCGCCGAACGACAGACGTGTTTCCGTTTTTCGTCCTCCCTCCTATATCTCGTAAAATACTGTGTAGAATCACTCCAAATTTTTTTTTTTTTTTTGGGGGGAAGGGGGGGTGTAAAAAGAAGATTTGAAGACATTGTAGTACAAGTTACGCCACGTGGGATTTGAATGTCGCTGAGCGGCAGACATGTCTCCGAGTTAAGGGTGTACACCCCACTAATTGAGGGTGTACATTCCGGTAAAGGTAATACTAAAAGTAAAAGACATTGTAGCACAAAATGTGCCACGTGGGGCTTAAATGTCGCCGAGTGGCAGACATGTCTCAGTGTTAAGGGTGTGCACCCCACCAATTAAGGATGTGCATCCCGGAAAACGATATGCACCCAGTAGGTGCTTCACCCAAAGGTCACAAGGTGGACGGGGACCTAAGATGTGAGGGGGAAGGGAGGTTTACAGGGGCATGTACAGGGCGTAACCGGCAAATGACATATCTGCCGCTCGACGATGCTCTTGTTTGTTGTGTTTTTTACTCCCAGTTTTGTAAGAACATGAATGCATTGGAATTAGAACAGAGGCTGTGCGTTTCTCCACCTGTCCGCATGTCAAAGTCAACATTTTATTTCCAGATGGACATGGAATAAGCATTACATTATGCTTTTTTACATCAAGCCATCCATAACAAAGCAGAGATCAAATAATAAACAAGCAGAAGATGAAAATGCACAAACTGCACACACAAACATATACATACACGCACACACGCGCGCGCGCGCACACACACACGCGCGCGCGCGCACACACACACGCACGCACGCGCGCGCACACACACACACGCACGCACGCGCGCGCGCACACACAATAACAATAACAATATACGGCGCTGAATCTTGATATTTATATAAATCAAATCAAAGCGCACACACATGTTAGCATTCATAACGCATTCAAACAAAAATGCAATACAAAGCGAGCACACACGTTTGACATAAATGGTATACAGCAGAAACAGACCTAAAGGCAAGAGAGAGAGAAGAGAAAGAGAGTGGAGCCTCAATCACGAGGGTCGGTCGCTGACGGAGGGAAAGAGGAAGTTTGTTCCAAGATGTCGGTCCTGAGACAGCAAAAGAGCGCCGATCAACAGTTGAAAGCTTATACCTAGGGATCTGGAGAGAAAGCGGGTCAGAAACTGAACGTAAAGTGCGAGCTGGCGTATAGATGGAAATATTGTCGCAGAGGTAAGATGGAGCAGCTTTATGGATATATTTATAGCAAAGGGTGTTTAATTTATACTCAATTCTGTCTGCGACAGGAAGCCAGTGCAAAGAACGGAGAAGTGGGCTAACGTGATCGAACTTTTTCTTCCTAAGGACAAGACGAGCAGCTGTGTTTTGAATACGCTGGAGACAAGATAGAGAAGAGACTGATAGGCCAGAAAGGAGAGCATTACAGTAGTCAAGACGAGATAGGATGAGGGAAGTAACAAGTTTTGCTGTGGCTTCATCTGAGAGATATTTACGAATATGGCCGATGCGACGAATTTGATAGTAGCAGGACTGACAGGTCTGAGTCAGGAAAGTCTGCATGGAAAGGGTATTGTCCAAAGTGACACCTAAGTTTTTGACAGAGTCTGAGAGGGGAATGATATTATTACCCAGTTGGATTGACTCTATGGAAACAGAGGCTAGTTTGTTTTTTGTTCCAACAAGCATTGCTTCGGTTTTTTCACCATTTAATTGAAGTTTATTTTGAACCATCCAATTTTGAATATCAATATAGCAGTTGTTACTTTCTGAAAGAATGGAATCTATATCTTCAGGAGTTGTACTATTTTGGAGCTGTGAGTCATCTGCATAGAAGTGATGTTTCATGTTGTGTTGGTCGATGACATTGGCAAGAGGTGACGTATACAAAGTAAACAAGACAGGACCAAGCACAGACCCCTGGGGCACTCCACAAGAAAGCCTAACCTGTTCAGACTGACGACCATTGACCAGAACTGATTGAAAACGATCAGATAGGTAAGAGGAGAACCAAGAAAGAGCGGGGCCATTAATCCCCAAAGTGTGTTCAAGACGAGATAGAAGAATGGAGTGGTCTATGGTATAGAATGCAGCAGAGAGATCAAGAAGTGTCAAAAGAGATATCTGACCAGCATCAGAAGCATGTAGGAGGTCATTGACGATTTGAACAAGGGCCGTTTCAGTACTGTGATTGGCTCTATAGGCAGACTGATAAGGATGGTGAAGATTGTTTGAGGATAGATGATCATTAAGTTGTTTCAGAACAGTCTTCTCTAGGAGTTTGGAGAGAAACGGGAGGTTAGATACAGGTCTGTAGTTTTTTCAGATTATTGGGATCCAGATTGTTCTTCTTGAGAAGGGGCCTTACAAGAGCGGTTTTAAAAGCAGACGGGAACACACCTGAAACTAAAGAAGAATTGATGATGTTGGTGATTGATGGCAGAAGGTGTTGATAGATTTGTGAGAAAAGAGAGGCTGGGATGGGGTCAAGATCACAGGATTTAAAATGCATTTCTTTCAGAGTAGAAAGAACTTCGGTCTCAGATACCGGCTTGAAAGAGAGAAGGGGGACACCAGTGAACGATGGGTCTGGAATAGTTGGTTGAAAAGGCATAGAGTCGATTTTTGATCGTAGATCGATAATCTTGGTGGAGAAGAAGGAGGAAAAGGCTTCTGGCAGTTTGTCGGGACTGATATTTGATGGCAGAGGACTTGATTTTTTAGTCCCTAGGAGATCAAACTTGGTGGAAAAACAGGACCTTTGTTGTGCTGGCTTCAAGAATTTTAGATGAAAAATAGTTTGTTTTTGCCTTGGCCAGAAGAAGAGTGAAGATGTTGTGGAGAAACTGATATATCTGACGATGTATTTCTAGTTTTGAGGCCCGCCACTGACGCTCAGCCTTACAACTAGTGCGTTTACTTACTCTAAGTTCAGGCGTGTACCAGGGAGCGCAGGGGCGATCGGGCACAACACGAGTGGATGGGGGAGCGTGTTTATCAAGCAAGTTACTCATAGTAGAATTAAAAGTCGAGGCAGGATCGTCGGAAACGCTCACGTTAGAAAGGAGTTCTGTTGCCTCTGAACTGAAAGTATCAATATCTATAGACTTGAGATTGCGGCGTGTAACCGTACGTTCATTTCTGGGAGTTTTGGACAGATTCAGAAAGGCGAGGACGGCAAAATGGTCAGAGGAAAGGATCTTAGAAACTGACACTGATGAAACAAGTTGGTCGGAATCACGCGCGATAAGCCAGTCAATGATGTGGCCTTTGTTGTGTGTAGACTCGGTTACAAGCTGAGAGAGGGAGTGGTTAGCAAGTGAGAGGCAGAGACGCTTTGTGTGAGAGGACTGTTGGTTATCAAAGTGAAAATTAAAATCACCTAGCACAATAAGAGGACTGCGGTTCAGAGAATAGGAGTCAAGGAGGGCTTCAAACTCGGGATGAAACATTGAATCATACATATACACACATACCACCAAAAACGTGGAAAATGGGGGAAGGGGGAACAATCACATAGTTGTTAACGATAATAAAGCGGTACTGCTTTTTACCGAAAAGAACCGAAAAGAACCAAAAAGAACCGAAAAGAAGTCTTAAATGACATTTTTAGCCGATATTCAAATTGAACATTTTCAGCCAAAGATAGAAAAAGAGTTCTTTCAGCGTTGTTTGGACGCATTGGAGCAATTTCTTCGGCCAAAGATTTGGATTCTCTCGAAATCCTCTCGGAGAGTCTCCCGGGTGTTCGAAAACACATAGAGAAACTGATGCCATTGCTCACAGAAAACGTCCGAGGCCTAGAAAAAACAAATCTACAGTTAGAAAATGTCCTCTGGACAAACAACAACTGTGAAAGCATAAACCATGTCCTCAAGCAGGCTTTCGATTGGAAATCGCTGAAACTGTCTGATTTGGTTATATAAAAAAAAGCTTCATTCTGTTGTTTGTGCTCAAATTAGTGAGTCAGAAAGATCATTACATGACACTGGAGAGTTCATGCTTGATCCGGAATACAGAAAATTCTTTGTTCCCAGGGACACATGGCTTTTTGAAAGCCAGAAAACCAGAGAGAAGCGATTTCTAAAAATGGGTTTTTTCGGTTCTTTTTGGTTCTTTTCGGTTCTTCTCGGTGTGACGAGGTAATGGGTTAAAAGGCTAAGTCTCTAGGGAAGACTTTTAATGTGTTAAATTTTCAAGTAGAAAATTTGCCTTTAGCCCACTTCTCTAGGGTATGGGAGGTGAGCAACTTTCCCGGCCCCTTTTCATCTAATAAATTTATATTTGTGCCCGGGTTCTGGCTCGTATGATTGTAAGAAATACAAGTGGTTGATTTGCTCTAAATGGCAGACAGAGAGAAGTAGGGTTTTACATGAAATTACAAGACTTCCACTCTCATCAGTCTGACCAAAGGGTTCAGAATTATTTGACACTTGTAATTTATTTACTCACAAAATCTGCATAAGATTATGCAACAATAATAATAAAGCAGCTCAATGGCGCCAAAACAAAATATGAATGAAAAACAATGAACTCCAAAAGGATTTACAAGACTTTTGTCTTTCTAGAAGGTTAGCCCCAAGCAAGAAGGGTCACTAAGTGTCCTGGACGGTATTCATGTCGAGATAGCATGAGACTTAGCATGATGCTAACTTAGAAGCTCTTCCAAAAGTCCTATTAAATCCTATAGGACATTGGAAGAGCTTCTAAGTTAGCATCATGCTAAGTCTCATGCTATCTCGACATGAATACCGTCCCTGGTTTCCAGTTAGTGTTCTTTGGCACTGTCGTGGTGACTTAGCTCATGGCTGTGCTGAAGTTCCTCCGTAGGGATCGGCGAGTGCTGGGTTGGCTGGGCTTGCTCGTCAGGTGAGAGTAGCTCCCAGTCGTTCCGGTTACGGCGTCGCGGGATGGCACGGTTCAAGCGTGGTCTCCTCACGGATTCTGGGTGCGGGGCATCTTGGCGGCGTTCCCGTCTGATTTCCTTGTGAGTCAGGGATGGAGCTTCCTGACCACGATGCCCTGCTGATAATCACAGGAGAAGGTGGATGTAGGTCTCTATGGCTTAGAGACAAGGGGCTTCAGTCGGCAGGGAATTAGTGGATCCCAACTGGCTAGAAGGCTGCCCTTGTACAATAGCACTAGTTAATAAATAAACTGAATTTCAGTTAACAAACTGAGATCAGTAAAACATAAAAGGTGTACAAGGATCAACTGGTATTAGTCAGTGCCCGGCTAGATCAAAGTCTATGATCAAGCCAACATCACTCTCCATCCAACACCTGGAAAGGAATGGTATCATAAAGTGCAAGTTTGCAACCCACAGGCTTCCTACTAAAAATATACAAAAGGGCTAGTAGGCATAAAATCCAGTTCTGGAACCAAAAGAGTCAAAGTCAAAAACACACACACACAAATAATCAGTGCACCTAAATAGAACAGAATGTTTACCACTTCTTTTCAATAACATATCTATCTACTCCTTATTCATCATTGAACATAGGATCTAGATCAAAAATATGATCTAACAAAACAAATCTCAATCACCAGCCATCAATAATACTCACTAGTTGGGCTATTAGGACTGGCTGGGAGAGAGGCTGAGTCTGCAATGTTGTCTCGCCAGGTTTTGGAGGTATTGTGAGAGAGTATGTGTAGGCTAACTTTCCTCACTACTCAAATTTTCCCCTCCCATTTTCAAAAAATGAGACCCTGTGATTGGTTTATAGCAGTCGACACGTCACAAGATGATGTCCTAGTATTATGCATAGTAGTACAGAACAATCACGCGCTGGTTACATCATTATCACATGTAACATTCCAGGCATTCCTATCCTTCTCGTGATCGGAAAGGAAATACCAGGAACAAAGGGAGACCGCCAGTGTGGGGTTACATGCTGATAGGGGAGGTAAACCGGGCTTCAAAGAGATAAGGGCCTTAATCGGCGTCGGTTTGATGTTGAATGGTAATTAAAGTGGCGGCCCGAGAAAAGAAAGGGGAGGGGGGGGGGGGGGGTGTAGATAAAGAAAGAGGGGTCGTGCGTGATACATTGTCACACTCAGTTCTTTTGGCTTCTTTTCGGTTCTTTTCGGTAAAAAGCAGTACCCATAATAAAGGGATGATTTTTAACAAGGAAGAAAGATATGGTGGTAATACGTTGAATACAATACATACTGTAAACAGGCCTACATCTTAATTGAGAACAGAAATACTGATACTGATCCAGTTATCTTGTCAGGATGAGCGGCCAAAGCATTATCAGTTTACTTCTAAGACGACAATAAGACAATTGAACAAAACAACGACAGAAACGTGTAACAGATAAACGGCAACGGAAACTGACATTAACTTTACACACATGTAATATTTAAACAAAGACGAGTAAGGGAGAATGAGATCGATAAAATCAACCAAACAATTAATTGAGCCCAGTCAAGTTTTTACGTTTCATTCTCTTCTTTTCTTTTCTCTTTAATTCCTTTATAATCCAACGAGCCACACATGAATCCAATGAACACGACAATTCACACCAGAATAATCCATTCAAGAATCAGTCACGTTGAAGTAAAATAAATGCAAACAACCCAACCTCACAAAACACACATCTGTCGTTCACTTCTCATTGTCTCTACCTGTTTCTTCAAGTTAAAAATACTGTTACGTCGTTCAGCTCGCACAACACAAGAAAACGTCACAGAGAATTCACATCGTGGAAATCTAGAGGTTTAATAATGACACAAACGAATGTCCACAACACACAGGCTTTCACAGGCAGCAAGCCTCCACCCACTATGCTACTGGTACCCAACCCGACGTCACAAGACTACCCATTACGTCAAAACCATAACGTTGCTAAGGAGATGCACATCGACTTCTTCCCAAGTCCCATCACTCCCACATCTCTCAGATCTCCTTCATAACATTACTCCCCTCCTTCAATTGTTGTAGACACGACACAATCATCACTAATCTATCTATAACAATATGCAGCACACTTTACAAAATGAATAAGAATATTAAGCGCATACATAGCCTTAAAAAGAACTACATCTATTCACTTTGAATAAGAACATTAAGCATGTACATAGCCTTAAAAAGAACTACATCTATTCACTTTGAATAAGAACATTAAGCATCTATTCACTTGCCCACAAAACATGTCTTTCAACAGTATCTTTGGTGAAATTATAGCAATAACTAGGCTACCAACAAAATAGTTTGAAGTGTTGACGAATAAGAATACATCTATCACTATCTGAATCTACATCTATCACTATCTGAATCTACATCTATTCACTTTGTCCACAAAACAAGTCTTTCAACAGTATCTTTGGTGACATTATAGCAATAACTAAGCTACCAACAAAATAGTTTGAAGTGTTGACGAATAAGAATACATCGTCTATTCAATAACATAGTCGCAGTATTTTGTCGGTGCCTTCTCTGTCCTTCCCGATCGCCTGACCAGCATGTTGTTAGAGCCAGCAGACAGACACCTAGATGTTCCAGGGACCTGTGCCAGTCCACCGTCTCTCGGTACAGGTCTTCGCTCTGGGGACTGAGCACCATCTGACTCAGAGTCCAGCCGATCCCTAGGTCCTTCTGTCCATGAAAAATGACCCAATCCATGATCATGCCACAGACGGTTGATGTGGACAACCTTCTGCTTCGACCCCAGACTTTGGATGCGTATGGTGACGTCAGACAACATGTCTCGCACTGTGTAGCACTTCTCCCAGTCGCTTTGCAGCTTGGGACACTGTCCTTTCTTCCTCCTGGGGTTAAAAAACCACACTTTGTCCCCAGGTTTGAATGTGACAGCGTGAGCCCTGCCGTCATACTGGGACTTCATAGCATTCCCAGATGACTTCAGGTTCTGCCGTACTTGCTCATGAATCTCCTCCAGTCTCTCATGAATTTCACGCACAAACGGGTGGGCATCAGCTGGAAGTTCCTCATCTGGTGGCCTCCCTGTCAGAAGATCCACAGGGAGCCTCAGCTCATGCCCCATCATCATCATCTTGGCTGGAGAGTAGCCGGTTGACTCATGCTCTGCAGAGCGATAGGACATCAGTAGACCTGGAAGCTTCAGGTCCCACTCATGTTGTCCTTCTTGGGAGAATTTTGCAAGTTCTTGACCTAATGTCCAGTTAAACTTCTCCACCATCCCATCAGACTGTGGCCTCAGTGATGTGGTTCTGGTCTTTCTTATTCCCAACAGCTGACAGCTTTCCTGGAACAACTTTGTCTCAAAGTTCCTGCCTTGATCGGTGTCACGGTTTTGGCCCGCAGTTTTGCGCAAGACCAAAACCGGACTAAAAGGGTAGGGTCAAGAGAACAGACCAAGTAACCACTCAAGGCGCACAATCACCCGGACTCGCACACGCACACTCTGAACACAGATTAAGCTGTGATTTTGTGTCTTCTTTGAAAATTATAATCTAAACAAAATGACAAGCAAAAATATGTGGCCAGACAATGCAAACATGACTAAATACAGACTGACAACAAAACCCTCTCTTGACCAGTCCAACGAAGGACTAAGAAATTGACCCCGTGAAAATAGAATCCCCCCCCCCCCTTAACCCCTTCAAGGGTCGGAAAAACTGGCCATAAGTCGGCAGGAGCCCAAACAATGAGATGTTAACTGAATAATAAAGCACTGGTTCTTGATATTTAAAACAAACACCAGTCACTTGGTAAAGCTAGGACAGCTTTCCTTGGGTAGGCTCGGTATAACAGCACAGTTTTCCAAAAAAGAAGAAAATTATAATTACTGAAACTCTTGGCATTAATCACTCATATACCACTTTGTAGATAACTGTCCCTGCCCGAGTTCATGTCAGTCAGTTTCCTCCCGGAAACACACTGGTCACATAACAAATATTATCTTTTAACACTTAGCTGTTTAGAAGCTGAATCCCCAGTCTGGGCTCTCTCACAGCACTAGAGAACCACGGCCGTTCCTCCACAGAAAGTCCCTCCGCTCCGAAGCTCCTCACACGGCTGGCCGTCGTTCTTCGGGAGCGCGCCGGCCCTCCCAAGACAAGCTGTCGTCCTCCAAGGCGAGCCAATCACTGGACAGGCTCCGTACCCAGCTGGC
>CM065692.1:26174430-26238277 GCA_017654935.2 Phymorhynchus buccinoides
AGATAATCTGTTAAGTCCATGTTGTTCCAATCCACTCATTGTTACAGGCAGCTAGATATCTGTTAAAGACCCCCCACGTCAGTGTCACAATTTCCCTCTTATGCTAGGAAGATTTTCTAAGATTTTTCCTCCCAGCTATAAGAGGGAAAACACGCGAAAACTGTGATTTTGACACGTGACGTGGTGGGTCTTTAAGTTCCAAGGTTGTTCCACTAGTGCCACTTATGTTACAGGCAGCATAGATAATCTGTTAAGTCCAAGGTTGTTCCAATCCACTATGTTAAGGCAGCATAGATAATCTGTTAAGTCAAGGTTTCCACTCCAGTCATTGTTACAGGTAAAACATAGAGAATCTGTACGCATTCTCCAATTCACTGCCATTGACGACTGGAGCCGCTCCTACTGCTGGGACTTCTCGACATCCGTCGGACTATCTACGCATGGCGGGCACCTCTGATAATTGGGTGCTCGCCAGTCTCAACAAAACATATGGAGGTCAGTTGTTTTTTGGGGGTGTTCACATAACACCCAGGGCCTGTATTCACGTTGAGATGCATGAGCTTAGAATTCATGCTAACTTTAGAAGCTTCTTCCAAAAGTCCTATTAAATCCTATAGGACATGGAAGAGCTTCTAAGTTAGCATCATGCTAAGTCTCATGCTATCTCAACGTGGAATACAGGCCCTGAGCATTGTTTTAACCCTGTCGCCGCCAGCGTTTTCAGCAAAAAAAAAACTCATTAAAACTGAATGGGTGGAGAAAAAATGGGTCTGCAATGTTATGAATTACTCTTGGGATGTCACATTAGGCCACTCCTTACCTCCCAAAATTAAGAACATAGTGTCTTCAGATAACAGGACCTGATTTGCTGCATTTTGGTGACATGGGTGTTAAACCATTTGAGTGTGGTGCATAAATGCGGACCATTTGGCAGTGAAAGGGTGTAAAGATGCAGGATATTGTTTGTCATTGAATGTCCAATACATGAGGTGTATCCAAAGTAGGAAATCTCTTTCAGCTAAATCTATGCATGCTTTCTCTGCGTCTTTTTGGTTTGGAAGTATTCAAAAGGCAGAAAAACAATATGATTTGATTAAAACCAGCAGATGAATCTTCATTCAGTGTTACAGTTTGTTGTTTTGATGTTATGATCCTGTCGTTTGTTTTTGTTTTTAAGAATGGAGAAAGTGGTTGATAGCACAGGTTGTTTAAAACGCAAACCGTTTCATAGTGCAAGGGAAAGACACATTTTAAAAAAGTTTAATACTCCTGAGAGAAGAAAATGGTAGTTTGAACTCACCAGGGTTTGGTTGGTGATCAACGTTGAGATTTTATTTTTGCCAAGCTTTCTGCTCATAGCATACCATCTTGTATACATTTCCAAATAATTTTTCTCCTTTGAGCTCCCTCCGAAATGGAAGGTGTCGGCTGTGCGCAGCTAGGAGACCGGTGAAAATCTGAAAAGATGGACACCATACGTTCCTTACCCATTACAGTGGAACCCCCATATAAGACTCCAAAAATTCATGTTGATAGTGAGCATGCTATAAGCTCGAAGTTGTTGCTCATTCGTTCGTAATGATTTATGGATATGTCCTGTTGAACTTAATAAAAACTTATTTAAACCACCTCAAAAATCATCCGAAATAAGGTTCTTAAAGGGAGGGGTCTTATAAGGGAGGTAATTTAAGACTTTCAAAGAAGGGGCAGTGTCTCAGAGAGTAGGTCTAATATGGGAGGGAGTCTTATAATGGGAGGTCTTTAAGGGATGTGGATGTTCCACGTACTGGGAACGCAGAAGAAGAAGAAGAAGAATATCTCTTTTTTTTCTCTCTCTCAGCTCTGTGATACATACCCCAGCAGGCTGGAGTGCCGGCCTGCGCTGGACCTGTGTTGGTGGGCAGCTCCAAGTAGATGCCATCTTTATACCATCTGTTTTTCCCCCCCTCTCTCCAGCTCTGGATCATACCCCAGCCTGCTGTATGTGCCGGGGGCCCTTGCGCTTCGACCCCTGTGTTGGTTGGGCAGCCTCCAGTTCCGCAGCCGTGGACGCCTGCCCGTTTCTGTTCCTACCTGCACAGGGAAAACCAGGTACCCTATTTTACACCACTATAAGGGCCATACTTTTTTTTCTTCTGATGAGACCCCTGCGCTTTATGACACAACTAAGAGCATATAAGTAAACGTTTGTTTGTTTTTATACAGGAATCAGATTTTGTTAAACCAATGACTACTGACCATTCGAACCCGAGAATCGGTCCCAGTCCCTGAGACAAGGGCATTAACTCCGAACGTCGCACCAAATCTTTTTCATTAAAAAAATCTCCCAGAATAAAGTCTAACTCACATTTGATTTATGAAAGATGCATATTATTGAATAGCAATGATGATATTTTCGTTCGAAAGCTAACACAATGTCATACAATAAACCGTGAATTAGAAAAAAAATCCGTAATGGCGCTCCGAGCACAGCGCCGAGTCAATACTGCGCACATCACGTGGAAATAAGAAAAAAATTTGGGGTCCCTTCGAAAAATCCGTTCAAAAAGACTAGTGTGTGGCTTTCCTTTGCTGTAAAGACCAAAAAACCGACCCGGGAGTGTCAGGAAAAGGAAGAACTAACCTAGTATATTGCCTTGTGGGTAGGGTGAAAGTGAACAAGGTGGAAAACATACTAGACCTGGCGTTCAGCGGGCGCAATTGGCGTCATCGGCCACCAGGGAAGGAAAATAAATTGGTGGATTTCGGTTCTGCAGTCTTGAGAGGGTTAATGTGTGAGGGATGCATCTTATAACACAAAGCGCTTTTTTTAATTTTATAGTCCATGAATTTGTTAATTCATTTCCATTCTGCTTTTTGGTAGGTGTCTTAAACCCGCTTGACTGCCAGAGTAAATTAAAAGAAAAAATCATTGTACAAATCATGCCATGAAAATGACAACTGATAGAGCCAATCTAGCAAAATGGTCTAGGGATATAACTCTCTTGACTGTGCAAGAGCAAAATCCAGCATATCAGAGTTATTCCTCTTCATCTGATGGCGTCATCAGTGATGTCATCAAGTCAGTTCGTGATACGTTATATGGCAGTCATGGGGTTAAGGTATCTTTATTTCTTGCTTTCAGCGATATTGTACTTTATTTAATTGCGCACTTTAGAAAACAGTAAGAAATGGGTTAATTGTCCTGCATACATAAATGCCAAGAAAAACATTAGTAGCCTGTATGCATATCTTACATAAACTAAGTCTCAACTGACTCAACAGCTGTGCAGTGTCTACTCTGGTGGGTTGCCTCTTGACAACTTAACATAGATTTGCTCCCCTTGACACTGTGAGTCGTTTTCGGATTCTGCAACCTGACAAAACTAGGGTGTGGCTGCGAGTTGGAACTCAAGATGATCAGCGTGGAAGCAACATCGCCAGTGTATAGCTCGGAAGACAGGTATATAAAAAAAGAAGAAGAGATAAGATACATATAAAAGTCTGACTGAACAGTGAAATTTATTTTCAAAATATTGATCAAAAAAAAGTATTCATTTCTATAATTGCATTTCAAATGCTTTGATGTTTTTCAGTATTGTCGTGTTTCTGTTATGTTGTTGCACCTGAAGTGAATTTCTCTGGGGTTTTTAGATAATAAAGTACATGTATATTGGATTTTGTTGTTGTTGTTGTTGACATACCCTGACTAAAAGACTCCAGGGATCATCGCCAACAGCCGAAGCACTTGAACACTATGGTACAAATGCATCAGCTAGGAAGGGATGAGAGCACTACGTGTGTGATCATTTTTGATTACCCCGCCACATGGGCAGCCACGCTCCGTCTTCGGGGGGGGATTTGGACTTGAATCCCATGTGTGTGTTCTGTACCCTGGCTAAAAGACTCAGGGATCATCGCAACAGCCGAAGGACTTGAACACTATGGTACAAATGCATCAGCTAGGTAGGGATGAGAACATTATTTGTGTGACCGTTTTTGATTACCCTACCACGTGGGCAACCACACTCCGTCTTCGGGGGAGGATTTGGACTTGAAGCCCAGTGTGTGTTCTGTACCCTGGCTAAAAGACTCCAGGGATCATCGCAACAGCCGAAAACACTTGAACACTATGGTACAAAAGAATCAGCTAGGTAGGGATGAGAAGTAGAACATTATGTGTGTGACGTTTTTTGATTGCCCCGCCACGTGGGCAGCCACGCTCCGTCTTCGGGGGGAGGATTTGGACTTGAAGCCCAGTGTGCGTTCTGTACCCTGGGCTAAAAGACTCCAGGGATCATCCAACAGCCGAAGCACTTGAACACTATGCATCAGGTAGGGATGAGAAACATTACGTGTGTAACCGTTTTTGATTACACCCGCCACGTTGGGCAGCCACACTCCGTCTTCGGGGGGAGGATTTGAACTTGAAGCCCAGTGTGTGTGTTTCCTGTTTGGCCAGGCTGCGGTGACGCGGTGCAGTCAGCCCCTGGCAGGGTTCAGCGCACGCTGCGTGGAGGACGAGCAGATGCTGGAGGCCATCCTGAAGGCCAACCCCAACTCCAAGTCCATGTACGTCGTGGACACCAGGCCCAAGGTTAGTGTTAGTACAGTTCAACCTCCCTTGTGAGACTCCATCCTGAGGGCCAACCCCAACTCCAAGTCTATGTACGTCGTGGACACCAGGCCCAAGGTTAGTGTTAGTACAGTTCAACCTCCCTTGTGAGACTCCATCCTGAGGGCCAACCCCAAATCCATGTACAGTCGTGGACACCAGGCCCAAGGTTAGTGTTAGTACACTGGAGCCTCCCTTGTGAGACTCCCCTCATAAGACCCCCTCCCCTGCTTCTCTGAGACAGATAGTGCTGAAACATTGACATATGCTGAGCTTTTTGTTTTGCTTCTTCCCCCCTCTGATCTGTATTTGATAGAGAAGGGATGAGATTAGCGTCCAATCGGTCAGAGACCCTTATGGACGGTTTCTCTGAGACATTGATTGCCCTTATTTATAAGTATTAAAATTACCTCCCTTATGCAACTCCCTTCCACTTCAGACCTTATTTTGGATGATTTTTTCGAGGTCTTAAAAAGGGAGATTCCAGTGTATTTACCGTATTTTTCGGACTGTAAGGCGATACTTTTTTCCCCCAGACTGAGACCCCTGCGTCTTATAATGTGACTGACAATATAGTAAGAAAATACAGTAACAAAATCTGAAATTTGAGTACAATTTTGGGGGGTGCGCCTTATAAATCAGGTGCGCCTTATAGTCCGGAAAAATACGGTAGTATGACTTTTTAGTCACACAGGCTGTCGCTGTGAAATTCAGGCTGCTCCCACATGGACAGATTTCGCCACTGAGGACACAAACACCACTTTTGCATGCTACGGGAGTGCATGTCATCCATCCCCTACCGTGTTCTGCATATATATGCAAGATTTTGTACACAGGGCCTAGGTTTTAAGTCTTATTTAAAGGATTTGTCCCCAACTGACGTTAGTGTACACATTTACACCTGGGTGGAGTGTGCAAACAGGAATAAAGTATGAAAGAAAAGGAATAAAGTGTCTTTCTCAAGGGCACAATGCCACAGACCGAACAGGATTCAACCCCACCACCCGCATTTGCGCAAATGTGTTGGATTATGAGCTGCGATTCTAACCACTCAGCCACGGTGGGTAATGTGTGTGTCTGTGTGTGGCCAACCCCAACTCCAGCGTGTGTGTGTGTGTTGTGTGTGTGTGTGTGTGTGTGTGTGTGTGTACATGCACATAATAATTATGTATGTAGTCACACATTACATGCATGTGTTTCTCTCAACTTTTGAGTCTGTGTGCATGTACACTCATGTACGTGTAATCTGAATGCATGCATTTTTTTCCACCCACAGATTAACGCCATGGTGAACAAAGCCCAAGGGAAGGGCTATGAAAATGAAAGCTTCTACTCCAACATGAAGTTCAAGTTTCTGGGCATTGAAAACATCCACGTCATGAGAAGCAGTCTGCAAAAACTAGTGGAAGGTACACATTTCAATTTTACTTGCTGTTCACGCTCCGTTTCCATTTAGAGCAAAGTTGATTTTTATGATTTTGTTTTACTTTGCCTCGTCTGTCTTCACCTGTCTATTATCTCCTGGACTGAGATCATTGAAACATCGGCAAAGGTAAAGATGTGCCACCAACCCCCCTACATTTCTCGTTAATTGTATTTTTCCGTTTTTTGGCCTTTCTTACCATACATAAGCTGTATTTTATTAACATTTTTAGCTAATAACCTTTTTGGAATACCCTAACCCTAACCCTAACACCCTAACCCTAAGCCCTAACCCTAGCCTAACCCTACCCCCACTATGTACTGCAGTAAACCGCGATTTTTGTCACAGTTGTGGTTCGTTTTTTTACGCGTTTTTCCGTATCTTATAGGGTGGGGGGTAGGGTTAGGGTTAGGGCTAGGGTTAGGGTTAGGGTTAGTATTCGAAAAAGGTTATTAGCTAAAAATGTTCCTAAAATACAGCTTTATGTATGGTAATGTTAAAGGCAATAACGGAAAAATAAAATTAACCGAGAAATGTAGGGGGGGGTGGCACATCTTGACCTTTACCGAACATCTGTTATTTAATTTCATTTATGTCTGCCCGCTCGGTTTGTTTTTCTCTATCACTTTGTGTTTTGAAGTACTTGATATGATTGTTGAATTTTGTTTTATTGTGCGATTAAATTTGCCTGACTTGCTATTTTTTTACACTTTTTTACATGATTCTTATGCCTGTAAAATTCTTTTCCACTAAATGAACAGTTTATAGTGTTGTAATATCAAGATAGCTTATCAGAGGTTCTCACGTTAAGGCTTTGTGCACATTACACGCGGAAACTTCATTTGCGCTTATCCACAAATAAGTAAAAGAAAAATAAGCGCATGTGTTTCATCCCATCCATTTTACTTTCTTTTAGACTTATTTGCGGATAAGCAACACGAGGTTTAATAATAAATAAATAATTGATAGCATTTCTATAGCGCCTTTCTATAATTAGTTTACACTCAAGGTGCTTCCATTCACTGATACACCCGCAGTCACACAAAACATTATTACCCAATCATTCACCCAGGTACAAGATCAAGAAGGAAAAATTTACAAACCGAATGAGCTTTGAAAGTAGTGAGTCTTGAGTTTAGCTTTGAAACTAGAGATAGTTTTTTTTTTTTGGTTCATGGTGGAGATCGGCTGGGAGGGAATTCCAAACAGCAGGGGCACTGAAACTGAAACTGCGGTCACCAAATGATTTTAGATTTGTTTTTGGAACTTTCAGAAGTTTTGTGATTGAGGACCTGAGTAAGCGGGAAGGAGTGTAGGTGTGAAGAACACAGGAGAGGTAGGGCGGAAGGGTCTGTTCAAAGTGACGAAAAGATAGGACAGCCAGCTTATACTGAAGGCAGGACTGCACAGGGAGCCAATGGAGCTCCTTCAGAAGTGGCGGTGACGTGATCACGCCTGCTTGCGCTTTTACGCAACTCTGCGTGTAATGTGCACAAAGCCTTATTCTGCGCGTTGTCTGTGTGCAGTGTGTGAGCTGAAGAACCCCTCCATGACTGCGTTCCTGTCTGGGCTGGAGGGAAGCGCCTGGCTCAAACACATCTCCTCCATTTTGGACACGTCAGTCTTCATCGCCAATGTAAGAATGTTTTCTCTTTCTTGTGCATATCAAAGCTTTTTGCATCCATGCTACCCCAGAGCACCTGATCTGAGGCAAAGGGGAAAGTTCATTACTCTGACCATACCTGACTCTGCATAATAGTATCAGATTTCAACATTTTCCTGGAAGTTATTTTTTTGCTTTTGGAGTAAATGAAAGTCCTTGTTTAATCCAAGCACTTGGGGGCATGTCATTGCTGCATCAGCACGTGGGAAATGGTTCATGTATATTGATACAAAGTACTCAGCATAGCAAGAGGAAGACACCGCTGATACTAACTACCGTATTTTATGGACTCTAAGGCGATACTTTTTTCCTCAGACTGAGATCCCTGCACCTTATAATGCGATTGATGATATAGTAAGGAAACAGAGTAACAAAATCTTTTTTTTAGTCAAATTTGGAGGGTGCGCCTCATAATCAGGTGCGCCTTATAGTCCGTAAAGTACGGTAGTAAGTTACTTTTTGTTGCCATGTTCCTGAAATTTGTGGTTTGTTCTTAACTTTTGAAGGTTTTTGTTCGTGAAAATTGAAAGTGGGTAGGCATTGTTTTTGGTGTGGTGTTTCAGGCGATATCTGAAGGTATCAGTGTGCTGGTTCACTGCTCTGACGGCTGGGACAGGACGGCGCAGACCTGTTCCCTGTCCAGTCTCATCCTGGACCCTTACTACCGCACCATTTCTGGATTCCAGGTTGGAAGATCGATTGTTGTGTTAACCCTTTCACTGCCAGTCGCCTTTTTTAGCACCACAGTGATTTAACACCTATGTCACAGAAGAATCCCCAATACTTCAGATTGATTTTGTTCTCTACCCAGGTAAATTTAATGGAAAATTTTGGCTGAAATATGGCTGGCGGTGAAAGGGTAAAATGCATTTGGTTACTTTTAGTTATTGCTATGCAGACTTGTCTTGTGTTTATTGATGTGTTGTTGTTTTGTTTTTGTTTGTTTTGTTTTTTCATTTTTGCTGTCAATATGGACTTTCTGTAAGTTTCTCTGTTTCTCTTTTCCAGTACAGTCAAACCTCTATTATAAGACCCTCTATTAAAAGACCTCCTCTCATCCTACGAAAATGTATGTATGAAACCAACCTCCGTTATAAGACCCTTCCAATTTATGACACATTTTTCATGACTTTTTGGAAGTCTTAAAATAGAGATTTGACTGTGTTTGTCAGAGTGACTTAACTATATGTGATGCAGCACAGGAAAAGGAGGCTAAAGTCGGGCAGCCACAAGAGAAAGAGAGAGATTTGATTGAAAAATTGTTAAAAATAAACTATTAGAGATAGATGAATTCTGTTTTTTTGCCTGTTAATCTGTTGTCTCTGGCCTTTCTGAAAATATGAATAAGTCAAAAGTGATCATTTACGACATTAGCCTTGTTTTCCTGTGCTGCATCACATATATTTAAGCACTATCCATATCCTGTGCTTTGCATGTACATTGCAGAAATAGTGGCTGTCGCTCAGTCACAAATCAGTACTCTTGTTTATGGTAAAATCTTTCCTTATCCAGCCCTTTGCAGGTGCTGATAGAGAAAGAGTGTCTGTCATTCAGTCACAAATTCTGGATTCTCAAATTAACTATACCATGTACTTTAACGCTTATAGCGCTATGTATTTTTGTACATTCTTGGTTGTCCGTTGCATCTCAACCAACAAGAGAGGAGTAACTATTTTTCCGAGTGTGCATGCATTGCTTTAACAGAAAAAAAAAATCAGTGACAAAAGCTCTAAAAATAGACAAACACATGGCAGGGTGCTTGGCAGTGAATGTCTTTGCATTTGGTGGGAGTGTAGAGTGATGTCTTGGGCGAATGTATTCGCCCATGGTTCTAGAAGAGTTAAAGTTCTGTGCTTACCCTGTGCTTTGCAGGTGTTGATAGAGAAGGAGTGGCTGTCGTTCGGCCACAAGTTCACTGACCGGTGCGGCTACCTGGACAGCGTGGAGGCCAAGGAGGTGTCCCCGGTGTTCGCCCAGTTCCTGGAGTGCGTGTGGCAGCTGACCCAGCAGTTCCCCTGCGCCTTCCAGTTCAACGAGCGCTTCCTCCTCACCATCTTCGACCATGCCTACTCCTGCCAGTTCGGCACCTTCATTGGCAACTGCGAGAAGGACCGCCTGGATCTCAGGTGAGAGTTTGTGCTGCGAGAAGGACAGCCTGGATCTCAGGTGAGAGTTTGTACTGCGAGAAGGACCACCTGGATCTCAGGTGAGAGTTTGTGCTGCGAGAAGGACCGCCTGGATCTCAGGTGAGAGTTTGTGCTGCAGACCTGTTTACTCTACTCTTTTCGAGTAGTATTCTACTCAATTTGGACCTCTACTACTCTTCAAAATTGAAAATAATGCTCTAATTACTCATTTTCAGTGAACATTGTTTGATGGTTTTGTTAATAAAACTACACATTTTGAGCCCAAAACTACTCATTTCAGCCATCCAGACTACTCAAGACTTGAATGAGTTAAAATAATTCTTTTCTTTTTACTTTTATTTGGTGCAGACATAATCTGATTGGTAAGGTTTGTGTGTCTTACAACCCTGCTTCATCTGTCTGTGTGTGGCTGCAGGCTGTATTGGTGAGGTTCATGTCTTACAACCCTGCTTCATCTGTCTGTGTGTGGCTGCAGGCTGTCGGAGAGGACATACTCGCTGTGGGGCTACCTGACTCGGCACATCCAGGAGTACGTGAACCCCCTGTTCAAGAAGGAGTACGAGGTCACCCACCCCGTGCTCAAACCCTGCACCAGCCCACAGACCCTCAGGTCAGTCCCTTCTGCCCAGCAAAGTGCACTGTATTTGGCAAAGACGTACTTTAGTCACCCCCCTCATGTTTACCACACTCAGTCTTCTTCTTCTTCTTCTTCTGCGTTCCCAGGCCATATGGCCATAATGGGTAAGGTACGTATGTGTCCGGTTTTTCAGCTTCCACTGGTCTCCCCGCTGCGTACAGCCGACACATTCCAATTTCAGAAAAGCTCAAGGGAGAAAAATTATTTTCCTTTTTTTTAAAGGCAGAAGAATGGGCCAATGAGTCAGAAAGATAGTAGATGATTGAAAGCAAAGGGAAAAGGTAGAGTCAAATAGAGTGGCAGATTAGAGGAAGTTACAAGCACAGAACTTCCAGAAGGTGGGGGAACTATTTTTACGAAAAGACCCCCACCCCGGTATCCCCACGGATATTATCTCAAAGTCTGCTTCTTTCAGTTTTATGAAATGTAATCCTAGGCTGATCCTAACCCTATACCCATCCCCCGAAAATGCCAGAATGTTGCTTCTCAGTGAAAATTTCCAACGCGAAATTTGAGGGACGTGGGTGTGTGATTAACGTGCATCTTTGCCCTGTATTTTATGGACTATTACCGTAGTTTTCGGACTATAAGGCGCACCTTTATATAAGGCGCACCCCCCCAATTTTACCCAAATTTCAGATTTTGTTATTATATTTTCTTACTATTTTATCAGTCACATTATAAGGCGCAGGGGTCTGAGTCTGGGGAAAAAGTATCGCCTTATAGTCCGAAAAATATGGTAATTAGGTGCATCCTATTACAAGGCACCCCCGGATGTTACGCAGAATTCTAATATCATTGTTATGCTTTCTTTACTCTTGTCATTAGTCATATTGCAAGGCCAGGGCTGCCAACCCCTAAGTCCCCTCTAAGGGGTATTTGACCCTGGAAACAGTCAAAAATGGCACCCTGTCCCTGGAATCCACTTTTCTGTCTGGTGTCCCTGGAAACTAAGTAGAATTAAAAAAATTGTAGAACAATCACTTGTCTTGTTTGCTGGCCTTGGTATTGAACACAGGAACACCCAACACAATACATAGGTTACTGAACAGCAAGGGACCTTGAAGATTGAAGCACATTGGCACCAAAAAACATCAAGAATACAGAAAAAACAGTCACAGAAATGTTGCTAGATCATGAAATAATTGGAATTTAATGCTCGTTTTGACCCTCATGCATGACATTGCGATGTTTGTCCATGGAAATAAGTCTGTGTCCCTGGTTTTTCTGTAGTTTGTCCCTGGAAACTGCAACAGAGGGTTGGTAGCCCTGCAAGGCACTGAAGTCACAAAAGCAGGGCCTTATCATCCCAGAAATAGGGCACTGCTGCAGATTTGTGTTGTATGCAGGTTGTCTTCTATGCTTTTCTGTCTTCATGTGTCTGTCCGTTTGTCTGATGACTTTGAATCAACGTCAGATGGTTAACTGTGTCCCCACTTCCATCCAGTTAGAAAACTCTCTTATTCACACTTCTACCACTGTACGCAATCTTGGCGTCACACTTGATCAGACTCTCTCCTTCCAAAACCAGATTTCCTCTGTCTGTCGTGCTTGTTACTTAGAACTTCGGCGCATTGGATCTGTAAGACATCTTCTTTCCGAGGAAGCTACCAAAACTCTCATCTCTGCCTTCGTACTCTCCAGACTAGATTACTGTAATTCCCTTCTTGCTGGCTGCCCACAAACTGTTCTCGCTAAACTTTAAAAAATTCAAAACAATGCTGCTCGCCTTGTACTGAGGTGCTCCAAATTCTCTCATTCTACCCCTATGCTTGAATCTCTTCACTGGCTTCCTGTCGGAAGGCGTATCGAATACAAGCTCTCTCTGCTCTGTTACAAGTCCCTGAATGGTCTTGCTCCTTCTTATCTCGCTGATCTCCTGAACCTTTACACACCTCTTAGACAGTTACGCTCCTCTTCTGACACTTCTCTCCTCCAGATCCCTCGCTACCGCACCAGGACTCTCGGTGAACGTTCCTTCTCTTTTCAACCTCCCTCTTCCTCTCCGTTCTGCCAACTCCCTTTCTTCATTTAAGTCTTCCCTCAAAACCACTCTCTTCAAATCGTAGCCTGCTCTGTTCTTTTGGAAAGTAATTTTTGTCCCTTCTCTGCGCGTGCGTTTGTGTGCAGTGTGTGGTTTGTGTGTTTGTGGTTTGTGTGTTGTGTTGTGTGGTGTGTGTGTGTTTGTGTGTTGTTTGTGTGTGTGTGTGTTTTTGACATTGTGTATGCGCGCGCGTGTGTGTGTGTGTATGCGAGGAACTTTTTGACATTCTCATATTTTCTACTGGGGTTTTTAAAAATAAAATGCCGTATTTTTTTTTTGGGGTGGGGTGGGGGGGGTTATTCATTTATTTGTTTATTATTGTAAGCGCTTAGGGCTTGTTTAAGATGAAGCGCATATAAATGCTCATTATTATTATTATTATTATTATTATGGCAGTGGTTTCTGTTCTCGTTCATACCTTGTAGTCACAACTATTTTTGTTTTCCTTCTGTAAACAGTCACAGGAGTAACATGCATTAGAAGCATATGATCAGGATGGTAGAAGTTCTGCACAACAGGTTTCATTTAATCCTCACAAAGTTGCTCGTGGCAGTGCAGTGTCTCTTCTTGCTGGTAGCCTCATGAAGCCTGGATATAGGCCATTTCATTAAGAAAGTAATGCAAGTGGGTGGGGTTTTTTTTTTAGCAACAATAGAAATAGTGGTGATGTGGAAAATTGGATGAGCAGTGTAAGAGATCTGCTGACCATAAGAGGGTTAAACTTTAACTCACTCGCATCGCAACGATTTTGAATTATTAAAAAAACTCACAAATCACTCCAGCCATGCACACAAACAAAACACACAAAAAAGGAGAAATGAAAAAAGATTACGGGTTTTTACTTCTGGTTTAGACATAGGGAAGTGGTTGATCAGACTTTTTTATATATAGAGTTTATATAAAAAAAACTCTACACCGATTGGTTATCTGCACAGCAAACCACTACAAAAGCAAAGTCAGAAGCACTATTGTGGTCTAAGGGAGCGAAGCGAGTTTAGAAGTGACCAAGGTATGGTGTGCACACAGATTTACTTCCCTTGAAGCAAATGCATCTAATTGACAGCTATCCATTAATTCTGGACATATATGTCCGGAACGACTTGAATGAGTTAAAAAGCATTCAGGTTTTTCGTACATGTTAGTTTTTCTGGGGTTTTTTTAAAATGCCTTCCACACTGCTAATATGAACACAGACTTGGCTCAGCAGCCGAAGCTTTTCGCGATACAGACTAGACACAGGGGTGCTAAGAACAAATCGGCTGACAGGATCTGAGAGCCTACCTCTCCCTTTTCCTTGTCGTTTATCTCCCGCTTGTCAGGGACTAATCCATCCCGCTAGTCCCGTCCCGCTCAACAGAATCTGACACAATGGGGCATGGAGGTTTGGGGTGGTTTTTGTTTTTTTGGGTGGCAGGCTTGGATCAATATTCTGACCACCCCACCACCACCCCCATCCCCACTACACCTCTTCTTCTCAGTGTCAGACAGTTTCATCCGGGTGGAAGCCAGAGTGCACCATCACTAAGGGGAGCAAAGGAGCCTGGTGCAGTGGAACCTCCCTTATAAGACCTTCAAAAATAATCCAAAATGAGGTCTTCTAATGGGAGAGGGGTTGTATAAGGGAGGTAATTTTAATACTTACGAAGAAGGGCAATGTCTCTGAGAAGTAGGTCTTAAAGACCCACCGGATCACGTGTCAAAATCACGGGTTTCACATGTTTTCCCTCTTATAGCCGGTAAGAAATCTTGTTTTGACCAGGTTTGACTCCCATACAAATACCCCCAAATTCAAAACGAAACATTTTTAAAGAGCAGCCTCAATTTCAAGTTGGGGGCATTTGTATGTGGGTCGCAGCTACCCAGAAAAAAAACCAAGGGACTTAATCGTGGTGGGTCAGTGTGTCTTTAAGTGGGAGGGAGTCTTATAATGGAAGAAAAAAATCTGTTTAATGTCCTCCAGTCTGAAACAGACACATATGAGACATTAGTAGATATAAAGATGGTGGGAACGATCCTGGAGGCATTGCCCGGAAGCAGTGCAACACCAGGAAAGTCCAGAATTTTTAACAATACAGATATGAGGTAAAGCGCTATATAAATGTACTGTTATTATTATTATTATTATTATTAACTTATAATGGGGTGGGACTTTATCGTGGTGGGTCAGTGGGTCTTTAAGTGGGAGGGAGTCTTATAATGGGGGGGGGGGGGGGGTCTTATAAGGAGGTTTCACTATAGTACCTTCTGGCTTTCACCTGATGAATTTTCTTCTGGTACCGTCTACACACACCCCTACTGTCTTGTTCAGCAAACCCTTAGGGAGCCGACTTTGCATAACAAAGCAAAAAATAAGAGAGGGGAGAGAGAGAGAGAGTGGGTGGGGAAGGAAGGGAAGAGAGAGAGGGAGGGATGAGATAAGAGAGAGACAGGGATGGGGCAAAGAGAGAGAAAGAGAGAGAGAGAGAGAGAGAGAGAGCAACAAACAAGGCTGTTAAGTTGAGCCTGATAAATTAGCTTTCTGTCAAGACTGTTTTGTTTTTAGTGTGATTCTGTTATTGTTTTTGTTTTTTCATTTTATGTGTGTTGCAGAATGGGTAGCTGTAGATTTATGTGTCTGTTTCTTTCTATCTTTTTATAAAATAAAAATCTTCAGCAAAGTATTGATTTTTGTCTTGTGGTCTTTGTGTGTGTGTGTGTGTGTTTCTGGTCAGTCTTTCTCTCAGGTTTGTGTCTATTTATGGAAAATGGGTAGGGACTTTCTTTTTTTGCTCGTTGTATCTGCTTTTTATATTGATAATTAAGGCAATAATACATGCAGGTGTACAATTTTATCCATGGATCTGCAAGCCTGCAGCCCTACTGACGTTCAACCCTCATCACCCGCATTCATGTGTAAAACACATACACACACGCATTTATACTAATATGAACACATATTCTTGTAGTGGAATTCTGTCTGTCTCTCTCTCTCTCTCTCTCTCTCTCTCTCTCTCTCTCTCTCTCTCTCTCTCTCTCTCTCTCTCTCTCTCTCTCTCTCTCAGTCCATTTTATTTAGGTTTTTTTGTTTTTGTTTTATTTTATCCAAGGACAGATTGTAAGAATAGGCATCGCCTAAAATCTTTATCCTTGTCAAATAAAGTTTTCCAGTGTCCAGTCTCTCTCTCTCTCTCTCTCTCTCTCTCTCTCTCTCTCTCTCTCTCTCTCTCTCTCTCTCTCTCTCTCTCTCTGTTGTTCCCCATCCTGTTTTGTTGTTGTTGTTTGGCCCTTGTTGTTTATATCCTGATTGATTATTTTCTCCCCTAACCCCTACTCTCAAGCAATAACTGCACAGGAGGCAAAGGAGCACAAACTGACAGCCGAGGAAATGGATACATGCAAATTCAACCCCCCCCCCCCCCCCCCCCCCCCCCCCCCCCCCCCCCCCCCCCCCCCCACCCCCCCCCCCCCCCCCCCCCCCCCCCCCCCCCCCCCCCCCCCCCCCCCCCCCCCCCCCCCCCCCACCTCCCCCCCCCCCCCCCCCCCCAGAAATAAGGGGAGTAATTTCATGGTGTGTGGGAGCGATCTTGCCTAATTCAATCGGTTCACGCCCCTTTTTGTATGTTCCCTTTATGTTCTATTTTTTTGTTTTGTTTTTCTTTTCTTTCCTTTGTTCTTATATTATAGATAAAACCCTTGTGAAGCTGGTTTAAGGATAAACTAGTGGATTGTTTAGAGGAGATTGATTTTCAATTGCTGGTAATGTATATGCTGATTTGTTTTATTTGATAATGATGGCTATTCAGTATGATTGAGTTAATCATTGTGTTATTTAGTTCTTTAAAAGAATATTGTCTTGTTGTAATATGCATTATGGAAGAAGAGAACCTTCTTTGCAAAGGGGGGGGGAGGGGGGGGGGAATGGAAAAAAAAAATTGGTTAAACAGGGGACGTTACTCTACCATCAGGTAGATCCCCAGCTCTCGCCTCGTGTGTTTGAGCAAACATGCAGCACTTAGAACACCGTACGTCATTCTAAAATTGATGTCATTTATATTTTTACGTCACATTTTGCAAGCTTTATCAGTTTGTGGCCAGTGGCCACCCCTAATTTTTCTATTAAAAAATTTTTTTGCAAGTCGCTGACTCGCATCCTGCGGTTTCAAGCTTCAATGCCATTGTTGCTATGGTATTTGACCGAGTAATGTTGAAGTAAACAACTCTAATTTTTACGAAGTGCTCTCTCCTTTTTTTTCGAAAACCGTCTGTTGACATAGGCTAGAACGCAAAGGCTACATCAGAATGTTGTTATGCTCTGCATAGTTATGCAGGGATTGTCTTTAGCCATGACAAGCTCCTAGCATAACAATAACATCATCAGTCTCCAAAATCCTCCGAAGTTGGAGTGTGGCTGCTCACGTGGCGGGGTAATCAAAAATGGTCACACACGTAATGTTGGCATTTGTACCATAGTGTTCAAGTGCTTCGGCTGTTGGGATGATCCCTGGAGTCTTTTAGCCAGGGTACGACAACAACAACAAAGCGAAAACAAAACCACAAAACTGATCGCTTGCTTTTGTCGCCTGTGTGAAGATAGCGAATTCTGTGCATCACTACCCTTTTGTATATTTTTCTTTTCTATGTTTTCTATGTTTGCGTTGTACTGTAAGGGACAATTACCGTATATGGTGCATTATCTTTAGTCTTGAAATTGATAAGATTGTCTGAAGAGCGACTGATGTGATATTCAAAGCAAACATTAAGATGTAGCCCAGCCATATGGTATTGTTTTATATTTCGCCGTCCGCATGCAAAAGAGACGTAACTCAAAATTGGTCATCTTCGATGTGTTGGACTTACCAGTTGATCTAGACAAGCTGCATCATCTAACAAAGCTGTAAAACAACAATTTGCAAAGGTAAAACACTGATGGTGACGCTAAAGGAACAAAAAATGACGTTATGTGGCCTGAAATGACCAAAATATTGAATTTTCCATTCCTCATGTAAAGTGACGTCATTCTATTTACGTCTCTTTTGCATAAGGGTGATGATTTGTAATGCTGAGAAAAAAAATGTTTGTAAAATCTTCCTTTTCTGGCTCACCATGAAAGTTTGAAAGTTTTTTAGATTCTATGGTACTTCATCTATGTTGACTTAAGGTAAAGCGCTATATAAATATACTATTATTATTATTATTATTATTATTATAACTTATACGACTTCATGTTCTGTTTTTGTGCTGGTCCAGGTTTTGGCGGGGCATGTACAACCGGTTTGACAATGGCATGCATCCTCGCGAGAATATAGTGGACATCCTGAGCACCGCAAGAGACCACAGCGCCTCGTTAGAAGACCATGTGCAACTCTTAGAAAAGGTGATTACAGTGTGTTCGTTCTTTAGTTTTGTGTCTGTTCACCCTTAAGTGATATTAGACGGAGAAAGGGAGGGGGGGGGATGTGAAAGTAGTGATCGTTTATGCTTGTGTAATTATGCTCGGTAAATATTGTTTTGTGAGTGTATGGAGGTGAAAGTTTATCTAAGTGTGTTATCCTACAAGTCTGTGCATACAATATATTAATGCAAATGTATCAGAGTGCATGTGTAAAGAAAGGGTGCTTTACATATGACAGTGTGTGTGTGTATGCGTACCCGTGCATGCCTGCGTGCATATGTGTATGTGTGATTTCACTCTCCTTGCCCTACTCCATGTGCAACTGTTAGAAAAGGTGATTACAATGTGTGTGTGTGTGCGTGCGCACGCACGCTTGCGTGCCTGCATGCATATGTGCATGTGTGATTTCACTCTACTTGCCCTACTCCTTCTCCTATGCACCCAACACTGCCCCGAGGACACAGAACCGTAACAACAGTCATCAGCTAGGGAACTTTTCACATCTGCTTCTCACCCAACCACCCTTCCCCATTGCCCTCTGCTCCCCCTCTCCTTCTAATTTGTTTTTACCCTTAAAGTAGAGCGTAGATTACTGCCATTGCACTGTGCTATTCACTCTCCCCTCTTCCCCTCATCAATAATTCTGTTGGCTACAGGTGCTGAGTGCATGCATCCCACCAACATTGCAATAAACATGATTGCTATTGCTTCATGCCAGACTGCTTCGCCACTTAGCGTTTCTTTTTCTTTCATCTCCTTTTTATCCTATCCTCCCCACCCACTCCACCCACCCCCCCTCCCCCATTTTGTGTTTGTTTTCTGAGTTGTTTTCCACTGGGAACACTTTACAATAATGAAAAAATATGTCTGTTGTATACCTCAGACCTGTTGACTCTACTCTTTTCGAGTAGTATTCTACTCATTTTGGACCTCTACTACTCTTCAAAATTGAAAATAATGCTCTAACTACTCATTTTCAGTGAACATTGTTTGATGGTTTAATGAATAAACCTACACATTTTGCACCAAAACTACTCATTTCAGCTAACCAGACGACTCAAGACTTGTGTAGAGGGTAAACAGGTCTGATGCCTCTGTATGTCTGTCTGTGTCTGTGATCCAAACAAAAGATTCCGTTATTTGCACTTGCCCAACCCTGGTCAATAAAAGGTCAAGAGCACCGGTAATGATAGCGTAGATCTGATACCCTAGACCCAAGGCAATTTTTGCCATTCTCCACACATTTACCTTTCTCTCCTCGCCCTCATCAATATTTCCCTGCACTCTGGCTGGCATGTGTGTGTGATCATGATAGGGTCTGTTTTGTAGCACTGCTGTCCGCAACATGAAAGCATGTCATATTTTTCAGACTAGTATAAAGTATGCCGGTAAAGGTAAAGATGCGCTCCCCCCCCCCTTCCATTTCTCGGTTCTTTCCATTTTTTCAGTCTTGCCTTTCTTACTGCAGATTGAGTACTTCATCCTCTATCGTTTGCTATATTTAACTCTAATTTTCATCCATTTACATAATTAAACACATGCATTCAATAATAGTAGAAGATAAAGGCAAGACGGAAAAAAAGCAATGAACCAGGACTGACAAATGCTCCGCGGCTTTTGTGTGTACTGTGTATTGCACTCCATGGCGGGGTCCTGTTATATAATGGCCTTTATCATGACTGCGATTATGATATGACAAATAATAAAGAAAGAAAGTACAGACAAACCTCTATTTTAAGACTTCCAAAATGTCCGGAAAAATCGGTCGTAAATTGGAGGGGTCGTATGACGGAGGTTTTCACTGGCAGCCGTAGAAAGAAAAAGTTCAGCACAGTTCATACTCTCTTCTTCATGCACACATGCAATGACATATTAAAACTGGATTTGGGTCTTTCCAACTCCATAGGATTGTGCAATCGATGTATTACAGTTTCACTTCGCCGACTTCTGTTAATCACCTCCACTCTCGTCCAAAGTCAGTGGTTTTCTTTTTCAAAGTCAGTGGTTTTCGTGCTTTTCCTACGCTTTCTGCCATCTTTTCTACAACAAGGGAAGCGACTCCGCTTTCAGGCCCTTGACCGTGGTTGTTTCCCTTTGCTCGAAGTCTATGCAGACAACAACAACGGTCGTAAAAACCAACAAAATGGCGGTCGTAAGTCGCGTTTTTTTAGAGGAAGTCGTTTAAGAGAGGTCGTTTACATAGTAAAATGCATCCGTGCCAACAAATCCGGTCTCAAATGAGAGGTGGTCGCTTAACAGAGGGTCGTAAAATAGGGGTTTGTCTGTATAACTAAATCTGAATTTTGTGTAAAATTTTGGGGGTCCGCCTTATGATAAGGCATACCGGTAAAGGTAAAGATGAGCCCCCCCCTCTTACATTTCTCAGCTCTCCCAACATTTTCACACCTGCCTTTCTTACAAACATTAAGCTGTATCTTGTCAACTTTTTGAGCTAATTAGCTTTGTTGAATAATTAAGTTATTACAAGTAGTAGCCGGATCGCAGATAACAATACCTCCACAAAAGATCACCATGCTGTATAAAGTGATGGAGAAGAAAAAAAAGAGCTATAAAATGAAGTTTCTTCAAGCAGTAGCCGCATAATAATACCGTCATTCGCGGACTACAAGCCACTTTGTAATATAAGCCGCACCCCCTACTTGAAAAACAAATCTGAAAAAAAGTAACGCATAAGCCACGGAAGTGTGGCGATGCACGATGTCCGCTTCTGGTTGAGTCTAGAGTTGATCGCGGGTGTGTTGACTGCCAAAACGAAAGTGTTCGACCGCGAAACAGATCATCATTTTGTGAAAAATATACCGAAATCAAGGTGGGGCTTTTTGTCATCAACCGTGAACAAGGCCACAGATCAAAGGTCTGAATCAAGGATGCCACTGAGTTGAGTTTACTTTCACTTTTTAGTAACGTTTAGGCTGCGGCACTGTACTTGCTGCAGGGGGAGGAGGGGGTAAAAAAAAAGTTGCGGTTTATAGTCTGTGAATTACGGTACTACTATATGTGTCACTCCCCCACAGAGGATCATGATGCCGTGTAAACTGAAGAAAAAAATAAGCTATGAAATATTACATTACTACAAGCAGTAGGCTGGGGGTTTTCTTCTTCCTCGACGTTCCCAGGCCATATGGCCATAGTGGGTGAGATATGTATGTGTCTGGTTTTCAGTTTTCACTGGTCTCCCTGCTGCATTCAACCAACGCATTCCGATTTTAGAGGAGCTTAAAGGAGAAAATTATTTTAGAGATTATTTTGGGGAAAAAGCCAGGAGAATGGGCCAATAAGTCAGAAAGATAGTAGATGACAGAAAGCAAAGGCAGAATCAATTTTTTGTAAAGCTTGCTTCTAGAAGTGGGGCCTGGGCCTTCCCGGCTGAACTGTTAGGTACATGCGTCCTCCTAGTTCCATCACGATTCATCGTCAGAAGTGGCGTCTGTGACATACTGATCCAGATCCAGAGTGACAGATTAGGGGAAGTTACAAGCACAGAATTTCCATCCAGAAGGTGGGGGAACTATTTATAATATAAAGCAAAACGCTATCCCCTCGGGGGAAATACTCGTGGAAGGGAGCGGGGTTGTCCAGCTCCCCGAATGGAGGCACAAGGCATCCACCCTTGGCGAGCTAGGCGGATAAATAATAATGCATTGTATGTGTCGTTCCCCTGCAGAGGATCACGATGCTGTGCAAGCTGATGAACAAGCCGGACGAGGTGATCCAGCGCAAGCTGCAGGGATTCCTGTCCATGGAGTCCCTCTCAGACATGGCCGCCTCCGCCCCAATGGAGGATGGGATTGCCGGCCTCGCTCTGGCCTCCGCCCCCAACCCCGGGACGGACCCCATCGTCAACGGTCGACTTCCAATGGAGGTAAAACTAGAATCCGGCTGGTTCGGGGTTTCAACGGGCTTCCAGGGTTGTTCTGGAGCTGCTCTTGTGTTGTTAGGGCTGGTGAGGCCATCAGCACCTTCGGGTGTTTCTTTTTCATTTGTTTCATTTTCATTCTAGAATCCGGGTATTTTTGTCAAATGGTAATCTCCAAAGTTTTGATCAATGAAAAAGAGTGGAAGAGAAAAATAGGAAAAGAACATTTCCAGACATAGCTCATGTCTTCATTTGTTAGTAATATGTATCACCGTCCGCATGCACAACGACACCATACAATGCATTATTATTTATCCGCCTAGCTCGCCAGGTCTGGATGCCTTGTGCTCCATTCGGGGAGCTGGACGACTCACGCCCCCTCACACTAGTCTATACACACCGAACACCATACACACGTTTTGCTTTATATTATAAACGAGTTCCCACCACACTTCTGGATTACAAATTCACCAAACTTGTAACTTCAAGCTAATACATGTGGGGTACAAAGGCTCTTGGGCACTCTGGTCTGGATCAGTATGTCACGAGCGCCACTTCGACTATGAATCCGTGAATGGAACTAGTAGGACTCAATGTACGCGGGACAAGAGAGCAGCCGGGGGGGCCCAGGCCCCACTTCTAGAAGCCAAGCTTTACAAAAAATTGTATTCTGGGTCTAGCCTTGCCTTTCTGTCATCTCCACCTTATTCCTTACTTTTGTCCTGACTCTTATTGCAGCCCATTCTCCTGGCTTTTTCCCCACAGAATAGCTCTAAATAATTTCTTCCTGTCTCGAAAGCAATCCTCTAAGGAATCGGAATGACTATCGTTCCGGTTGACCCTGATATCCGGGTGCCCAGCCACGCGCCAGAGACCTAGCCGTGAAAACTGAAAAAACCTGACACATGTATATCCCACCCACGATGGCCATATGGCCTCACGGGAACGCTCAGAGGAAGAAGCAAAACCCCCAGCCCTACTGACTTGTAGTATATTGTAATATTCTTTCCATAGCTTATTTTTTTCTCTCAAGTCTACACGGGCCCATCTATGATCCTCTGTGGCTGCTGGGAGTGACACATATAGTTTCAGTACCGTAATTCACCAGAACTATAAACCGCAACTTTTTTTTTACCCCCTCCTCCCCCTGCAGCAAGTACAGTGCCGCAGCCTGCTGAACGTTACTAAAAAAGTGAAAGTAAACTCAACTCAGTGGCATCCTTGATTCAGACCTTTGATCTGTGGCTTTGGTCACGGTTGATGGACAAAATAGTTCCCCCACCCTTGATTTGTTTGGGTATATATTTTTTTGCAAAATGATGATCTGTTTCGCGGCACCCGGTCCCTATCCCCCCCGGCGAAACACTTTAAGTTGTTGGCAGTCAACACACCCGCGCCATCAACCTCTAGGATCTCAACCAGAAGCGCGGGACATCTGGTGCATTATCCCACCTAATTCCTCAGTCCATGGCTTATGTACCACCGGGTTACTTTTAATTCAGATTGTGTTTTTCAACGTAGGGCGCGCGTGGCAGGGTTCTTATATTACAAAGTGGCTTGTAGTCCGCGCGATGACGGTATTATTACATGCGGCTACTGCTTGAAGAAACTTCATTTAATAGCTTCTTTTTTTCTTCTCCATCACTTATACAGCATGGTGATCTTTTTGTGGAGGTATTGTTATCTGCGATCCGGCTACTACTTGTAATAACTTAATTATTCAACAAAGCTAATTAGCTCAAAAAGTTGACAAGATACAGCTTAACGTTTGGTAAGAAAGGCAGGTGTGAAAATGCGGGGAGAGCTGAGAAATGTAACCACCCTAAGACGTGTGGGGCTCATCCTTTTACCTTTACCGGTACTGTCCTATTATCATAAATGCGGACTCACCCAAAATTTTTTACACAAAATTCAGATTATTAGTTATACAGACAAACCCCTATTTTACGACTCTCTGTTAAGCGACCACCTCTCATTTTAGACCGGATTTGTTGGCACGGATGCATTTTTCT
Organism: Phymorhynchus buccinoides; assembly: GCA_017654935.2. NCBI lineage: Eukaryota > Metazoa > Mollusca > Gastropoda > Neogastropoda > Raphitomidae > Phymorhynchus > Phymorhynchus buccinoides. The sequence continues at coordinate 26,198,199 of CM065692.1, forward strand.
ATGTAAACGAAATACGACCTCTCTTAAACGACTTCCTCTAAAAAAACGCGACTTACGACCGCCATTTTGTTGTTTTTTACGACCGTTGTTGTTGTCTGCATAGACTTCGAGCAAAGGGAACAACCACGGTCAAGGGCCTGAAAGCGAGTCGCTTCCCTTGTTGTAGAAAAGATGGCAGAAAGCGTAGGAAAAGCACGAAAACCAGTGACTTTGAAAAAGAAAACCATTGACTTTGGACGTGAGTGGAGGTGATTAACAGAAGTCGGCGAAGTTAAACTGTAATACATCGATTGCACAATCCTATGGAGTTGGAAAGACCCAAATCCAGTTTTAATATGTCATTGTATGTGTGCATGAAGAAGAGAGTATGAACTGTGCTGAACTTTTTTCTTTCTACGGCTGCCAGTGAAAACCTCCGTCATACGACCCCTCCAATTTACGACCGATTTTTCCGGACATTTTGGAAGTCTTAAAATAGAGGTTTGTCTGTACTTTCTTTCTTTATTATTTGTCATATCATAATCGCAGTCATGATAAAGGCCATTATATAACAGGACCCCGCCATGGAGTGCAATACACAGTACACACAAAAAGCCGCGGAGCATTTGTCAGTCCTGGTTCATTGCTTTTTTTCCGTCTTGCCTTTATCTTCTACTATTATTGAATGCATGTGTTTAATTATGTAAATGGATGAAAATTAGAGTTAAATATAGCAAACGATAGATGATGAAGTACTCAATCTGCAGTAAGAAAGGCAAGACTGAAAAAATGGAAACAACCGAGAAATGGAAGGAGGGGGGGGGGAGCGCATCTTTACCTTTACCGGCATACTTTATACTAGTCTGAAAAATATGACATGCTTTCATGTTGCGGACAGCAGTGCTACAAAACAGACCCTATCATGATCACACACACATGCCAGCCAGAGTGCAGGGAAATATTGATGAGGGCGAGGAGAGAAAGGTAAATGTGTGGAGAATGGCAAAAATTGCCTTGGGTCTAGGGTATCAGATCTACGCTATCATTACCGGTGCTCTTGACCTTTTATTGACCAGGGTTGGGCAAGTGCAAATAACGGAATCTTTTGTTTGGATCACAGACACAGACAGACATACAGAGGCATCAGACCTGTTTACCCTCTACACAAGTCTTGAGTCGTCTGGATAGCTGAAATGAGTAGTTTTGGTGCAAAATGTGTAGTTTTATTCATTAAACCATCAAACAATGTTCACTGAAAATGAGTAATTAGAGCATTATTTTTCAATTTTGAAGAGTAGTAGAGATCCAAATTGAGTAGAATTTAGAATACTACTCGAAAAGAGTAGAGTCAACAGGTCTGAGGTATACAACAGACATATTTTTTCATTATTGTAAAGTGTTCCCAGTGGAAAACAACTCAGAAAACAAACACAAAATGGGGGAGGGGGGTGGGTGGGAGTGGGTGGGAGGAATAGATAAAAGGAGATGAAAGAAAACAGAAACCTAAGTGGCGAAGCAGTCTGGCATGAAGCAATAGCAATCATGTTTATTGCAATGTTGGTGGGATGCATGCACTCAGCGCCTGTAGCCAACAGAATTATTGATGAGGGGAAGAGGGGAGAGGAGAGTAAAATTGCACAGTGCAATGGCAGTAATCTACGCTCTACTTTAAGGGTAAAAACAAATTAGAAGGAGAGAGGGAGGAGAGGGCAAGGGGGAAGGGTGGTTGGGTGAGAAGCAGATGTGAAAAGTTCCCTAGCTGATGACTGTTGTTACGGTTCTGTGTCCTCGGGGCAGTGTTGGGTGCATAGGAGAAGGAGTAGGGCAAGTAGAGTGAAATCACACATGCACATATGCATGCAGGCACGCAAGCGTGCGTGCGCACAACGCATCTTCGCACACACACATTGTAATCAACCTTTTCTAAGAGTTGTCACATGGAGTGAGGGCGAAGAGAGTAGAAATCACACCTACACATATGCACGCATGCATGCACGGGCACGCATACACAACACACACTGGTCATATGTAAAGCAACCCGTTTCTTATACACATGCACTCTGATACATTGGCATTAATATATTGTCTGCACAGACTTGTAGGATATGCACAACTGAGGATAAGACTTTCACTTCTACGCATACGCTCACAGAAACAATATTTACCGCGCATAATTACACAAGCATAAACGATCCCTACTCTCACATCCCCCCCCCTCCGCTTTCTCCGTCTAATATCACTTGAGAGTGAACTGACGCAAAACTAAAGAACGAACACACTGTAATCACCTTTTCTAAGAGTTGCACATGGTCTTCTAACGAGGCGCTGTGGTCTCTTGCGGTGCTCAGGATGTCCACTATATTCTCGCGAGGATGCATGCCATTGTCAAACCGGTTGTACATGCCCCGCCAAAACCTGGACCAGCACAAAAACATAACTGAAGTCGTTAAATTCATAATAATAGAATAATAATAATAATAGTACATTTTATATAGCGCTTTACCTCAAGTACTACATAGATGAAGTTACCATAGAATCTAAAAAACTTTCAAACTTTCATGGTGAGCCCGAAAAGCAAGATTTACAAACATTTTTTTTTCTCAGCATTATCAATCATCAACCCTTATGCAAAGAACGTAAATAGAACTGCGTCACTTTACATGAGATGGAAAATTCAATATTTTGTCATTTCAGGCCACATACGTCATTTTTTGGTTCCTTAGTCGGTACCATCAGTTTTTCACCTTTGCAAAATTGTTGTTTTATACATCTTTGTTAGATGATGCGCTTGTCTAGATCAACTGGTAAGTCCAACACATCGAAGTTGACCAATTTTGAGTTACGTCTCTTTTGCATGCGGACGGCGAAATATAAAACAATACCATATGGCTGGGCTACATCTTAATGTTTGCTTTGAATATCACATCAGTCGCTCTTCAGACAATCTTATCAATTTCAAGACTAAAGATAATGCACCATATACGGTAATTGTCCCTTACAGTACAACGCAAACATAGAAAACATAGAAAAGAAAAATATACAAAAGGGTAGTGATGCACAGAATTCGCTATCTTCACACAGGCGACAAAAGCAAGCGATCAGTTTTGTGGTTTTGTTTTCGCTTTGTTGTTGTTGTCGTACCCTGGCTAAAAGACTCCAGGGATCATCCCAACAGCCGAAGCACTTGAACACTATGGTACAAATGCCAAACATTACGTGTGTGACCATTTTTGATTACCCCGCCACGTGAGCAGCCACACTCCAACTTCGGAGGATTTTAGACTGATGATATTATTGTTTATTGCTAGGAGCTTGGCGTGGCTAAAGACAATCCCCGCATAATAACTATGCATGGCATAACAACATTCTGATGTAGCCTTTGCGTTCTAGCCTATGTCAACAGACGGTTTTCGAAAAAAAAGGAGAGAGCACTTCGTAAAAATTAGAGTTGATTACCTCCACTTACTCGGTCAAAACCATAGCAACCATGGTGTTGAAGCTTGAAACCTCAGTATGCGAGTCAGCGACTTGCAAAACAAATTTTTGTAATAGATAAATTAGGGTGGCCACTGGCCACAAACTGATAAAGCTTGCAAATTGTGACGTAAAAATATAACTAATGACATCAATTTTAGAATGACGTACGGTGTTCTAAATGCTGTATGTCTGCCCAAAGACATGCGAGAGCTGGTCTACCTGATGGTAGAGTCACGTCCCCTGTTTAAACCAATTTTTTTTCCATTCCCCCCCCCCCCTCCCCGCCACCCCTTTTGCAAAGAGGTTTCCTTCTTCCTAATGCATATTCAACGAAGACAATATTCGTTTAAAGAACTAAATAGCACTATGATTAACTCAATTAAACTGAATAGCCATCATTATCAAATAAAACAAATCACCATATACATTACCAGCAATTGAAAATCAATCGCCTCTAAGACAATCCACTAGTTTATCCTTAAACCCAGCTTCACAAGGGTTTTCTCTCTATATATAAGAAACAAGGAAGAAGAGAAAAACAAAACAAAAATAGAATCATCAAGGGATCATCAAAAAGGGGGCGTGAACGCGATTGAATTTAGGCGAGACGTTACCTCCCACAACGAAAACCATGAAATTACTCACCCTTATTTCTTTGTGGGGGGGGGGGGGGGGGGAGGTGGGGGGGGGGGGTGGGGGGGGGGGGGGGGGGGGGTGGGGGGGGGGGGGGGGGGGGGGGGGGGGGGGGGGGGGGGGGGGGGGGGGGGTGAGCGGGGGGGGGGGGGGGGGGGGGGGTTTGAAATTTGCATGGATCCATTTCCTCGGCTGTCAGTTTGTGCTCCATTTGCCTCCTGTGCAGTTATTGCTTGGAGTAGGGTTAGGGGAGAAAATATCAATCAGGATATAACAACAGGGCCAAACAACAACAGACAAAAACAGGAATGGGGAACACAGAGAGAGAGATAGAGAAGAGAGAAGAGAGAGAGAGAGAGAGAGAGAGATAGAGAGAGAGAGAGCTGGACACTGGAAAACTTTATTTAACAGGGATAAAGATTTTAGGCGATGCCTATTCTTACAATCTGTCTCTTGGATAAAATAAAACAAAAAACATAAAGCAACCCTGGAAAAAAAATGGACTGGATAGAGCCAGAGAGAGAGAGAGAAGGAGAGAGAGAGAGGAGAGAGAGAGAGAGAAGAGAGAGAGAGAGAGAGAGCGAGACAGACAGAATTCCACTACAAGAATATGTGTTCAATATTAGTATAAATGCTTGTGTGTATGTGTTTTACACATGAATGCGGGTGATGAGGGTTGAACGTCAGTAGGGCTGCAGGCTTGCAGATCCATGGATAAAATTGTACACCTGCATGTATTATTGCCTTAATTATCAATATAAAAAGCAGATACAACGAGCAAAAAAAGAAAGTCCCTACCCATTTTCCATAAATAGACACAAACCTGAGAGAAAGACTGACCAGAAACACACACACACACACACAAAAGACCACACACACAAAAATCAATACATTGGGCTGAAGATTTTTATTTTAATAAAAAGATGAAAAGAAACAGACCCATAGAATCTACAGCTACCCATTCTGTCAACACACATAAAATGAAAAAACAAAAACAATAACATAATCACACTACAAACAAAACAGTCTTGACAGAAAGCTAATTTATCAGGCTCAACTTAACAGCCTTGTTTTGTTGCTCTCTCTCTCTCTCTCGCTCTTCTCTCTCCTTTCTCTCTCTTTGCCCATCCGCTGTCTTTCTCTCTTATCTCATCCCTCCCGCTCTCTCTTCCCTTCCTTCCCCACACCTCACCTCTCTCTCTCCTCGTCCCCCCATCTCTTATTTTTTGCTTTGTTATGCAAAGTCGGCTCCCTAAGGGTTTGCCTGAACAAGACAGTAGGGGTGTGCGTAGACGGTAGCCAGAAGAACAGTCATCAGGTGAAAGCCAGCAAGGGTTACTATAGTGAAACCTCCCTTATAAGACCCCCCCCCCCCCCCCCCCATTATAAGAACTCCCTCCCACTTAAAGGACCCACTGAGCCCACCACACCACGAATAAAAGTCCCCCAACATTAATAAGTTAATAATAATAATAATAATAATAAACAGTACATTTATATAGCGCTTTAACCTTCATATCTGTATTGTTAAAACATTCTGGACTTTACTGGTGTTGCACTGCTTCCGGGCATTGCCTCCAGGATCGCTTCCACACCATCTTTATATCTACTAATGTCCCAAAATATGTGTCTGTTTCAGACCGGAGGACAATAAACAGATTTTTTTCTTCTTCATTTTATAAGACTCCCTCCCACTTAAAGACACACTGACCCACCACGATTAAGTCCCTTGGTTTTTTATTTCTGGGTAGCTGCGACCCACATACAAATGCCCCCAACTTGAAATTGAGGCTGCTCTTTAAAATGACGTTTCGTTTTGAATTTAGGGGCATTTGTATGGGAGTCAAACCTATGGTCAAAACAAGATTTCTTACCAGGCTATAAGAGGGAAAACAAGTGAAAAACCCGTGATTTTGAACACGTAGATCCGGTGGGGTCTTTAAGACCTACTTCTCTGAGACATTGCCCTTCTTTTGTAAGTATTAAAATCACCTCCCTTATAAAAACTCCTCCCCCACAGAAGACCTCATTTTGGATTATTTTTGGAGGTCTTATAAGGGAGGTTCCACTGCACCAGGCTCCTTTGCTCCCCTTAGTGATGGTGCACTCTGGCTTCCACCCGGATGAAACTGTCTGACACTGAGAAGAAGAGGTGTAGTGGGGATGGGGGTGGTGGTGGGGTGGTCAGAATATTGATCCAAGCCTGCCACCCAAAAAAACAAAAACCACCCCAAACCTCCATGCCCCATTGTGTCAGATTCTGTTGAGCGGGACGGGACTAGCGGGATGGATTAGTCCCTGACAAGCGGGAGATAAACGACAAGGAAAAGGGAGAGGTAGGCTCTCAGATCCTGTCAGCCGATTTGTTCTTAGCACCCCTGTGTCTAGTCTGTATCGCGAAAAGCTTCGGCTGCTGAGCCAAGTCTGTGTTCATATTAGCAGTGTGGAAGGCATTTTAAAAAAACCCCAGAAAAACTAACATGTACGAAAAACCTGAATGCTTTTTAACTCATTCAAGTCGTTCCGGACCATATATGTCCAGAATTAATAGATAGCTGTCAATTAAGATGCATTTGCTTCAAGGGAAGTAAATCTGTGTGCACACCATACCTTGGTCACGTCTAAACTCACTTCGCTCCCTTAGACCACAATATTGCTTCTCTGACTTTTGCTTTTTGTAGAGTGGTTTGCTGTGGGGAGATACCCAATCGGTGGTAGAGGTTTTTTTATATAAAACTCTATATATATAAAAACAGTCTGATCTACCACTTCCCTATGTCTAAACTTGAAGTAAAAACCCGTAATCTTTTTTCATTTCTCCTTTAATTGTGTAATGTCTGTTTTGTTTGTATGTATGGCTAGAGTCATTTGTGAGTTTCTTCAACAATCCAAAATCGTTGCGATGGCGGAGGAGTTAAAGTTTAAACCCTTCTTAATGGGCAGACAATTCTCTTACACTGCTCATTCCAATTTTCCACATCACCACTATTTTCTTATGTTGCTAAGAAAAAACCCCAACCCACCTTGCATTACCTTTCTTAATGCAATGGCCTATAAATCCAGGCTTTCATGAGGCTACCAGCAAGAAGAGACACTGCACTGGCCACGAGCAGCTTTGTGAGGATTAAATGAAACCTGATTGTAGCAGAAACTTTCTACCATCCTGATCCATATGCTTCTAATGCATGTTACTCGTCCTGTGACTGTTTACCAGAAGCAAAACAAAAATAGTTGTGACTACAATGTATGACGTACGAAAGACGAGAAACCTCTGCCATAATAATAAATAATAATAATAATAATGAGCATTTATATGCGCTTCATCTTAAACAAAGCCCTAATCCGCGCTTACCACTAAATAACAAATAAATGAATAACCCACCCACCCCACCCCTAAAAAAAAATACGGGAACAAACCCCAGTAGAAAATAGGAGAATGTCAAAAAGTATCCTCGCATACCACACACACACGCGCAAGCGCACGCACCAAACAAAACACACACACACACAACACACCACACTAACACACCACACAACACACCACACGCCCGCACAAACCACGCACGAAACACACTCGACAGAGAAGGGACAGAAAATTGTTTTCCAAAAGAACAGAGCAGCATCTATGATTTTAAAAGAGTAGCTTTTGAGAGAAGACTTTTAAATAAAAGAAATGGAGGTTGGCAGAACGTAAGAGGTAAGAGGGAGTTTTGTGTGTAAAGGTTCAGGAGATCAGCGAGATAAGAAGGAGCAAGACCATTCAGGGACTTGTAACAGAGCAGAGAGAGCTTGTAGTCGATACGCTTTCCAACAGGAAGCCAGTGAAGAGATTCAAGCATAGGGGTAGAATGAGAGAATTTGGAAGCACCTCAGTACAAGGCGAGCAGCATTGTTTTGAATTTTTTAAAGTTTAGCGAGAACAGTTTGTGGGCAGCCAGCAAGAAGGGAATTACAGTAATCTAGTCTGGAGAGTACGAAGGCAGAGATGAGAGTTTTGGTAGCTTCATCGGAAAGAAGATGTCTTATAGATCCAATGCGCCGAAGTTCTAAGTAACAAGCACGACAGACAGAGGAAATCTGGTTTTGGAAGGAGAGAGTCTGATCAAGTGTGACGCCAAGATTGCGTACAGTGGTAGAAGTGTGAATAAGAGAGTTTTCTAACTGGATGGAAGTGGGGACACAGTTAACCATCTGACGTTGATTCAAAGTCATCAGACAAACGGACAGACACATGAAGACAGAAAAGCATAGAAGACAACCTGCATACAACACAAATCTGCAGCAGTGCCCTATTTCTGGGATGATAAGGCCCTGCTTTTGTGACTTCAGTGCCTTGCAGGGCTACCAACCCTCTGTTGCAGTTTCCAGGGACAAACTACAGAAAAACCAGGGACAGAGACTTATTTCCAGGGACAAACATCGCAATGTCATGCATGAGGGTCAAAACGAGCATTAAATTCCAATTATTTCATGATCTAGCAACATTTCTGTGACTGTTTTTTCTGTATTCTTGATGTTTTTTGGTGCCAATGTGCTTCAATCTTCAAGGTCCCTTGCTGTTCAGAAACCTATGTATTGTGTTGGGTGTTCCTGTGTTCAATAGCAAGGCCAGCAAACAAGACAAGTGATTGTTCTACAATTTTTTTAATTCTACTTAGTTTCCAGGGACACCAGACAGAAAAGTGGATTCCAGGGACAGGGTGCCATTTTTGACTGTTTCCAGGGACAAATACCCCTTAGGAGGGACCTTAGGGGTCGGCAGCCCTGGCCTTGCAATATGACTAATGACAAGAGTAAAGAAAGCATAACAATGATATTAGAATTCTGCGTAACATCCGGGGGTGCCTTGTAATAGGATGCACCTAATTACCATATTTTTCGGACTATAAGGCGATACTTTTTCCCCAGACTCAGACCCCTGCGCCTTATAATGTGACTAATAAAATAGTAAGAAAATATAATAACAAAATCTGAAATTTGGGTAAAATTTGGGGTGTGCGTCTTATACAAAGGTGCGCCTTATAGTCCGAAAACTACGGTAATAGTCCATAAAATACAGGGCAAAGATGCACGTTAATCACACACCCACGTCCCTCAAATTTCGCGTTGGAAATTTTCACTGAGAAGCAACATTCTGGCATTTTCGGGGGATGGGTACAGGGTTAGGATCAGCCTAGGATTATTTTCATAAAACTGAAAGAAGCAGACTTTGAGATAATATCCGTGGGGATACCGGGGAGGGGGTCTTTCGTAAAAATAGTTCCCCCACCTTCTGGAAGTTCTGTGCTTGTAAAAACTTCCTCTAATCTGCCACTCTATTTGACTCTGCCTTTTCCCTTTGCTTTCAATCATCTACTATCTTTCTGACTCATTGGCCCATTCTTCTGCCTTTAAAAAAAAGGAAAATAATTTTTCTCCCTTGAGCTTTTCTGAAATTGGAATGTGTCGGCTGTACGCAGTGGGGAGACCAGTGGAAGCTGAAAACCGGACACATACGTACCTTACCCATTATGGCCATATGGCCTGGGAACGCAGAAGAAGAAGAAGAAGAAGACTGAGTGTGGTAAACATGAGGGGGGTGACTAAAGTACGTCTTTGCCAAATACAGTGCACTTTGCTGGGCAGAAGGGACTGACCTGAGGGTCTGTGGGCTGGTGCAGGGTTTGAGCACGGGGTGGGTGACCTCGTACTCCTTCTTGAACAGGGGGTTCACGTACTCCTGGATGTGCCGAGTCAGGTAGCCCCACAGCGAGTACGTCCTCTCCGACAGCCTGCAGCCACACACAGACAGATGAAGCAGGGTTGTAAGACATGAACCTCACCAATACAGCCTGCAGCCACACACAGACAGATGAAGCAGGGTTGTAAGACACACAAACCTTACCAATCAGATTATGTCTGCACCAAATAAAAGTAAAAAGAAAAGAATTATTTTAACTCATTCAAGTCATGAGTAGTCTGGATGGCTGAAATGAGTAGTTTGGGCTCAAAATGTGAGTTTTATTAACAAAACCATCAAACAATGTTCACTGAAAATGAGTAATTAGAGCATTATTTTCAATTTTGAAGAGTAGTAGAGGTCCAAATTGAGTAGAATACTACTCGAAAAGAGTAGAGTAAACAGGTCTGCAGCACAAACTCTCACCTGAGATCCAGGCGGTCCTTCTCGCAGCACAAACTCTCACCTGAGATCCAGGTGGTCCTTCTCGCAGTACAAACTCTCACCTGAGATCCAGGCTGTCCTTCTCGCAGCACAAACTCTCACCTGAGATCCAGGCGGTCCTTCTCGCAGTTGCCAATGAAGGTGCCGAACTGGCAGGAGTAGGCATGGTCGAAGATGGTGAGGAGGAAGCGCTCGTTGAACTGGAAGGCGCAGGGGAACTGCTGGGTCAGCTGCCACACGCACTCCAGGAACTGGGCGAACACCGGGGACACCTCCTTGGCCTCCACGCTGTCCAGGTAGCCGCACCGGTCAGTGAACTTGTGGCCGAACGACAGCCACTCCTTCTCTATCAACACCTGCAAAGCACAGGGTAAGCACAGAACTTTAACTCTTCTAGAACCATGGGCGAATATATTTGCCCAAGACATCACTCTACACTCCCACCAAATGCAAAGACATTCACTTCTAAGCACCCTGCCATGTTTGTTTTTAGAGCTTTTGTCACTTTTTTTTGGTCTGTTAAAGCAATGCATGCACACTCGGAAAAATAGTTACTCCTCTCTTGTCGGTTGAGATGCAATGGACAACCAAGAATGTACAAAAATACATAGCGCTATAAGCGTTAAAGTACATGGTATAGTTAATTTGAGAATCCAGAATTTGTGACTGAATGACAGACACTCTTTCTCTATCAGCACCTGCAAAGGGCTGGATAAGGAAAGATTTTACCATAAACAAGAGTACTGATTTGTGACTGAGCGACAGCCACTATTTCTGCAATGTACATGCAAAGCACAGGATATGGATAGTGCTTAAATATATGTGATGCAGCACAGGAAAACAAGGCTAATGTCGTAAATGATCACTTTTGACTTATTCATATTTTCAGAAAGGCCAGAGACAACAGATTAACAGGCAAAAAACAGAATTCATCTATCTCTAATAGTTTATTTTTAACAATTTTTCAATCAAATCTCTCTCTTTCTCTTGTGGCTGCCCGACTTTAGCCTCCTTTTCCTGTGCTGCATCACATATAGTTAAGCCACTCTGACAAACACAGTCAAATCTCTATTTTAAGACTTCCAAAAAGTCATGAAAAATGTGTCATAAATTGGAAGGGTCTTATAACGGAGGTTGGTTTCATACATACATTTTCGTAGGATGAGAGGAGGTCTTTTAATAGAGGGTCTTATAATAGAGGTTTGACTGTACTGGAAAAGAGAAACAGAGAAACTTACAGAAAGTCCATATTGACAGCAAAAATGGAAAAAAAAAAACCACCCAAAAACAAACAACCAAACACATCAATAAACACAAGACAAGTCTGCATAGCAATAACTAAAAGTAACCAAATGCATTTTACCCTTTCACCGCCAGCCATATTTCAGCCAAAATTTTCCATTAAATTTACCTGGGTAGAGAACAAAATCAATCTGAAGTATTGGGGATTCTTCTGTGACATAGGTGTTAAATTACTGTGGTGCTAAAAAGAGACTGGCAGTGAAAGGGTTAACACAACAATCGATCTTCCAACCTGGAATCCAGAAATGGTGCGGTAGTAAGGGTCCAGGATGAGACTGGACAGGGAACAGGTCTGCGCCGTCCTGTCCCAGCCGTCAGAGCAGTGAACCAGCACACTGATACCTTCAGATATCGCCTGAAACACCACACCAAAAACAATGCCTACCCACTTTCAATTTTCACGAACAAAAACCTTCAAAAGTTAAGAACAAACCACAAATTTCAGGAACATGGCAACAAAAAGTAACTTACTACCGTACTTTACGGACTATAAGGCGCACCTGATTATGAGGCGCACCCTCCAAATTTGACTAAAAATAAAGATTTTGTTACTCTGTTTCCTTACTATATCATCAATCGCATTATAAGGTGCAGGGATCTCAGTCTGAGGAAAAAAGTATCGCCTTAGAGTCCATAAAATACGGTAGTTAGTATCAGCGGTGTCTTCCTCTTGCTATGCTGAGTAACAAAAGGCAAAGTTCACAAAATGTAAGAAAGTTTGATCTTTTGTTTTCTTCCCTAGCACGGCGTCCTTTTGCATGCTTGGGATCGCTTAACAGTTACTTTCTTTTCCTGGGCAGAAATAAAAACTGTCTGTTTTTTTGGCTATTTGATGCCATCTTTGAATGGTTAGTAAAGACAGGAAGTGACATCAGCCAATCAAAAGCTTCTTAATGGCTACAGTCCACAATTTTAGCTGTCACAACTTTCAGTATTTGGGGATTTTTCATGTGCCAAAACAGGCAGCTGAAAATTGTATTTTTGTAGTGCGATCGATTTTGATAATTATTTTTTCTTGGCCAAATACGGGCCTACCCTCCATGACAGTAGGCATCACTGCCACAGTTTTGACAGTACTATATTCAGTGAACCAGCACACTCATCCTTTCATTAAGGCCTGAGACACCGCATCATACTCCATTTAGACAGCACTGAAGCAGGTACCTTCACCAAGGGAAAACATTCAGGCCACAAATTAAATACAGTACACCTAAATTTCAAATTGAATGTTTTATAATCTACCTCAGTATCTATCTTTGTATCAATTTACATGAACCATTTCCCACGTGCTGATGCAGCAATGACATGCCCCCAAGTGCTTGGATTAAACAAGGACTTTCATTTACTCCAAAAGCAAAAAAATAACTTCCAGGAAAATGTTGAAATCTGATACTATTATGCAGAGTCAGGTATGGTCAGAGTAATGAACTTTCCCCTTTGCCTCAGATCAGGTGCTCTGGGGTAGCATGGATGCAAAAAGCTTTGATATGCACAAGAAAGAGAAAACATTCTTACATTGGCGATGAAGACTGACGTGTCCAAAATGGAGGAGATGTGTTTGAGCCAGGCGCTTCCCTCCAGCCCAGACAGGAACGCAGTCATGGAGGGGTTCTTCAGCTCACACACTGCACACAGACAACGCGCAGAATAAGGCTTTGTGCACATTACACGCAGAGTTGCGTAAGCACAAGCATGATCACGTCACGCCACTTCTGAAGGAGCTCCATTGGCTCCCTGTGCAGTCCTGCCTTCAGTATAAGCTAGCTGTCCTATCCTTCCGTCACTTTGAACAGACCCTTCCGCCTTACCTCTCCAGTGCTCTTCACACCTACACTCCTTCCCGCTTACTCAGGTCCTCAATCACAAAACTTCTGAAAGTTCCAAAAACAAATCTAAAATCATTTGGTGACCGCAGTTTCAGTTTCAGTGCCCCTGCTGTTTGGAATTCCCTCCCAGCCGATCTCCACCATGAACCAACTATCTCTAGTTTCAAAGCTAAACTCAAGACTCACTACTTTCAAAGCTCATTCGGTTTGCAAATTTTTCCTTCTTGATCTTGTACCTGGGTGAATGATTGGGTAATAATGTTTTGTGTGACTGCGGGTGTATCAGTGAATGGAAGCGCCTTGAGTGTAAAATAATTATAGAAAGGCGCTATAGAAATGCTATCAATTATTTATTTATTATTAAACCTCGTGTGCTTATCCGCAAATAAGTAAAAGAAAGTAAGAATGGATGGGATGAAACACATGCGCTTATTTTTCCTTTACTTATTTGTGGATAAGCGCATGAGGTTTCCGCGTGTAATGTGCACAAAGCCTTAACGTGAGAACCTCTGATAAGCTATCTTGATATTACAACACTATAAACTGTTCATTTAGTGGAAAAGAATTTTACAGGCATAAGAATCATGTAAAAAAGTGTAAAAAAATAGCAAGTCAGGCAAATTTAATCGCACAATAAAACAAAATTCAACAATCATATCAAGTACTTCAAAACACAAAGTGATAGAGAAAAACAAACCGAGCGGCAGACATAAATGAATTATAACAGATGTTTCGGTAAAGGTCAAGATGTGCCACCCCCCCCTACCTATCTCGGTGAATTCTATTTTTCCGTTATTGCCTTTCTTACCATACATAAAGCTGTATTTTAGGAACATTTTTAGCTAATAACCTTTTTCGAATACTAACCCTAACCCTAACCCTAGCCCTAACCCTAACCCTACCCCCCACCCTATAAGACGGAAAAACGCAACGAACCACAACTGTGACAAATCGCGGTGTACTGCAGTACATAGTGGGGGGTAGGGTTAGGTTTAGGGCTAGGGTTAGGGTTAGGGTTAGTATTCCAAAAAGGTTATTAGCTCAATATGTTCCTAAAATACAGCCTTATGTATGGTAAGAAAGGCAAAAACGGAAAAATAGAATTAACCGAGAAATGCAGGGGGGTGGCACATCTTTACCTTTGCCGATGTTTCAATGATCTCAGTCCAGGAGATAATAGACAGGTGAAGACAGACGAGGCAAAGTAAAACAAAATCATAAAAATCAACTTTGCTCTAAATGGAAACGGAGCGTGAACAGCAAGTAAAATTGAAATGTGTACCTTCCACTAGTTTTTGCAGACTGCTTCTCATGACGTGGATGTTTTCAATGCCCAGAAACTTGAACTTCATGTTGGAGTAGAAGCTTTCATTTTCATAGCCCTTCCCTTGGGCTTTGTTCACCATGGCGTTAATCTGTGGGTGGAAAAAAATGCATGCATTCAGATTACACGTACATGAGTGTACATGCACACAGACTCAAAAGTTGAGAGAAACACATGCATGTAATGTGTGACTACATACATAATTATTATGTGCATGTACACACACACACACACACACACACACACACACACACACACGCTGGAGTTGGGGTTGGCCACACACAGACACACACATTACCCACCGTGGCTGAGTGGTTAGAATCGCAGCTCATAATCCAACACATTTGCGCAAATGCGGGTGGTGGGGTTGAATCCTGTTCGGTCTGTGGCATTGTGCCCTTGAGAAAGACACTTTATTCCTTTTCTTTCATACTTTATTCCTGTTTGCACACTCCACCCAGGTGTAAATGTGTACACTAACGTCAGTTGGGGACAAATCCTTTAAATAAGACTTAAAACCTAGGCCCTGTGTACAAAATCTTGCATATATATGCAGAACCGGTGGGATGGATGACATGCACTCCCGTAGCATGCAAAAGTGGTGTTGTCCTAGTGGCGACATGCTGTCCATGTGGGAGCAGCCTGAATTTCACAGCGACAGCCTGTGTGACTAAAAAGTCATACTACCGTATTTTCCGGACTATAAGGCGCATCTTTGTATAAGACGCACCCCCCAAAATGTACTCAAATTTCAGATTTTGTTACTGTATTTTCTTACTATATTGTCAGTCACATTATAAGACGCAGGGGTCTCAGTCTGGGGGAAAAAAGTATCGCCTTACAGTCCGAAAAATACGGTAATACACTGGAATCTCCCTTTTTAAGACCTCGAAAAAATCATCCAAAATAAGGTCTGAAGTGGAAGGGAGTTGCATAAGGGAGGTAATTTTAATACTTATAAATAAGGGCAATCAATGTCTCAGAGAAACCGTCCATAAGGGTCTCTGACCGATTGGACGCTAATCTCACCTTCTCTATCAATACAGATCAGAGGGGGGAAGAAGCAAAACAAAAAGCTCAGCATATGTCAATGTTTCAGCACTATCTGTCTCAGAGAAGCACGGGAGGGGGTCTTATGAGGGGAGTCTCACAAGGGAGGCTCCAGTGTACTAACACTAACCTTAGGCCTGGTGTCCACGACTGTACATGGACTTTGGGGTTGGCCCTCAGGATGGAGTCTCACAAGGGAGGTTGAACTGTACTAACACTAACCTTGGGCCTGGTGTCCACGACGTACATAGACTTGGAGTTGGGGTTGGCCCTCAGGATGGAGTCTCACAAGGGAGGTTGAACTGTACTAACACTAACCTTGGGCCTGGTGTCCACGACGTACATGGACTTGGAGTTGGGGTTGGCCTTCAGGATGGCCTCCAGCATCTGCTCGTCCTCCACGCAGCGTGCGCTGAACCCTGCCAGGGGCTGACTGCACCGCGTCACCGCAGCCTGGCCAAACAGGAAACACACACACTGGGCTTCAAGTTCAAATCCTCCCCCCGAAGACGGAGTGTGGCTGCCCACGTGGCGGGTGTAATCAAAAACGGTCACACACGTAATGTTCTCATCCCTACCTGATGCATAGTGTTCAAGTGCTTCGGCTGTTGTGATGATCCCTGGAGTCTTTTAGCCAGGGTACAGAACGCACACTGGGCTTCAAGTCCAAATCCTCCCCCCGAAGACGGAGCGTGGCTGCCCACGTGGCGGGGCAATCAAAAACGGTCACACACATAATGTTCTACTTCTCATCCCTACCTAGCTGATTCTTTTGTACCATAGTGTTCAAGTGTTTTCGGCTGTTGCGATGATCCCTGGAGTCTTTTAGCCAGGGTACAGAACACACACTGGGCTTCAAGTCCAAATCCTCCCCCGAAGACGGAGTGTGGTTGCCCACGTGGTAGGGTAATCAAAAACGGTCACACACATAATGTTCTCATCCCTACCTAGCTGATGCATTTGTACCATAGTGTTCAAGTCCTTCGGCTGTTGGGATGATCCCTGGAGTCTTTTAGCCAGGGTACAGAACACACACTGGGATTCAAGTCCAAATCCCCCCCGAAGACGGAGTGTGGCTGCCCATGTGGCGGGGTAATCAAAAATGATCACACACGTAGTGTTCTCATCCCTAGCTGCTGATGCATTTGTACCATAGTGTTCAAGTGCTTCGGCTGTTGCGATGATCCCTGGAGTCTTTTAGCCAGGGTATGTCAACAACAACAACAACAAAATCCAATATACATGTACTTTATTATCTAAAAACCCCAGAGAAATTCACTTCAGGTGCAACAACATAACAGAAACACGACAATACTGAAAAACATCAAAGCATTTGAAATGCAATTATAGAAATGAATACTTTTTTTTGATCAATATTTTGAAAATAAATTTCACTGTTCAGTCAGACTTTTATATGTATCTTATCTCTTCTTCTTTTTTTATATACCTGTCTTCCGAGCTATACACTGGCGATGTTGCTTCCACGCTGCTCATCTTGAGTTCCAACTCGCAGCCACACCCTAGTTTTGTCAGGTTGCAGAATTCGAAATCATCAGTGCAAGGGGAGCAAATCTATGTTAAGTTGTCAAGAGGCAACCCACCAGAGTAGACACTGCACAGCTGTTGAGTCAGTTGAGACTTAGTTTATGTAAGATATGCATACAGGCTACTAATGTTTTTCTTGGCATTTATGTATGCAGGACAATTAACCCATTTCTTACTGTTTTCTAAAGTGCGCAATTAAATAAAGTACAATATCGCTGAAAGCAAGAAATAAAGATACCTTAACCCCATGACTGCCATATAACGTATCACGAACTGACTTGATGACGTCACTGATGACGTCATCAGATGAAGAGGGAATAACTCTGATATGCTGGCTTTGGCTCTGACACAGTCAAGAGAGTTATATCCCTAGAACATTTTGCTAGATTGGCTCTATCAGTTGTCTTTTTCATGGCATGATTTGTACAATGATTTTTTCTTTAATTTACTCTGGCAGTCAAGCGGGTTTAAGACACCTACCAAAAAGCAGAATGGAAATGAATTAACAAATTCATGGACTATAAAATTAAAAAAAGCGCTTTGTGTTATAAGATGCATCCCTCACACATTAACCCTCTCAAGACTGCAGAACCGAAATCCGCCCGATTTATTTCCCTTCCCTGGTGCCCGATGACGCCGATTGCGCCCGCTGAACGCCAAGTCTAGTAGTTTCACTTTCACTTTCTCCCTACCCACAATGCAATATACTAGGTTAGTTCTTCCTATTCCTGACACTCACTGATCCATTTTTGGTCTTTACAGCAAGGGAAAGCACCCAATAGTCTTTTTGAACGGATTTTTCGAAGTGACCCCAAATTTTTTTCTTCTTTCCACGTGATGTGTGCAGTATTGACTCGGCGCGATGCTCGGAGCGCCATTACGGATTTTTTCTTCTAATTCATGGTTTGTTGTGTGACATTGTGTTAGCTTTCGAATGAAAATATCATCATTGCTATTCAATATGCATCTTTCAGAAATGAAATGTGAGTTAGACTGTATTCTGGGTGATTTTTTTAATGAAAAAATTTGGTGTGACGTTCAGAGTTAATGCCCTTGTCTCAGGGACTGGGATCGATTCTCGGTTCGAATGGTCAGTAGTCATTGGGTTAAACAAAAATCTGATTCTGTATAAAAACAAACAAACCGTTACTTAGTATGCTCTTAGTTGTGTCATAAAGCGCAGGGGTCTCAGTCAGGAAGGAAAAAAAGTATGGCCTTATAGTGTGTAAAATAGGGTACCTGGTTTTCCCTGTGCAGGTAGGACAGAACGGGCAGGCGGCCACGGCTGCGGAACTTGGAGCTGCCCACCAACACAGGGGTCGAAGCGCAGGCCGGCACATACAGCAGGCTGGGGTATGTATCACAGAGCTGAGAGAGAGAAAAAACAGATGGTATAAAGATGGCATGCTACTTGGAGCTGCCCACCAACACAGGGGTCGAAGCGCAGGCCGGCACATACAGCAGGCTGGGGTATGTATCACAGAGCTGAGAGAGAGAAAAAAAAGAGGATATTCTTCTTCTTCTTCTTCTGCGTTCCCAGTACAGTGGAACATCCCTTATAAGACCTCCCATTATAAGACTCCCTCCCATATAAGACCTACTTCTCTGAGACACTGCCCTTCTTTGAAAGTATTAAAATTACCTCCCTTATAAGACCCCTCCCTTATAAGACCTTATTTCGGATGATTTTTGGAGGTGGTTTAAATAAGTTTTTATTAAGTTCAACAGGACATATACATAAATACATTAACGAACGAATGAGCAACAAGCTTCGAGCTTATAGCATGCTCACTATCAACATGAATTTTTGGAGGTCTTATAATGGGGGTTCCACTGTAATGGGTAAGGAACGTATGTGTCCATTTTTCAGATTTCACCGGTCTCCCAGCTGCGCACAGCCGACACATTCCAATTTCGGAGGAGCTCAAAGGAGAAAAATTATTTGGAAGATGGTATAAAGATGGTATGCTATGAGCAGAAAGCTTGCAAAAATAAAATCTCAACTTTGATCACCAAACCCAAACCCTGGTGAGTTCAAACTACCATTTTCTTCTCTCAGGAGTAATTAAACTTTTTAAAATGTGTCTTTCTTGCACTATGAACGTTTTGCGGTTTAAACAACCTGTGGCTATCAACCACTTTCTCCATTCCTTAAAAACAAAAACAAACGACAAGGATCATAACAACAACAACAACAAAACTGTAACACTGAATGAAGATTCATCCTGCTGGTTTTAAATCAAATCATATTGTTTTCTGCCTTTTGAATACTTCAAAACCATAAAGACGCAGAGAAAGCATGCATAGATTAGCTGAAAGCGATTTCCTACTTTGGATACACCTCATGTATTGGACATTCAAGTGACAAACAATATCATGCCATCTTTAACCCTTTCACTGCCAATGTCGCATTTATGCACCACACTCAATGGTTTAACACCCATGTCACAAAAAGGCATCAAATCAGGTCCTGTTATCTGAAGACCCTATGTTCTTAATTTTGGGAGGTAAGGATTGGCCTAATGTTGTACATCCCACAGAGGAATTCATAACATTGCAGACACATTTTTTTCTCCACCCAATTCAGTTTAATGGGTTTTTTTTGCTGAAAACGGCTGGCGGCGAAAGGGTTAAAACAATGCTCAGGGCCTGTATTCACGTTGAGATAGCATGAGACTTAGCATGATGCTAACTTAGAAGCTCTTCCAATGTCCTATAGGATTTAATAGGACTTTTGGAAGAGCTTCTAAGTTAGCATGATGCTAAGTCTCATGCTATCTCAACGTGAATACAGGCCCTGGGTGTTTGTGAAACCCCCAAAAAACAACTGACCTCATATGTTTTGTTGAGACTGGCGAGCACCCAATTATCAGAGGGTGCCCCCATGCGTAGATATTCCGACTGGATGTCGTAGAAGTCCCAGCCGTAGGAGCGGCTCCAGTCGTCAATGGCAGTGAAGTGGAATGCGTACAGATTCTCTATGTTACCTGTAACAATGACTGGAGTGGAACAACCTTGGACTTAACAGATTATCTATGCTGCCTGTAACAATGAGTGGATTGGAACAACCTTGGACTTAACAGATTATCTATGCTGCCTGTAACAATAAGTGGCACTAGTGGAACAACCTTGGACTTAAAGACCCACCACGTCACGTGTCAAAATCACAGTTTTCGCGTGTTTTCCCTCTTATAGCTGGGAGGAAATCTTAAGAAATCTTCCTAGCATAAGAGGGAAATTGTGACACATGACGTGGGGGGTCTTTAACAGATTATCTATGCTGCCTGTAACAATGAGTGGATTGGAACAACCATGGACTTAACAGATTATCTATGCTGCCTGTAACAATGAGTGGATTGGAACAACCTTGGACTTAACAACAGATTATCTATGCTACCTGTAACAATGAGTGGATTGGAACAACCTACAGATTATCTATGCTGCCTGTAACAATGACTGGAGTGGAACAACCTTGGACTTAACAGATTATCTATGCTACCTGTAACAATGAGTGGATTGGAACAACCTTGGACTTAACAGATTCTCTATGTTGCCTGTAACAATGACTGGAGTGGAACAACCTTGGACTTAACAGTACAATGTGAATGCATACAGATTCTCTATGTTATGTTGCCTGTAACAATGACTGGAGTGGAACATCATCAGACTTAACAGTACAATGTGAATGCATGTACAGATTCTCTATGTTACCTGTAGCATACAGATTCTCTATGTTACCTGTAGCATACAGATTATCTATGTTACCTGTAGCATACAGATTCTCTATGTTACCTGTAGCATACAGATTCTCTGTGTTACCTGTAACAATGACTGGATTGGAACAACCTTGGACTTAACAGAACAATGTGAATGTATGTACAGATTCTCTATGTTACCTGTAGCATACAGATTCTCTATGTTACCTGTAACAATGACTGGATTGGAACAACCTTGGACTTAACAGTATAGTGTGAATGTATGTACAGATTCTCTATGTTACCTGTAGCATACAGATTCTCTATGTTACCTGTAACAATGACTGGAAAAAAGCTGGAAAAACTGATTGCTTCTTTATTTTATTTTATTTTATTTTAATCCTGTTGTTTATAACGGGCTACTTTTATTATGTTTGTGCTTGTTTCACTATATGTTGATGGGATGAAAGAGTGAGTGAAAGCAGGAATTGTGGAATGAATGAAGAGAAGGAATAAAAATTATTGAATAAAAAAAACACCCAATGACTGGATTGGAACAACCTTGGACTCAACAGTACAATGTGAATGTATGAACAGATTCTCTATGTTGCCTGTACCAATGACTGGAATGGAACTTCAGACTTAACAGATTCTCTATGTTGCCTGTAACAATGACTGGAGTGGAAGAATCTTGGACTTTACAGTATAATGTGAATGTATATACAGATTCTCTATGTTACCTGTAACAATGACTGGATTGGAACTTCAGACTTAACAGATTCGCTTTGTTACCTGTAACAATGAGTGGATTGGAAGAACCTGGGACTTAACAGAACAATGTGAATGCATACAGATTCTCTTTGTTACCTGTAGCATACAGATTCTCTATGTTGCCTGTAACAATGACTGGATTGGAACAACCTTGGATTAACAGATTATCTATGTTGCCTGTAACAATGACCGGATTGGAACAACCTTGGACTTAATAGTACAACATGAATGCATAGACTCTGTACGTTACCTGAAACAATAACTAGATTGGGGGAACTTGTTGACTTAACTACACAGTCCATGTGAGAGCATACAGATATCGGGTACTCGTTGTTACCATAGCTTGGGATCACTTCTGGTTAAATTGCACAATGTGAATACAACATTCAGGCTCTCTATTTCACCAGAAACTGTGGTTGGATTGGGATAATCTTTTAGTTTATTATCAAGCAGCAAATATGGTGAAAATATCTTAA
This sequence comes from Phymorhynchus buccinoides, assembly GCA_017654935.2. Classification (NCBI taxonomy): domain Eukaryota; kingdom Metazoa; phylum Mollusca; class Gastropoda; order Neogastropoda; family Raphitomidae; genus Phymorhynchus; species Phymorhynchus buccinoides. The sequence continues at coordinate 26,220,440 of CM065692.1, forward strand.
AAGACAATGAAATCAGGATTTATTAATTTTGACCCAAATGTACTGTTTACAAGGGAATCAAATGTTGGGCGTTCAAATAAAATGTTCAAATTTTCAAAAATATTTCAGAATTACACATTTTTAAAAATTTGTTTTTGCTTTTCTGTGTTCAAGAACAAACATGAACTCTGAGTTCAAAATCTTTGTCAGTATTTTCCGAATTAAAAAGAAAAAAGCAGCTCACACGTATATCGCCTCCACAAATAATATCTTAGAAAAAACCCAACCCAGTCAGTCACTCAGTCATTACCATTAAACTGTTTGATATTGTTGTCTTAATATCAAAGACTCCTTAGGGATTTTTTTCATAACTATCAATGGCAAATCAAAGATATTTCATATAACTCAGGAATTGACAATGCACAAATAGCTTAAACAATATCATCTACATCTGCCGGAAAATTGGTGTACCTATTTTTGTTAAGTACATACTTGATTTTTCAATCTGTACATGTGACCTAAATACTGTATCATAATTAGTAACCAGACATTGACTGAAAGATTCTTTCCATCTAACTGTTGATGGATGGTCTTCATCCTACGGGACTGATGAAGTCCCGTAGGATGAAGACCATCCATCAACAGTTCCATATGTCAACGGGTTCAGGATGTGGGGTGGGTACGAAGATGACTGACGAGTCCGATGCAGGCCTTGAAGGTTTTGTGACAGTGGGGACAGGAAATAAAGTTGAGGGGATCAGAGTGTTGGGGTTGGATAACTGCTGTTTTGGGCGCTTCTCGATGTGGCTGAGCTGCCTCAATGAAGTTATAAAAAGAGAGGAAGACTCACTTGTGACAGTGGGGACAGGAAATAGAGTTGAGGGGATCAGTGTTGGGCTTGGAGAACTGCTGCTGCTCGTGCGAGTTTTGCACGCTTCTCGATGTGGCTGAGCTGCCTCAATGAAGTTATGAAAAGAGAGGAAGACTCACTTGTGACAGTGGGGACAGGAAATAGAGTTGAGGGGGTCAGTGTTGGGGTTTCAAGAACTGTTGCTGCTCGTGCGAGTTTTGCACGCTTCTCGATGTGGCTGAGCTGCCTCAATGAAGTTATGAAAAGAGAGGAAGACTCACTTGTGACAGTGGGGACAGGAAATAGAGTTGAGGGGGTCAGTGTTGGGGTTTCAAGAACTGTTGCTGCTCGTGCGAGTTTTGCGCGCTTCTCAACGTGCCTGAGCTGCCTCAATGAAGTCATAAAGAGAGAGGGAGACTCACTTGTGACAGTGGGGACAGGAAAGTTGAGGGGATTAGTGTTGGGGTTTGGAGAAACTGCTGCTGTTCGTGCGAGTTTTGCGCGCTTCTCGATGTGCCTGAGCTGCCTCAATGAAGTCATAAAGAGAGAGGGAGACTCACTTGTGACAGTGGGGATAGGAAATACAGTCAGTGGGGACAGGAAATAGAGTTGAGGGGGTCAGTGTTGGGGTTTCAAGAACTGTTGCTGCTCGTGCTAGTTTTGCGCGCTTCTCAACGTGCCTGAGCTGCCTCAATGAAGTCATAAAGAGAGAGGGAGACTCACTTGTGACAGTGGGGACAGGTAAGTTGAGGGGATCAGAGTGTTGGGGTTTGGAGAACTGCTGCTGCTCGTGCGAGTTTTGCGCGCTTCTCAACGTGCCTGAGCTGCCTCAATGAAGTCATAAAGAGAGAGGGAGACTCACTTGTGACAGTGGGGACAGGTAAGTTGAGGGGATCAGAGTGTTGGGGTTGGAGAAACTGCTGCTGCTCGTGAGTTTTGTGTGCTTCTCGACGTGCCTGAGCTGCCTCAATGAAGTGATAAAGAGAGAGGGAGACTCACTAGGTCTGGAGAACTCCAGGAGGGACTGGTACATGTCCTGGCAGTCCCTCTCCCGGGGAATGATGAAGGTGACGCACATGAAGTTCTTGCAGCGCACCAGCAGTGGGGACCCGCCCGTGGTCAGGGGCTGCTTCTCCACCTGGCTGATGTGCATGTGAAGAATCTAGGGGAAAACAAACAAACACACACACACAAATAATAAACAGGCTTTAAAATGTCAGCAAGCAGAGAGAGAGAGAGAGAAGGGGGGGGGGGGTGAGACAGAGGGGGGGGGAGGGAGGGATAGAGGGAGAGGGAGGGTGAGAGAGGGAGAGAGAGGGGGAGGGGGAGAGATAGAGAGAGAGAGAGAGAGAGAGAGAGAGAGAAAGAGAGAGAGAGAGAGAATGTGTGTATGTGTGTGTGTGTGTGTGTGTGCCGTGCGTGTGTGTGTGCGTGCGTTGCGTGCCGTGCGTGCGTGCGTGTGTGTGTGTGTGTGTGAGTGATGTTTCTTATGGCTTTTTTTTAGTCCTCAGGAGATGAATCGTGTGGAGAATACTGTTCATCATATATTCCTGAATAAATATGTTAAGATTGGTGCACCCGAACACGGAATCTGGTATTTACACAGATATTTTCCAGCAGTCCTAATGCATCCCTCTTTTAATTAAGTTCTAGCATATTCTGTATAATTCTAACATATGCAACACATACAGGATTTAGATTTTTTAAAAAGTCTTTAGATACTGTTTCCATAAAATGTTAGAAGTTTCCACGTTGGATCAATAATTATATTTCAAACCAATGGTTAATATTGGATAGGTAACAAACAGTGATGTTAGATAATACTGAAAAAGCGAGATCTCTCTCTCTCTCTCCTTCTCTCTCTCTCTCTCTCTCTCATACCCTTATAATGCCAAAGTACATTTTTAGGTCACTGGTACTAAAGTCAGCGATACCAGATCAAGGCAAAGGCGGGAAACAGCCAAGCTTAACATTAACACTAAAACCAATAGAGGCAAAAGACAGCTCTAGTGTCTCCTTGGAAAAGCACAGCCCTTAGATTAGAACTTGAATGTCCTCCTAATCTCACTGTGTCTCACACCCAAGCATCCTAACATGATCACGACAAGAAGTTCCTTTGAGACACCCAACCTTTGGGATTTACTCTCCAGAACTCCTCCGAAAGGCGGAGTGTGGCTGCTCACGTGGCGGGGTAATCAAAAACGGTCACACACACACGTAATGTTCTCATCCCTAGCTGGTGCATTTGTACCATAGTGTTCAAGTGGACATATATTAAACACAAGTGCTCCACCACTACTGGAGTCCCAGCTCTGAAGTCCAGTGGTAAACTCATCACTCACCACAAGGAGAAAACCGAAGTTTTGAATAACCAATTCTCTTCCGCTTTCAGTGACGGCAAAACCTACTCAGAGGCAGAGTTTAAAAACAAGTGCACAATGCCAAATACCAGCAAAGACTTCCCTTCCATGGACATCGTCATCAACACTGCGGGCGTAGAAAAGTTTCTGGCCAACTTGAACCCCTCCAAAGCAGCTGGCCCAGACTGCATTGCTCCTCGCGTTCTGAAAGAACTGTCCAAGGAAGTTCGCCCCCACGTCTCTTAACACTGGCAGACACCAAGAAGTACCCCTAGGAGACTAGAGGAGAATCGAGCTGGTGACCCTAACTCGTCTTCACACACACACAAAAAGGGAGAACACTACAAGGCTTCCAACTACAGGCCCATCTCCCTCACCAGCGTTCCCTCCAAAGTTCTGGAGCACATCCTTGTGAGCAGCATCATGAACCATCTTGCTTCGCCATGCGACTAATGGCCCCCAAAATCAATATATCCAGTCAGCAACACGGCTTTCGCAAATACCGTTCCTGCAAGACTCAGCTACTCAAATTCGTCGACGAAGTCTCAGCAGCCATGGAAAATGGGACAGCGACTGACGTCATCATCATGGATTTCGAGAAAGCCTTTGACCGAGTGAACCATAGCCTGCTGACTCACAAACTTGACCACCACGGGATCCGAGGAAACACCAACAGCTGGATAGCGAATTTCCTTCGTGATCGCAAGCAAGCCGTTGTGGTCGATGGAGCCCAGTTCCGCCACGTGCGAGTGAAATCCGGCGTGCCCCAAGGGACTGTCCTGGGACCTTGTCTTTTTCTCACCTGTATTAACGACTTACCATCCAAGATCTCATCCCCATCTCGATTATTTGCTGACGGCACAGCTGTGTACCGATTCATCACCTTCAGCGACGACCCGACCAAACTCCAAGAGGACCTCAGGAACCTGGAAGACTGGGAAAGAGAATGGGACATGGCGCTCCACCCCGCCAAATGCAGTCAGCTGCCTTTGTCGAGAAGCAGAAAGCCACTGAATGCCACTACCAGCTACAGTCTCCATGATCACGCCCTTGAAAGAGTGTCCTCTGCGAAGTATCTGGGGGTCACCCTGCAAACTGATCTCTCCTGGGGAGCCCACATCGCACAGCCACTTGCGCCAAAGCCAACAGAACCCTCGGCTTCTTGAGGAGAAACCTGAAGGTATGCTCCACTGCTACCAAGGAGCTCGCATACAAGGCCATGGTCAGACCTGTCATGGAATATGCAAGCTCAGTTTGGGACCCTCACACTCGGTGGAGTGGTCCCAAATGAGACGTACATATTCCATGCCAGGTCGACCATGCCTTGTATGCGAGGCTCCTTGGGTAGCGTGGAGCATACCTTCAGGTTCTCCTCAAGAAAGCGAGGGTTCTGTTGGCTTTGGCACAAGTGGCTGTCGATGTGGGCTCCCCAGGAGAGGTCAGTTTGCAGGGTGACCCCCAGATACTTCGCAGACGGACCACCTCTTTCAAGGGCGTGATCATGGAGGACTGTAGCTGGTAGTGGCATTCAGTGCTTCTCCTGCTTCTCGACAAAGGCAGCGACTGCATTGGCGGGGTTGGAGCGCAGTCCATTCTCTTTCCCAGTCTTCCAGCTTCCTGAGGTACCTTAGAGTTTGGTCGGTCATCCGCTGCAGTGATGAATCTAGGTACACAGCTGTGCCGTCAGCCAAATAATCGAGAGGGATGGATCTGGGATGTAAGTCGTTAATGTAGTTGAGAAAGAGACAAAGGTACCAGGACAGGCCCATGGGGCACGCCGGATTTCACTCGCAAGTGGCAGGACTGGGCTCCATCGACCATAACGGCTTGCTTGCGATCACTAAGGAAATTTGCTATCCAGCTTTTGGTGTTTCCTCGGATCCCGTAGTGGTCTAGTTTGTGAGTCAGTAGGCTATGGTTCACTCGGTCAAAGGTTTTCTCAAAATCCATGATGATGACGTTAGTCGCTGTCCCATTTTCTATGGCTGCTGAGACTTCGTCGACGAATTTGAGTAGCTGAGTCTTGCAGGAACGGTATTTGCGAAAGCCGTGTTGCTGACTGGATATGATGCCATTTGACTCTAGATGGTTCATGATGCTGCTCACAAGGATGTGCTCCAGAACTTTGGAGGGAACGCTGGTGAGGGAGATGGGCCTGTAGTTGGAAGCCTTGTAGTGTTCTCCCTTTTTGAAGACAGGGGTCACCAGCGATTCTCTCTAGTCTCCAGGTACTTCGCCAGTGTTAAGAGACGGGGGGCGACTTCCTTGGACAGTTCTTTCAGAACGCGAGGAGCAATGCAGTCTGGGCCAGCTGCTTTGGAGGGGTTCAAGTTGGCCAGAAACTTTTCTACGCCCGCAGTGTTGATGACGATGTCCATGGAAGGGAAGTCTTTGCTGGTATTTGGCATTGTGCACTTGTTTTTAAACTCTGCCTCTGAGTAGGTTTTGCCGTCACTGAAAGCGGAAGAGAATTGGTTATTCAAAACTTCGGTTTTCTCCTTGTGGTGAGTGATGAGTTTACCACTGGACTTCAGAGCTGGGACTCCAGTAGTGGTGGAGCACTTGTGTTTAATATATGTCCACTTGAACACTATGGGTTACAAAGTGCAAACAGCTAGGGATGAGTTAACATTACATTATGTGTGTGACCGGTTTTTTTATTATCTCCGCCACGTGAGCAGCCACACTCCAGCTTTGGAGGAGTTCTGGAGAGTAAATCCCAAAGGTTGGGTGTCTCAAAGGAACTTCTTGTCGTGATCATGTTAGGATGCTTGGGTGTGAGACACAGTGAGATTAGGAGGACATTCAAGTTCTAATCTAAGGGCTGTGCTTTTCCAAGGAGACACTAGAGCTGTCTTTTGCCTCTATTGGTTTTAGTGTTAATGTTAAGCTTGGCTGTTTCCCGCCTTTGCCTTGATCTGGTATCGCTGACTTTAGTACCAGTGACCTAAAAATGTCCTTGGCATTATGAAAGGGTATGAAAGAGAGAGATAGAGAGAGAGAGAGAGAGAGAGAGAGAGAGAGAGAGAGGAGATCTCGCTTTTTTCAGTATTATCTAACATCACTGTTTGTTACCTATCCAATATTAACCATTGGTTTGAAATATAATTATTGATCCAAACGTTTGGAAAACTTTCTAACATTTGTATCGGAAACAGTATCTAAAGGACTTTAAAAAAAAAAAAAAAATCTAATGATCCTGTATGTGTTGCATATGTTAGAATTATACAGAATATGCTAGAACTTAATTAAAAGAGGGATGCATTAGGACTGCTGGAAAATATCTGTGTAAATACCAGATTCCGTGTCTAGGCACCGCTGCGTTTGCACCAATCTTTCTTAACATTTATTTTATATCAGTGACGGAATAATATATCGATGAACCAGGTTATTTCTCCAACACCGATTTCATCTATCTCTGAGATCAAAGACTCTAAAAAAAAAAAGAAACAAAAAAGCCATAAGAAGAAAACATCCACTCACACACACACACAAACGCAACGCACGTCTACGCACCTACGCACGCACACACGCACGCACACACAACCACCACACACACATTACCACACATTCTCTCTCTCATCTCTTTCTCTCTTCTCTCTCTCTACTCCTCTCTCTATCTCTCCCCTCCCCCTCTCTCTCATCTCTCCCTCTCCCCCCTATCTTCCCTTTCCCCCCCCCCCTCTGTCTCACCCCCCCCCCCCCCCCCCCACCCCTCTCTCTCTCTCTCTCTCTGCTTGCTGACATTTTTTAAAGCCTGTTTATATTTTGTGTGTGTGTGTTTGTTTGTTTTCCCCTAGATTCTTCAAAACATGCACATCAGCCAGGTGGAGAAGCAGCCCCTGACCACGGGCGGGTCCCCACTGCTGGTGCGCTGCAAGAACTTCATGTGCGTCACCTTCATCATTCCCCGGGAGAGGGACTGCCAGGACATGTACCAGTCCCTCCTGGAGTTCTCCAGACCTAGTGAGTCTCCCTCTCTCTTTATCACTTCATTGAGGCAGCTCAGGCACGTTGAGAAGCGCGCACAAACTAGCACGAGCAGCAGCAGTTTCTCCAACCCCAACACTCTGATCCCCTCAACTCTATTTCCTGTCCCCACTGTCACAAGTGAGTCTCCCTCTCTCTTTATGACTTCATTGAGGCAGCTCAGGCACATCGAGAAGCGCGCAAAACTCGCACGAGCAGCAGCAGTTTCTCCAAACCCCAACACTCTGATCCCCTCAACTTACCTGTCCCCACTGTCACAAGTGAGTCTCCCTCTCTCTTTATGACTTCATTGAGGCAGCTCAGGCACGTTGAGAAGCGCGCAAAACTAGCACGAGCAGCAACAGTTCTTGAAACCCCAACACTGACCCCCTCAACTCTATTTCCTGTCCCCACTGACTGTATTTCCTATCCCCACTGTCACAAGTGAGTCTCCCTCTCTCTTTATGACTTCATTGAGGCAGCTCAGGCACATCGAGAAGCGCGCAAAACTCGCACGAACAGCAGCAGTTTCTCCAAACCCCAACACTAATCCCCTCAACTTTCCTGTCCCCACTGTCACAAGTGAGTCTCCCTCTCTCTTTATGACTTCATTGAGGCAGCTCAGGCACGTTGAGAAGCGCGCAAAACTCGCACGAGCAGCAACAGTTCTTGAAACCCCAACACTGACCCCCTCAACTCTATTTCCTGTCCCCACTGTCACAAGTGAGTCTTCCTCTCTTTTCATAACTTCATTGAGGCAGCTCAGCCACATCGAGAAGCGTGCAAAACTCGCACGAGCAGCAACAGTTCTTGAAACCCCAACACTGACCCCCTCAACTCTATTTCCTGTCCCCACTGTCACAAGTGAGTCTTCCTCTCTTTTCATAACTTCATTGAGGCAGCTCAGCCACATCGAGAAGCGTGCAAAACTCGCACGAGCAGCAGCAGTTCTCCAAGCCCAACACTGATCCCCTCAACTCTATTTCCTGTCCCCACTGTCACAAGTGAGTCTTCCTCTCTTTTTATAACTTCATTGAGGCAGCTCAGCCACATCGAGAAGCGCCCAAAACAGCAGTTATCCAACCCCAACACTCTGATCCCCTCAACTTTATTTCCTGTCCCCACTGTCACAAAACCTTCAAGGCCTGCATCGGACTCGTCAGTCATCTACATACCCACCCCACATCCTGAACCCGTTGACATATGGAACTGTTGATGGATGGTCTTCATCCTACGGGACTTCATCAGTCCCGTAGGATGAAGACCATCCATCAACAGTTAGATGGAAAGAATCTTTCAGTCAATGTCTGGTTACTAATTATGATACAGTATTTAGGTCACATGTACAGATTGAAAAATCAAGTATGTACTTAACAAAAATAGGTACACCAATTTTCCGGCAGATGTAGATGATATTGTTTAAGCTATTTGTGCATTGTCAATTCCTGAGTTATATGAAATATCTTTGATTTGCCATTGATAGTTATGAAAAAAATCCCTAAGGAGTCTTTGATATTAAGACAACAATATCAAACAGTTTAATGGTAATGACTGAGTGACTGACTGGGTTGGGTTTTTTCTAAGATATTATTTGTGGAGGCGATATACGTGTGAGCTGCTTTTTTCTTTTTAATTCGGAAAATACTGACAAAGATTTTGAACTCAGAGTTCATGTTTGTTCTTGAACACAGAAAAGCAAAAACAAATTTTTAAAAATGTGTAATTCTGAAATATTTTTGAAAATTTGAACATTTTATTTGAACGCCCAACATTTGATTCCCTTGTAAACAGTACATTTGGGTCAAAATTAATAAATCCTGATTTCATTGTCTTTTAAGATATTTTCACCATATTTGCTGCTTGATAATAAACTAAAAGATTATCCCAATCCAACCACAGTTTCTGGTGAAATAGAGAGCCTGAATGTTGTATTCACATTGTGCAATTTAACCAGAAGTGATCCCAAGCTATGGTAACAACGAGTACCCGATATCTGTATGCTCTCACATGGACTGTGTAGTTAAGTCAACAAGTTCCCCCAATCTAGTTATTGTTTCAGGTAACGTACAGAGTCTATGCATTCATGTTGTACTATTAAGTCCAAGGTTGTTCCAATCCGGTCATTGTTACAGGCAACATAGATAATCTGTTAATCCAAGGTTGTTCCAATCCAGTCATTGTTACAGGCAACATAGAGAATCTGTATGCTACAGGTAACAAAGAGAATCTGTATGCATTCACATTGTTCTGTTAAGTCCCAGGTTCTTCCAATCCACTCATTGTTACAGGTAACAAAGCGAATCTGTTAAGTCTGAAGTTCCAATCCAGTCATTGTTACAGGTAACATAGAGAATCTGTATATACATTCACATTATACTGTAAAGTCCAAGATTCTTCCACTCCAGTCATTGTTACAGGCAACATAGAGAATCTGTTAAGTCTGAAGTTCCATTCCAGTCATTGGTACAGGCAACATAGAGAATCTGTTCATACATTCACATTGTACTGTTGAGTCCAAGGTTGTTCCAATCCAGTCATTGGGTGTTTGTTTTTATTCAATAACTTTTATTCCTTCTCTTCATTCATTCCACAATTCCTGCTTTCACTCACTCTTTCATCCCATCAACATATAGTGAAACAAGCACAAACATATAAAAGTAGCCCGTTATAAACAACAGGATTAAAATAAAATAAAATAAAATAAAGAAGCAATCAGTTTTTCCAGCTTTTTTCCAGTCATTGTTACAGGTAACATAGAGAATCTGTATTCTACAGGTAACATAGAGAATCTGTACATACATTCACATTGTACTGTTAAGTCTGATGATGTTCCACTCCAGTCATTGTTACAGGTAACATAGAGAATCTGTATGCTACAGGTAACATAGAGAATCTGTACATACATTCACATTGTACTGTTAAGTCCAAGGTTGTTCCAATCCAGTCATTGTTACAGGTAACACAGAGAATCTGTATGCTACAGGTAACATAGAGAATCTGTATGCTACAGGTAACATAGATAATCTGTATGCTACAGGTAACATAGAGAATCTGTATGCTACAGGTAACATAGAGAATCTGTACATGCATTCACATTGTACTGTTAAGTCTGATGATGTTCCACTCCAGTCATTGTTACAGGCAACATAACATAGAGAATCTGTATGCATTCACATGGTACTGTTAAGTCCAAGGTTGTTCCACTCCAGTCATTGTTACAGGCAACATAGAGAATCTGTTAAGTCCAAGGTTGTTCCAATCCACTCATTGTTACAGGTAGGCATAGATAATCTGTTAAGTCCAAGGTTGTTCCACTAGTGCCAGTCATTGTTACAGGCAGCATAGATAATCTGTAGGTTGTTCCAATCCACTCATTGTTACAGGTAGCATAGATAATCTGTTGTTAAGTCCAAGGTTGTTCCAATCCACTCATTGTTACAGGCAGCATAGATAATCTGTTAAGTCCATGGTTGTTCCAATCCACTCATTGTTACAGGCAGCATAGATAATCTGTTAAAGACCCCCCACGTCATGTGTCACAATTCCCTCTTATGCTAGGAAGATTTCTTAAGATTTCCTCCCAGCTATAAGAGGGAAAAACACGCGAAAACTGTGATTTTGACACGTGACGTGGTGGGTCTTTAAGTCCAAGGTTGTTCCACTAGTGCCACTTATTGTTACAGGCAGCATAGATAATCTGTTAAGTCCAAGGTTGTTCCAATCCACTCATTGTTACAGGCAGCATAGATAATCTGTTAAGTCCAAGGTTGTTCCACTCCAGTCATTGTTACAGGTAACATAGAGAATCTGTACGCATTCCACTTCACTGCCATTGACGACTGGAGCCGCTCCTACGGCTGGGACTTCTACGACATCCAGTCGGAATATCTACGCATGGGGGCACCCTCTGATAATTGGGTGCTCGCCAGTCTCAACAAAACATATGAGGTCAGTTGTTTTTTGGGGGTTTCACAAACACCCAGGGCCTGTATTCACGTTGAGATAGCATGAGACTTAGCATCATGCTAACTTAGAAGCTCTTCCAAAAGTCCTATTAAATCCTATAGGACATTGGAAGAGCTTCTAAGTTAGCATCATGCTAAGTCTCATGCTATCTCAACGTGAATACAGGCCCTGAGCATTGTTTTAAACCCTTTCGCCGCCAGCCGTTTTTCAGCAAAAAAAACCCATTAAACTGAATTGGGTGGAGAAAAAAAATGTGTCTGCAATGTTATGAATTCCTCTGTGACATGTACAACATTAGGCCTATCCTTACCTCCCAAAATTAAGAACATAGGGTATTTGGATAACAGGCCCTGATTTGATGCTTTTTAGTGACATGGGTGTTAAATCACTGTGGTGCTATAAATGCTACTTTGGCGGTGAAAGGGTTAAAGATGGCATGATATTGTTTGTCACTTGAATGTCCAATACATGAGGTGTATCCAAAGTAGGAAATCGCTTTCAGCTAATCTATGCATGCTTTCTCTGCGTCTTTATGGTTTTGAAGTATTCAAAAGGCAGAAAACAATATGATTTGATTTAAAACCAGCAGGATGAATCTTCATTCAGTGTTACAGTTTTGTTGTTGTTGTTGTTATGATCCTTGTCGTTTGTTTTTGTTTTTAAGGAATGGAGAAAGTGGTTGATAGCCACAGGTTGTTTAAACCGCAAAACGTTCATAGTGCAAGAAAGACACATTTTAAAAAGTTTAATTACTCCTGAGAGAAGAAAATGGTAGTTTGAACTCACCAGGGTTTGGGTTTGGTGATCAAAGTTGAGATTTTATTTTTGCAAGCTTTCTGCTCATAGCATACCATCTTTATACCATCTTCCAAATAATTTTTCTCCTTTGAGCTCCTCCGAAATTGGAATGTGTCGGCGCGTGTGCGCAGCTGGGAGACCGGTGAAATCTGAAAAATGGACACATACGTTCCTTACCCATTACAGTGGAACCCCCATTATAAGACCTCCAAAAATTCATGTTGATAGTGAGCATGCTATAAGCTCGAAGCTTGTTGCTCATTCGTTCGTTAATGTATTTATGTATATGTCCTGTTGAACTTAATAAAAACTTATTTAAACCACCTCCAAAAATCATCCGAAATAGGTCTTATAAGGGAGGGTCTTATAAGGGAGTAATTTTAATACTTTCAAAGAAGGGCAGTGTGTCTCAGAGAAGTAGGTCTTATATGGGAGGGAGTCTTATAATGGGAGGTCTTATAAGGGATGTTCCACTGTACTGGGAACGAGAAGAAGAAGAAGAAGAATATCCTCTTTTTTTTCTCTCTCTCAGCTCTGTGATACATACCCCAGCCTGCTGTATGTGCCGGCCTGCGCTTCGACCCCTGTGTTGGTGGGCAGCTCCAAGTAGCATGCCATCTTTATACCATCTGTTTTTTCTCTCTCTCAGCTCTGTGATACATACCCCAGCCTGCTGTATGTGCCGGCCTGCGCTTCGACCCCTGTGTTGGTGGGCAGCTCCAAGTTCCGCAGCCGTGGCCGCCTGCCCGTTCTGTCCTACCTGCACAGGGAAAACCAGGTACCCTATTTTACACACTATAAGGCCATACTTTTTTTCCTTCCTGACTGAGACCCCTGCGCTTTATGACACAACTAAGAGCATACTAAGTAACGGTTTGTTTGTTTTTATACAGAATCAGATTTTTGTTTAACCCAATGACTACTGACCATTCGAACCGAGAATCGATCCCAGTCCCTGAGACAAGGGCATTAACTCTGAACGTCACACCAAATTTTTTCATTAAAAAAATCACCCAGAATACAGTCTAACTCACATTTCATTTCTGAAAGATGCATATTGAATAGCAATGATGATATTTTCATTCGAAAGCTTACACAATGTCACACAATAAACCATGAATTAGAAGAAAAAATCCGTAATGGCGCTCCGAGCATCGCGCCGAGTCAATACTGCACACGTCACGTGGAAAGAAGAAAAAAATTTGGGGTCACTTCGAAAAATCCGTTCAAAAAGACTAGTGGGTGCTTTCCCTTGCTGTAAGAACCAAAAATGGACCAGTGAGAGTCAGGAAAAGGAAGAACTAACCTAGTATATTGCATTGTGGGTAGGGAGAAAGTGAAAGTGAAACTACTAGACCTGGCGTTCAGCGGGCGCAATCGGCGTCATCGGGCACCAGGGAAGAAAAAAAAATCGGGCGGATTTCGGTTCTGCAGTCTTGAGAGGGTTAATGTGTGAGGGATGCATCTTATAACACAAAGCGCTTTTTTTAATTTTATAGTCCATGAATTTGTTAATTCATTTCCATTCTGCTTTTTGGTAGGTGTCTTAAACCCGCTTGACTGCCAGAGAAAATTAAAGAAAAAAATCATTGGACAAATCATGCCATGAAAAAGACAACTGATAGAGCCAATCTAGCAAAATGTTCTAGGGATATAACTCTCTTGACTGTGTCAGAGCCAAAGCCAGCATTATCAGGGTTATTCCTCTTCATCTGATGACGTCATCAGTGACGTCATCAAGTCAGTACGTGATACTTTATATGGACAGTCATGGGGTTAAGGTATCTTTATTTCTTGCTTTCAGCGATATTGTACTTTATTTAATTGCGCACTTTAGAAAACAGTAAGAAATGGGTTAATTGTCCTGCATACATAAATGCCAAGAAAAACATTAGTAGCCTGTATGCATATCTTACATAAACTAAGTCTCAACTGACTCAACAGCTGTGCAGTGTCTACTCTGGTGGGTTGCCTCTTGACAACTTAACATAGATTTGCTCCCCTTGCACTGATGATTTCGAATTCTGCAACCTGACAAAACTAGGGTGTGGCTGCGAGTTGGAACTCAAGATGAGCAGCGTGGAAGCAACATCGCCAGTGTATAGCTCGGAAGACAGGTATATAAAAAAAGAAGAAGAGATAAGATACATATAAAAGTCTGACTGAACAGTGAAATTTATTTTCAAAATATTGATCAAAAAAAAGTATTCATTTCTATAATTGCATTTCAAATGCTTTGATGTTTTTCAGTATTGTCGTGTTTCTGTTATGTTGTTGCACCTGAAGTGAATTTCTCTGGGGTTTTTAGATAATAAAGTACATGTATATTGGATTTTGTTGTTGTTGTTGTTGACATACCCTGGCTAAAAGACTCCAGGGATCATCGCAACAGCCGAAGCACTTGGAACACTATGGTACAAATGCATCAGCTAGGAGGGATGAGAACATTACGTGTGTGATCATTTTTGATTACCCCGCCGCATGGGCAGCCACGCTCCGTCTTCGGGGGGGGATTTCGGACTTGAATCCCAGTGTGTGTTGTCTGTACCCTGGCTAAAAGACTCCAGGGATCATCGCAACAGCCGAAGGACTTGAACACTATGGTACAAATGCATCAGCTAGGTAGGGATGAGAACATTATGTGTGTGACCGTTTTTGATTACCCTACCACGTGGGCAACCACACTCCGTCTTCGGGGGGAGGATTTGGACTTGAAGCCCAGTGTGTGTTCTGTACCCTGGCTAAAAGACTCCAGGGATCATCGCAACAGCCGAAGCACTTGAACACTATGGTACAAAAGAATCAGCTAGGTAGGGATGAGAAGTAGAAACATTATGTGTGTGACCGTTTTTTGTGATTGCCCCGCCACGTGGGCAGCCACACTCCGTCTTCGGGGGGAGGAATTTGGACTTGAAGCCCAGTGTGCGTTCTGTACCCTGGCTAAAAGACTCCAGGGATCATCACAACAGCCGAAGCACTTGAACACTATGCATCAGCTAGGGATGAGAACATTACGTGTGTAACCGTTTTTGATTACCCCGCCACGTGGGCAGCCACACTCCGTCTTCGGGGGGAGGATTTGAACTTGAAGCCCAGTGTGTGTGTGTTTCCTGTTTGGCCAGGCTGCGGTGACGCGGTGCAGTCAGCCCCTGGCAGGGTTCAGCGCACGCTGCGTGGAGGACGAGCAGATGCTGGAGGCCATCCTGAAGGCCAACCCCAACTCCAAGTCCATGTACGTCGTGGACACCAGGCCCAAGGTTAGTGTTAGTACAGTTCAACCTCCCTTGTGAGACTCCATCCTGAGGGCCAACCCCAACTCCAAGTCTATGTACGTCGTGGACACCAGGCCCAAGGTTAGTGTTAGTACAGTTCAACCTCCCTTGTGAGACTCCATCCTGAGGGCCAACCCCAACTCCAAGTCCATGTACAGTCGTGGACACCAGGCCCAAGGTTAGTGTTAGTACACTGGAACCTCCCTTGTGAGACTCCCCTCATAAGACCCCCTCCCCTGCTTCTCTGAGACAGATAGTGCTGAAACATTGACATATGCTGAGCTTTTTGTTTTACTTCTTCCCCCCTCAGATCTGTATTGATAGAGAAGGTGAGATTAGCGTCCAATCGGTCAGAGACCCTTATGGACGGTTTCTCTGAGACATTGATTGCCCTTATTTTTGTAAGTATTTAAATTACCTCCCTTATGCAACTCCCTCCCACTTCAGATCTTATTTTGGATGATTTTTTCGAGGTCTTAAAAAGGGAGATTCCAGTGTATTACCGTATTTTTCGGACTGTAAGGCGATACTTTTTTCCCCAGACTGAGACCCCTGCGACTTATAATGTGACTAATAATATAGTAAGAAAATAGAGTAACAAAATCTGAAATTTGAGTACATTTTGGGGGGTGCGTCTTATACAAAGATGCGCCTTATAGTCAGAAAAATACGGTAGTATGACTTTTTAGTCACACAGGCTGTCGCTGTGAAATTCAGGCTGCTCCCACATGGACAGCATGTCGCCACTAGGACAACACCACTTTTGCATGCTACGGGCAGTGCATGTCATCCATCCCACCGGTTCTGCATATATATGCAAGATTTTGTACACAGGGCCTAGGTTTTAAGTCTTATTTAAAGGATTTGTCCCCAACTGACGTTAGTGTACACATTTACACCTGGGTGGAGTGTGCAAACAGGAATAAAGTATGAAAGAAAAGGAATAAAGTGTCTTTCTCAAGGGCACAATGCCACAGACCGAACAGGATTCAACCCCACCACCCGCATTTGCGCAAATGTGTTGGATTATGAGCTGCGATTCTAACCACTCAGCCACGGTGGGTAATGTGTGTGTCTGTGTGTGGCCAACCCCAACTCCAGCGTGTGTGTTGTGTGTGTGTGTGTGTTGTGTGTGTGTGTGTGGTGTGTACATGACATAATAATGTATGTAGTCACACATTACATGCATGTGTTTCTCTCAACTTTTGAGTCTGTGTGCATGTACACTCATGTACGTGTAATCTGAATGCATGCATTTTTTTCCACCCACAGATTAACGCCATGGTGAACAAAGCCCAAGGGAAGGGCTATGAAAATGAAAGCTTCTACTCCAACATGAAGTTCAAGTTTCTGGGCATTGAAAACATCCACGTCATGAGAAGCAGTCTGCAAAAACTAGTGGAAGGTACACATTTCAATTTTACTTGCTGTTCACGCTCCGTTTCCATTTAGAGCAAAGTTGATTTTTATGATTTTGTTTTACTTTGCCTCGTCTGTCTTCACCTGTCTATTATCTCCTGGACTGAGATCATTGAAACATCGGCAAAGGTAAAGATGTGCCACCACCACCACCACCCCCTACACTTCTCGTTTAATTCAATTTTTCCGTTTTTGCCTCTCTTACCATACATAAATAAAGCTGTATTTTTAGGAACATTTTTAGCTAATTACCTTTTTGGAATACTAACCCTAACCCTAATCCTAGCCATAAAACCTAACCCTACCCCCCATTATGTACTGCAGTACCCCGCGATTTGGTCACAAGTGTGGAGGGTTCGTTTGCGTTTTTCCGTCTTATAGGGTGGGGGGTAAGGTTAGGGTTAGGGTTAGGGCTAGGGCTAGGGTTAGGGATAGGGTTAGTATTCTAAAAAGGTTATTAGCTAAAAATGTTCCTAAAATACAGGCTTTATGGATGGTAAGAAAGGCAAAAACGGAAAAAAATAGAATTAACCGGGTCACTGAGATAGGTAGGGGGGGGTGGCACAGCTTGACCGTTACCGAAACATTCTTTATCTAATTCATTTATGTCTGCCGCTCGGTTTGTTTTTCTCTATCACTTTGTGTTTTGAAGTACTTGATATGATTGTTGAATTTTGTTTTATTGTGCGATTAAATTTGCCTGACTTGCTATTTTTTTACACTTTTTTACATGATTCTTATGCCTGTAAAATTCTTTTCCACTAAATGAACAGTTTATAGTGTTGTAATATCAAGATAGCTTATCAGAGGTTCTCACGTTAAGGCTTTGTGCACATTACACGCGAAAACCTCATGCGCTTATCCACAAATAAGTAACGGAAAAATAAGCGCAATGTGTTTCATCCGCATCCATTCTTAACTTTCTTTTACTTATTTGGCGGATAAGCACACGAGGTTTAATAATAATAAAATAATTGGTAGCATTTCTATAGCGCCTTTCTATAATTATTTTACACTCAAGGCGCTTCCATTCACAGATACACCCGCAGTCACACAAGACATTATTACCCACTCCTTCACCCAGGTACAAGATCAAGAAGGAAAAATTTACAAACCGAGTGAGCTTTTGAAAGTAGTGAGTCTTGAGTTTAGCTTTGAAAAGTACAGATAGTTGGTTCATTGCGGAGATCGAACTGGGAGGGAATTCCAGACAGCAGGGGCACGA
>CM065692.1:26238777-26266277 GCA_017654935.2 Phymorhynchus buccinoides
AAAATTATTATGATTTGAGTTGCCTCCCCGAAGTGACGTAGATGCAGGGGGTTCCGCTATAGCTCAGGTAGCAGTGATGGTCAGACCAAGGGAAGTAATTGTAGTTTATCGAATAAGACTTTTGGTCTTTGGCAAATTGCTCCAATGGAAGAGATAACTCATTCGTAGTGGACACAGAACATGAATAGAATAGATTGATTGATTTTAATAATATTACAATCTATCTAGCTGAATACCTACCACACCTAAAACCTTTCCATGCAACAACCGACCTGGTTAAACCTTAACACCTAAAAATGAGTCATCCCACGGATCTAGGCCTACTAGGCCGACTGATCGAGGTGGGTTAGTTCCCTGATGCGTACCGTAGCCTAGACCTCGCGGGTGACTTCCCCCATTCCTGATTACTCCCTAAAAAAGAAGCATCCGAAGCCGGGAGGAAGGGGAGGGACCTTTTGTGTTTTAGGTGTTGTAGCGGGGGGGGTTTATTAGGGGGTTTTAGGGGGGGGTGGTTTTTTTTTTCTGTCTTTTTGGGTTTTTGGTATGTGGGTGGGGTTGGGGGGTTGGGGGGGGGGTTGGGGGGGTTTTTTTTTGTGGGGGGTTATTGGTGTTTTATTAGCTAGCTAGATTGTAAATATGGTCGGGGTAAAAGATGATTCCAGAATATAGGGGGGGGGATCCCCTGAGACATGAAAAAGCACACCCACGAAGTGACGGAGTTTGCATTAAGTTAAGAGAAAGGGAACGCTGCGCGACCACCACCTTCCTGATGGAGAAGGTGTCGCTTTCGCTCCTGGTTTCGATGTCCCTGAGATAGTACTGGAGGAACGTATTGCGTGATCTCCAGAAAGCGGATGCCATGACTTTCAACAAGGGAACCCCTCTGAGGAGAGCGAGTGAGGAAGAGATGGCGCGCAGTTCATGCGCCCTGACAGGGCTAGCAGGAAGGGCCAAAAGGGACTTAGAGTAGGCTAGCTTAACCAAGTCCAGAATCCACCTGGAGACAGTGATCTTAGAGATGTCCTTCAGGTACCTCGGGTTAATAGACAGGAAAAGCCGGCGCCTAGCTCCCCTGAGCAGCTTTGTCCTGGAGAGATAGAGCCTGAGGGCCCTGACCGGACAGAGAAACCTGTCATCATCGTCAGGGCCGAGAACAGAACAGAGACTGGAGATGTGAACAACAGGAGAGGAAACGTCCCCCGGTTGTTGTTTTTTGCTCTGAACTCCGGAAGAAAGCTCAATGAGACCGACGAGTAGTCGGCCGAGAACTCGACGTCACGGGCCAGGCCGCTGAGGGCATGGAGGCCGCTGACCCTTCTGGCAGTGGTCAGAGCGATTAGAAAAACTGTCTTGAGGGTGAGAATCTTAAAACTGACCGTAGAGAGAGGCTCACACTTATCTCGCAGGAAGTTCAAGACCAAAAACACGTCCCATTGGGGGACTTGGAAAGTCCTAGCCGGAGCTCTGAGACGGACCGAGTCCAAGAAAGTGCGAGACGGGGGCGGCGGACAGTTTCGAGGTGCGGTCGGCCCCCAGAGCCATGGAAATGGTGCTTATGAGGGCCGCCCTGTACCCGGAAAGCGTCTGAGCAGAAAAGGGATGGATTCTGGTTCTGAGCAGAAAAGACAAGAACATCCACGAAATGAACCGTGGAGGGTCTCAGCGGATCGTACTTGTTGTCGGTACAAAAGGCGAACCAGGAGGCCCAGCGCAGATCGTACAGATCAGAAGTGGACTTGCGCCTGGAGCCCACCAGGACGTCAATCGTTCTGGCGGAGAAAACCTTGTCGTCTGAGACCCGATCTTATAGTCTCCAGGCGACAAGGTTGAGCCAAGAGGCGTTCGGGTGTCCGATGCCGCTTCTTGGCTGCAGCAGGGTTTCGCCCGTGAGGCCTAGAGGAAGGGGGCCTTCCCGGGCGAGAGCGAGAAGCTCCGGATACCAATGCTGGGACGGCCAATTGGGGGTCACCAGGATCAGGTCCGGAGCTTCCCGAAGGCATTTTTCCAGGACCCTCTGGATGAGAGGCGTGGGAGGGAACGCGTACATCGACTGCCCGACCCACGACATCGAGAAGGCGTTGTGCGCCAGCGCCAGAGGATCCCGAACAGGGGAGACAAACAGGGGCAGACGAGCGCTGTGCCGTGTGGCAAAAAGGTCCACCATCGGCTTGCCCCAGAATCTCCAGACTGGGAGCAAAGCTCGATGGGCGATCGTCCACTCCGTTTGCAGGACCTGGTTGGACCGACTCAGCTGGTCCGCAATGACATTGAGCTTGCCCGGGACAAGCTCTACCGAGAGCGCAATGCCATGGCGGTCGGCCCAACCCAAGATCGTCTCCGCCGCCAGAGACAGGGGGGGTGGAGCGGGTGCCCCCCTGACGACGGAGGTAAGAAAGACTGGTGGAGTTGTCGCCACACACCGTGACCCACCGTCCCCGAATCGCGGGGAGGAAATGGGTCAGAGCCCGGCGGATGGCTTTCAACTCCAGCAGATTGAGTTCGGACTCTCCTGCAGTCCAAGAACCCGAGATCTGCTCGGCCTCCAGATGCGCCCCCCACCAGCTGAGGGAGGCGTCCGTGTAGATGAACAGCTGGGTGCCCAAACGTCTGATTGGGACCATACTGTTCAACCACGCCGCGTCCGTCCAATGACTGACGGCCTTCCTGAACCAGTCCCCGAGGACGATCACCTGATCGTATAGGGAGGGGTCCAGGGTACGCGCCCTGACTTCTCTCTGAAGGGGCCTCTTGAACACCCTGCCGAGTGGGAGGAGTTCCGAAACCGACTCCATGAGGCCTATAAGGCTGAGAAGGCGCCTCAGGGTGGCCGACTTCGCTCCTGAGAGGTCGGCCACAGAGAGAGAGATAGCTGCTAATCTGTCTTCCGAAGCTGAGACGGTGAACTTGACCGTGTCGAACCTCATCCCCAGGTAGTGAAACTGCTGTGAAGGAACGAGGTCCGACTTCTTGGCGTTGATGCGAAAGCCCAGCGAGTTGGTCAGATCCACCAGAAGCCGAGTGTGAGACAGGGACAAGGGACGGCTGGAGGCGAGAAGCAGCCAATCGTCCAGATAGACTTTGAGTCTCAGACCTTTGGACCGAGCCAGAGAAGCCATCTCCCTGGTCACTTTGGTAAAAATCCAGGGGGCCAGGGAGAGACCGAAGGGGAGAGAGTTGAACTGGTAGGTCTGACTCTGCCAGACAAACCGGAGAAACTTTCTCCTGGAGGGATGAATGGAGACATGGAAATAAGCGTCCTGAACGTCGATCGACGTTGCCCAGTCCCCTGGGCGAACGAACGACCGAACGGAAGCCGGAGTCTCCATCTTGAATTTCACTTTGCGCGTGAACTTGTTTAGCGGCAACAAGTCCAGAACGGGTCGGAATCCCCCGGACTTCTTTGAGACCGTGAAGAGGCGAGAATAGAAACCGGGCCCTGGATTCTGTATCCTGGACACGGCCCCTTTCTGGACCAGAGAGTCCACCTCTTTTCGGAGGATACCGAGTCGTTCTGGGTCCACCGGAGGGGGAAAGGAAATGGGAGCGTCCGCAAGCGGAGGCTCCCTTTCGAACGGGAACTTGTACCCGTCCCGTACAACCCCGAGAATCCAGGCGTTTTTGACCTGAGAAAGCCAAGCGGGAAGAGACTGAAAAAGGGCGTTCACGCTTGACACCGGTCCGCCTGAAAGATCTCCGGGCTGTACGGGATCTACTGAAAAGGCTGGCGCCTTCCGAACGAGGGCTTCCTAGAGCCCCTGGAAGGCCCCGGTCTAGACTTCCTTGGCGCAAAGTCAATGGCCTGCGTAGGAAGGCGACCTTTCTGATGTGGGGCTTTCCTGAACTGAACAGCGGGTCTTCTGGCCCGCTGATGCTGGTAAGGAGCCGAGTGAGAGTAAGAAGAGGGGGCCTTGAGAAGATGACTCATCAAAGCCTCATGGCCCACTTCTTTCTGCCGTTTGGAGACTGACTTGAGAATGGGTCTGATTTCGGATTCGCCGAACAAGCCCGAGTCAGGAAGCGGAAGAGCACGAAGAAGTTCCTTTTCTCTCGTGGAGAAGGACTTTGAAGTGTTGAGGAAAGAGTCCTTGGCCATGGCCGAAGACTGAACCTTCAAGGCAGAAATAACGTCCGTTAAACTGAGAAGGGAATCCACCCAGAGCAGCAAGGGCAACTCCAATGGCCGGTTCATCGATCTCGGCAAACAGCCTGAAATCCACCGGAGAAGAGGTGGGGTGAGACTTGCCGAGCGCCCCCGAAATGGAGGAGAGCAATGAAGTCGAGAACCCGCAACCTTTGAGGGCCTCGGAGAGCGACAACTCCAACTGTTTGAAGTTGGAGGGCTTGAAACTGATGGGGGGCAAAAGCCTGTCGCAATGCAATTTCTCCGCCTCAGCCTTGGTTAGCTTAGAGAACGGAGAAAAAGGGAGATAATCCCCATGGACACCCAGAACTGACCTAAAAGGTGGGATCACCAAGTTGCCCGGGGTAAAATCGTCCTTGAACCTAGCCGACCTTCCCGCCTGAAGACGGGAGGACATCGGAGAGTCTGCCCGTGGGAAGGGAGGACTCAGCCCGCCCAATAGCTCGAAGCAACAACTCCGGAGCTTGCAAGAAGAGAAACTCCTTTCCCCGGTTAAAAGAGCCCACCTGTGGCCGAGGGAGCTGTCTTAGGGGTGGATGTGGCGACATCGGGGCAAGAGGGCTTCAGAATGCGCAAGAGGTTCTGTGCGGAGAAGTCTGGAGCCACATCGGGCAAACTTCGCTGGGTGGAAACGGAGGGGGCAGAGCCCGAGTCCGAATCCAAGGCAGAATGATGCCGCTTAGAGCCCCTCGGGTGGACCGACTGAAAAGAATCAGAAGAGTCCCCCGGGTGCCTGGAAGAGGACGAGAAGCCGGCAGCGGAGCCAGACCGGGAAGACCGTGAGGACGGAGGCCGTGAGGAGACCGCCCGTGCCGGCGGTCCGTAGCCGCACGGCCGGGGGACCGTTGCCTCTTGACGGACCGAGACGGCCGACCCGGGGAGCCACCCCGCGTAGGGGACCGTTGGCGGTTACCCGGACGGTGCACCGGGGCTACCGGTGACCGACGGGTACCGTGCGGTGAGTCACCGTACCGGCGGCCGGCTGGCGGGCCGGACGGGAGACCGCTGGATGCGGACGGACCGTGACGGGCGGACGGGGGAACCGCCGTCACGGGGTCCGAGCGATGAGTCACCGTGCCGCGGACCGAAAGGCCGGCGGCCGGGAGATCGCTTATGTTTGGACGCACGGTCTACTGGAGCATCCGGAGACCGTCGTTCACCACGGCGGTCCGCCGATTTACGGTGAGCCCAAACAACCGGTGCGTCCTCGTCGACTCGAGCCGGCTCCAGCCGAACCCGAGGAATATAGGGGTGTGAGGACGCCCGGGGCCCGGTCACCAGACATACTTCCGCAGAAGATGTACCAGCGCGGGGAGAGATAGCCTCCTGGCATGTTGAATCCCTCGGCCACTCAGTGGGCCGCCAAGTGGTGCCGTCCCTCCAGGGCTCAACGGACTTACGGCACTGGCCTTCGGAGAAAAGTCCGGATGGACCAAAGTCTCCCTCCCCCCGGGAATGGGTGGAGGAAGGAGACCCCCGACCCCCCAGAGACAGTCCGTCAGTGGGGGTTGCCACGCCTTGGCATGTCGGGACATCCAGGGGGATCCTGCGTCCCTGGGGGTCCATGCGCTTGCCAAGCGACTTAAACGGAAAATCAGCAGGAGAGGACCACCGACCGGAGGTCCGAGTGACGGCCCGGGTAGAAAGGGGCCTCCTGGAACAGACTCGATGTCGACTTTTCACGCGAAGATTTCTCTTTCCTAGGCTTCTCTGTGGATGAATTTTTCTCCCTACTACCCGAAGGGGTAGAAGAGGCCGAAATGAAACGACCTTGAACATCACGAGGGAGGGTAGGGACCGAGGAAGAGACTGAAGTGACAACAGTCAGAGAGACTGGTGTCACAGGAGTTGGAGAAGCCATGATGGTTGTTTACAGTTAGAAAACGAAGTGGGCCTGGCCCACTAAAATTTCAACAACCCAACAAAAAGAAAAGCTAGAGGAGGCTCAAACGAACGAATCGAAGGATGAAAGCCTCAAAAATGAATTAGACAGGAGGGAAAGGAACGAACAAACCCCTTTTCTCAGAAAAAAGCAGCAAAACTCAGCAGAAGGAAAAACCCAAGTCAAGCATGGCGCCCTGGGATATCAGGAATGAGGGGAAGTCACCCCGGATGTCTAGGCTACGGTACGCTATCATGGGAACTAACCCCACCTCGATAGTCGGCCTAGTAGGCCTAGCTCCGTGGCTGACTTCGTTTCTTTTATGTGCTAAGGTTTAACCCAGGTCGGTTGGTGTGCATGCAATTGTTTTAGGTGTTGGTAGTGTATGGCTAGAATAGATTGGTGGATTTTTATTAATCCTACTATCTATTTAACTAAATACTTACCAACACCTGAAACAACTGCATTAGCATTAAGCGACCTGGAGCTATACCATAGCAAAGAGAAAAACGAAAGTAGGCTCTGGCCTTGACCCCTAGCCGGATACAGGGGCGGGAGTTATCCCCCCTACCGGTCTAGTAGTGGCTAGGCCAATGAGCGCCTACTTCCGCCATTACAAATTTTACAGGAAGCATCTTTTTTAGTGAGGGAGGATACAAGGGAGGGTACCTCGTTTGTTTCAGGTGTTGGTAAGTATTTAGTTAAATAGATAGTAGGATTAATAAAAAAAAATCCACCAATCTACTTTAACCATACTGTACCAACACCTGAAACAACTGCAGATTACCAAAGCGGAGGAGGGAGATGCTTCGGCAACTAATCAAACCTCAAGAGAGCAAGACCTGGGCGTCTTTTGGGGAAAAAATACCAATCCCCCCAAAAAAAACCGAGTCCATTTACCCCTAGCCCATTGGAGGCTTTCTAGAGAGGTAAAAGGCATGCTCCGAATATTGCCCCAAAACATCATGGAAATGATATCCCCACTAACATACCATCGGAGAGCTTGCCCCCCGTACTGACACTATGTGGAGACAGCGGTCTGGGCAACGACTACCTTCCGGATGGTGAAGGAGTCGTCGTCATGCTTTGTGGCCATGAGCCTCAGGCAGAAGTGCCGGACAGTATTCACAGACTTCCAGTAGGAGGCTGACACGATTTTGGCCATGGATAACCCCTGAACGAGAGCGAGCGACGCGCTGATTGCGCGCGGCTCGTGAACCGAGAAGGAGCCAGAAGGCAAGTGTACAAGAGACAGAGAGTAGGCTAGTTCAATGCGGTCTAGCAACCACCTAGCCACCGTGTTCTTGGAAATGTCCTTACCGTAGTTAGGGTTAATGGATAAGAATAACCTTCTCCTAGAGCCCCTAAAACCTTTGGTCCTAGATAGGTAAGACTTGAGCGCACGGACCGGACCCAAAAAACCGGTCCGCGTCGTTCGGACAGAGAATTGTCCGCAAACTGGAGAGAGAGATGAACGAAGACTCGATATAGCCCGGCTGATTTTTGGCCCTGAACTGGGGAAAAAAGCAAAGCGAAACAGAAGAGAAAACCTCAGCGAACACGACATCCCTGGAGAGCCCACTAAGGGCGTGGAGGCCACTGACCCGTCTGGTCGAGACTAGAGCAATCAAGAAAACCGTCTTGAACGTGAGTACCTTGAGAGAGAGAGAACCGAGAGGTTCACAGCGATCCCGAAGAAAGTTCAACACTAGGAAAACATCCCACTGCGGAACCCGGACAGTCCTCGCCAGGGCCCGCAATCGAACAGCGTCCCAAAAAGTGGGAGAGCTTAGAGGTACGATCATAACCTAAGGCTAAGGAAATGGTGTTAACCAGAGCAGCCCTGTAGCCAGAAAGGGTCTGAGCAGAGAGGCCCCTAGTCCTGTGCAAGTGGGACAGGAACTCCACAAACTGGACTGTGGTAGGGCGCAGCGTGTCAAATTTCTTGCGCGCGCAGAAAAAGAACCATGCCTTCCAGCGCAAATCATACAAAGCATTGGTAGATTGGCGCTGAGAGGACAGCAGGAGCTCCACGATTCTCGAAGAAAAGCCCTGTCGCCGGAAACCGAGTTTCATAGTTTCCATGCGGCCAGGTTTAGCCTGAAAGGGTTTGGATGGCTGAGACCGCTCCCTGGCTGGAGTAGGGTCTTGGGTGTGAGCCCTAGCATGAGAGGGCCGTCCCTGGCCAGAGCCAGAAGTTCTGGAAACCAGTGTCGCGTCGGCGAGTGGGGCGCGACTAGAATCATGACTGGTTTGTCCAGAAGGCACTTGGCCAAGACTTTTGGGAGCAACGCAGTCGGGGGGGGAACGCGTAAACCGACATCCCCGACCATGACATCGCAAAGGCGTTGCGGGCCAAGGCTAGAGGGTCCCTGACTGGGGACACGTACAGAGGTAGATGATTGCTGAACCTCGTGGCAAAGAGATCCACCATGGGCTTGCCCCAGCGTCTCCAGACTGGGGACAAGGCCCGATGCGCAACCGTCCGCTCCGTTTGAAGGACCTGAAGGGATCGGCTGAGTTGGTCCGCCAGCACGTAGAGCTAGCCCAGGACAAACTCCACAGACCGGGAGATCCGGTGGCCATAGGCCCAAATCAGAGTGTCCTCCGCCCTCAGAGACAGGGAGGTGGAGCGGGTACCCCCCTGACGGCAGAGGTACGCCAAACTGGTAGAGTTGTCCCTGCAGACCGTGACCCCCTTTCCCTGAATCACGGGGAGAAAGTGAATCAGGGCCAGCCGGATGGTTTCCAACTCGAGCCAGTTGATATGGAGACGTTCATGAGGCGCTGTCCACAACCCAGAGATCTCCTCCGTCTCCATATGGACTCCCCACCCGCTGAGGGAGGCATCCGTGTGGATGAACAGCTGGGAACCTAAAAGACCGACTGGGACCATGCTGTTCATGCACCGACTCGAAGGTCCATCCGTAGACGTGTCGTCCGGCCTCCTGGCCGGGAATACACTCAACCGATGTCACCACCACTGCGGCGAACACCCGCGGCCAGGGCGAAGCGGCCGAGAGAGGCACCAACTGCACCGTCGGAGGCCTTCCGACGGCGGGGCGGAGATAGCCGGTAGGCCTCGGCCTCCCTGGCTGGGGAAGCGTAGAGAGGCCTACGGCCTTCCGGGCTCGAGGTCCGATCGAGGCACCGGGACGTCTGAGAGAGGCCCCAGTCAAAAGAACTCGATACACAGTCGGAAGGGGGCCTCCTTCGCCCTCTCTCTAACACTGAGTTAGAGAGGATAGTGGGACAAGGCGAGCGCCCGAGTGCAGGCCTGCAACTCGGGGTGTCAGACGTGCGCAATAGCGTGCGACTTTTCCCTCAAAGTGCTGTCCAGACGACAGTGTAGAAGTGGAGGCCCGTGTGGAGAGAGGCTTCCTGGAACAGAGAGACATGGCAGAGACACGCACGGACGAAATGGGCCTAGAGGCCTTCTGTGACACCGAAGCAGAAGGCGGCCCGAAATAAAAAAAACACGTGTAGTCTAGCTTCTGGATGGAACGAGACGAGAACAGAAGAAGACGTAGGAGTATGACCAGAAGAAGACAAAACGACCGAAGAGGCCTCTAGAGGCCCAGACGGCGAGAAGTGAGAACGTTTAGAACGCTTAGAACGAGACTTTTTGTAAGAGTTTGAACAGATGGATTTTTCTGACGGGTTCCTAGAACAGAAACGAACAGATTCATCTCGCGGAAGAGGAGAATGAACCGTAGGGTCCGACAGAACTTGACTGAGAATTTTGGAACTCGAGTTTGGAGAGACTAAACCACGTGCGCGCGCGTGTGCACTGGTAGTGCACGTTGAGTGATGGACAGAAAAATTCAAACTTTGATAGTTCTAGCGAACTTAGACTAGAGAAACTGAGCCAATTGAGACTCAGTGTTACACTGAAACCGATGATAGAGAGGAACAGGAACGAACCCACCAGTTTAGAGTGTCATAAATTTAAAAAAAGGTAGAAGCCAAGGCAGCCCAGGTCAACCATTAAGCGCTGGAAAATTGTAATGGCGGAAGTAGGCGCTCATTGGCCTAGCCACTACTAGACCGGTAGGGGGGATAACTCCTGCCCCTGTATCCGGCTAGGGGTCAAGGCCAGAGCCTACTTTCGTTTTTCTCTTTGCTATGGTATAGCTCCAGGTCGCTTAACGCTAATGCAGTTGTTTCAGGTGTTGGTACAGTATGGTTAAAGTAGATTGACATATTAGAGGAAGCTACAAGCACAGAACGTCCAGAAGGAGGGGGAACTATTTGTATTAAATTAAAGATCCCCCGTGAAAAATCAATAGAACAATAATCATTCAATCAATCTCTCTGTTACATGTGCATGGATGCTCCTGGGAAATTAAAACAATCCTGCTAGGGGGCGGTCCCGGCGGAGTGCAGGAGCAGCACACACACACATTTACTGCTCTTTTTTCACCCCTCTAGACTAGTACAAGTGCTGAATATAGCAAATGCTTACATAGGCCCTTTCAATTGTACAAGTGTGTGTGTGTAAGAAAATCGCTGCTTCTCAAATTCTCATAATCCGGAAACGCCGGCTCTAGGCAGTTTAAAAATCCTCCTTTTCAGGACATCCTGCAAGAAGGAGCATCCATGCATGTACACACAGAGATGACAGGAAAGGGCGTACCTTGTCCCAGCAGTGCATCATGACCTGGTAGACCATCTCAGGGGCGTTGTTGGGTTTGTCCAGCCGCCGGTTCTGCGCCACCACAAAGTCCACCACATCCACGTTCTGCTTGTTGTGATACGGCTTCTGGCCGCAGGTGAACACCTCCCACATCAGCACACCTGAAACGACAGGTACACATAGGTAACAGCTGAGGGGGCAGTGGGTGGATGCCTCGTGCCTCCATACGGGGAGCTGGACGACCCTGCCCCCTCCACGAGTCTCTCCCCGTGGGGATACCGGGGGTGTCTTTTGTAAAAATAGTTTCCCCACCTTCTGGAAGTTCTGTACTTGTAACTTCCTCTAATCTGTCACTCTCTTTGACTCTGCCTTTTCCTTTTGCTTTCTATCGTCTACTATCTTTCTGACTTATTGGCCCATTCTCCTGCCTTTTTTCAAAAAAATCTTCGAAATAATTTTTCTCCTTTGAGCTCCTCCGAAATCGGAATGTGTCGGCTGTACGCAGCTGGGAGACCAGTGAAAACTGAAAACCAGACACATACGTACCTTACCCATTATGGCCATAAGGCCTGGGAACGCAGAAGAAGAAGAAGAAGAAGCTAACAGCTGAAACTACAAGTATGTAATTATGGTGACTTAAAAAATGCAACCCACAAATTCGCCAATAAAAGTTTTAATATTCAAGGTATCATTTTGATATTTTGACTTATATAAAGAAGATTCAACATAAACAAGGCTACAGCAGTTTAATTTTCCTAGATGCGTAGCAGAGTTCCAGAAAATAACGGTTTTCATGGTAACCCATTCTCAAACGCTTTCACATAAAATGTCACTAATCTGCAAACTGTCCGTTCTCCAAAAATGAGTGCCTGTTTTGCCCTTAACACATGGGTGCAACTACACAAAACGAAAAAAAACTGAAAGGCCGGGGTCCAGGGGTAATGTCCCCCTTGCAGCTGAAGAAAAAAATTGATTTATGAAGGTATTTTAGTTTGCTTTTTTCACAATTTATACAAATGCTTATTTTAAAGTGTTTGAAAAATACAGTAGACGCACAAAGATCTTGTTTGACACATTTAATAAAAAATGAACTTCCTCTTCTGGTAAAATTCAAAAACAGGAAATCCTTGTATACCAGGAAAAGTTGCACCCATGTATGCATTCAAGACTGTGTTTGGCACCACACGTGAATATGAAATTTTGTCCAGGTAACAAAAACATTTTGCAAATAGCAAGTGTTTTTGCACCCCAATTAATTGCAATCAAAATCATTTCTTCCATTTTATTTCACAAATATTGCGATTATAGAGCACCCATTAAACACAAGGCACAAACCATAGGTGGCAGAGTGGTTAAGACGTTCACCTGCCAAATGCAAACGCGTGACTGCAGCATAAGTGACCCGGGTTCGAATCCCGGCCTCGCCCTTTCTTTCTAGTTTGACAGGAAAATCGAACTGTTGTCCAGTCCTTCGGATGGGGACTTAAAGCTAGTCTGACCCGTGCGCTTTACGCACATAAAGATCCCACGGCAGTTGAAAGTCGGTAAGAGCAGGGAGAAATCCCGCTGCCTAGTATGACCAAATTGATAGTTAGGTTTTCCAAGTGTGTCCACACACCCTTCTCACCCCCCAAAAAATATAAAAAAATGGGTAGGCGCAGCACTTGCGGCGACACTCTCTCCAAGGGCAGAGCAGCCCGAATTTCACAGAGATAAGTCTGTGACTAGAATATACCAAATACCCAAACAAATAAAAACTACCATAGGCCCAGACGTCTGATTTGCTGGAGAAGCGTGTGTACTGCAGCACTTCGGGTGGGGCCCACTTCACGGGGAACTTGGTGCCAGCAGAGCTCTGGTACTCATCATCCAGCACGTACCTGACCATGAAAAAAAAGAAACAATATGCATTTCCCGGGGTAGTGGGTGGATGCCTCGTGCCTCCATACGGGGAGCTGGACGACCCCCCCCCCCCCCCTCTCCATGAGTCTCGCCCTGTGGGTCTTTCATACAAATAGTTCCCCACCTTCTGGAAGTTTTGTGCTTGTAACTTCCTCTAATCTGTCACCACTCTTTGACTCTGCCTTTTCCCTTTACTTTCTGTCATCTACTATCTTTCTGATTTATTGGCTCATTCTCCTGCCTTCTTTCCAAAAACATCTTTCAAATAATTTTCTCCTGTGAGCTCCTCCGAAATCGGAATGTGTCAGCTGTATGCAGCAAGGAGACCAGTGAAAACTGAAAAAAACGAGACATACATACCTTACGCAGTATGACCATGTGGCCTGGGAAGAAGAAGAAGTAGAAGATAATGAGTTCACATCAAAGGATTTCGTCTGGGTTTTTTAGGATTGTTGGTTTGTTTTTCATTGCTCCTTCCTGAAATGGCATGACTTAAGATTAAATTTGAAGCTCTTTGACAGATATGGTGTAAGCGGCTTAAACGCCCTCTCATACGCAGTAATTCGCAACACCTTTCAAGTGAATGGACAGCCAATTGTGAATCTGAAATTACACACTCATCTTGTCATTAAACCCATGTTGACTTTCAATACAAGCATACAAACACAATACTATTTTTGTTTTTAAATTGGAGTGTAAGTTACCACAGTCATTCAGGGAGTATGTGTGTGTCCAAATAACTTTTTTCTATGGCACAAGTGTATTTGAGTTCTGATGCATTCTTGATTGTTTATTGCATGCCATGTGTATATATCACAATGTTTATGTATGAAACTATTTATTGCAATTTGTTATTGTAAGGCGCTTTGAGCTGGGTTGATCACGATATTGCGCCATATAAATATTATTCATTATTATTATTATTATTATTATTATTATTATGCACATCCATTTTGGACACATGCAGGAAACAATTACGTTCACAATCACAAATCTGCACATGCGCGCGCGCACGCACGCGCGCACGCACACGCACACACACACACACACACACACACACACACACACACACACAGAGTTTTGTTATGGATGGCTTAATGCAAAAAAGCATAATGTAATGCTTATTCGATGTCCATCTGGAAATAACATTTTGACTTTGACTTTGACACACACACACACACCTAGTTAATCCAAAATCGGCAACTTTGATGACAGAGTTCTCTCCCACCAGACAGTTGCGGGCGGCCAGGTCGCGGTGAATAAAGTTACGGCTCTCCAGGTAGGCCATGCCCTGACACACCTGAATGCAAATGTCCAGCAACTGTCCAGTCTGCTCTTTCAGGCGTGCCGCGTGACGCTGCAGGTAATGATTCAAAGCACCTGATGGGAAAACCAATATATATCATATTTTTCTGATCATAAGGCGATACTTTTTCCCCAGACTCAGACCCCTGCGCCTTACAATGTGACCGATTAAACAGTAAGAAAATTTGTAAAAAAATCTGAAATTTGGGTAAAATTTGGGGGGTGCGCCTTATACAAAGGTGCGCCTTACAGTCCGAAAAATACGGTAGTCAAAGCTGTTCAATAGGAATTGTTCGGAAATAATTAAGGGGAGCAATTTCATGGTGTGTGGGAGTGATCTTGCCTAATTCAATCGGTCAAACAGGGGAAGTCACTCTAGATCTACCATCAGCTCTCATAGCCTATCGACTCGTGTGTTTGAGCATACATACAGCACTTAGAACACTGTGCGTCATTTAAAATTGTAAAAATGTATGTCATTTATATTTTTACGTCACATTTTGCAAGTTTTATCAGTTTGTGGCCACTGGCCACCCCTAGTTTTTCGCTGACTCGTATCCTGCGGCTTCAAGCTTCGACGCCATTGTTGCATTGTTGCTATGGTATTTGACCGAGTAATGGAGGTAAACAACTCTAATTTTCACGAAGTACTCTCCCCTATTTTTTTTCCAAAAATCATCTATTCTGATCCAATCACATCAAATCATATTAATTAGTGTTTGAGAAATCGGATCAAATTTCTTCTTCTTCTGCGTTTCCAGGCAATATGGTGAAATATGAATCAACTTTAAGAGCACTTGAACATTTTCACAGAAGTTATAAGTATTTGTAAGCAGTAAGAAATCCAAACATTTTTTCTTTCCTGAAGCTTTTTCAAAGAATCTAAATGATAGTAATGTTTGACTACGACATAGCTTATTAATGAGTTATTCTTAACCTCACTCCTTCATCTTTAAAAAAAATTCTTAACCTCTCTTAACCACAGCAGTACTATATAAATTTATACTATTGTGAATGCAGTCTAACAAATATTTTAAATAATTTTTTTTATAACTACCATACATCTTACTAATTTTAACCTCTTTTAACCACAGCAGTACTATATAAATTTATACTATTGTGAATGCAGTCTAACAAATCTTTTAAATATATTTTTGTATAACTATCTTACTAATCTTAACCTCTTTAAGCCACAGCAGCACTAAACTCCCATCCATCAGTATTAACAAATACCTATACTACCATGTCCTAATAAAAACATACCTCATCATTATTAATCCTTTCATTTTTGGTGCCCCTTCTCCGTTTCTTTTTCTCCCCCACCTTCATCCTAACAAATGTCCCATATGTGCCTCTAAGCAGGTCGGAGGACGTAAAACAAATAAAAAATAAAAATGATAATAAATTTTTTTTAAAGTTTACTGTTGAACCAGTTTTAAGTTGTATGCACATATGCTTTACAACTGAGAGGTATCCACACTTTCTCTGTCCTGGACCTTTTTTTTAAATGTATTTTGAATACTATTTTAACTTACATTTTTATATTTCACTGCCGATTTAACCCTTTTACCGCCAGCCAATTTTGAGCCTAGAAAAAAGATTTTGTCTGCAATATTGGGAATTCATCTGTGACATGTTTAAAACAAGGCCTATCTTTACCTCTTTAAATTAAGAACACAAGATCATTGCATAACAGATCCAAATTTCAAGGCTTTTTATGACATGGGTATTAAATCATTATGGTGCAAAAATGCGACATCGGCAGTGAAAGGGTTAATGTCATAGCTGACCATTTCTCATCAGCTCGGTGACGATGCACAGCGGTCGCTGTTTGGTGACCACGCCATACAGCTGCACCAGGTTCTTGTGACTTAGTTGCCTGAGAAAAAAACCCACACATTTAATTAATCAGTTTTAACAATCATCAGTTCATTTATTAAAACACACAAAAAGATAAACAATCAATAAAAACAAAAAAAACAGATTTTTTTTCTAAATAAAACCTTAAAAAATCATCAAAAACGAGGTCTTCTAAGTGAGGGGTCTTATAAGGGAGGTAATGTTAATACTTACAAAGAAGGGCAATGTCTCAGAGAAGTAGGTCTTATGTGGGAAGGAGTCTTATAATAGGAGGTCTTATAAGTGAGGGGTCTTATAAGGGAGGTAATGTTAATACTTACAAAGAAGGGCAATGTCTCAGAGAAGTAGGTTTTATGTGTGAAGGAGTCTTATAATGGGAGGTCTTATAAGTGAGATTCCACTGTAGGTCATTTTTCAAAACTAAATTGAAAAAAAAAAAATTAATGTTTTGCCTGATAAAATGTTGTAAGACCTGGGTTGAGTTTCTTAAGATAACGGACGCCGCGCGAATAATGCTTACGGCAAACGGGCCCTAAGAAACACTTTAGAAAACGTTTGCGGAAGAATACTACAAGCTCTTGTCTGATTGGTCAAATTTTTATATTATTTTAATCAAACTTTAATGGACCAATCAACAACAACAAATGTATTCACCCCATGCTAGTCACGTGATAGTTCGCGGACAGTAACCGGACACTTTCCCCCTGGACTTTTTCCCCCCGGATTTTATTCCCGGGAATTCTTCCCCCTGGATTTTTTTCCCCTAGGACTCTTTCCCCCCGGTAATATTTCCCCCCGGACAATTTCCCCCTTGGAACTCTTTCCCCCCCAGGACACTTTCCCCCCGGTACTATTCCCCCTATCACTTCTTGCCCCTGGGACACTTCCCTCCCACCTCCGTTCACCCACCCACCCCTCCCCGATATTATCAGTATCATTGATTGGTGCATAAAGAGACTTGCATACACCAGAGAGAGAGAGGGAGAGAGAGGGAGAGAGAGAGAGAGAGAGAGAGAGAGAGAGAGAGAGAGAGAGAGAGAGAGAGAGAGAGAGAGAGAGTATTGAAGTGTCACCTGAGAAGTTATCATGTCACATCTGTCAAAAGAGAGTTGCATATGCAATAATGAAGAGTATATCTGTGATTGAACAATATGAAAGCGAACATTGATTTTTAATCTCTCTCTCTCTCTCTCTCTCTCTCTCTCTCTCTCTCTCTCTCTCTCTCTCTCTCTCTCTCTCTCTCTCTCTCTCTCACTCATCTGTTGTGTGCATGTGTGTGCAGGCATGCACTATAGCTCTCGTGATACACCAATCAATGATACTATGGGGGGAAAGTGTCCCAGGGGAAAAAGTCCTAGGGAGGAAAATGTCCGGGGGGAAAGTGTCCTAGGGAGAAAGAGATACGGGGGGAAAAGTCCGGGAGGAAGAATTCCGGGGGATAAAGTCCAGGGGGGAAAAGTCCAGGGGGAAAGTGTCCTAGAATTGCGAAAAGATACCTTGGGAGTAGCCATAAAACGTTTTTGGCAAACGTCGGCGAAAGAGGTGGTTTTTTAGTACCGTTTTTGCCGATTTGCGCTCACGCTACGTAACGTTAGCCCTTGTGAAACGGACCCCAGCACTCACTGAACACCTCAGATATTACCAGCCTTCTAATTCTTTATTCCTTTTGTGATACAGTGGAACCTCCCTTACAAGGCCTCCCATTATAAGACTCCCTTCCACATAAGACCTACTTCTCTGAGACATTGCCCTTCTTTGTAAGTATTAAAATTACCTCTCTTATAAGACCCCTCCCTTATAAAACCTCATTTTGGATGATTTGTTAAAGTCTTTTAAGGGAGGTTCCACTGTATCACCCAGGGCCTGTATTCACATTGAAATAGTCCCGCCGTGGGGATACCAGGGGGTATTTTGCATAAATAGTTTCCCTCATCTTCTGTGCTTGTAACTTCCACTAATCTGTCACTCTCTTTGACTCTGCCTTTTCCCTTTGCTTGCTGCCATCTACTATCTTTCTACATGACCGGTCCATTCTCCTGCCTTCTTTTTTTTCAAGAAACACTTTCAAAAAGATTTCCTTCAGATGAAGTCGGACTTGACAAGAAACTGTCAGAGCGATCGAAGAAGAAGTCCTAATAAATCCTACTACTTTAGAAGGACTTCTAAAATACCATGACAATAAGTCTCATAATATCTTATTGTGAATGAATGAAATTCTGCTTAAAGGGAAAGCTACCGATCCTAGGGATCGGGTATAGACTTTTAGCCTAGTCGCTGCGAAGTTCTGCCTCACAGTGGCTCGGGCAACATGGGAAAAGTAAAGGTTGAACCGTTTCTGTCGCGATGAGAATGCTGGCGCGCGCCTCGCGTTAATGCTTTATATATGCCGGCTGTGGGTTTAACGTTCTCTGGTCTGGAACAGACACATATGGGACATTAGTAGATATAAAGATGGTGAGAACGATCCTGGAGGCAATGCCCGGAGGCAGCACAACACCAGGAAAGTCCCGAATTTTTAACAATACAGATGTATATGTTGTGAATACAGGCCCTGGGCTTTTCCACCTAGCTTTCCAGCAGTACCAATGACTCATCGGGTGGAAGCCAGGAGGTACTACCATAAAGAAGGCTGACAGTGCCTCCTGGCTCAAACCTGACAACATGCTACGGTCACTAATCACAGGGGTAGAAATCTTACCTCATGAATGAATGAAAAGTTATGCTTAACGTCTTCCCGGTCCAGTAGGACACATCTGAGACATGACTTATTTGTAAAGTTACGACATTTCTTACGTCATGATTTTAGCTTCTTCAATAAAGTCTTCCTCCCCCATGGCTTTGGTCTTCATCTGCTTTACTGCCACGTTGGTGCCCCGGAACAGACCTTTGTGCACGGTCTGAAAGCACACAGACGCAGATTGCCGCCGATCAAGGAACAACACCTGATCTGCCTATGGTCTGAGAACAAACATGTTACGATTTGAAAACAAAATAGCATACTGAGCACAGTTCACGACTGGCCAAGGAGCAACACATGATCTGCCTATGGTCTTAGAACAAACACGCTACGATCTGAAAACAAAATAGCATACTGAGCACAGTTCACGACTGGCCAAGGAGCAACACATGATCTGCCTATGGTCTTAGAACAAACACGCTACGATCTGAAAACAAGACAGCATACTGAGCACAGTTCACGACTGGCCAAGGAACAACACATGATCTGCCTATGGTCTTAGAACAAACACGCTACGATCTGAAAACAAAATAGCATACTGAGCACAGTTCACGACTGGCCAAGGAACAACACATGATCTGCCTATGGTCTGAGAACAAACACGCTACGATCTGAAAACAAGACAGCATACTGAGCACAGTTCACGACTGGCCAAGGAACAACACATGATCTGCCTATGGTCTTAGAACAAACACGCTATGATCTGAAAACAAGACAGCATACTGAGCACAGTTCACGACTGGCCAAGGAACAACACATGATATGCCTATGGTCTTAGAACAAACACGCTACGATCTGAAAACAAGACAGCATACTGAGCACAGTTCACGACTGGCCAAAGAACAACACATGATCTGCCTATGGTCTTAGAACAAACACGCTACGATTTGAAAACAAAATAGCATACTGAGCACAGTTCACGACTGGCCAAGGAACAACACATGATCCAAACATGATTAAAAACAGAACATTCGTGGTCTGTAACGAGCAAGCATACATAGCGCGCAGTACCCCACTGATCATTGAATAACACTTGAACCAAACATGATTAAAAACATTTATGGTCTGTAACATGCAAGCATAAGTAGCGCACAGTACCCCACTGATCATTGAATAACACTTGAACCAAGCATGATAAAAAACAGAACGTTCGTGGTCTGTAACGAGCAAGCATAAGTAGCGCACAGTACCCCACTGATTATTGAATAACACTTGAACCAAACATGACTAAAAACAGAACATTCGTGGTCTGTAATGAGCAAGCATACATAGCGTGCAGTACCCTACTGATCATTGAATAACACGTGAACCAAACATGATTAAAAACAGAACATTCGTGGTCTGTAATGAGCAAGCATACATAGCGTGCAGTACCCTACTGATCATTGAATAACACTTGAACCAAACATGACTAAAAACAGAACATTCGTGGTCTGTAATGAGCAAGCATACATAGCGCGCAGTACCCTACTGATCATTGAATAACACGTGAACCAAACATGATTAAAAACAGAACATTCGTGGTCTGTAATGAGCAAGCATACATAGCGCGCAGTACCCTACTGATCATTGAATAACACGTGAACCAAACATGATTAAAAACAGAACATTCGTGGTCTGTAATGAGCAAGCATACATAGCGCGCAGTACCCTACTGATCATTGAATAACACGTGAACCAAACATGATTAAAAACAGAACATTCGTGGTCTGTAATGAGCAAGCATACATAGCGCGCAGTACCCTACTGATCATTGAATAACACTTGAACCAAACATGATTAAA
Organism: Phymorhynchus buccinoides; assembly: GCA_017654935.2. Lineage (NCBI taxonomy): Eukaryota > Metazoa > Mollusca > Gastropoda > Neogastropoda > Raphitomidae > Phymorhynchus > Phymorhynchus buccinoides. The sequence continues at coordinate 26,259,025 of CM065692.1, forward strand.
AACATTCATGGTTTGTAACGGCTTTCCCCACACCGACCAAATGGGTTGAAGAACCCGATGAACCAGAGTCCACTCTGTTGAGATCACCTGGTTGGAGCGGCTCAGCGAACTGAGGAAGCCGTCTCCATTCTGAACGCCATGAGGCGCAGAAAAGCATTGAGCGGAGACAAGTCCAGCACTGGACGAAACTCGCCGTTCTTCTTTGGTACTGTGAACAGGCGCGAGTAGAAACCCAGGCCCGGGTTGGGTACTGGAATCACAGCACCCTTGTCCAGAAGGGACTTGACCTCTGAATCCAAGATCTGAAAGCGAAGAGGATCTGCAGGAGGAGGAAAGACAATCGGCACCTGCGAGAGAGGAGATTCCGCTAGAAGCGGGAAACGGAACTCGTCCCGCACGACACGGAGAATCCAGGAGTTGACTGACAGAACAGACCACTGAAGGTGGTGTTGAGCCAGAGAGTCTACACTTGACGGAACAGACAACTCCGGATCCTCCAAGAGCCGTGCGGGCCCTACTGAAAAGGAGGGTAGCGTTTGGAGTTCTGAAACCGTGAAGAACGGCTAGAACCTCGCTGGAAAGGCTTGCCCCGAGTGGAAGGGGTAGGATACGGCTGAGAGTGTCCACGGAACGAGTTCCTTATCGGTTGCGGAGCACGGAACCGATACGAAGAAGAAGAGGCCCGACGCCCTGGGGGGGGGGGGGGGGGGGGGGGGGGGGGGGGGGGGGGGGCAGGTTACCCCCCAGCTCCTCACCGACTAATAGGATCCACTGTATAGTCCAAAGCCGTCACCGACACAGCCGGCAGAACTGAGTGACTGATGGAAGTAAAGTACGACACGACAAAAGGTCCATAACTTCCTGGTGAGAATAGGTCCGATGAGGAACCTGCCCCGCCGCCGTACTGCCATGGGCCTGAGGACCACCGACGGTAGTGGCCGAAGCCGACGTGACAGTTGAGGACCCACGAGGCCATATCGCCGTGGCCGGACCACCGAACCGGGCAAGCCCGGTAGCGGATGCCGGCCCGGTGCATAAGGCAACGAGGCTGCCGTCGCCAAGGGAGCTACTCCCGTTAGCGGCATCGTCCGTGTTTCGGACGGCATTACCAGGCGTATTGGTGGCATCGGTGATGTGTACCGCCCGGTTGTCCATACCTCTGTAGGACAATTCGGACGGCACCACCAGTTTCGTCGCAAGTACAGCATCCAGAAATGGAAGTGTCCTTGAGAGGTCCTCTGCCGACAGTGAAGCCTGGAAGGGAAGTCCAACGGTGGAAAATGCCAGGTCCTCGGCAAAATCATCCGTCAAGTCAACACACGAATTATCCACAGACATGTGTTGGACCAAACCGGACGTATCAAGTTGAAAGAAAGAGAACGGCATGGCCGGAGACATTTCTCCAGTTGAACGCCAGAAGTTCAGAAACTACTTGCTTAGTGTTTTCAACCGAACCGGTGGCTGAACGAGAAGAATGAGACCTACTCGAACTCTTGGACCGCGACTGAGATTTCGACTTTGAATCCGAAGGCTTATCCGAAGGACTAGTCTTGAGAAAACGACCTTTATCGTCTCTGGGTGGAGTAGGATGAGGTTCCTTACTAGAAGGCTTGCCAACCGAAGCAAGAGAGTCTACAATTTTCGAAGGAGTAGACGACTCCATGATACAACCACGAAAGCCAGAAACGACGCCCACTTTTTGGCCCAAAACCTGCACAGAGGTTAACACAAAATGGGGGAGGCCGAACGAACTCTGAGTAAACAGAAATAAGACCGCCTTCCATGCCAGCTTGAAAGAAAAGTGAATACTATTCACCAAGTCGGCTTAACCGGAAGTTAATTGGATTGGGAGTTGTGGTAGTAAGACACTCTTGCTTTATTTTCTGAGTTGTGGTAGTAAGACACTCTTGCTTTATTTTCTGTCTTCCAAGCTAATCTTGTACAAATATGCACTTTGTAGTGGAATGGTAACGATGATAGAATAGATAACCTGAATTTCACAGACGCCTATGTGACAATAAAGTACCAAGAACATACACACAAACACACACAAACACACACAAAAGCAATATGTCCTTACTAGTCTAAATAAGCCCGACAAAAATAAAAATAAAAATAAAACGGAATGACAAAAAAATGCCCATTTCCAGAAACATAATAAAGCAAAATACACATTTCATACATACTCTCTCTGTCTCTCTCTCTCTCTCTCTCTCTCTCTCTCTCTCTCTCTCTCTCTCTCTCTCTCTCTCTAAATGTTTAACTTTAATGTCAGCTTTATTTGATTTGATAACCCAAGAAACAATCTTTACAAAAAAACAAATAACCATAAAACTGATCAACATAAACTCAAGGCAAAAAGGAATTTACAGAAACAAAAATAAATCTGATTCAAAGTTTGAAAACCAGATGAAATTCCCCTGTTATTCAACGACCGCAGCATATTCAAATGAAAACCCACAAGTATAGATGTTAGTATTTTAATAATTCAACAAGTGAAAATGTATTCAACAGAAGTCAAATACTGCATGGAAACTAACTAATCTAAGTGTAATTATGCTTACAAGACAATAATAAAAAATGAAATCAACATAACCATACCCCTACACTTTATTTTTTTTAAAAGGGATCAAAATGGTAAAAAGATTATAGGGTCAAACAATTACTTTACCATTATATTCTGCAACATAAAATTTGTCATCATTCGTTTCATTAAAATGCAGTGCAAACTTTAAAATTAAGAACAAAAGAGAACTCCATTTCACTTTTTGGAATATATTGTAGGGGAAGACGGGGTAAAAAGCGCATGGGCGGGTAAGAAGCCCACCCCAATTATCTCATGAAATAAAGAAAATTTCAGTCAAATTTGCCCATGAGACGAATGCTAGACATTAACGCTCGTCTCATGGGCAAAATGAGACTGAAATTTGCTTCATTTCATGAGATAATTGGGGTGGGCTTCTTACCCGCCCATGCGCTTTTTACCCCGTCTTCCCCTAGACAAGCGCACCTGCACACACACACACACAAAAAGAAACAAAACATGCATACACACACACGCACGCACACCACACCACAACACACACACACACACAACACATACAACTTTGATTTTACATGCATGCTTACAAAATCATGCAGTCATGTCAGTTTCAATATTATAGTAGCCAACTTAAGTGCCTGTGTTTTTACACAAGATTCTAAAAGGCTAAGCTAAGCAATTTCTTTTTTTTAACACAACAAAAACAACAACAGAAAACTCACCCCAAAGCACCCAGAACCTAGCTCCTCCCCAATCTCCAAGTACAGTGGATCTATTTCAAACTGATCTGTGACAAACAAACAAACAAACATGATCTTTTGATCATGATGTGTGACACAGCACCAAAGAAAATGAGAAACGGGAGGTGAGGAGTTAGGATTAGGCTGTGTACACATTTACGAAAACTTCCGTACGGAAACCCACCCGTAATCCGCAAGTAAAGCACAGCGGAGCGGTAGTTCTTTTTACCGGAAGATAACGGAAGACACCGACAGATAGCGGAAGACACCGACAGATAGCGGAAGACACCGAAAGATAGCGGAAGACACCGACAGATAGCGGAAGACACCGAAAGATAGCGGAAGACACCGAAAGATAACGGAAGACACCGAAAGATAACGGAAGACACCGACAGATAGCGGAAGACACCGAAAGATAGCGGAAGACACCGAAAGATAGCGGAAGACACCGAAAGATAACGGAAGACACCGAAAGATAGCGGAAGACACCGACAGATAGCGGAAGACACCGAAAGATAACGGAAGACACCGAAAGATAGCGGAAGACACCGAAAGATAACGGAAGACACCGAAAGATAACGGAAGACACCGACAGATAGCGGAAGACACCGAAAGATAACGGAAGACACCGAAAGATACGCTTGTGAACCCCTCCCCCTTGTGCGACCGCTTGTGAACTGTGATCAGTGTGTGTGTTTCCTATCGTACTTCCGCGTTGGTGTTTACTGTGAGAGTTTGCATCAAGTGTTTACTCGGAGACTGCAGACATGCCTCGTAGACCTAAACTGAAGTATCCGTGTGGTGTTTGTGTTGCTAATACACAAGGCACAACAGCTGTCAAATGTGAGGTACGTAACCAATTTTGAGTCTCTTTTTCTTCTTCTTTTTTTTAAATAGAAATTTCCTGGACGTAATGTACTAACACACACACGCACGCACGCACGCACGCACGCACTCGCGCACACGCACACACACACACACACACACACACACACACACGCACGCACGCACATGATTGATCGTGCACCCTTCAGGGAAGAAGAAGAAACATTGAAGAAACTAATAGGCTAAAGTTAACATTTTCCATGATGTTACAGATACACACATTGCATCAGTTTTGAAGCCTTGTCTAGCCAAAGTAACATTCCAGGTGTGTCTTCACTTGTGTCACCGCCATTGTGAAGACTTGGGTGATGAGCTGTGGGAGGCGTGGAATCATACGCAGAAAGACTACATCTGCAAGGGTTGCTGTGGCGGATCGAATTCAGCATACTGCTTCGAACCCGGCATTGACAGATTAAAGAAGGTTAGTTCTCATCTCTATAATAAAAACGCAAAGGTGTGTGTGTGGGGGGGGGGGGGGGGGGGGGGGAGCAGGAGGAGGGGGGGGGCCAGGAGGAGGGGGGGCTGAGGAGAGAGAGAGAGAGAAAGATCACATTTGCAAGGGCAGACAGACAAAAGGGATGGGAATCTGATATACTATAGATGTTAATATGCGCCATCAAGATGCTCGAGAAGCATTGCTTATCCAAAAGCACTCCTGGACAGAACATGTCTCATGAAGAGTCATAATTCAAGCACTGTCAGTGTCAGGAGAGAGAGAGAGAGAGAGAGAGAGAGAGAGAGAGAGAGAGAGAGAGAGAGAGAGAGAGAGAGAGAGAGAGAGAGAGAGAGAGAGAGAGAGAGAACAAGTGATGATGTTGCGGATGACAGACAGGCTGACAATTAGACAACAGAGATGGGAATCAAATACGAAAAGATGTTGACATGCGCCATCGAGGTTCCTTTTCAGGCCTTTAAAAGGGGGATAGTAGAGCTGAAGAAGACAGCTGTTCGAGAAGCGTTGTTAATCCGAAAGCACCCCTTCACCACTCCGACACAGGCGATGAATTTCAACCACCTGCCAGTTGACAGAACAGCTGAAAAGATTTTGACATCCTACACCAACGAGACAGGCACACCCCTCCTAACTCCAGGAGATGGAAACTGCCTGTTTCATGCGGCATCACTGGCCTTGACAGGGACAACATCACTTTCAGCAGAACTGAAGTACCGGGCCACTCTGATGATGGCTTTGGATGAAAATAGTGTAAAGCAAGCCCACCCAAACAGCCATCTTATGAACCTGGTAAGCCATAGCTACAGACAGGCAATCAGAGATTGTTCCAGGGATGGCGGGTACTCATCGTCTTGGACGATAATGGCCTTGAGTACTGTGATTGACACAGACATTCATTGTATCTACCCAGCAGTTAATGGACACCAGGACAAAACAGTCGAAATTCTAACAACAAATTTGGCTATGGGAATTCGGGAGAAATAAAGCTTATGTGGACAAGCACTATGGTCCCTGAACCAGGGAAAATATGGCAGCCAAACCATTTTGTGCCGTTGGTTGAAAGCTCAAAAGAAGAAGAAGAAAAGACAGAAAAAGAGGAGGAGGAGGATGAGGAAGAAGAAGAAGAAGATGAGAAGGAGGAGGAGGAGGAAGAAGAAGAAAAACATGATGATGATGATGATGATGATGATGAAAATGTTGACGAAGAAGAAAACAAAGGAGATAAAACAAAGGGAGGTTGAAACAAAAGGGAGGTAACTATCGGTGCACACTGCATGTACGGTGTTTGCATCGCCTTTTAAAAACGGGTTCCGATGAACCATCATCATATACAACCACACCAATTCAGTCCCCTGCTCATAACAATAATTTCTTGAAGGATGTTTACATTGTAAAAGACAAGTTAAGGCGAGCTTTTTTTTCCAATAGGAATTGTTCGGAAATAATTAAGGGGAGTAATTTCATGGTATGTGGGAGTGATCTTGCCTAATTCAATCAGTCAAACAGGAGAAGTTACTCTACCATCAGCTCTCGCCTCGTGTGTTTGAGCAGACATACAGCACTTAGAACACCGTGCATCATTCTAAAATTTATGTCATTTATATTTTTACATCACATGTTGCAAGTTTTATTAGTTTGTGGCTACTGGCCACCCCTAATTTTAAAAAAAGAAGTTTCCGAGCAGCTACTTGCATCCTGCGGTTTCAAGCTTTGACGCCATTGCTGCACGAGGTGCGCTCCCCCAGGTTTGTTTCCAGAAAATCGTCTATTGGTGTTATTTTGCTCTGGGAGAAGTATTCAGTCATTGATGACATACACATTTACAATGTTGCAAGACAAATGCACAAAAGCTGTGTACTCACTATGTCCAAACCCAGCTGTGGTTGGCTTACTGCTTCTGTGGGGAGGTTCTTTTAATCGTGTCACCAAACCTGGAACAACCAATACAATAATTCGACAATCCATAAAATAATCGATATATAATAAAATGATAATCACGCAAAAATCACACAAACACAATCATGCCCTTTTAACAGTCTAGTGAACCCTAAGCAATAGAAAGTGCCCATGACTCAATGATATAATATTACAGACTTCCACTGCACAACTCATCAGCATAATTAGAACTGCCAAGATGCATAGGAATGTCTAAACTTTACTTCTGCCGTGCTGAGAAAGGAATGATCCAGTCAACTGGCACACACCTTAGTTAAAGACTTAATTAAATACCCACGCTGTGGCTTTAACACACACTAGTCATATAGTAAAAAGCCAAGTGTCCGTGTGTGTGTGTGTGTGTGTGTGTGTGTGTGTGTGTGTGTGTGTGTGTGTGTGTGTGTGTGTGTGTGTGTCTGTTTGTCTGAAATACAAAACGGGCCTTATAACTCCGCCGTTTTTTGACCGAATCGCTTCAAATTTGCTGTGAGCCCTAACGGGGTGATGGCAACGGCAACCGGGGCGGCCGTGTCATTTGCGCGGTTTCGCAAATGCGCGAAACGCGTATCCGCCGGACTCTCGGCGCCCGTATCTCCGGCATTTCTGGACCGATTGCCTTCAAATTTGGCAGGTACATGACCGGGGACGGTGACTATCGGTGTGCCAAACCGGAAGCGATTCGGTTTAGAAACGCGCG
>CM065692.1:26271277-26282537 GCA_017654935.2 Phymorhynchus buccinoides
TACTTGTCCATGGTGAAGAGAGAGAGGGAGTACTGGCCGGGAGTGCTGACGGAGTCCCTCACCAGAAAGCACCCCTCCTTGGCGCTCTGCTTCAGAATGCTCTCCGTCTGCGTCCGGGACAGGTCCTTGTAATACCAGCTGTGGGACCCCGGCAACACCCAACCAACCATTTTAACTCACTCCTTTTTTCCTTTTTCTTTTCAAATTTGTTTTACGTCCTCCGACCTGCTTAGAGGCACATGTGGGACATTTGTTAGGATGAAGATGGGGGAGAAAAAGAAATGGATTAAGATTAAGATTAAAATTACAGCCCCTGTCGACAACAAAGGCCATGTCAGGGCTGTCACCACGTTACATCTCACCACGCTGCATCTCACCACGTATAAAAGAAATGGAGAAGGGGCACCAAGAATGAAAGGATTAATAATGATGAGGTATGTTTTTATTAGGACATGGTAGTTTTGGTATTTGTTAATACTGATGGATGGGAGCTTAGTGCTGCTGCGGTTTTAAAGAGGTTAAGATTAGTAAGATGTATGGTAGTTATAAAGAAATTCTTTAAAAGATTTGTTAGACTGCATTCACAATAGTATACATTTATATAGTACTGCTGTGGTTAAAAGAGGTTAAGAATAAAAAAGATGAAGGAGTGAGGTTAAGAATAACTCATTAAAGGGGCACCCTGACGGATGAGTTTTTGTGTGCAAGAAACACGTCGAGATCACCAGAAAGACAGCCTTTACAAGGATCGGAACACTCACTTTGCTCTGGTTTCCTAGAAATCCAACCGTCAAAACGGCGATTCCTCCTTGGCGGAGATGCCGGAGAAAGTAGCCATTTTGGATGGGGTGTGTGGAGGTCACTCATTGTGGTTGAAGCTTTTTTTTTGTAGTGCAGAAAAAAAGGAGCTATTTTCTTTGTTGTGAGCGAAACTCCTTTAGGTAAACTGTATAAAAAATATTTTTTTAAAAGGCTTGTATTGCAAAAGATTTGTGCAAACGATTTGGTCTAAACGCAGGCGGCCATTAGAAAAGAGACGGCAAATGCCTTCTCTTTGGGTGAAAGAATTTGACTTCCAGCACCTCCGCCAAGGAGGAATCGCCGATTTTACGGCTTGATTTCTGGGAAACCAGAGCAAAGTTGCGATCTCTGTAAAGGGTGTTTTCATGGTGATCTCGACATGTTTCTTACAAAAACTCATCCATCAGGGTGCCCCTTTAATAAGCTATGTCGTAGTCAAAATTATTCTGGTTAAAATTCAGGACCACATTCCCAAAATCAAAACTTCATTATAAAACTCTTCTAAGGCTCTCAAGTAAAACTGCCTAACATGTATTTACACTATCTACTCTTTCTATATACTATGTACAAATTGGTAATGGCAAGAAGGCAATTTATTTCATACCCCATTTGGGCACAGAAATATAAAAACATACACACACATAAATAAATTTCCAAGAATCAACCCAAGAGTGATGTCCAAAATCATTTCAAAGATAACCCATACCATAATATTACAAATAATGTAATGTATTTCTAAATTAAAAACAAAATGGGAAAAAGACATGATTAATAGCATTTATCTGAAAGAACCGTTAACAACTGTAATGAAGTGCTTTAGTTTGAGTAATATTTTCTTATTTTTTGTAGAGAACAAAGCTTTGAATTTATAAGCATTAGGGCGAGTAAAAAAAATACTTAGGGAGGTACCTTCTCCTGTCAGTGTCAAAGAAAGGACAAACGAACAAGTAGTGAAACTCATCTGCCACATCATGTACATTACATTTTTCACAAATTCTTTCATGTCTGGGTGTACCAGTATAACGCAACGTGTTCACAGGCAAGTTATTGTTAGTAGTTCTGAATTTTAACACAGTAATCATATAGCTATATGGCAAGACTAAGTAATATGGGTCAACACAAAAAGACGTTTTAAACATTCTGTAGTTTAAATATAATTCGTCATTATCTACATGCATATACCAAGATTGTAAAAAGGTGTCTTTTAAGCATCTTTTCACCTTCTCCTTGAACCACAATGGATTTGCATCAAGAAAGTTTTGATTCAACCAAAAACTATTCAAGCCAGTTTCATTTAGAAGTGTATGGATATATTTGATGTATCTGTTTTCATAAAAATTTGACTCGTACATTTTCAATAGGCATTTATAAACAAGAACTGATAATTTTTCTGTCTGGTGGTTTGTTACAAGGTTAAACCAAAATGATAACATTCTACATTTAACAGTTACACCAACAGGGAATTTACCCGTTTCCCCAAAAATCATGAGAGAAGGAGTCGACTGTCTTACTTTCAGAACCAACTTGTAAAATCTTAACTGCAGTCTCTGAATAATATCATTCACATCAAAGCCCCAAATTTCACAACCATATGTAAGGATAGGAAGTACAGTTTTATCAAATAGGTCAATTGTTAGATCTGCAGGAAGCATCAATAATTTAGCTTTCCTCAACAAAGCAAACATGGCTCGGGAAGCTCGGTCATAAAGATCACGTTGTGCGACATTCATTTTGTTATTATAATTTAACTTTAACCCTAAGTACATAAAGTTCTGAACAACCTCTAATTTTTCAGTCGCTATAAGAAAGTCGGGAAAACGTCTAACCTTACCCTTAGAAAAAATAAGAACTTTACATTTCTTGGCATTTAATTTCAAATTCCATTTTTGACAATAGCGTTGAATATTATCTAAGCCTCTTTGCAATCCTACTGGAGTTTCAGAAAATATGACAGTGTCGTCTGCATACAACAACAAAAATAGTATTAACAAAATGTTAATTTCATGTTCGTTCATACCTAATATATCTGCTTCTCTAGCAACTGTGGTAAGACCAGTCATATCTCTACACATAAAAACTTTCATGTCATTCAGGAACATGGCAAACAATACAGGCGACAGGTTTTCTCCTTGCCTTACTCCAACTTCCGAGCAGAAAAAGTCAGAAAATTCACTATTAACCGCAACACATGATTTAGCTTGGGAATACATATTTTGTATTACTTTTAATAACCGACCGCTGATACCATTGTCTATAAGTTTTTGCCACAAAAATGCCCTATTAACGAAAGCTTTTTCATAATCCAGAAATGCACAATACAAGCGCTTTTTCTTAAACAACAAAATATCAATCAGCCCGTACAAAGTAAACAAGTGATCCAGTGTTGAAAAGTTGTTTCTAAACCCAGCTTGTTCCATGCCAATTAAGTGAAATGTTTCAATGTATACCTTTAGGCGTTCGTTCAGGATACTTGTAAACAGTTTCCCAAAACAGGACAGTATGGTTATACCACGATAGTTGTTGGGATCTGCAGGGGAACCTTTGTTTTTGAATATTGGCTGTATAACCCCAATTACCCAATTAGTTGGTACTTTACCGGTAATTAATATCAAATTAAATAGTTTCACAAAAACACCTAACATTTTCTGTGCTGAATTTTTAAGGAATTCATTTACTATATTATCTAACCCGCATGCTTTATTGCTCTTTAACTTCTTTATGCAATTAAGAACCTCATTTTCAGTAATTAAATTATCTAACAGAGCAGTTATAATAATAATAATAGTTATTACACACACAATGTCTTCTTTGACTCGAACAGACGAGTAATGTTTGAATAACATTTAACTCATTCAAGTCGTTCCGGCCATATATGTTCGGAATTAATAGACGGCTGTCAATTTGATGCATTTGCTTCAAGGGAAGTAAATCTGTGTGCACACCATACCTTGGTCACTTCTAAGCTCGCTTTGCTCCCTTAGACCACAGTTTTGCCTCTTTCTTTCATTTCTCCTTTTGTGTATGTATGTCCAGTATAACAACCACCTCGCAATTACAGACAGTTTTGACCAGTCAGTTGGATGGTCAGAACACTGAGGTTTCACTGTAGTCATATCACTGCATTACTGTATTTTTCAGGTCATTAGGCGCTGCTGTGTATAAGGCGAATAGGGCAATTTTCAAGAAAAATCTGAAAAAATTAAAGTAAAAGGCGCCCTCGTTTATAAGGCACCTCGCAAAAGAAAGTCAAACTTTGAAGCCCGTACGCGTCCAGTAAACGCTTACAAGAGTAGGCTCCCCTTTCAAATAATCGAACTTCCATTTGTGCTGCTTCCTGTTGTTGTGTTTGGACAATTCTTCGCGAAAACTGATAGAATTATGGCATTTTAAGCTCTATAACGATGCTTTTTGCATCCAATGAATGGTTATGGCATCTGTTGGACGGTATCTCGGATGATAATAGGGATTTTGAAGCATTTTAACATGAGTATTCGTCGTATCGGCGACTCGTTACCACTTTCGATGTCTGACTCACAGTAGATTGTACTGAACACGGCAATCGTTGCCTCTATTCTCATGATTTTGTTCACTAACAGGGCGCCCTCGTTTATTAGGCGCATAGGTTGAAATTGACAAAAATATATGCCTTATAACCTGAAAATTACGGTATATATAACAAGAGAAAGTTGTTATGGTTACATAATATTATAAGTGTATACAGATAAAAATGCAACACCCGTTTGTATGGTGCGCACTGACCCGTACCGGTACGCAATGACCGATTTCTCAGTCTTCAGAAATCTGTTTGCTTCTAGAAAACGGTTTCAGTTACAAACCAGAGCGTTGATACAGTGGAAGCAGAAACATTTTAACAGATGCTGGTGATCTAAATCTTTTCCAATATCGAACTGGAGATCCACAAATTGATGTCATATTACAATAATGCCGTAAGGGGTACGCGACCCCCCTTAGTACTCTAACTCTTTTTTTAAATTATCCCCTCTTACACATATCTATGATACTGAACGCTACCAATCAAATCATAACATTATTTCAACATGTGCATTGAAATTAAACCAGTCACAAAAGGTGCATCAAAGTAGTATACAGAGTCAACAATAGAGCATAAGATTTTTTAATTTTTAAACACCATCAAAATAAATCCAAACTACAAAATATTTTTTGGAAAATGAAGCAGTCCAAAATGCTTAAATGTCTCGCGTTTGAAATAAGATCAGTATTAACATTATAAATTAAAATTTAAAAAAAAGTACTTACCCATAAATTTCTAAATAAAATTTCTTCTTCACGTAGTTGGACGGGATGTAACCTTTTCCCCTGTAACAAAACAAAAGCACCACAACAACAAAACAATAAAGTAAAATAAAGTCACATTTTCAAGGGAAAAAAATCTCAATCTTTCCAATTCTATCTCCATAAGCCATTTATTTCAATAATGCACCGGTGTCATGAGAAATAAATAGCTCCCATGAAATAAGTACCCTTCGCATGCGAACTATAACCATCCTAACCCTAACCCTATCCCTAACCACGGAAAGAACCAAGAAATAGAGCAGGAGGGTGTAAATCTACATCTTTGCCGAGAAAGCGATGCACTTAGTTTCGTAAAATTCACAATGGCGGACAAACAAACAATTCTGATTGGGGAATAGGCCTACTTATTTCATGAGGTAGAATATTCTCTTCACATCGGTACTTCCATAATAAGCATCTTCTTCAGATCATGCCCTATGTCCCGTACAACCACAATCACACAAGAGGCTGCTCCACCTGGATAGAGATAAATGCACTACAGTATATATAAGCTGCTTGACTTTTATTTTCACATGTCATTCATTTTGTTAGCAAATCTGCAATTAACATAACTTTTTTTGTTCATGCATGAACATGCGTGAATCCCCCAAAGTCGGAGTCTGGCTGCCCACATGGCGGGGTAATCAAAAACGGTCACACACGTACTGTTCTCATCCCTAGCTGGTGCATTTGTGCCATAGTGTTCAAGCGCTTCTGCTGTTCGGATGATCCCTGGAGTCTTTTAGCCAGGGTACAACAACAAAACAAACAACATGCGTGAACACACTGAATCCTTACAAGGTTTGAATCAATAAGTTATTAATCCAGGTATACCTTTTTCCCAAAGTAATTGTGTTTCCGAATGTTTTCATGTTCCTAAGACTTTACATTGGCACAGTTTTAATCTATGCGCATATCATTAACATATAAAGTGCTTACCCTTTTCTGTCTTTAGCTAACCACCAGTGCTCCTTTGAGTCGTCCAGAATCTCATACTGGTCACCCTGAAATCACACACAATTCAATCCCCCGAAGTCGGAGTGTGGCTGTCCACGTGGCGGGGTAATCAAAAACGGTCACACACGTAATGTTCTCATTCCTATCTGATGCATTCGTACCATAGTGTTCAAGTGCTTCGGCTGTTGGGATGATCCCTGGAGTTTTTCAGCCAGGATATGATGGCAACAACAACAACACACAATTCACCATTAATAATAATAATAAGAAGAAGAAAGAAAGCTTATATATAGCGCACATTTCAGGCTGGCTGCTCATGGCGCTTTACAAATTTTAATTTTTTTAACCAAATCACATCAATACCCATGCTCGCACGCACACAAGCACACACACAGACAACACAGCATATCATTTACGTGCGCATAAACACATACATACATACATACATACGTACGTACGTGCGTACATACATACATACACAAAGACACAAACACACACATACATACACACTTATGCCTACACACGCAAGAGCACACGCACACACGTGCAAACACGGAAATATGCGCACATGCACAAGCACATGCCAGCGCGCGCATGCGCGCACGAACACACACTTTCTGTCTCCCACCTTTCCCATGCCCTTCCTCATCCGCACACGCTTTCATTCTCACAATCCGATCATGGTGGACAGTAGTGTTCAGAGAATAGATGGGTTTTCAGGTTGGTTTTGAAAACTGACAGGGAGTTGGAATGTCTGAGAGACAGAGGGAGTTTGTTCCAAGTAGCTGGGGCCTGAAAAGAAAAGGATCTCTCGCCATAAGTTTTCGTTTTAATTGAGGGAGGCTGTAGAAGACGAGAATCAGAAGAAGAACGAAGCTGACGAGATGGAATGTAGGTATGAAGTAGATCAGACAGGTAAGTAGGAGCAGAGCCAGAAATGACAGCAAAGCTAAGAGCGGAAAGCTTGTAGTTGATCCTGTTGGAGATTGGCAACCAGTGCAGAGAGTGCAGAAGGAGAGTAACATGTTCAAACTTGGAGGACTTAAGGATTAGTCGTGCAGCATTGTTTTGGATTCTTTGGAGTTTGTTGAGAAGGTACTTTAGAAGGCCAACAAGAAGAGAGTTACAATAATCTATTCTTGAGAGGACAAATACACAGACCAAGGTTTTAGTGGCATCAGTGGAGAGATAGTGACGAACATAACTGATCTTACTAAGCTCAAAATAGGCAGATCTGCAGATATTAGACACATGCTGCTGAAGGGAGAGACTTTGATCCAAAGTGACACCAAGACTGCGGACAGAAGAGGAGAAGGAGATAGTGGTGTTGTTGATTGTGACAAAGCCTGGAAGGGTAGAAAGATTGAGCATGTTATTTGGGCATGCTAACATAATTTCAGTTTTTTTCTCATTAAGTTGCAGCTTGTTGTGGGTCATCCAGATTTTAATGTCAAGTATGCACTCCTGTGTTCAACAAGAGTGGCCGACTGATATACTTCAGTGTCGTCCGCAAAACTCTCATGTGACAAGGCATGTTGACTGATAACATCGGACACAGGAGCAGCACAGAGTACAAAAAGAATGGGTCCAAGAACAGAACCCTGTGGGACACCATACAAAAAGGGTGGACGGCTCAGAGTATCTGCCACTAACACAAACTGTCTGCATACGATTAGCCAAGTAGCTGTCAAACCAAGAAAGAGCAAGATCATGAATGCCAAAAGAATGTTTGAGTCGGCGAATAAGAATGGAATGATCAATAGTGTCGAAAGCGGCACTGAGGTCAAGCAAAGCTAAGAGAAAAACTTTGTTGTCATCAAAACCTAAAAGAATGTCGTTAACAATTTTAAGAAGGGCTGTCTCTGTGCTATGGCATTTCCGATAAGCGGATTGGTGGGGGTTCAGAAGGTGATTTTGTTATAGGTGTGCAAGTAGTTGACAAAGTACAACCCTTTCGGTGATTTTTGAAAGGAGAGATTGGAAACAGGTCTGTAGCTTTTCAGATTGTCGTGATCAAGGGAGGGTTTCTTTAGCAATGGGCGGACAATAGCAGATTTAAAGACAGAAGGAAAGGAGCCAGTCAAGAGAGAACCGTTTACAATATGAGTGACATAGGGCAGCAGTACATCGATACATTCACAAAACAGGGATGATGGGATGGGGTCCAGGTCACATGATTTGGGACTAGCGCCTAAACACAATTCATTCACAAACGTTTCTGTAACAGGCTCAAACCTCTGCAAAACTGGGCTTCAGTACATTCTGTCAGTGACTGGTGATGGGGGAACATCAGTAGGATCAGGTTTTTCACAAATGTCCATAACAAGACCTCTCCAAAAACTGACAATAACTATACATGTAATTCAATTAATCGCAAGTTCTCTGAAATAACAGATATGTTTGTTTGATTTTAGGGCAAATGCTTTCACTTAATTATCTGGATGCTGCAATATATTTTAATTGAGCAGTATTTGCGCTATCTCTCTTTCCTACTCTGTATTATACACTAACAGACATGCATGTACGCACAAAAACGCACGCACACACACACACACGTACGCACACGCACACACACGCACACACACACACGTACGCACACACACACGCACGCGCGCGCACACGCACATACACCATCACACAGGTGTAGTCACAGTGAAGGCTTTATTTATTCATTCAATGGGTTTTTCATCATCAGCAAGCATCACAGTGAATATATTTGTATTGCAAACTTCAATGAAATTGGGTCACTGCAGCCTTGTCTTCTACTGATAAAGAAGGTGTGGACACACCTACACACACACACATGCGCACACACACACAAACACATAAACCACACACGCACGGCACATTCACACATACACACATGCGCACACACACAGGCGCACACACACACATACACACACACTCACAACATCGCACACACACACATCATGCACACACACACACGCACACACACACACACACACTCACACACACACACACACACACACACACACACACACACACACACACCACACACACACACACACACACACCGCCCAACCTTGCATAGCTCCAAGTTCTCCTTCCTCCAGAGGTTCATAATCGTACACCGCTATATACAGCAGCTTCGTCTTCTTTTCTGAAGGTCGTTCAGGTAGCGGAGGGGGTAGCTCCGGTTCAGAATCAGACTGCTTTTTGGCGTCTCTGTGAGAGTTTCCTACAATGAAAAATTATGCAAACTCAAACTTGATCTTCAAACGTTTTGTTTCTTGCTGTGGCCTAGTGCCAGTCGTTATATGCACAGAGCTCGATAATGTTTGAAATAACAACGTGCACATGCACACACATTTGCCCATCTGCACACACAAACACACACACACGCAAGCATGCACGCACGCAACAGCAACAACAAAAGAAATATAAACGACAGAACAGACCTACCCAAAAAAGTGGGTGTCTGAGTAGCAGACGACGCAACCCATGACCCTGCGCTCTCTACCTGGTCACAACAGTTGAAGTAAAGAAACAAAGGAAAAAGAAAAAGCCTTAGTGGTTTGCCGACACAAAAATGACAAGAAAAGCAACAGTAGGCTATATGAGGAGAAGACGACACAACCCATGACCCTGCGCTCTCTACCTCAGCATGGGTGCAACCAAAGACTGTATAGGGGAAGACAAGCACCCGGTCTCTTTTCCATATATGAGTTAGTGAGGACAGAAAACACTCGGTTATAGCTGGGGGTCAGTGTGTGTCGTGTGTGTGTGTGTGTGTGTTGTTCTGTGTGTGTGTGTGCCGCGCGTGTGGCGTGCGTGACTACGTACCTCCAGTGTGCGTGTCGTGCGTGCTTGCGACTGGCGTGCGTGCAGTGACGCGGGTGTGTGTGTGTGTGTAGTGGTGTTGTGTGTGAGCATTCTCTGAGCAACACATGTTTGTCAGCATACTGGAGTTGTGATCAACTACCAGACGCACAATGCTGGGGGTGTGTGTTGTGTGTGTGGTGGATGTGATGGGTGTGGTGTGTGTGTGTATGTGTGTGGTTGTGTTCGTGTGTGTTTTTGTGAGGCTCTCTGAGCAGCACCTGTTTGTCAGCATACTTGAGGTCATCTACTACCATAAGCACAATGCTAGGGGTCAGTGTGTATGTGTGTGTGTGTGAGTGTGTTTGTGTGTGTGTTTGTGTTATTGTGTGAGACATCTCGAGCAGCACCTGTTGTGTCATCATACTTTGAAGGTCATCTCACTACCACAGAAGCACACAATGCTAGGGCTCATACAGTGTATATGTGTGAGTGTAGTGAGTGTGATGTGGTGTGTGTGTGTGTGTGTGTGTGTGTATGTGTGTGTGTGTGTTGGTGTTTTGTGAGGCATCTCTGAGGACAGCACCTGTTTGTGAGCACATACTTGTCTGTGTGTGTGTGTGTGTGTTTTGTGTTGTGTGTGTTGTGTTGTTTGTGTGTGTGTGTGTGTGGTGTTTGTGAGCATCTACTGAATACAGCACCTGTTTGTCAGCATACTTGAGGTCAGCACCTACCAGAAGCACAATGCTGGGTGTGTGTGTGTGTGTGTGTGTGTGTGGTGTGTGTGTGGTTAGCCGCCCGCTGTGAATGGTGTATAACTACCACACTAACGATAACTCTAATCAGCTCGGTTCGCTGTAACTCTTAAATAGTCGTCCATCTTACCCTTTTAGATATCTTTGCTACAGGGCATCGCAAGAGCCCCGCTAGACGAATATCAGGTAACGCAAGAGATAGAAAGACCGAACGAACGAACGAAACGAACGAATTTTTTTATTTATACAGGGCAATGAGATAAGGATACATACCTGTACTTTTTTTTACACCCAGCCCTGTGGTAAACAAAAATAACGAATAAACAATTGAAAAAAAAACCCACCCAAATAGTAATGAAAGAAAATAATAAACCATGAAGAGCATGTAAAAAGTGAAATGTTGAGGGAGAGAGTGTGGGGGGGAGAGAGAGAGAGAAAGTAGAGAGAGAGAGAGAGAGAGATGAAGAGAGGAGAACGTGAGAGAGAGAGAGAGAGAGAGGAGAGAGAGAGAATGAGAGAGACTGTGACGAGAGAGAGAGAGATGGAAGAGAGAGACAGAGACAGAGATAAAAAGAGAGAGAGAGAGAGAGAGACGAAGAGAGAGAGAGAGAGAAAGAGAGATAGAGGAGAGATAAAGAAGAGAGATAGAGAAA
>CM065692.1:26283037-26381965 GCA_017654935.2 Phymorhynchus buccinoides
GTCTATAATATCCAATTCTCATTGTATTAATGGTTTGTATCATATTGTTTTAAATTTAAAATATGATTGAATTTAGAACTGCAATGTATCTTTGTTTGGGACACTTACTTGTCATTGTTGTTCAAGCTAGGCTATTTTTTTTATAAACTGTTTTTTTTTTTCCTATTCATATTAAGCGAAATGTTTACTTTCTTTTTTCATTTCAGATACTATTCATAATCTTTTAACTCTTTCTACAATCTAACTACGATAGTGAATGAAAAGGGGGTTTCAACGTCCTCTGGTCTAAGCAGACCATCTGGGACTTTGTAAATACATATGTTGGAGACAATACTGGGGGCAATGGGCCCCAGAGGCAGTACGAACCAGTAAAGTCCCGATTTTTTTTAAATTAATCCCAGATAGCTGTAGCTGACGCCGGGAAGCCTTCGGTTTTAAAACCCTCATCCCTCATCGGCTATGGCAACCGAAAACCGGCCAGCAAAGTAGATTATCACAACGTGATTCTACAAACAGCGAGTACGCTATTTTATTCAATGCATTCCTCACAGACACCCATTCAACACTAGGCAGTTTGCATTATTACATCAAACAATAATTGTTTTAAAATTAATGCTTAATACACGGTACAGTTTGTAAAATTGGTGGTATTATTTTATAATAATAACTCTAACTCTGTTTAATTCCAAAGCTGTAAATTTTTTTTCTAGCCGATTAATGACGTTTTTTGCAAAAACCATGACAAGAAGACAGAGAGGGGTAATGACTCGTTTTTTTTCATTCATTGCCGTCCTTAAATAGACCTAGAAGTCCATTTCATTGGTTGAAACCTAGTAGAGGGAACTGTAGATGTAACACTTTTATACCAGTTTTTGGGTTTGCAATGGGTTCGCTGAGTTTGTGCAATGTGAATGTTTAAAAACATCTCCATGTACGCTAATAGCGTACGTCTCCGTGTGGATCCTTTGGACGTTGATGAAGGAAGCCAAGTTCGACCAGTGTTTCCTGATGTCACCCTTTATTGAATCAGTTTGACATTATTATAGTGTACATGTAGAATGATGTATTTTTCGCTACCTAAAGAGAAGAGTGGCTGGGGGATATCGATAAGGGGGAAGATGGTTCTGTTTAAAGCACACACCTGTTACAAAGCAACACCTGTGATTTTATACATTGGCGGGAGTTGGCATGGGGCTATATAAACAGAACTCTTTGCACGCAGTTTGTTACTCTTTAGATAACCCCAATCATCTTTTATCGATTCTTGATCTCACAAGTCTGGTCAATTGTACTTTCAGTTTTCATGAAGACATAACCCAAAGTCACCTGATCTTAAACCGAACACCCTTTTCCCTGAGAATGGCAGGATGCTGCTTCTCATGAAGGCTTGGTTTAAGACCCCACCACAACGTCACGTGTCGCATACATTCCCTCTTATGCTGGAAAGATTTCCTAAGTTTCTTTCTTAACCTAGCTAGAAGAGGGAAAGCACGTGAAAACCATGATTTTGCCAGCGTGACGGCTTTGGGTCTTTTACAGTACAACTTAACCGAATAACATTTATTAGCATGCCTATCCGATTTGGAAATTACTTTCAAACTTCCTGTGGTAGTTGTTACCAACTATGTTATTTCATGAACAGCCGGCCAGTTTTTTTTTCACAAAAACATGAATTGGCATTTGCCTGTTTTAATATTATCTGGGAAAGACTGTTTTCACCTTCCTACTTGGGGAGCTATCATGTCTTGAGAGGAGTTTTTCAAGTTTACCTACAATCTACCCCCATGGGGATACCAGGGGGTGGGGGGGGGGTGTCTTTCTTAAATAGTTCCGACCCACCTTCTGGACAGTTCCTATGCGTGTACTTCATCTAATCTGTGCCACTACTCTCTTTTGACTCTGCCTTTTTTCCCTTTGCTTTTTCTGTCTCTAGTATTTTCCATTTTCTTTGACTTATGGCACCCATTATCCTGTCTTTTTTTTTTCCCAAAAAAAGTCTTGTCCAAATCAATGTTTCGTTCTCCTTGAGCTCCTCCGAAAGCCTGTGCCCAGTGGGACTACCAGTGAAAACCTGACAAACAGATGCATACGATACCTTATACCCTAACAATACTTCTTTAATGAACAGAGAAGGCAGTTTTGCTTTTCACAAAAGCTTTAATGATTTTTGCCCTGTTGTTAACATTGATGATGTGAACTTTTTTTTCCACTAGAGATCTGTCTAGTTTAATGGTCTGAGAGGATTTTCAAGCGTGTGCGTTTCACTCACCCTCTTCAACAGGATAGTTTAAATCAAGGCAGTCTTTATTCCCGGAAAGGTCGTTTCGTCCTTTAAAAAAAAAGTCGTCGTCTTTTTAAAAAACAAAACAAAACAAGAACCGCCCTTCATGCAAATTCCACCTCTAAGATTTTTTTTGTTTCCTGAATAATTAATAGTCTCAACAGAGGAATTTTTGCATCCCTGTTCGAGTCTTCAGAAAAGTTTTAGCTGCATTTTTTTGAGAGGGGATGGGGATACCAGTTTTCAATAATTAAGGACACCATTTTCCAGCTTGACATTTGTTGTTTAAAATAAAATTAAAAGGTGTTTTTAGCGAGACAGGTCCAATGTTTCAGTTTTCTTTACATTTAAAAAATTTCTTCGTTATGGTTACCCGTTTTAAAATAAAAAAATTGTACAAAAAATGTGGGTTTTTTTTTTTTTTTGTTTAAAACAACCACTGGATATTAATAAAAACACAAGTCATTTTCCCCATTTAATTTTGAGATTCTGGACATTACTCTTGTATGTTGAAACACTCATGGGTAACTGCGGATTCATTAAAAATTGGTGTTGCCGTTTTCAAAATAATTGGTCAGTCTCTTGCATATATTAAGCCTTTTTATTATTTGGCTATGCATGATTTTTGCGTGTGGTCTTATGTCTGTTTGTATTTCGAGAGGACGTAGATAGAGGGAAGAATGAGAGGAACATGCATACAATGTGTGGGGGTGGTTTTTTTTTGGGGGTTTACCACCGTTTAGTGCAATTATATTTTGTAAGACTAAGGTGAACCCATACGAAGTAATCTAAAACTCTATAATAACATTGAATGATTGATGATCTAAAATTAGGCATAATTTTGATTGCTTTTCTGCAACATATGCTGGGTTTTTGTTTTGTAAAACATATTCTTGTTCAGCAGTTTAATTAATAGTGAATAATAAGGAAAGGTAACTCTGATAATTAACATCCCGTTCCACCATCAGTTTATTGTCGGTACCAGATTCGCCTAGCAACATAAGCAACATCCACAATTGAGACAGACCCCAGGTTCTCCTCAACAAGGATTTTACCTCGGACTGCCTTTATGATATGACCATCAACCCATACAGTAACAACAACAGTGTTGGAGAGAATGGTTACAGAAAGGTGACCCCAGCACTGTCTCGACTGGCTTTATACCATGCCCATACAAGTACACAACAGTTGTGGTAAGATAATGGTGTACAGGAAATTGATGACCCCAGGACATGCCTTTATGACGCACAATCCACACAGTACACGCCAGTGGGTGGGAGAATGGTAGTAGCATAAAGGATGCCGCAGGAATGCCCTTTAGTACCCTCACCCCATACAGTACATGGACAAACAGTGGTTGGAGAGAGATGTGTAAGCAGAAAGGATGACCCATGACTTGCCTTTATGACCATCAGACAACCCAACAGTACAACACAGTGGTGTAGAGATGGTGTATACATAAAGGATGAGCCGCAGGGCAAATGTGCCTTTATGACGCATCACCCATACAGTACACAACAATTGGTTGGAAGAGAATTGTGTACAAAAAGGATGACCCATGGACCTTGCCTTATCGACCATTCGTGCCGGTGCTGGGGCCCATACAGTAAACACACCAACAATGGTGGTAGAGAATTTTTAGCAAAAAGGATACCCAGGACTAGTTGTGTGCTTTATGACTTCACCCATACAGTACCCAACAACACAACAGTGGTGGAGAGAATGGTGTAGAAAAAAAAGGAATGACCCGGAACTTGCCTTTTGACCAAGTTCACCCAATACATTACACAAAAGTGGTGGAGAGAAGGTGTACGAGCAATGATGACCCTTGACTTGTCTTGCCTTATGGCCATCACCATACAGTACACACATTGGTGGAAGAGCATGTGGTTACAAAAGGAGATGACCCAGGACTGCCTTTATGACCATCGCCCGATACGTAACACACAAAACAACGTGGTGGAGAGACATTTTGTGTAAAACAATTCAACCTTTATTCAAGAATGGCGGTGTTTTAGTTTGATTCTAATTCTAGTTATGGTGTTCTAACTTACTTTACCGGAACATCTGGGGTCGCCCACGACCCCCTTGACACACAAACCGTGTGTTATTCTCGAAACTGAAATTTCATGACGTTGTCAAAAACGTAAATGTCTTTAAGTGTGTTGAATTTTTTATTCATTGTATAACATATAATGATTATTCTGAACCGCGTATTTTGATATACCTGTCCGTAGATGATGGTGTCTCCCATCCCACGACCCCTACTTTAAGAGCACTGCAGTGCATTGAGTAACGGGTTCGTGGAGACCCCCCCGCCATCCGGAAGGGATAACCCCATGGTTCCCCTCTTTGACAAGTAGGGGTCGTGGGAGACCCCCCGCCCATCCGACAGGGATAAACACCTCTGGACTTTGCCTTCTTTGCTGAGTACATGGGGGGTTTCGTGGAAGACCCCCGCCATCGTGTCAGTAGTAGGTGTCGCAAAGCATGATCCGTCAAGGTTAAAGAAGGTAAGGAAGGGTGAATAGTAGCATCATATGTCAACCCTACTTGAAGCAATATCTTGAGTTGAAGTTCCATTCCCCATCCCATTAATCATAAAACAATGATCTATGCATTCTGCTTTATGTCTATTTTCATACCGACCTGAAATGTGCATTTTTAGAGAGGATGATCCTTTGATGAATGTGTCTTACAAAGGACCGTGGGAACCTCCCATTATATAAGACATCCCGCCCGTCCCATATAAACCAACTTCTCTGAGACATTGCCCGTCTTTGTAAGTTATTATTAAAAGTACCTCCCTTTTTTTTATTTTTTTTTTAAAAGACGCATCCATTTTGGATGATTTTTGAAGTCTTATCAGGGAGGTTCCAAACTGTATTGTTTGGGCCAGTCACCCATTGTAGGGGTTTAAGGTTTCATGTGTTACAGCTGTTCCCTCCTTCGTGTTGATATGTAGGGAACGCTTTTTTATTTCCAACATTGTATTTTTGCGCGCTTTCGGTAGGCTGTAAATTGGTTTTGTTTTTTTTGATAGTTGTTGGATTTGAATTTGTATGTTTTTTGGTCATAATAATAATGAATTGGTTTAAACTCGAATTTGTATATTAAGTATGTTGTGGTGTGCTTTCAATTCAAGTCGTGAAAGTGTGGACTAGTGCTGTTAAAAAGCTGAAGGAATTGTTTTTTGTACAAAGAGCAGAAAACACACGCCACACTCCTCTCTTCTTGTCTTCGTCTGCGCCTTAGTTGGCGGCCAGCCGAACTTGATCAC
Organism: Phymorhynchus buccinoides; assembly: GCA_017654935.2. Classification (NCBI taxonomy): domain Eukaryota; kingdom Metazoa; phylum Mollusca; class Gastropoda; order Neogastropoda; family Raphitomidae; genus Phymorhynchus; species Phymorhynchus buccinoides. The sequence goes on from CM065692.1 coordinate 26,288,599, forward strand.
GGCTGAAGATTTGCTCACTTAGTGGGGTATTAAAAAACGAAACGAACAAACATAAAGTTTCGCAAAATGGGTAGATAGTGAGATAGGATGATATATTATTGGTAAAGATAGCCAAGTGAGTCAGGGTTCGTATTATGATACTCCTTCCGTTTGCTATATCATGGTAAAAGGATTTAGTTTGTTGGAAATGATTTTATATAACATTATCGGAAGAAATCAATTTTATTAATGGGGGGGGTGGGAGGGGGGGGGGGTGGGGGGTGTGGGGGGGGGTGGGGGGGGGGGGGGGGGGGGGGGGGGGGGGGGGGGGGGGGGGGGGAGGGGGAGAACGTTTTGAAGTGAAAGGACAGATTTAGTCCATCACAAACCGTTAATGCCCAGTCTAGCCGAGACACCCTGGCCCCCGGCCCCCGCATGATGCATGCGGGGTGGTGTCATGCAACTGCCCGTTAGTCCCCCTGGATCAGTTGTCTCTAGAGATTAGAACCCCATACAGCTAGACGAAATATTCATCCATTTTAGGTGGTACATGTTTACTGGTTGTTCTATGTTGTTTTTTTTTCGTAGGTTTTTTGTTTTTTAAATCTTCAAAGTTTGCCCAGAGAATTAAAACAGTCGCACAACTAGCTGCGTAAATTTTTTAAAGGTGCAATTTTCATACAGATTCTTCATATCAAAATTTTCACAAACATTTCAAATACCTTTTTAAAAGCCCCTTTATCCTATTTTCAAGACCTCTTCAACGACATGCAAGTATGAAGGCTTGCTTTTGATCATGAGCCATTCAAGTATCTGAAAGACCTGCGCCCGCATTATTGTGATGGGAGTAACTCGACAAATCAAGAGATGATCTGCTATATGGAAAAATTGTGAAATTAAATTGCTGCTATATCAATTTCTAGAACCAACAAACAACAAAAATTTATTGGCGTCAATGCTTTTTAAAGGCATCAGTGACTTATTTCCCACAACCATTTTCCAAATTTCACGATTTTCACAGACCGAAAAGCCAACTTTCAAAAGACTTGAAAATGGCGACCGAACCCCATTTTCTGAAATACTGAAATTTCCAAAGACTTTGCGAACCTCCAGTACTATAGAAAAAAGCACAGAATACAGTTCTTCCCCCAGTCCACCCACAGAAGTTTTCACTTTATTGGACATCTCTTCCCAAACTTTCATGACCAGATACTCCTTGGTCATTACATGATCGGACAGGCAATATTTTTTATTAATACACTACAAGATCACTACAACACCACAGGTCCATGCTAATAATCACACCCGATGATTAATGCTGGAACCTCCACAAAGAACAACAGTGCCCTTGCAGTCAACATGCAACTATACAAAACCCGACCTGAACAATGTCACACAATTAAGATTATACTGGAATGTCAACACAAACCCAAATTTTTTGCAATTAAAAACAATTGCTTTTCTTTTCTTTTGAGGGAAAAAAATAATCAGCTTTAAAATAATTGCAAGCTTTGTCCTGCATTACAGAACAGAAAACAATGGAAATGTCCATACTCAATTGCTTTCTACTACTGCAGCACCTGACCAATTAAGGAAAATGTCCGATATTTTCTTTGTCGGACTATAAAGAAACACTACGTTAATTGAATCATCGCACACCCGAAAAATTTTCACAAATCAGATTTTGTTATATTTCCTTACTATTTAGTAAAAGTGAGCGCAGGGGGGTCTAAGTCGGGAAAAAAAGTATCGGCCTTTATAGTCCATAAAAATATTTGTTAAATGGCATCGCTGTGCGCTGAAATAATATGGTTTTTTAAAATTATTTTTTTATTGAAGCTTGGAATATGGAATGTCATATCAGGCAAATCTTAAATCAGTGTTTTTATTATCAATTTCATTTTGTTTCTTTATAACCGTTTAAATCCAGAATTTCTCAGTTTCTATCCTATTTGAAAACCCCCCACAACAAAACAAACCAAAAAAACTAAAGCAAACTTAGAAAACAATATTTACTTTTGTTTTACATAAGAATGTGGGCAGTTTAAAATGGGTTGCAGCTAATTTGGAGATAATCTGTGTTAGATCCTCTTTACCACAATCAATTGCTGGGAGCAGAAAATTTAACCGTTGGGACCCCCCGCCCCCTATAGGACCTTCAAAAATCATCCAAAAAATCAGGTTCTTTTTATAAGGGAGGGGGTTCCATTAAAAAGGAGGTACTTTATACTTACAAAGAAGGCATGTCTCAGAGAATTAGATCTTATATGGGAGGGGAGGCTTATAATATGGAGGTTCCCTTATAAGGAGGTTTCCACTTGTATCTACAATCACAAAACAAAGGCAATTTTTATCTTTTTTTACCCCTGAAACCTGTCTTTAAAAAAAAAGACAAATACCAATTTTAAATACAGTCGATATATGGAAAAGACCAGATTCATCGAAGTTTTAACATAGGAACTTGTAAAAAACCGAAGCACACTGTCATAAATTGTATGCAAAATTGTAAATACTTTCCCACAACATTTTCCACTGTAAAACAATACTTCCACAAAAATAACACAGGTGCTTGAAGGCACCACAAAAATAAATGATTGACGCACACTACAACTGGGGGAGGGTTTTTCAAAGAGTGTGTAATGAAACATGAATAATGAACACAACACGCTAAACAATATTGCTTTTCCAAAGGACTAGAAGCACCAGAAACGCCAAACGAGGCTGTATCTTTGCAGGTTATCGACAACTCTAAATACCAAAGAAACATAATAATCCAATTTTTACCAATGGTAAAGAAGTCAAAGTGAACACTATCAGGCTCCCGCTAAACCAAAACATAAACCCACCCCAACCCATAACACCCCGGCCCCCCCGCTACCCCCCACCCCGCCCCCCCCCCCCCCTCACTAAAAAGACTTCAAATCAAATCAGCTTTTATATGATTGCCAATACAGCAATCCAGAATAATCACTTCAAACAGCAGTTAGAATCTCGATCACATTCAATTTAATCAAACAGCAGTTAGAATCTTGATCACATTCAATTTAATCAAAAATTAACACTACAATCAGAACCATTCTCTTTATAATGATTCGTAACTCCATCCTGGTAATATAACTGCTCATTTACAGAACCTTAGACTGCAGAAGCAGCCCACTGATCAATTTGTCGCAACAACAAAAATTAATAGGCCCCCCCCCTAAAAAAAAAAAAAAAAAATTGAAACGACATTCAAATCTCATGAAGATGTACCAAATATGGTACCGTATTTTACGGACTACATGTCGCACCTGATTATAAGGCGCACCCCCCTAAATTTTTACACAAAATTCAGATTTTATTACAGTTTCTTACTATAATTATCAGTCACCAATTTATTTGGGGCGCACAATGCAAGCGCCCTCGCCTTTTGCGAAGAGTGATGTCCTTGTGGGGATAGTGCAGAAGATGCTTGTGAGCACTGACCATAACAAGGTCAATAATCTCTCTATCGCAAATAGACCCATAATTTTGAAGCCGGACTGAATGGGCATGGCTGCCTTTTGCAAGAGTGGAATGCCCTTTTGGATACTGATCAAACAAAGGCTTAACTCTTGCCGTCAAGGGCTGTTAATAAACGCGCTTATGTTGTAAGGACGCAGGGGTCTCAGTCTAGAAAAGAAAAGTATCGCCTTATAGTCCGTAAAGGATACGGTAATAACATTCTAAGATCAACAACATTTCCCTTTATTAAATGCTGTTAATTCTCTGTTAAAAAAAAACAGAACCTTTCACACAACCCCTGCCTGGCAGGGGAAATATTGTCGGTGAAATTCAAAACCGTCCTATCTTCATATTTTAGTAGTTTTGAGAATAAATGTTAAAAAATGTTTTAAAAATTAACCGCTTTTACCACAATTGATTAACTATGATGAACATAATGTTGTTCAAGACATTATTGCGAGTTTTAAGAGTTCATAGGCATTTTCGAATAAAATACCCTTTGAAATATTTTTGTTTTTTTTTAGACTTGTTAAGAACAAAGAAGAGTTTTTGTCCCTTAACCTAGATCTGAATTTGGTACTTACAATTTTTTTGCTCTTCTATTTTTCAACACCTCATTTATCCAGATAGAGTCGTTAAGTAACGAGCCTTTTGGTAGATGGGTGGCGGGGAACTGGATAGGCCTGACTATCTAACTCAAACCCTACCTCTCAAACGGAGATACAAGATTTTTGAATTTCAACTCACCGACGATATGCTATTCAAACACAGTCGCTTGACTGACTGAACAATCCAATTAAAGTGAAACAAGCAAGACATCGTAAGTACGCACATGTGGATAACTACGTCGCATAACTCGTAAAGTATAAAAGGATTTTGTAGGCTTGAAATATACTAGGACAGCTGTTTCTAGTGTGTTGCAACTGTGTGCTAAACGGTGACATTTCTATTAAAAAACAAAAACATCAAGAGAATTTTAATATCTAAATAAAAAGCAGAGAAGGGGTATAGAAACGGACAGTTGTATTTTGTTTTACAATCAATATTATTGCCAATCATAATATGCATCAGGATTTTCTCTAACAGATTCAATGAGCCTCCCCCCACCCCCTAAAAAAATAAATAAATATAAATAAATAAAAGCCTTTTTTTTTTTCCCACCCCCCAACAAGAAAAGATACAAAAAATTAACACTTTATTAGACACTTATCCGGTAGATTATTTTCACTGAGTAATATTACCGATCCACTTGATAACATTACCACTCCAACTTGGTTACTTAAGAAGAAGGGGGATCACACGCCATGACAGCCTCTTCTTCAAATAAAAAAAAGGCTGTAACTGATATGTTTTTTTAGGCGTATCTGATTCGCACAGGTCAGGTTTTCATAAAGTTGTAGCAAAAGCGATGGCATTTTAACCTAAACCCAATTTATTGTGCGCACAATCACTTCTGGAATGTGAAAGTCCTGACTGGGTTGCTTTAAATTTGCATACAAATGCATCACAAACCCCAATTCAGACCGTTTACCCTTTACGTGTTTACACAACCTACCCTAACACAGTCCCGAGTAGTCTGGATAGCTGAAATGAGAAGCTTTGATGGCAAAATGTGTAGTTATTATTTAATTAAACCATCAAACAATGAACAATTCACCGATGAAATGGTGAGTAGTCAAGAAGAGCATTATTTTTCAATCTTAGTTTTCAATAATTTGCAGATTAGTAGCGTCTGAAATTGAGTAGAATGCTACTCGATAAGAGTAGAGTAAAATGCATACACAGGTCTGGTAAACCAGGTCTGCAACATTCAGAAGGGAGGTCTTATTTCAGGAGATAAAAGTGCACTTATTATTCAAATGATCAGTATGCAACGCTTGTGTATTATTTACTTCATTCTTATTTTACTTACTTTCAAGGCACATATATTCATAAAACATAAAGTGGGAACAAAGTCTCTTGTTAACGGGTCCTTCTTTCTTGGTATTGCAGTACCTCCAGAATCGACCCACTATCTTATATACTTACAAATGTCCCATAATTATGTGCCTGTTACGGCTAGGTCGGAGGACGTTAAACACATTTTCTTCTTCCTCTTCTTCAAGTCAACGGCTTTTTCAGATTGGTGAATTCTATTTCAGAAGCTAAGCAGAAGAGTTTCTTCTGAAAATAAACCATACTAACCTCTTAACTACTTCACTGCCTCCGTCCATTGGATATTTCCTTTTCCGCCAACTTCCATAACCTTTTAAAAAAACTGCCTGCCCCGTTACAGAATATCCATCATATGGTCATCCTAAGAGTTTCCCTTTTTTCCAACCATCAATATGCTTTGGTAGTATGTTTTGAAACGCAGTGTCAAAGTGATCTCAAATGAAATAGGATCACAATAATAATAATAGTACATTATTATTATTATAGCGCTTTACCTCATATGAGCCCAAAGCGCTTTACAATCAATTATTCATCAACTAATAGACAACAAAAACAGCATTCAAGTATGACACAAACCAGCAACAACGCATATTATGCAAAGCAACTCTCTCTCTCTCTAACCACACACACACACACACACAAACCACACACACACCCACACACCAAAACACCAACACAGCACGGCACCACACACACACACCAACCACGCACACACACACACCCACACAAACACACACACACACACACCCAAAACAACACACACACCACACAGCACCACAATAACACACAATTATTGACGCCAACGTCGTTGTGACCCCATTCGGTAAGATTCACAGCAACTGAGCCCGCATGGTACTGACAACATCACACAACATGCATACACAACACCCTCACACCAACGGACTCAGCTCATACAGACCACACGAAACACCACGCATCACAACCAAACACACACACATTCTGCACCACAACCCACAAAACCAAAATACACACAAGCACACCATAATTCTTCACACACAGCCACACAAACACACACACACGCACCTCACACACCACACACACACATCACGACACACACACACACACACACGACACCACACACACACCAAGCACGACACACACACCCACTCACGCACACAACTCACACACCGCAACCACACAAAACACAGCACAAACCTCTTAAAATCAATCTCCCGCACGTGCACCACATAACGATAGACAACTGATCAAATAGTAGGGCGCAAGCAGAAAAAGATGGGTTTTTAGGGAGGTTTTGATGAGGATACTGATTTGGGTGTCGAAGAAGGAGAATGCAGAGAATTCCCAAGAAGATTGGTCTTGACAAGAAAAAGAACGTTGCCAGCAGATTTTGAGACGATGGAGGGAATGGAAAGGAGACGAGATCAGAAGACGAACGGTATTTTGGGTCAGCTGGTACAATAGAGATGAATAAGAATCAGAGAGATACCGGGCTGATCATTCAGGTGACTTGAAGGGGCAAGGAGAGAATTTTGTATTCAATACTGGATTGAACTGGGACCATTTATGGAAACGAAGACCGGAGTGATTGATCGGACCTAGGGGAGCCGAGAAGAGAACGATCATGCATTAGGCGCTGGGACGGGCCGTTGGAGCTTAGCGATGCGAATTGATGGACACCAGCAAGAAGTGAGTTACAGTTAGTCCAGGCGAGACAGACAAAAGCACATACAAGATTCTTCGATCAGGTCAGCCTGAGAGAGGAAAACGAAGCGGAATGGAAACTAATTCTTCGAACGTTTCTAGATAGTCAAGCCGTTGGCAAACATTGGAAACATGCCAGTTTGAAAGAAAGGGGTTTGGTCCAAAGTAACACCTAGAATTGCGGACGGATGCCGATAGCTTGAGCTCAGTGCCATCAATGTCGACAGAACCTGGGAGAACTTGAGTTTTAATTGGTGTGGTTAGAGGCTACAAGAATCATCTCTGTCTTATCAGCATTCAGTTGCAGTTTGTTGAAAAACATCCATGTTTTAACAGCAGAGATGCACAACTTAGAAGAAGAAAATCATTTGATCTAATTGACTCAGGTGGGCAGAAATGTACAGTTGATTGTCATCAGAAAAGCTATGATGTAGAATAAGAATGCTGGTTGATGATGGCAGGGAGAGAGGTTGGGTATAAAGAACAAAAAGGATAGGGCCTAAGACTGAACCTTGGGGCACACCGAACTGAAGACCTTTTGGAAGAGATGGAGAACCATTGACAACAACTTTCTGTGTGCGATCAGAGAGGTAGGAAGAAACCAGGAAAAGAACAGAAAACCCCACAGCCCAGATAGACCAAAGGGAGGTGTGAAGTCTAGAAATGAGGATGGACTTGTGGTCGATAGTCCAGTGTCAAACGCTGCAGAAAGATCAAGGACTCTTGTTTTCATCCAAGGCAGTGAGCAAGTCGTTCGTTATCTTTAAGAGGGCTGTCTCAGTACTCTGTGACCTGCTCGATAAGCAGACTGGTTTGGATAGTAGAGATCATTTACCTGAAGATGGTCAGACAGCTGTTAAGAACCACCTTTTCCGTAAGTATTATTCAATTCCCTTTCAGAAAAGTATCGTTATTATGCGCACTTTTATTCAGCAGTTTTGGCGATAGACTCTGCAACCTAATACGGCTTGGCAAATAGTTGCCTCATAACCGGAACGGAAACGGGTTTGGCAGTGAAGGGGTTAATGTGTTGAAAAATCGGTAAAGGTCAAGATGTTCCACCGCCCGTTCCACCCCCCCTTTCGATTTATCGGCTCTCAAAGTATTTTCACACTTTCCTTTCTTACCAAACACATTAAATGCTGTGAATTTTATTAACCTTTTCTAGCTAATTAATCTTTCTTTGTTGGAATAATAAACGCATTTATTCAGAACCCCCGATAAAGGAACATCGGACCCCCCCCTAATAGGACCCCCCCCACCCCCCCCCTATGTAGTGCAGTACATCACAGGCATTTGTCACAGTCCTGGTTCATTGCGTTTTTCTTTCCGTCTTGCCTTTATCTTCTACTATTATTGAATGCATGTGTTTAATTATGTAAATGGATGAAAATTAGTGTTAAATATAGCAAACGATAGAGGATGAAGTACTCAATCTGCAGTAAGAAAGGCAAGAACGGAAAAAAGTGGAAACAACCGAGAAATGGAGGAGGGGGGGGCGCATCTTTACCTTTACCGAAAAATCTTTAAAATGTGCATAAGGCAATAATAAAACAATGTACACTTTTAGAGCATATGTATGCTACATCCATAAACCACAAGTTAAGAGATGTGCTTTCAGCCACAACACTACTTTAACATGACTAGACTTTGTTTCTGTTTTTCTCAAAACATCATTATTGCAAATTTTTCACACAATGGAACTTGAACCAGAGTGGAATGATTTTTGTCATCACAGCTGGTTTCTGAAAAAAAAAATCTGTACAAAGGCAAATCACAACCATCATAATAAAAAAATTATTCTTAGGAGTAGTTATCACAAGTAATTTAAACCATTAAAAAAATGAAAAATATACATTTTCAGCTGATTTTCATATACCTTTATTAATTTTACCCAAACCAAAAAGATCCTCTTCAAGCTCCGAGTATTTTTCAAAGCAAATGTTTGCAAGATTTCAAATCAAGAAAGAAGAAAAACAATGGGGTGGAGCACTTACGAGTTCATGATTTAGATATTACATTACTGTCACTGTATAGAAAGGACACGCGTCTTCAATTAGAATGTATACAGTTGTTTATTTTATATGTTTAATCTGGCAATATGGCACAAAGTGTGACAATGTCTCAAATAATGCTAGGAGATTCTCTGCAAAGTATTCCACACGGGGAGTGAAACCTGAAAACTCTTATTTGGTCAAATGACCAAAGATCACCGATGAATGATTGTCAATCCCCTGAACAAGATAAATGACTATGGTCAATTGTTATGCAATTCTCCAAATCTCTTTACAAACAACTGTAAGATGTGACTGTAATTAATGTAAAGCAAGATTTATTGATAACAAGTAAAGAATATTGCACAAATGACTTCTGCATCAGTTAGTTGTTATAAAGACTCATATATTCAAAAATTCATGGTAAAAAATGAAAGATATGCAGCAAGTATTATTCCCTCCCATTGATCACATGGATTAATGTATAACAAAATATTTTGAATTCAAACAAAGTAAACACTTAACTCTAGTTTAAAAGTTCAACTTCAAATCAGAATCAATGAACTCAATAAATATTATTCATTATTATTATTATATATTATTATTTATTTCACAAAATATTCTGCTTAAAGTTTTTCACATTGTCATAAATACGTAAGTCAGCTGTAATTAAAGCTAGTCTCTGACCATTCTCAACTTCAAGAAGAAAAAGCAACAATAACAATAACAACAAAAACTTAAAAACCTTTCTTTTTTGTCCCCTCCTTCCCATTCCCCCACCCCCCTCCAACATATTTGTCTGTCTCTGTTTCTCTCATGTGACAAACTCTTTCAGATAAACAAGTAACAGTACATTTAGTTCAAGTTCCCACAAACACAAAGATTAATGTACAAACTAATACCACACTATTTTAGACAAACATATACAAATATGGTTACAAATTCATAACTGGCAACTTGGTCAGACAAAAAGATGCAATACACAGTTAACTGCATTATTGAATTTAGAAAAAAAACCCATTATTATTAACTTCACTAAGCAAAAACAAAACTCAGTGAAATAGAAATAATAAACCACTGACACCACCAAATCATAATAGAACAGATCATCTGACATGTGATTCCCCCACTGCCACAACTATAAATCACAAAATAAGTGCAAAACAATGACGTTTGCTCAAAAATAAAAATCTGATCACTTTTTTTACAGCAAGAAAAGAAGTTCAGCAGACCTTTGGGACTCTGACATTATAATGGAATTCATTCAAAATTGATAGAAATCAATATCAACCTGAACAGGCGAATCAAATTGCACTTTGGCACTTGCTTTCGAGAATAGGTGTAACATTTTTGCAGTTGGCACAATTAATATGGGTGCTTCCACAAACTTAAATACAGTTAAGCTTTGGCAGTTTAAAAACCCCACCAAAAACCTGGTTGAAATGTGACAGAGTATGTGCATCTGCAATACTGATGCTATGCATTTTTCAGATCATATGCAAAAAATGAAATTGAAATCAAAAGAACAAAAATGCTTTGTGGCTAAATATGGGGAGGAAGAACGAGCACACAGAGAGAGAGAGAGAGAGAGAGATGAGAGGAGAGAGAGAGAGAGAGAGAGAGAGAGAGAGAGAGAGAGAGAGAGAGAGAGAGAGAGAGAGAGAGAGAGAGCAGAGGCTGGGGGATGGTAAGGCTAGTGGGGAAGGAGGTTGCATTAAAAACTGCAGCATCTCCACACCTTCCTTTAATAAAAGGCAATGTAACCAATTCGTCACCCAGCACTGTAGCAGAAACACCAAAAGTCAAAAGCATTAACCCTTTCACCGCCAAAGTCGCATTTTAGCACCACAGTGATTTAACACCTATGTCACTAAAAGGCATTAAAATGGGGTCTATTATCCAAAGACCCATATTGTCTTACTTTGGGGAAGTAAGGACATACCTTATTTTTATGTATGTCACAGAAGAATCCCAATACAGCACATGGATTTTGTTCTCTACCCAGGTAAATTTAATGGAACTTTTTGGCTGAAATATGGCTGGCGGTGAAAGGGTTAAATCAATGGCTTTTTGAAAGTGTTTCTTGAAAAAAGGCAAGGTAATAAATGCAGAAAGATAGTAGATGACAGTAAGCAAAGGGAAAAAGGCAGAGTCAAAGAGAGTGACAGATTAGAGGAAGCTACAAGCACAGAACTTCCAGAAGGTGGGGGAACTATTTATACAAAAGACCCCCCCGGTATCCTCACGGGGGTAAAACTACAAGGGGATTACTCCTGCCTCCATCTCAAAGAAATCACTGCAACAGACAGTGCAGTCCTGAGAAAGAACAGGCATCAGAATAGTCCAATCCTGAAGTCCAATCCTCTGAAAACTGCGGTAAAAGGGCCATCAAGGCCCCGACTGAAGAGGGACAACACTGAAATGAGTTCCCAACATCACCAAAAAGGCTTAATAAAGTGAGAAATCACATTTTAAATGCTATTTAACACAAAGGATAGCACTCAATAAAATAAAAAATAGGCAAACCTCTGACAAGAAAAGCCAATCCTCTGTCAGAAAATTCTTAATCCTCTGAAATCCTCTGACAATTCTGATGCCTGAAGAACTATGTTGATGCTACAACAGCAAACCTTAAGAGACCAACACCTGCAGTCATTGAGACAGAGCCTGCCTATCACGCATAGGCCTTGATGTCAGCCACAGTCGTACCTGCAGTCAATGTGGATAAAACTCCCCTTCTATGATCGACATCTCCAAGGCAAAGCCATGACAAAGATAATTAAGGCAAAAACAATCCAAACAGGGAAAAGAACAACAAATAATTTAACTGACACAAAAAAATCTACAATAGAAAACAACAAGTCAAGTCTACACCTCAGACTCTTATAGTTGTGTCAATCTTTAGTTATTTACACCAGCTCAATAAATTTGAAGAAGAAAAAGAGGCGAATAGTAACGCCATAGCCTATGAAATATTAATCCACAAATGTACAAGATAGGAAAAAAAAGTAAACTACTGGTCTAACTCTATGACTAGTTGCAACAATCTTAAAACATCCTCTTTGCATAATCCCCAACCTATGACTGACAAAATATCAATCCACAGCTACATGAGAAAAGAAAAAGTAAACTGGTTATCTAACTCTATGACTAGTTTAGTAGTTGCATCAATCTTTACAATGTTCTGTATTGTTCACACAGTTCCTCAAAAAGAGGGATGGAAGGAAGCAGGCATGGTAGTGGGGGCAAAGTGGTTTTCAAGGAAAATGGCCAGGGGTCCAGGGGGCCGAAGAAAATTCAATAAATGAGAGTGAAATTTTCACTTTTCCATGCCATTTCAATGCATTTTTTAATAATTAATTTTGTTTTTCAAACTGTTTTGCGGATTTTCCGCGATTCGCGGAGGTCTACCATGCCTGAGGAAGGGAGAAAGAAGAGGGTGGGGAGGGGCCGATTTCGCACCTGACTTCCAACACATCAATCCTCGTTGTTGTTCTGGAAATCCTTCACGCAGATCCCCAGCCTCTTATTGCTGAAATATCAGCTACACGAGAAAACAAAACGTAAACTGTTGATCTAACTCTACGACTAGTTGACTCCATCTTTAAAACGTTCTACATCGCTCACCTACCTGCAAAGCAAAGGGAAGGGGAGTGGAGGTCTGGGTGGGGAAGGGGCTAAATTTGCACCTAGCCCTCGATGCATCAATCCTCCTCGTCGTCCTGGAAATCCTCCTCGCGGAGGTCCCCGGCCTCCTCTAGTGACTCGCAGGACGCCGAAATCTCAAACTCCCGGAGATCAGCGGGGTCAAAGGGCGGCAAGTTGGCCATCATCTGGTCGGGGCTGAGCCAGGGCTTGAGGTCGGGCTGGTTCTTGCTCTTCCAGGCTGGGTAGCCCTTGGCCGCCTTGTGCAGCCGGTTCATCACCTTGGGCGCCATGATGCGCGTCACCTTGTTGATCACCCAGGCCGGGAGGTTGCCTGGGCAACACAAAGAAAATGTACTGCATTTTTCGGGCCATAAGGCGCACTCCCCAAATTTTACACAAAACTCAAGATTTTGTTATTATATTTTCTTACTATATTATCAATCATATTACAAGACACAGGGGTCTCAATCTGGGAAAAACAAATCGCCTTATAGTCCGAAAAAATACGCTAGATTTGTAATGGTATTTTTGGTATTTGGTGTACTCTAGTCACAGTCTCATATCTGTGAAATTCAGACTGCTCCCACCTGGAGAGCGCTACCTTTTCTTTTTCAGGGGGAGGGGGGGGGGAGTACGGGGGGGAGGATGGGACTGACTGAAACCTAGCTATCAAATTGGTTCATACCAGGCAGTGGGAGTTCTTCCTGCTCTTATCCACTTTTAACTGCTATGGGTTTTTATGTGCGTAAAACGCACAAGTCAGACTTGATTTAAGGCCCTTTCCAAAGGACTCGACGTTCAGTTCAATATTTTCCCATCGAACTGGAAAGAAAGGGATTCGAACCCGGGTCACTCACACACTGAATTGGCCCGGCAAGGAAAACGTCTTTATCACTCTGCCACCTTCCTTCCTCAAGGACTAACTCCACAGAGCAGGTTTGAACAGTTTGTTAACTTCTTGTTTCTTTTTTCCCCCAGTTTGTTAACTTTGAGTGATGAGTGGTTAAGGTGTACTGTGTGAAGAAAATATTAGGTTTTGATTGTTTAATTATTTCTTCAATTCATATTAATGTACTAATGTGTTGACCCTTGTTTGTCTGCGTGTGAATATAATTAATTTGCTATATTTGATGTTTATATCATGTGTGTATTAATGCTAGTATTTAGTGTAGCCTTTGTGTATTGCTTAAGTGATGCTTATTTATGTATCTTATTTTAATCATTTGTAAAGCGCAAAGAGCTCCAGTTTCACTGAGAGGTGTTGCGCTATATAAAAAAAATAATTATTATTATTATCATTATTATTACTGGAACATGTGATGAGTGGCTCAGGTGCAACAGAGTTTCTCTCAAGGCAAGCATTGCAAAGTGTAGTTTATATGCTTGTAAATACATTGTGTGAGTGTGTGTGTGTGTGTGTGTGTGTGTGTGTGTGTGTGTGCGCGTGTGCGTGTGCGTGTGCGTGTGTGTGCGTGTGCGTGTGCGTGCGTGCGTGCGTACATGCGTGTGTGTGTGTGCGTGTGCAAAACAATTTTTGACATTCGTATATTTCTACTGCTTTTGGGTTATTCATTTATTCATTTGTTATTGTAAGCGCCTAGGGTTTCCATAAGAATAAGCGCAAATAAATACTCATTATTATATTATTATTATCCAAACTCTCCTAACCACCCACGACAAATAAGCCAGTCAGCAGTTGCACAATACACAAATCCATAAACTCAAGCAAGGGCAAACATGACCTCTGAATGAACATGACTACTGACATGTTGTACCGCACAGCTGACTACTGACAAAAGATCAATATAAAGGATAGTCCACTCCAGTCTCTACTGTTGTCGCTTTACAGCAGTAGAGACCAGAGCTTCAGATTGCTTTCAGACTTCAAGGGTCATATGAACCCTGACTACAGAAAATGAGGGGTCATTTTTTAAAGTGATGGGCCACTAAATTTTAAACCTAAATTTCATTGCAATGCATTATGCGTGTAGGCATATGTGTGTGCGTGAATGCGTGCAGGGCAGTGTGTGTATGAACAGAACTGAACTTTTATTGCCATAAAAAGTGAAGGTATTGGTCTATTTTGGCAAACATACAGTCTGAGAGAGAGAGAGAGAGAGAGAGAGAGAGAGAGAGAGAGAGAGAGAGAGAGAGAGACCGAGAGAGTGAGAGAGAGAGAGAGAGAGAGAGAGAGAGAGAGAGAGAGAGAGAGCCTCGAGAGAGAGAGAGAGAGAGAGAGAGAGAGAGAGAGAGAGAGAGAGAGAGAGAGAGAGAGAGAGAGTGAGACAGACAGAAAGGGAAAACTATTTAGTTTAGCACATAAGTTTACCATCATGAACTGATGTAGAGTCTAGTTGTAAATCTACAAACAGAAAACAAAGATCATGCACGTTTTTGTGCTCATAAAACCTTTTTAAGGATGACTGAATAAAATATAATGTTGTGACGTATTTGTGACCTGATAGAAAAAGGAACAAAAAAGATTAAAATGACTCTCTCTCTCTCTCTCTCCATTCATGCTTAAAAATTGGCATGAGCCAGACAGGCGCATTGCAAGGCCTAAACACGCGTCATTTTGAACAAATGATGCACGAATGGAGCAGGCACGCGAACAATCTGAAGCTCTGAGAGACTGGAGTTGGCTTTACATTCAATGAATAGATGGTCAAGTGAGTAAATCAGCATCGAATTAAACCAATGCACACACAAAAGCAATATACAGTGGAACCCCGCCTAAGGGGCACCTCAGTATAGCAGACACCTCAGTAATTTGGACAATTTTACTGTCTCTTCTGTTCTCATCTATTACTAAAAGAGCCTCCGGTATAGTGACCACCGGACAGTTTTGGCCAGTCTGTAGGGTTGCCGCAATATTAGGTTCGACTGTACAAGTGAACTGATATTTTGGGTATCAGGCCACTTGCCCCCCAGACATTTGCCCCCGGACATTTCCCCCCCGGACATTTGCCCCCCAGACCATTTGCCACCCTGTTAATTTTTTCCCCAGTCACTTGGCCCCTGGTACTTTTGCCCCCAGACACTTGCGGCAGACATTTCCCCCCCTCCCATTCCCCCACCCCCCCCCCCCCCCCCCCCCCCCCCCCCCCATGGACCCCCCCCCCCCCCCCCCCCTCTCTCTCTGTCTGTGTATGTGTGTGTGTGGTCTATGTCTATGTCTCTTTCTACTTGTCTGTCTGTCTGTCTGTTTCTCCTTGACTATAAGCACCAGGGGGCAAGTGACCGGGTGGCAAATGGACAGGGGGCAAGTGACCGGGGGGCAAATGGACAGGGGGCAAGTGACCGGGGGGCAAATGGACAGGGGGCAAGTGACCGGGGGGCAAATGGACAGGGGGGCAAACGGCCGGGGGGCAATGTTTGGGGCAAATGTCCGGGGGGGAAATGTCCGGGGGGAAGTGTCCGGGAGGGGGGGGGGGGGGGGGGGGGGGGAAGTGGCCTAGATATTTCTTTTCGTAAGTGAAGGTGAACACTTACAACAAAGCCTTCAAGATAGGTTTTTAAAACGTTTCGAGGGGTCCTTACTAAAACCAAAGACTGTACAGGGGAAGATAAACATCCGGTCTCTTTTCCCTATATGAGTAGTGAGGACAGAAACACTGGTTATGTCCCTTTGAAACGTGACACATTTTACACATCGATAGGCCAGTTGAATTCTCCGTTCAAGTTCCAGTCCGAGTTTTTTTGGATAGCCTCCACTGTGAATAGTGTACACATCCCCACTAACGATAACTCTATCAGCCCGGTTCGCCGAGCTTTTAAGTAATCCATCTTACCCTTTTAGAATATCTTTGCTAAAACTGCCTATTTGTTCTCTGTTTCTTTGAGATACATCATTTTTTTAAGTTCTTCAATCATCAGTACGCAGGACAAACATGCTTTTACAATGATCACTGATTGCTACTGTTATTCTTACTACTGTTGTAATAGCTCTCGGATCACATGGCATGTCTTCAGAGATTCACCGTAAAAACAGTACTATGCGGCGCACCTGTTTAACTCTTCTAGCGCCATGTATCTTTTAACGTTCTCGGTTGTCCGTTGCATCTCAACCGACAAGAGGAAAGTAACTATTTTTTGGAGTGCACAACCATTGCTTTAACGGCAGAAACAGTGACAGAAGCTCTAAAAATAGACAAACACATGGCATGGTGCTTGGCAGTGAATGTCTTTGCATTTGGTGGGAGTGTAGAGTGATGTACATTGGGCGAATATATTCACCCATGGTACTAGAAGAGATATAAGCCGCACCCCTTAAATTGACAAAAGATTAGGTATTTATTCACATATAAGCCGCACCAGTTTAGAAGCCGCATAGAAAATGATAGTTACAAAAAAGTTGTCAAAGCTAAAGCAAAAAGCAGTATATTTTGCTTACTTTACCACACAAAATGAACACACGTGCACAAAGCAACACAAAGATACAAATTCTCCTATTACAACATGAGTATTTGATACTGTTAAACACTTCAAACATGGGACTTGAATCTATTTTATTGTCAAAACCAATTTTGAGAGCTAAGATGAAGCTCAAAATAGGCTAGAGAATACGTCTGGAAACAAATTTAATCATAATCATATTGATAAACATAGAATTGGAAAAAAAATCTGCAGATAAGCCGCACCCGTCTATAAGCCGCATGGGCCAAAGTTGAGGGAAAAAAGTAGTGGCTTATAGTCCGCATTTTACAGTACCTTTGGGGTCACACTGTGAGATGTAGGTCAGCTGACAACTCTTGTGGTCCACATGACGAATCAGATAGCCCGTCAGAAAGGACACCCCACGGATCATCCCTTTCTTGGCTGGACGTTTCTGAAAGCACATGTACACCTTGACTATAAGCTTGCAACTATGTACGAGAACAAAAACAAATGGAAACAGTTGAACAAAAGAAATGACTAAACAATCAGAGAAGTGCTTTTGATTTGATTTTAATGGTAAGTAAATGTCACCCAGGGCAGGCTTACTGTGTGTGTGTGTGTGTGTGTGTGTGTGTGTGTGTGTGTGTGTGTGTGTGTGTGTGTGTGTGTGTGTGTGTGTGTGTGTATGTGTACTTGTATAAGAATGTGCATGTGTGTGCAAATGCTTGGGCATAGATAGATCTATGCATGCAAATGGATGCATGTGTGTGTGTGTGTGTGTGTGTATGCGTGTATGCATGTGCGTGTGCGTGTGAAGGACACTGAATCAACAAAACCCTTACTGATGAAGATGCATGTAACGAGGCAACCTACTGTCAATAAAAGTACCAGAGATACTTCAAATTCCAGCCCAATAAATGATGAAACAGTGGTTATTTCAATTTCCCTATGAAAATCAATGTGCTCAACTACAGAGCCAGATTATCTCTTTTTCTGTCATACAATACATATTTGAAGTTGTTTAAATGCTATACAAACAATATAATGATATTTATAATTGTATGTGTAGGACTTCTTCATTCCACAAAGTACCGTATTCTACGGACTATAAGGCGATACTTTTCCCCCAGACTGAGACCCCTGCGCCTTATAATGTGACTTGTAATTTAGTAAGAAGGCATTATGTCCCATATGTGCCTTCCGGGTCGAGAGGACGTAAAACACCAAAATTCAGTAGAGCAAAATGTGATATTTGTGTAAAATTGGGGGGGTGCGCCTTATAATCAGGTCAATCAATCAATATTGTTACTGTCCATTTTACAGGAAATTCTTCCTGCAGCGATAAAACAATCAACAAAACAACACAACAAGACAGAGGTGCACTTCATAGTCCGAAAAATATGGTTAACAATTACTTGGACAAATTAACTTCCCAGTAAATCCGCTGCATTGCATTTTTGGCACAGTTGACCCGTTATAGGTAGAAGCACCATGTGTTACGTGTATTTACTCAAATGGCTCATTTCATTAGTTTTTTGTGTTAGCTGAAGAAGAAGAAAAACTATACTGAACATTGACCGTGCACAGCTGTGTGGTGACCACAGATGTAATACACAACAAGAAACTGAGTTGAAATGAACGAGAAGGAGAAACAACACATACACTGTATATAGTGATAAAGCATAATACGTGTACAAACACAGACATATCTAAGGAAACACACACACACACACACACACAGACAACAGAGAGGGAGTGATTTAGAGAAAAAGAGAAAGGGAGATCATCTTATAATATGTTGTTATTGTTGTTGTCGTACCCTGGCTTAAT
This sequence comes from Phymorhynchus buccinoides, assembly GCA_017654935.2. Classification (NCBI taxonomy): domain Eukaryota; kingdom Metazoa; phylum Mollusca; class Gastropoda; order Neogastropoda; family Raphitomidae; genus Phymorhynchus; species Phymorhynchus buccinoides. The sequence continues at coordinate 26,307,528 of CM065692.1, forward strand.
GACTCCAGGGATCATCCCAACAGCCGAAGCACTTGAACACTTTGGTACAAATGCACCAGCTAGGGATGAGAACATTACGTGTGTGACCGTCTTTTATTACCCCGCATCATTGGCAGCCACACTCCGACTTCGGAGGACAGAGATCTATATAAGCACAGAAAGAGGCATTCAAACAGAAAGAGGCAGATACAGAGGAGAGAAAAGAATGCAGAAAGACATTGATGCGGCATCATGGTAGGGCCTGATCAGTGGGACCTGGTTGGCTGGGTCATTCCCTACCCCAAGCCCATCCTCCAATCTTATGGAAAATGGCAAATGGACATGGACTTTTGGATTCTCGGACTGGATTTTTCTTACTGCACTTGTGAAGACTGTTTTATTTATTTATTTCCCCCCCTCTCTTCTATTCTTTTCTTTTTCTTTCTTTGGTCACATCTCCATGAAGTGTGTACAATTACTGTACTATATATAAAGAAGTTGGTCACCACCAAGGAAGAAGAAGTTCTTGATACACACACACACACAAACACAGTTAAGCATGCCTGGACGACATGCATTACACACAAGCAAACACATAGAGAACACACACTCACGAGTTCACAAACAGACAGACAGACGTACAGTAACCACACACACACACACACTGGACTTTCAGACGCAATACAGATTCAAAGCAAAAATGTCACATTTATATAAGCTTACAAATGACTATCAATGTCCATAGGTGCAAATTATGCACAGTCATATAGACCAGACCATTAGGTTGCATATATCAATATGATCTTACAGCTGCTAGACAACAAACACAAGATGATACTGATGCAATCAACAGCTACAGTCATTTACACACATGAACTTACAGCATGGTTGACAGAATGGTTAAAGATGATGTATTCATCCTCACGATTTAACCACGAACGCTGTGTGACAAAATCTCGATTCTTCAGAGGAGCTGGACATTTAACTGGAAAAAAAGAAGGAAACAATTCAACACTTAGAGCAATAAAATAACATAACGATATGGTTGTTTACATGGTCATTAAAATTCAGCATATGGACAGAGAGATGTAAAGGCAAAGACATACCATATAAATAGACATGCATACAGACAGACACCCCACCCACCCCTACACACAGACTAATACAAGTAATAGACACAGAGACACACACAGAGAGAAATATACCATACGTCAACAAATGATACACCCATCCCAATAAACAGACCCTATTAGACCCTATAGTATCAACTCTATCAACATAAACAGAGAAAACCCAATTCCTTTATGCATTTTCAAATGAATGCGGCAGATGCAGCTTGATATTTGATACGATCGTTGTTGAGCTGAATATTGACTGGCTTATTGTCAATACAAAGCAGCATGGATTGTCAAAAGTGTCAAAGTGTGCAGGGGGAGGGGTGGGGGTGGGTAGGGACAAGGGGAGGGGGTGGAGAGAAGAAGCCCCTTGTAATCCAAGCCATAAAAAATGCATAAGTAATTCTTTATCAGGGTTCCCAGGGCTTTCAGCTATCCCCAAGTAAGGACCTTGTAAGGACCTGTAGGCCTAAGGATAATGTCCATCTTTTAGCCAACGATCTTGAAAGGAACACTCCCAGCATTGTGAACAATGTCTAAGCAGATACAACTATGGCTGACACAGATATACGCGTTTTCTCGCAAAACGACACCAGGATAAAGAACGAGATTTCAGTCCAATTTCTCTTGACAACTCGCGGTGCATCGTTCGTCTGCTAAGCGGTCAGTTGAAACGGGAAGGTGGGGGAGGGGGGTAAGGTGGAGTAGGTGCTGAGCGATGTTTCTTAAGTGTAAAAGTGCTGCTTCTGCGATCTATTTTGAGTATGGTCTTGCTGCTCAGGGCAGTTTTTGGCAGCTGTCAGGACTTGTAAGGACCTTGAAGTGAATGTAAGCACTTGTAAGGCCTTACTTGGAGATTTCAATTGGTCTAGACTTATAAGGACTGGTAAGGTCCCTATGAACCCTGTTTATTCTACATTCAGTTGGTCTCTTATTTGTTTTGTACTCCTAGTTCTATGACAACGGGATGTATCATGTGTGTACGTTATTGTCACTATGCTTGTATGTATGTGCGTGTGCGTATGTGACCGAAATGTGTTCCAGTTCATAGCACCTAAACCACTGAACCGATCGTAACGAAACTTGGTACAATGGTTCCTTAGACCTTGCAGTTGTGGCATGCGATGTCAGATTCACAGAATGACAAGCCATATCAACATAATCCCATTGAGAACATTTTGAAAATTCAAAAAAGGCACTGATTATTTAAAAACTATCAAAGATAAAGGATTGATTTAAACCAAAGTAGGTATAGTGAAAAGGTGTCACCTAATAATATTTTGTTGTAAAATATCTAATTTCTAAGTAATGCTATACCAATACAGAAAAATGTTTAACCAAAAAACCCACAATGATTGTCAAACCCAAAATAAGCTCCCCTGAATTTCACCAGTAGGCCTCATTTGATTAAATTCAAGGGACATAACTCGAAATTTACAAGTAAGAGCATAATTATGATCTATTTTTCCATTTTTTTTTCCATGTTAAATCATGAAAACTTGTTTTGATTTTTGATTTTGCTTTGATCTTTGCCTTGAACTGGGAGTATAGTTTATGGCTTTGCCATCTTGTTTTAACTATTTAAAAAAATGACCCCTGGGGCCATCAAAAAGGCTTACATCAGTCTAAAGGCAAAAAAATGCATGGCCTATGATAGGTTCCGCTAGCTTTTATTTTTATTCGTCCCAATAACGGACCAGGTAAAAACAAATTCCGCCCTTGGACCATTTGTACCTGTCCCCACTGAATTGTGTTGCCACGGATTAGAGCAGCTTTGGTTTGCGTGCAAATGCACCTGCGAGACACGCACTGAGAGACGACGGAGCAAAACTAAAGTCAGATCAACAATAACAACAACTTGACTGAACATTATCAGATTGTCAGTTTTAATGCAAAAATTAAAAAAATGTATCGTTCGCATTGATTTAGACAATGGATATATTTTAACACACGTCTATTTGCGAACAAGCTGTAGAGAAGAAAAAACTTGTTTGGCTTTTCACACGCAAGTGGGTTCGCTGAACATCGCAATCGCGCGATTTGTAATCCAGGGTGTACACTTCTGCTTTGCGTGGCATTCACGTCAGATAGACAAGGCCTGTGCGATTGGCTGTTCAAAATCAACTAATTATCAGATTCATTTTGATAATCGAGCATAATGCATTGGTGTATTTGAGACCTTTTGCTTAAAAACCCCCGTTCCTTTGTGGCCGTACGCATTTAGACTTGGCCCTGTTCGCATTTAAACCCTGCCATTTGCTAATAGACTCAGGCACCCAAGTTACTTTAAATGCGCTGAAAATGAACAGCAGATGATACTTTATGTGTTAAACCAATGGGGGAAAGGCTTCTGAAATGCAGGACTCCCAATTGTCCCGCAAAACAAGGGGTCGCAGGGACTCCTTCACTTACAGCATAGAGGGTCCTAGAGGTGGGATAGAGGGTCCCAGTGGCATTGCGAATGCTAAAAAGAATTTTGTAAGTGCATCCTTGGGACCCCCTGCACATTCTTTAAGAGGGTCCTTTAGAATTTTAGTACTTCATAGACCCCCAAATGGGGGTCCCTGGGAGCCCTGGAAATGGTTGGATCATTTCACCAATCATACAAGCTCTTAGCTGAGCAGTAGAGGAGCTGATCTGGGGCACAATAGCCTAGATCGTTCGCGATTAGACCTACCGGTTCCTATCCTACTTCCTGGTTGAAATGCCCTCTCCCACACTTCCCCGATAGTGTCTGTCACAGTGATGGACAGCTTCAATTTTGTTCTGTCAAATCCAGAATTTGTCAAATACCGAGAATATTCGGTTAACAAAACCTCTTATGTATATTTTTTGTAATCATAAATTGTTTATTCCATTTTTGTATGTTATCTAAAATCACAATTGATGTCAAAAAACATCAAATTTTTTGTAAAGAATCATTCATACTTGCATAATAGCCAATGTCATTGTTGCCGTCAACGGCAATGTCATGTTGCCTCGCTTCCTTCGAGCATGGACCGGTCCCAGGTTTTGCGGTACTGAGGATCGTGGAGAACGTCGTACACCAATGATGCAGGCACATCCTCAAACACTTTATGAATCTGCGACCAATGCAAGAACCTTCATCATTATTGTATTTTTAGTTCTTTATTAATTCTGCTAAACAGTAACTCAACTGTGAAAGAACAACCTAAGTACGTTAAAAAGGTATCAGAACGACAGTCTGTTCATTTCTACAACATAGTTTGTGTTCCAGCCACAACAGCATAAACTAATCATATAAATCAAATGCTAATTATGGTTTCCATTAATTACAACATCTTTCAAACATCTCCATCCACAGGAAATTTCAGTCACACCAGTGCAGTCTAAGTTATGCCTTATTCCTCTTCTTCGTCTTCACCATGCATGGCCACAATCAACACATTGATTATTTAGCCGTGGAACCAGGGAGGTTCATACAATTTTTGCTGGAAGAAAAGGCCTCAAGGCCTGAGAGAGAAAATATTACAGAGGACAGATTAAAACTGAGTGGCCAAAACTTGGCCTGTGTGAACTGTGATCTACATAGTTGAAAAAAACCCTGAAGGCTGTTGTTTGGTTGTTAGTCTGATGACCCCAAGGAGGGGCAATCAGACATGCCGTTCATAGTGCAGCAGGTGGTTTTCCAGTCAGGTGCTTTCAGACCCTGGTCTGGTGTTCTAGCTTCGTTCAACAGCCGCTTCAAACCCCACCCCAATTTCACCCACCAGGCTTTGCTATGAATCTGTGGGCTTAGGTAAGCTGATATGTGAGGATACAGTACACTGTACAGTCTCGTTTAGTAGTTCTGGATAGATCTGGATCTGGATTGGTGCGTCGCAGACGCCACTTCTGACGATAAATCACAACGGAACTAGGAGGGCGCATGTACCTAGTAGAAAATATAGAAGGAGAAAGACCTGTACTGCTTACCCTGGGTTAAGACAATTAAACCCCCAGTTCAGCCGGGAAGGCCCAGGACCCACTTCCAAAAGCAAGCAACAACAACAACAAAAGTAAAGGTGAGGTCTAGTGGTCAGTGGTTGCAGGCTCAGATGATAATCTGGTCAGTGCTGATGAAAATGTGCTGGTGGAGTCTGCAGTAACAGTGGCCTCACTCAGTTGGCAGTCTGGGTGGAGGAGCTACGATATTGCTCCGTTCTCATGTCGGGGACATGAAATCCATGAGTGGTTGATGGGCTATTTTTCCAAAATGTTAGTTGTTTTAAAGCCCTCAAATGTGGTTGGCTTAGTTAATCCTGCGGCGATTTGTGATGGCCGGAGTGAGGAATTTTTCTGCAAGGAGAGCTGGAAGCCTGGACACTAGCATTCTAGTTCCTTCAAGGACTCCAGCAACTCACATTCCCTTCTCCTTCTTTCTTCTTCTTCTTCCGTTAGGCAGCCAATTTCAGCATGTTGAAGATTCTGCTGCATTTTGGGGGGTAGAAAAGAAAAGAAAAAAGAGAATATCAATGTAGGAGGAGCCGCTGTGGCTCAGTTGGTTAGAGTCGCTAGCTCGTAATCCGTCAGCTTTGTGAGGGCGTAGGTTCAAACCCAGCTCTGGTCGCAGGGGAAAGGCACTTTACCAGAGCTTCAGATTGTCAGCGGGCTGGGGTCATTGACCCATTGTGATAAAGATTTGACCCCTCATTTTGTGCAGCCAGGGGTTATCTGACCCACAAAGTCTGCAACCGAACTGAAATGTTATACTATTACTACAGTGACATATTACTGGCCCATTATTTTGGAAATTGACCCATTATTTTCTGCAATTATGTGACCCATGAAGTTTAAAAACAATACAAAGTGTTTTGCTTTACTCCTATTTTCCTCACTCCACCCAGGTGTAAATGAGTACCTGACGTCAGTTGTGGAAAAAGTCCTTTTGATGAGACTTTTCAAAAACCGAGGTCCCATGTACATAAAATTTTATTCTTGCACACATGTTAAAACAATAAAAGCCCATCCCACTATTCGGTACAAGTAGGTTGTTGTGCCGGTGGGATGGATGATACGAATTCACATAGCACGCATCCTGTGCGTTATTATTTAGTATTAATGGTCTAATTTACTCTAAATGAAGGCCGGTGAGCGCAGGGCAGGACCAACATCCCCAACTGGAAGAAGAAGAAAACAATAGGTTTAGAGGAAAAGAAAGACTAGAGTCTAAATAGTGTGAAGTAAAATCCCCTTCTTCTTCTATTTTGTTAATTCTATTCTAGTGTGCGGGATAGCCGAACTACGGAAATGTGTCGTCCGGACCGTGTTTAGGAACGACCGAATTAGGTCAAACCGCAGCGATTTTTCCCGTTGAAAATCTGAACCCCAATTTTGGCCATGTGCGAAACGGTCACTTCCTTTGCTTGTTTTTATTGGTGGTTATTCTTGGCGCTGACCATCCGAGTTTTTTTCTTTCTGGAAGCAGACACCTACCCGGTCATTCAGGAACGATCTTTTTTTAAGCGAAGACGGCCGATCGCGAGAGACAAGCGATCCAATATTTGGGTCCAATTAATTCGTTTATCATTTCTGAACGGTGACTACTTGCTTTTTTGAAACAAATGCTTAGTTACATTTAATTATTTTTCTACAAGTACACCAAATTTGGTGCATCTAGAATAAATCTCAATGCTGCTCAAGGTCTCCACAAGTCGGGAGGTGTTATGTCGAAGCCTGTCCGACATGCTGTTTTCTGCCATTTTCATGTTGATGTTGCGATCTTGTGAGTCGCACAAAAAGCTTAGGCCTAATCTGTCAAATGTTTGGGGTTGATGTTGCCCCTTTGAATAAGCTTTATTTTGACACCAATGTTTTGTTTATTGGTAAAAAAATAAATAAGTTATGGCTGTTTGAAGTTCAGATTCATCCAAACCTTGATACGGTAACCGTGATCATTTTTTTCTTATAATATATAGCTCATGTAAAAAAGGCTATCATTTTAAAACATCGTAACTTTCTCAATTTTTGACCGATTATGATAATTTGGGTATCATTTTAAAGGTCTTTTCAAGCTCTTTCCAATGACATAAATTTCATTAGGATTTGACAAAAAAATAAAAAAAATTCTAAGGTTCCTACCATGTTAATCACTTTGCTATTCGGCAATTTCACTTTCCGTTGTAATAAATTTTGGGGTTTTCTGTAGAATGTTTTCATAATTCAGCCCTACCATTCGGTGTTTTGATCATTCCGCCTTCACCTTTCGGCATTTATCGGTATGTTTTAACTGCATTCATTTTCCGGTGTATAGATATAGCGCGATCAATGAGCTGACCATTCTGGCCGGTCTATCTAATATACGAAAACGAGCGAAAACATAAGAGACTGAATCTGATTCAAAGGGATTACGCTGATCTTGGGTCATTACGTCAATTTTAACACCATGGGCAGCATCTAAGCAACCTTTCTGCCAAGTTTCATTAAGATTTAATGACTGGTACCCACGTGTCGTTATATCCGGCCACAAGGAGCGTGCCATATTATGGGAGACCGCCATCTTAGTCAGTAACTTTGTTTGAAAAATGCCAGATTGATGCTATTTACACACAAATCTGACTAAGATGGCGACACTTCCGTTGGAAGGGTCGAGATGCGCACGCAGGTGGGGGGGAGCCATAGTATGGTACAATTGTGAGAAGTGGAAAAAAGTTCAGTCGGCGGAAGTAATGGCTAGCGGACGGTTCGTCGAAACACCCAAAAAAACGGTTTTTTTGGTCCGGCTTTTTGGGTCTTTTTACAAAAAAACCCTCTGTTGGTACCCCAAAATTGAAAAAACCCCGATTGGTACCCAAAAAACCTCTGTTGGTACCCAAAAAAACCTGAGTCGCATAAAACTCAGAAAGTTAGGGATAGGTTAGGGATAGGGTTAGGGATAGGGATAGGGTTAGGGATAGGTTAGGGATAGGGTTAGGGATAGTAAGATGGGAGCAGGAAAAGACAGACAACATAAAAATGTCCTGATTATATTGGTTTTCTCAAGTTTCCTTGTTTTTTTTAGTACCAACAGAGGTTTTTTTTGTAAAAAGACCCAAAAAACCGGTTTATAAAAAAAATGCAGATAGGAAATTACATCTAAATATGGATCAACAGTCGATTAAAGATCAAATCTAGGGTTTAGACAAATTTAACATTTTTTGTTCTTGTTTACGATCAAAAATGCACTTTCGCTTCTGTTTTCGCGTTTTCGCTCGTTTTCGTATATTAGGCACACCCATTCTGGCTCCTTTCATAATCATACCATCTACTGATCTAGACAAATAATACATCTTAAGATTTACCTTGAGCATGTTAAAATTGGACTGTTCATTAGCTTTTGTCCACACTAATGTTTTTCTTTTGTTGGTCGCCAAATTCCAGCCATCACTGTCATCACACACTTGTCTGAAATGGTCAAAATCTGATTCGTCTGCTACTTTTACACGTCCAACTTCCATTATTACAATCTTGTATAACGGATGTCAAACACTAAAAAACATGAAAACGATGACAAGTTCGAGGTAAAATAGGCCTAATGGAACCAATCTATATCTTCTCTTTTCACACACTCACACACATACAGACTCTATGTTGACATTTCACGTGCACATGACAAGTGGCCACGGTGTGACCGTAAATTGTAATTGACATTTACGACATACAATTACATTATTTAATTTTCACCAGTATATAAATCGACAGTACAGCTTTTCAAAAACGCTAATGAAAAAGAACTTACAGTCTTTTGTTTCAAATTTCACTGTCTATCCAAGGTCAAACTGTCAAATTTACGACTTAAATTTCAGCCTTGACCTCAGCTTGACCCCGTTTAACCCTTGCTAGTGTGGCAAAACTCAGTGGACAGTCGAGGACTCTACCATTGGGTTAGGCATTATTGCAGTGTTTCTAACTCGAGGAGGCCACACGCAATTTTTCTCTCAGCATGGCAAGCATGTCGACTGGAAATTCCAAAGTTGATGGTTTAATTCAACAATGGTTTGACTGGGATAAGGTAAAAATTGGTGACTCTACTTCGAATTATTCTGTGTGTTGCAGTAAGACAAGTTTTAGTTTATCTTTCACTCCCAGCTTCACTTTGCCTTAGTGGCTTAGAATCAACTTGCGCGAAGAACTATCGCTGCACAATCAATGAATCATGCTCTGATGCTGATCAACCGTACTTTCGAAATGTCGATGTTGCATCATATTGTGTTAAAAACCATGTGGACAGATGCACAGTATATCTATTGTTAATTGCGAATGTTTGTTGTCCGTTGTCTGAACTCTCTCCCCGTGGGGATACCGGGGGGTCTTTTGTACAAAATAGTTTCCCCACCTTCTGAAAGTTCTGTGCTTGTAACTTCCACTAATCTTTCACTCTCTTTGACTCTGCCTTTTCCCTTTGTTTTCTGTCATCTACTACCTATCTTTCTGCCTTATTGGCCCATTCTCCTGCCTTTAAAAAAAAAAAATCTTCCAAATAATTATCTCCTTTGAGCTCCTCCGAAATTGGAATGTGTCGGCTGTACGCAGCGGGGGAGACCAGTGAAAGCTGAAAACCGGACACATACATACCTTACCCATCATGGCCATATGGCCTGGGAGCGCAGTACTACTGCCAGTAGAAGTAGTTTGAACTCTGATTTTTGACCAAGTTGAAGTTGAACTTAGGACATGATGGAGGCGAATTGATGCCTTTTCACCATTCAAGGTGGTACTGGTAGACTTATGTGCGTGTGGTGGTGTGAATGACTAAGTCGGTGATAGCATTCTGGGTCATAGACCAAGAACTGTATAAACACACACACACACGGCGCTCGCTCACACACACACACACACACGCACGCACACGCACACACACACACACACCACACACACACACACACACACACACATACACACATGTGGGGTCTCTTATTTATTCTTTACATCATTTTTTATGGATGGCTTGTTACAAAAAAAAAGCATGTTTTTGCTTATACAATGTTCCCATCTGGAAATAAAATTTTGACTTGACTTGACACACACACACTCGCTCACACTCACTCACAGTGTCACACACAGTGACACACATACAGTAATAGTGATACACACATACTATCTCTTTCTCATTACTGTCTGTCTCTCACCTTTTCTCTCTTGATCTTTCTCTCCCTGTGTCTGCCCCTCTCTAGTCTGTCTCTCTCCTCTCTCTCTCTCTCTCCCTCTCTCTCTCTCTCTCTCTCTCTCTCTCTCTCTCTCTCTCTCTCTCTCTCTCTCTCTCTCTCTCTCTCATTCATCAGGGTTTTTCATTTTGAAATGAAACAACAGATAAAAGAGTAAAAACAACAGATTAGGCCGGGGGTCCAGGGGGCCGCTAGGCCCCTGGTAGGTCCAGGGCAACCCCCTGGTGGACGGTCCTTCCGAAAACGATTTTGAGCATTTTTCAACCCATTTGGTGAGCTCTCCTGGCAGCTTAATCTTAATATTTTTAGACTATTTAAGACAAGTTTTCTTTGTTGATTTTGATTTTATGAAGACCTTAACACATGAAAAAACACCAATACTTACAAAAAACAAGTTTCTTGCTTTTTTACTTTAAGTTTCCTACCTGAACACTTGTGGAGCTACATGTCATCCTCTGAATCCCAGTCTGAATCAGTCTCCCCATAGTCGTACATCACAGCTTCCCCTTCCAGGGCAAGTCTCTTCACTGCTGCCTTGATTTCTTCCCTGATTTTCTCTTCACCAGCTATCACCACAGGCTCAGTCTGAACGGCTGCAGATGATGTGGATGTGCTTGGAATTGGATGTCCAGCTGAGGGGACTTTCTTGGTCTTGGCCAGTTTCTTTCTTCCTTTGGCCTTCATCAAATTAGCCACTGCAGATTTGATCACATCTTCAGAGTCTTCGGGTCCATTAACTGATACCTGCAACAGGGCTTCCAGCATGTCGTTCTTAACTCTCAAACTGCAGTAATGAAAACTTCCGGTCCCGATAAATGGCCCTCTATCATTGGCGGATGAGACTATATTCACATCAGAACACTTTCGGTCTAAGCTTAGTCACACAGGAAACAAATCGGTACACACGAAACTTTGAGGCTCCAACAAAAACAACCGATTCAAAGACGATTTTAACCGATGTTCTCGATCGGCAATTGGTTAAAAATGAAACCCCTGATTCATACCAGTGTTCTTTTGAGTTTTTTTATTATTTTATCCCCTTTTAGCCTGTCAATATTGAGTTCACAGCTCAGCTTCTTCTTCTTAGATCGCTCAGACAGTTTCCTGTCAATTATGAGTGCAGATGCGTTATGCTGCCATTATGCGCCTAACTAAGAAATAGTTAGGCCCAGCAAGTCTGACTTGGGCTGGAGGAAATCTTTTGAAAGTGTTTCTTGAAAAAAGGCAGGAGAATGGACCGCTAAGACAGAAAGATAGTAGATGACAGTAAGCAAAAGGGAAAAGGCAAGAAAGTCAAAGAGATGACAGATTAGAGGAAGTTACAAGCACAGAACTTCCAGAAGGTGGGGAACTATTTATGCAAAAGACCCCCGGTATCCCCCCGGGGAGAGACTTGTGGAGGGGGCGGGGTATGGAGGCACGAGGCAAACCCCCACTGCCCCGGCTCAGCTTCTGAAGGGGACTGGAGTAGAGGGTGGGGTGAGGAGGAAGGATATCAAACATGTCCTGTATAGTGGATGTGCTGTTTGCAAATTGATATTGTTGAAACAGGAAAAGGGAGGGAGGAGGTGGGGGTCTGCTGGAATGACCTCTTCATGCTGTGGTGTGCGGCACAGAGGTATCGAAAAGGTGGAGAGTGACAGACTGACACAGAGGTAACGCTTTCGCCTTGTGTCAAGAAACCCAAGTTCGAACCTGGGTACAGGGGATTTTTCCTCTCACTTAGCACTAGGCCTTATGGTCTGAACTTGGAGTCTTTCGGATGAGACGATAAACCGAGGTCCCATGTGCCCATGCACTTAGCACATGTTAATCCCAGTGGCAATGAAAAAGTTGTCATTTAGTCAAAATTTACCCCCCCCCTTCCTCATCAGTCACACAAAAATCGCATGCCCAAAAAAAAATTGATGTGGTGCACCTCTGGCTGCAACGCAGGCTCCAGGTGGGAGCAATTGAACTGCACCTTATAGTATGAAAAATATGGTACTTTATTCCAAAACACCATTCATGTTGTACCTCCACTATATAATAAACTCTGAATGTGTCAACCTATGGCGATGTGTGAAAGAACGACGCCAGAGGGCAAAGAGATGCAGCAGCTGGCTTATCAACGCGATGTGAAGGAACTGGAGAAAAGACTGGGCAACCGCATGGAGTTTGGAACTGCAGGTAATCTTCGTAACATTGCTCCCAGATTATGTATATTAGTGTAGAGTGGACACAGTGGTAGCGCGTTCGCTTCGTGTCAAGTAAACCCGAGTTCGAACCTGGGTACAGGGGATTTAGCCTCTCACGCACTAGGCCTTGCGGTCTGGAACGTGGAGTCTTTCGCATGAAGATAAACTCATTAACTGTCTGTTCATTCACTTAGCCACGTTAAACTCTGAGCTGTGTATCATGTGGTGTGTGTGAAAGAACGAAGCCACTCCGCAAAGAGATCCACAAGCAGCATGGCAGAACAAAAGGATGTCAAGGAACTGGGAGAAAAGACTGGGCGACCGCTCTGGAGTTTGGAACAACCCAGGTAATCTTCAGTACGCCATTGCTCCCAGTTATTATATAACCATTTTAGTAATTGTAATTGTGGGTGCCTTTTGGCAGAGCACTGAGTAAAGTAAAGTGTGTACAGTGTGTAAATACTACTTCTAGTACTAGCTTTGCAAAATCTTCATTTAGCATCATTGTTTGTTTTTTCCAGTTAAGTTCTGACTTCTCACCTATTTCTGCATATATGAGGGTCGGTAAATTAAAAAAAACTTTTTGCTTTTCGGAATTGATGCAACTATTTCAATCTTTTCCCTACCACTTGTTTTATAATTAGAGTTCTAAATGCAATACTAACTTGGCTGGTATGATTATGAACCCTGTTAGTGAAAGTATTTCAAACTCCACCCATGTTACTATGATTATTGATTTGTTTTTAAGTGTCCACCAATTTATGTCTGGATGAAAAGTAAAAAGGTGACAGTTACGGGTGTTTTGCAGGACTACGTGCACGAATGGGAGCCGGTTATTCCATGATGAATGATCTGACCATTGTACAAACTGCACAGGTACTGTGAGGGACACTTTTAACTGTAAAACTTGTATGAATGTTCATGCTTCGTTTTATTTTTTATTTGATTGTTTATATATGTACAAGTCTTACCTTACAAACATTGTTCATACATGCACAAGTCTTTGTTCACTATTTTGTAGGTGGTTTGTTCAAAATGTGAACATCATTTTTGCCTCTCCTTTTTTGACTGGTCTCCTTTCTCATTTTTCCAACTTATATCCTCCTTTTTGAAAAAGATGGAAAAAACATTTCTTCTCCTACCATTGTCTTCCTCCCACCATTTGCATCATGTGTTTCTTTACTTTACTTTCCATTCAAGAAACTGATTGCAGCCAGTTATAACATGCCTTACTTAATATTATGGCCTGTCCATTTCTTTGTATTTTTCAAGTCCTCTAATAAGGTTAAGAGACTATGAGTATGAGAATTATCTGCAAAAAAAGGGTGTGATCATATCATGTTGCATTGATATCATTTTCTGTAATCCTATTTGAAAACAAGGATATATTTTATTTTGTATATTAATTTATGTGTGATCCTGTTAGATAATGATCAGTGACATTTTCAGTTTCTGTTATTCTCCATTATCATGTCGGTGTGAGTGAGTAAAGAACAAATATACCCGGTATATATATATATGTAATTTGTGTATGTGTATGTGTGGGCGTGTGTTTGCGTGTTGGTCTGTGTCTGTGTGTTACAGGGTCTGATACAATATGCACTGAGTGCTAACCCCAAAGTGAAAGAGAAGGGCGTTGTTCTGGGCTATGATGGGAGATATAACAGTGATAAGTAGGCACGCTTTTTCTCTGTTCTTAGATATTTAATCAAATCTGTTTTGAGTAGTTTTGAATCGGTAATTTAGAATTAAGGTAGGGTATGCTTCCAGATCTCATTTTGAAAGTAAAATGCTTGTGCATTTTAAGTTTACAGAAAGTAAAGGTTTTTAAAAGTTGTACTGTTGGGCTTTTAGCAACCACAGCAAAAAGTGTTTTCATATTATGTATGGATGGTATATACAATATATGGTCAGATTGTCTCATCTGTGACCTTTGTGATCGTGTTTGTATGAGGCTTTATGTCATTTTGCTGTGGTTTTCAAAAGTGGCACCGGATGCTTCACAGCATCTGTGTCCAGTCCATTAGCATGTTTACCTGCTCAACAGATGGATTTTACCATATTTTTAAAATGGTATACAAGGATGACATGTGTGTGAAAGCTGATGATGAATTGATAATTGTCAGCTGCTCATAGTTCATAGGTATTAGGAGCCATGAAACTTCTCTTTATAATAGGTATATGGATAAAATGACATAAAGCAGGTTTTATATCTACAGATGGAAGCAGTTTTAACACATTTTGGGGGGAAATAATACAACAGTGCATTATTTCTTATAATTTAAGTATTAAACCCTACATTATATATTTTTAAGTCATTTTTTTGAAATTTTCTCCAACTGCTTCGAAAACATGTGAAATAGTTTTAGATTTTTACAACATTCACTCAGGCATTGTTCTTTATTGTTTATTCTCCCCCCGTGGGGATGCCGATGGGTCTTTTGTATAAATAGTTCCCACACCTTCTGGAAGTTCTGTGCTTGTAACTTCCTCTTATCTGTCACTCTCTTTGACTCTGCCTTTTCCCTTTGCTTACTGTCATCTGCTATCTTTCTGCCTTACCGGTCCATTCTCCTGCCTTTTTTTTCACGAAGCACTTTCAAAAAGATTTCCTCCAGCCGAAGTCGGACTTGCTGGGCCTAACTGTTTCTTAGTTAGGCGCATAACGGCAGCATGACGCATCTCCGCTCATAATTGATAGGAAAGTGTCTGAGCGATCGAAGAAGAAGATTGTTTATTCTCAAAAACCTATTTTATTCACATGAATAAGGTGTATCCCATTTTATGGGATCTGACGACACTCCGCCTCATGCCTAATTTTACATCCCTTTGCATCTCCCTAATATCCGGTTGATCCACCGGTGCCTGTGCTACTTCAAAGAACAATAACCCTGGATATCACGTCCCATCCCATAGATATTCATGATTGCCTTTGGTGGACAATTTTCTGTGCTTTGAAGGTTTAGAAATGAACTCAGAAAACAGTTTGCTTTTTACCTCTGACCATCAACAATAATCATAAAGGTACTGTCATTTGCAGACTATTGGCCTCTGCAAGTATGGTTAATAATGTCCTTGACGGCAAGAGTTAATCCCTTGTTGATCAGTATCCAAAAGGGCATTCACTCTTGCAAAAGGCAGCCATTCAGTGGCCTCAAATAGGGTTATTGGCGAGAGTTATTCCCTTGTTTGGTCAGTACTCAACCATCTTCCCCCACCCACCAAGGGCATTCACTCTTGCTAAAAAAGGTGTTCTTTGCAGTGGCCAATAAGGCGACAATGTTTTCCCAGACTGAGACCCTTATGCTTTATGATATTACTTGTAGCATAGTAAGAAGCCATAATAACAAAATCAGAATTTTGGTAAAATTTGGGGGGGGGCGCCTTATACAATAGTCTTAAAACAATATACACGTAAACAATGAAGAGGATTGTTTTCTGTGTTTTCAGGTGGGCCAAGATCACGGCGGCTGTTTGTGTCAACAATGGCATTCCAGTCTATCTCTTCTCCAGAATGTGCCCAACTCCATATGTGGTCAGAAATATTCTTTGTTGTCGCCATTTTTTTCCCCTTTAAAAAACAAAAAATCCAAATAAACAAAAATCACAACTGTAGGCTGATCATCATAGGGCCTGGACCAAGTGTTAATAGTGCATGGCTTAAACCTCTTCCGTTTTAGGACGGAAATCCGTCCATAAAAAAATCAGTAAAGACAGAAATCCGTTTTTTCAAAATTCCCCCCCCCCCCCAAAAAAAAAGAAATATAATAAAGGAAAACGGCTTGCTGATAAGCGAAAACGCGATTGCCGCATTGAAACAAGTTTTGGTTTAACGGAAACGGAAGTGATTACCGATCTGTGTTCGGCCAAGTGTGAATCCCGTAGGAAGCGCAATTTCCTTTCATTGAAAGTTTCAACAATGTGAGATGCGAAACTTGTCTTCATTGTGAGTTGTGGAAAGAAAGGGAGAAAAAAAGATAAGAAAGAAGAGACCGTACTGGAGTTCAGCCTCGCCTGCCGAAGATGCCGTTCGTTCAAGAAAACACGGATGTGTCTGCCATTGACGCTAAGGTGGGACTGGCTAGACAGTAAAGACACGGGAGGAGTGGAGCATCGCGAATGGTGCAAGAAAGTTGACTGACCTGGTGTGTTCAGTACAGAAGGAATTCCTTTTTAAAAAAAATTTACAACAAAATAATATAAACTGGAAAAAAACCAGCTTTGCTGTAAGCGAAGACATGATTGCCATTGTATAAGAGCCCCGATTATGCATCCAAGTGCTCAGCTGCACGGGGGGGGGTCACATTTCTGTTTTTGAAAATTGTCAGGTTTAACCCTTGATAGTGTAATTTTCATGACCTTTTTTTTTGCCCCCAATTGCATTTGAAAATTTTAAGTGAATTTTTAACCCCTTGACTGCCACCAACATATTAGACTATTACATACTGACCTGATGACATCACTGATGATGTCATCAGATGAAGAGGAATAACCCTGATATGCTGGCTTTTGCTCTAACACAGTCAAGAGAGTAATATCCCCAGACCATTTTGCCCCTGACTTTATGCATTTGAAAATTTAAAGTAATTTTTTAACCCCTTGACTGCCACCAACGTATTATGTATTGACCTGATGACATCACTGATGATGTCATCAGATGAAGAGGAACCCTAACATGCTGGCTTTTGATCTAACATAGTCAAGAGAGTAATATCCCCAGACCATTTTGCCATATTGGCTCTATCAGTTGTCTTTTTTTATGTCTATCAGTTGTCTTTTTTATGTCATGATTTGCCCAATTATTTTTTTCTTTACTTTTCTCTGGCAATCAAGGGGTTAATTAATGGGAAGATTTGAATGGAAAAGAGAAACGTGTGTTAAGAGGACAGGTTATAAACTTCTGAAAAATTCAGAATTTTGGGTGTAGTAGGGTAAACCTTTTTTGAATTTTACAGATTTTTGAATTTGTTCCACTGGGAGCCCTGTTTAATTGTTCTTAAAAAGAAAGTGATTAAGAAGTAGAGGCTCTGGCTTTGTCTTTTCTGTTGGTGTTTCCTGATTTTTGTTCCAAATTTATAAATCCATTAGCAAATGGTGTTATGAGGAATTTTTTGGGTCGTACTGTCATGATTATTTTGGTGTGTGATTTTTCAGGCGTACTCTATCTTGCGCTTTGAAGCTGCTTGTGGAGTAATGGTGACAGCGAGCCACAACCCCAAACAGGACAATGGTTATAAGGTGGGTTCATACGCAGGGCTCACAGGGACCCCCATTTGGGGGTCATGAAGCACTAAAATCCTAAAGGACCCTCTAAAAGAATGTGCAGGGGGTCCCAGGGATGCACTAGAAACATTCTTTTTAGCATTCGCAATGCCACTGGGACCCTCTATCCCGCCTCTAGGACCCTCTATGCTGTAAGTGAAGGAGTCCCTGGGACCCCTTGTTTTGCGGGACGATTGGGAGCCCCGATACACAATCTCTTCATTTCTAAAGATCATAATTTTCTAGATATCAAAATTATTTCAATCTTCTCTGATTATCTGTTTGTCCATCTGTGTCTGTGTTTGTGTATACAGTGGAACCTCCCTTAAAAGACCTTCAAATATCATCCAAAATTAGGTCTTATAAAGGAGGGGTCTTATAAGGGAGGTAATTTTTAATACTTACAAAGAAGGGCAATGTCTCAGAGAAGTAGGTCTTATATGGGAGGGAGTCTTATAATGGGAGGTCTTATAAGGGAGGCTCCACTGTATCACTATGTCATGTGTGTTGAGTTTTTGTACAGGCTTACTTTTCAATATGTTTTCAACTGTGTGTGTGTGTGCGTGCGTGTGTGTGTATATGTGTGATGTGTGAGTGTATAATATATTTTTGACGTTCATTTATTTCTATTGCTTGCTGGTTTATTCATTTATTATTGTAAGCACTTAGGGCTTTTTTAAGATTAGGCGCTATAGATTATTATTATTATTTATTCTGGATTTACATTATACAAAGTTGGTCACAAACACCAAATATGCATGAAAAATGTGATGAATTTATTTTGTTCAACAGCTACTGGTGTGTGTTTTGCGGGTGGACCCAGCTTCTGTGATAAATTCTCTGTGTGTACAATCTTCCTTTAGATTACTGATAAGTTGTGTTGACATAACTGTGATGCTCAGTTGATGGGACCGTTTGCAATGCAAATTGCCCTACTTTTAATGTTTTATTTGCATCAGGGATTACTGTATTTGTATTAGTAAATGTAGATCTGCTTTGATATCCTCCACTTTTTCCTTCTGTGTTTTTTTTCTTCTTCATATTCTCGAGTTTGTAGGATATGGAGTTCTTTACAATCGGAATGAGGGTTTAGTTATATGGTTCTCTTGTCTGTGTTAGTCTTTGTGCTAACAACAAAATGTACTGTAAAAACTGGACTATAAGCCGCATCCCTTAAATTTACAAAATATTAGGTATTTATTCACATATAAGCCGCACCAGTTTATAAGCCGCAGAGAAAATTGTATGTGCACAAACCAACACAAATATAGAAATTCTCATATCAGAGCATAAGTATTTAATGTTCTCAGACACTTTAAGCATGAGATTTGAATCTATTGATTACCAAAAGAAGCTAAAAATAGGCTGAAGAATGTGGCCCCAAACAGATTTAATCATACTGATAAATGTAGAATTGAAAAAAATCCACAGATAAGCCACATCAGTCTATAAGCCGCATGGGCCAAAGTTGAGAAAAAAGTAGCGGCTTATAGTCCGTATTTTACGGTATTCCAATAGCCACAGCCTACAGCAGAATTTGTCACATCACAATTTGACATCATTGTTCCCTTCTTCTTCTTCTTCTTCTTTAGTCACTCAGACAGTTTCCTGTCAGTTATGAGCGCAGATGCGTCATGCTGCCGTTATGCGCCTAACTAAGAAATAGGCCCAGCAAGTCTGACTACGGCTGGAGGAAATCTTTTTGAAAGTGTTTCTTGTCAAAAGGCAGGAGAATGGACCGGAAAGGCAGAAAGACAGTAGATGACAGTAAGCAAAAGGAAAAGGCAGAGTGAAAGAGAGTGACAGATTAGAGGAAGTTACAAGCACAGAACTTCCAGAAGGTGCGGGAACTATTTATAGAAAAGACCCCCTGGTGGGGGAATTGTTCCCTATAACTAGCTGCCGTGAACAGGATCATGTCATATTTTTTTGTGGTGTTACGTTACTTGAAGCTCATCTATCCTGTCAAGTAACTACAGTATTTGAAGTGGGATGCTTGTTTCCGCAACCAGCGATACCTTGTTTTCTTTGGGTTTGGGTTCAATTGTTGGTGTTTTTTTAAAAACCTGTTTAGCGTATTGGTGAGGAGGAGTATGTGGGGTGGATTATTTGTTGAATAAAAGTTGCTGTGTGTGATTGCACATGTATTTGTGAGTCCATGAGCATGTATATGCTGTTTCAGGACCGACCTCCTGAAACAAACTTCCTCTGACCAACCCTCTGTGCTTTCAAATCTAACCTCAAAACCTACCTGTTTCCCCCGTCTTTGAGGCTCCTTTTCCTTTCTCTTCTCTTTCTTTCCTTTAGGTCTGTTTCTGCTGTATTCCATTTATGTTATTGGTATGTGTTCGCTTTGTATTGCAGTTTTTTTTTTGAATGTGTTATGAATGCTAACGTGTGTGTGCGCTTCAATTTGATTTAATTCGAAAGAGATCTCTCTATGTACCATGCTCATACACTGTCTGTCCCACATTGGGACAAAAAGTAAACCAGCACAATCTTTTACCTTTATTTTATTCTTTTCACAGAACAGAGTTAATTTCAAAAAGTATACACAGTTAGTGGTGTTTGTGGTTTCTTATATCAAAAATTCAATTTGATTTATATCAAGATTCAGCGCCATATACATACTGTATGTTGTTGTATTAGGCCTGTCTATTTGCAACTTTGATTTTCTTTCTTTCAGGTGTACTGGGAGAACGGAGCGCAGGTAATGTTGCTTTTTACTTTGATATTTAAAAAAAAAATCCTAATGCACATTCTTGAAATCAATAGATTAATATCATCTAAGTGAAAGTGAATCTGCTTGCACCTCTATTACTGTATTAGTGTTTCTGTGTGTTCATTCAATATGAAAATTATTGCTGTGAACGTGTAGCTACTAGATCAAACGTGATCCCCAGAATTTGTTCTTTGGGCTTTTCTTGAGTTTCGCTCTTCAGTTATATTTTTTAAAATATTTTTTTCTTTCATTTTAAAATTTAAAATGTGTGTTTCAACGATTTATTGAATGTCTGTTATTTTTAAACAAGAAAAGACCTTTCGTTTTCCAGATTGTTTCTCCTGTCGACAAAGGCATCTCCAAGTCAATCCAGGACAATCTGGTGCCCCTGGAATCTTCGTGGGACATCTCTGTGATCGAGGGCCATCCCCTGTGCAAAGACCCCTATGAGGAGGCTCTGAAAGGCTACAACGCTGCTCTCAGCTCTCTCTGTTATCACAGGTGTGTGTGTATGTGATTGAGGGTCATCCCCGGTGCAAAGACCCCTATGAGGAGGCTCTGAAAGGCTACAACTCTGCTCTCAGCTCTCTCTGTTATCACAGGTGTGTGTGTATGTGATTGAGGGTCATCCCCGGTGCAAAGACCCCTATGAGGAGGCTCTGAAAGGCTACAACGCTGCTCTCAGCTCTCTCTGTTATCACAGGTGTGTGTGTATGTGATTGAGGGTCATCCCCGGTGCAAAGACCCCTATGAGGAGGCTCTGAAAGGCTACAACATTGCTCTCAGCTCACTCTGTTATCACAGATGTGTGTGTATGTGATTGAGGGTCATCCCCGGTGCAAAGACCCCTATGAGGAGGCTCTGAAAGGCTACAACGCTGCTCTCAGCTCTCTCTGTTATCACAGGTGTGTGTGTATGTGATTGAGGGTCATCCCCGGTGCAAAGACCCCTATGAGGAGGCTCTGAAAGGCTACAACATTGCTCTCAGCTCACTCTGTTATCACAGGTGTGTGTGTATGTGATTGAGGGTCATCCCCGGTGCAAAGACCCCTATGAGGAGGCTCTGAAAGGCTACAACTCTGCTCTCAGCTCTCTCTGTTATCACAGGTGTGTGTGTGTGTATGTGATTGAGGGTCATCCCCGGTGCAAAGACCCCTATGAGGAGGCTCTGAAAGGCTACAACGCTGCTCTCAGCTCTCTCTGTTATCACAGGTGTGTGTGTGTGTATGTGATTGAGGGTCATCCCCGGTGCAAAGACCCCTATGAGGAGGCTCTGAAAGGCTACAACGCTGCTCTCAGCTCTCTCTGTTATCACAGGTGTGTGTGTGTGTATGTGATTGAGGGATATCCCCGGTGCAAAGACCCCTATGAGGAGGCTCTGAAAGGCTACAATGCTGCTCTCAGCTCTCTCTGTTATCACAGGTGTGTGTGTGTGTGTGAGTTCTTTGATTTAACGTTCCTTTCACTAAAAGTGATTCAGACACTATTATTTTGTGGTGTTGATGAGTGAGTGTGAATGTATGAATATATTATGTATGAGTGTATGCATGTGAATTATGGCCGTGATAGTCTAGTGATTAGGATCTTTCTCTTTATGAGTGTGTGAATTGTTATAAAAAGAAAAATGAAGCAAAGGGAAAAAACCCCCATTGAGAACAGCACTTTTAATCCAAATTTTCGTTTAAATCAATGCTTTTTCTAGGATAACATTGTTTAGTTGCGAATATCACTTGTGTTTGAAAGACAAGAAGAATTAACTTCTCTGAGTTGTGCTCAATGCTGTTGCAGAGAGAACAACAGCAGCAGCGATGTGCATGTGGTGTACACGGCCATGCACGGGGTGGGCTACCCTTACGTCCAGGAGGCCTTCAGGGCATTCAGCCTCCATCAGCCCATACCTGTGGAAGAACAGGTTCGGTCACTTCTTTTTTTCTCTCTGTGTTCTCAGGCCGTAAGGAGGGTGAAGTATGCAGACCTGTTTTCCCTACAGATTTCTCCGTAATTATTACGTTTTGAGACCTCCGATTACGCTATTACAGTCAGCAACAAAAAAATCCGCATTTCCGCTGAACGAGTGCAGAAAAAAAAAGAGAAGAAGAAATCGAAAGAAGGCATGGCGTTTGAGCCGTACTCGCTACTGTGTCGTCTGCTATCAAAGGTATCACTTCGAGTGATGTCCCTTGAATGAATACTTCCGGTTTATTTCTCCATGCCGCCATTTTTCTAGGTACGAAGTGCAATCTGAAGGCATGCCGAAAAAAACACACACTTGCAAGCGGATGATTCCGACTCTGATCCTGATCGGACGCCAATGAAAAAGGCGAGGTCCCCCCTCCCGCCTCAACGCAACCAACTTTTCGGCAGTTGTTGAAGGTGGGTTTGGATGGGAAGTTGCAGCATACGTGCACGTTCCCCCCCCCCCCTTCAACAAAAGGTTTGACGGCAGCGAAAAATTCTGGTGGAAAGGATTTCTCGGCCAGCAAAATTATGGACAGATGCCTGAAATTATTGTTTTCAGAGCTTGGGATTACTGACTGTGAAGATTTGGGGTAAACAGGTCTGAGTATGTACCATATTTTCCAGTCTACAAAGTGCACCCATGTCTAAGCCACCCCCTTTAAAATTTATTAAAATTCGGGAAAACCCCCCCAATAAAGCAGCATTCACTGTCTAAGCCGCAAGAGACTGAAAAAACCCGAACCTCAGCCGGCGAGCGGACGAACACTCAAAAGCCACAGCAACTAAGAGTATAGTTGACAGTCTGTGTTGCACTTGCACACAAACTACACACAGTACAGACGGTCAGGGCTCCCAGGGCCCCCCATTTGAGGGTCTATGAAGTACTAAAATTCTAAAGGACCCTCTAAAAGAATGTACAGGGGGTCCCAGGGATGCACTAGAAAAAATTCTTTTTAGCATTCGCAATGCCACTGGGACCCTCTATCCCGCCTCTAGGACCCTCTATACTGTAAGTGAAGGAGTCCCTGGGACCCCTTGTTTTGCGGGACGATTGGGAGCCCTGAGAGCTAATCTTCGCTTTAGCGGTCCCACTTAATTAATACTGGATTATGCACAAAGACACAACACAACACAGAACAAGACAAAGTAACGCACTGGCAGTTCGTTTTCAGTCAAGGTTTGCACACACAAAACTTTCACCGTGCATCCAACTCAGCTGACAGTAAACAAAATGATGCAGTGCACTCCGCAGATACATAATCACGGCAAGCGCTAATGCGCCTGCTGTTTTCGTTTATTGGCTTTTGTGAGCAAGTGTTTCAGTGCAGACGCTAATGCCGATTTATCGGCTTAATAAAGCAAAGGAGCCGGGTGTATTCACGTTCATCGTAGCAGAGCTGTAGCAATGAATGCTATCCTTAGAATCTCTTTCCAATGTCCGATTTATCAGTACTTTGGAAGAGCTTTCTAAGTTAGCATCAACTGCTAAGCTCTAATGCTATCTAAACGTGAAGCCTGCTTCTCAACTTAGTTTTTTTGTAAAGTGAGACCAATCACTTACTTCTAACTTGTGGAGTGAGACCGATCACTTGGTTTAAAACAACTGAAAGTAAACAGACTGCAACATCACTGGAACATACAACAAACAAACAACTACACACAAGTGTAAAGTGACGTTATTTTATTCACAAGAGACAAAACAAAACTACTGGATTTCAACTTAATTTCAACTTGGAAGTATACTTCGCATTTTTGTTTGCACAGAGTTCGTAAAGATAGACATGATCGCGACTGTTTCAGTTGAAAATTTGATCATAAACTGCTCATTGAAGAAAAATGTGCATAAAAGTGGTGAAATCTAGTGGTCAGATCGTGTTATCGCTGATTAAATTCCTGACTATCGGCCTGAGAATGGTTTGTTTTTACCGAGATTGGTGATGTCAACAGGCACAGGCTAGAGTTGATGACCAGTCTAAAATCCGGAAGGGGAAATATTCACAAATTAGCCGCAATAGTTGTTTTAGCCGCAGGGGTCAAAGTTGAAAAAAAAAGTAGCGGCTTATGTATGGCTTGGAATGGTATATGTGTCTGGTCTTCAGTTTCCTACTCTCACCTGGCTACATCCAGCCAACACATTCTGAGTTATAAGAGCTCAAAGGAGAAAAGTTGTTAGAAATTTTGTTGTCAGAAGAATGTGCCAACAAGGCAGAAACTATTACAGGAAGAAAACAGGAGAATGTGCCATTAAGGCAGAAAAATAATAAATGACAGTTGGAACAGGCAATGGCTGAGCCAGAGAGAGTGATTAACCCTTTCGCCGCCAGCCATTTTTCAGCCAAAATATATCATTAAACTTGTCTGGGTAGAGAAAAAATTATCTGCAATAGTGGGAATTCCCTCTGTGACATGGATAACATTAGGCCTATCCTTGCCTCAAAAAAAATTAAGAAAATAGGGTCTTTGGATAACAGGCCCTGATTGGAGCCTTTTACTATAGTTTTAGTGACATGGGTGTTAAACCATTGTGGTGCATAAATGCGACATTGGCGAGTGAAAGGGCTAAGGGAAGTTTGATGGCACATATTTTCCAGAAGGCAGGAGAGCCTGAAGTTGTACTGAAAGACAATTTTTCATATATGCATGTGTGTGTGTGTGCGCCGCGAGGTGCATGTGTTTGTGTGTGCGTGATTTTCTACCTGTGTGTGGGTGTGTGTGTGTTTTAGCCATATAAATTCAACATTTCTTCAACTGACAGCATGACATGTTTCATGAACAGATTTTGCCTGATCCAGAGTTTCCCACAGTGGTGTATCCCAACCCGGAGGAAGGCAAGGGAGCTCTGGTAAGTGTACGATATAACGCACGCTGTCCTTGAAGATGAAATGTGCTTGGGTGAAAGTTGTTCAGGCATGCTCCTGAAATCAGGATTGAAAAAAGCTGATAGAAAGAGTCTTCAGGATTGGCAATCTTGTCATCCGGAACCAAGATCTTTGGTAAAATCCACCATTTCTGCCAAAATGAATGGCAGATTAAAACAATAATGATAAACAGATGCAATTCTAACATGATCCCTACCCATCCTGTATACACAAAACAGAGATGCAATTTCGAGCACTATCCCTAAACATTCTGTATACACAAACAGATGCAAATTCTTAAACACTATCCCTACCCATCTATACCTGTATACACAAACATCTATGCAATTCTAGCACTATTCTAGACAGACACACAATCTTAACGCCACCCCCACCCATCATGTATACACAAAAAAAAAACATATATGCAATTCTAACACTATCCCCACCATCCTGTATACACAAACAAATATGCAATTCGAACACACGTCCCCCACCCAACCCTGTATACACAGAATGCATATATCCTGTATACCAAACATTATCAATTCTAACCCATCCCACACCCATTCTGTTATACACAAACTAGATATGTAATTCTAACCCCAGTCCCACCCATCCTGTGATACACAAAAACAGAATGTAAGTCTACCCCATCCCCACCCATTCCTGTCTACACAAACAGATATGCAATTCTAACGCTATCCCTACCCATCCTGTATACACAAACAGATATGTAATTCTAACCCCATCCCCACCCATCCTGTATACACAAACATATATGTAATTCTAACCCCATCCCCACCCATCCTGTATACACAAACATATATGTAATTCTAACCATATCCCCTCCCATCCTGTTTACACAAACATATATGCAATTCTAACCCCATCCCCATGCCTTGTGTAGACAACAACCAGAATATGTCAATTCTATCTAACACGCCAAGAGTCCCCACCCATCCTGTAGTACACAAACGGATGATGCACTTCCTAGACCCCCAAAGTGTTCCATCCTGTATACACAAACATATCTGCAATTATGACCCCATCCCGACCCAGCGAGTATATGGTAATAAACCCGTAATTCTAACCTCATCCCCTCCCATCCTGTATACACCAAACAGAATATGTACTTCTAACACTATCCCCACCCATTCTGTTTACACAAACATATAGGTAATTCTAACCCCATCCCCACCCATCGGGTATACATAAACAGATATTGTAGATTCTAATCCCCTCCCCTCCCATCGTGGTCCCCCACCCATAACCATGCAACTAGAACACTATCCCGATCTAGGGTGTATTCTCAGAACCATGCAATCCGGTCACATCCCCACGAGCCTGTATACCAAAACAGATATATGTAATTCTAAGAACGATCACCCAACAGGGCTGTAAACGCAAGAGTGTATGTAATTCATACCACTTTCCCACCATCGGTGTTTACACAAACACATACGATAATTCTACACGATCCCCACCCTCCTGTAGATTCAAACATATATCTAAATGGAGAACCCTGATCGCCCACTATCCTGTACCACACGAACTATCTGTAATTGTACACATATCCCCATCATCCTGTATAAGCAAATATAAATGCAATTCTACAACCTCTCCCCCAACATAACCCTGTAACACACAAAGCAATATGTAAATGCAAACACTATCCAAACACACAGGTATATACACAACAGACTATGTTTTTCTTGTATGAAATTCTAACCCCATCTCCGTACACAGTGTCATGTATGGGATTCTGAGGGTATGGAGAGTAGATCCTAGCCCCACGGGCATATATGTAATTCTAACATTCACCGGTGTGGTGCTGAATACATAAACATATAGGAACTATGTAATTCTAGACCGGGCCATCCTGGGCACTCAAACATATACGCAATTCTAGCACTATCCCTACCCATCCTGTACACACAGACACACAATTCTAACGCCACCCCCACCCAACCTATATGCACATACACTTATACGTAATACTAACATTATTACACCCGTACATGTACACACAACATATATGTAATCCACACTATCCCCACCCATCCGGTCTATACACAAAAATATATGCCTGTATAAACTATCTCCCCCCCCGAGGAAGTCATGGTATACAAAAGACGTGATAGGGGTATGCAATTCTAATCCTAGTGATACACAAGACACAAACAGATATGCTATTCTAACCCCATTCCCTCCCATCCTGTACACACAAACATATATGTAATTCTAACACTATCCCCACCCATCCACACACAAAAATATATGTAATTTAACACAATCCCACAATACTGTCCACACAAACAGACATGATATTATAATACTATCCCCACCCATCCTGTATGCACAGACACACACACACATTGGGAATTATTTTTAATGTGGTCACCACTTTAGGATTGAGAAGATTAAGAGAACATTGAAACGCTTCATTTCAGGATTGAGAGAGATTGATCAAGTCATCATTATTCACTCATAGAGCTTGCTTCTTGTTTAAAAAACACTCTTAGTTAAGGAAATGACGTGAAGAGCTTAGATTAGTTTATAAATGCTTATGTGTCATGGTTCTTTTCTTCATTAATATTTTTTTGTATTTGTTTGATATGCTAAAGGTTTATTTAACTCCAAATTATCCAAATCATGTTTTATATTTTAATATTTTTTTTAATGAAATGCATTGAATAATAGTGTATCTTTCATTAGGCTTGTTTTATGGGGACAATTATTTTAACCTTTAATTTAATTTGTGCAGAAAGACACTTGTATAAACTGCATAGTTGAATTCACATGTATTAAACTGATATAAATGAAAATCAATTGTTGGAAATGCTTATTGGCCTTGCCCTTCTTTCTTTGTAAGTGTGTATGTGTGTGTGTTCTTCAGTTTAACGTCCTTCCACTAAAAGTGATTCAGACAATATATTGTAGTTTGATGTTGGTGCGGTGAGTGTGAGTGGGTGTGTGCCTGTAAATGTGTGTAAGCATTAAAATAAGTGATAGGATAGTGTGTATATGTGTGTGCTCATGTGGGTTTTTTTGTACGCATGAGTGTGTGCGCGTATGTGTTTTTGTACACGTGTGTGTGTGTGTGTGTACGTGTACGTTTGCATGTATGATGCATACAAGTGTGTATATGTTTGTGTATTGCAGTCCTTGTCCATGAAGAAAGCGGATGCTGTAGGCTCATCAGTCATCATTGCTAACGATCCAGATGCTGATCGGTTGGCGGTCGCGGAAAAACTCCCAAGGTGTGTGTGTTGCATTAGGTTTTTGTTAACTCTTTCGCATCGCAACGATTTTGAATTATTAAAAAAACTCACAAATCACTCAAGCCATACACACAAACAAAACATACATAAACAAAAGTAGAAATGAAAGAAGATTACAGGTTTTTACTTCAGGTTTAGACATAGGGAAGTGGTAGATCAGACTTTTTTTATATATAGACTTTATATAGAAAAACTCTCCACACCGATTGGTTTCCCCCACAACAAACCACTACAAAAGTAAAGTCAGAGGCCAAATTGTGGTCTAAGGGAGTGAAGCAAGATTAGAATTGACCAAGGTCACACAGTTTTACTTCCCTTGAAGCAAATGCATCAAATTGACAGCTGTCTATTAATTCCGGACATATATGGCCGGAACGACTTGAATGAGTTAATGTACTATGTTTGTACTATGTTTGTTGGTATTTGTAAAATGCAAAATATGAATAAAAGAAAAAGTTTTACAAAAACAAATCCTCCCAGGGTTCTTTTAACAGTTGTTAAATAAGGATTATCTTTATTAAAAACAATTTAACCGAATTCTTTCAGGCAGAAATAATGAAGCTTACTTAATAACGTAGCTCTCAGAAGTGTCACGCTTCCTTCTTGGATTATCTTGCATGGCACTATTGTGTGTGCGTGTGCATAAGTTTGTTCCAGAGAAAAACAGAGAGAGAGTATGTATGTGTGTGTACGTTTACAGGAATTAATATGCTTGTATTATTTGTACAGTATGCTTGTGTGAGATAAGTTGATTATTACATTTGTGTTGACTGTTAACGATATTGATGAACGGATAACATTTGGTCTTCATAAATTATGTCTGATTTTCACGTATTTTGCAAAAAACAACAAACACACAAAAACCCCATTCATACACACACACACATTTCCATATAATGATCATATCTTAATGCTTGGAGTACATGGTTTAAACAATTCATTACTAAAAGTTTTTGGTTGGTTGGCTTGATTGGTTGTTTTTTTGTTCATCTGTTTCTTCCTATACACTTTTTTAACCCCAAATTTCTTTGTAACTTGATAGAGATTTCGAGATTTTTTATTATAAAAAGAAATATATGAACAAATACAACCAAGCTTCTCTGATCTGAAAACTCAAGGTGTAGAGTAGCACAGAGGTAACGCGTTCGCCTTGTGTCAAGTAAACCCGAGTTTGAACCTGGGTACAGGGGATTTTTCCTCTCACTTTGCACTAGGCCTTACGGTCTGAACGTGGAGTCTTTCGGATGAGACGATAAACCGAGGTTCCGTGTGCCCATGCACTTAGCACACGTTAATCCCAGTGGCAATGAAAAAGTTATCATTTGGTCAAAATTTAACCCTCTCCCCCCTTTTCTTCCTCATCAGTCACACAAAAATTGCATGCAAAAAAACAAAAACAAAAACATTCAGTTTGCGACATGCTCTCCAGGTGGGGAGCAAACCGAATTTCACAGAGATGCCTCTGTGACTATAAAGTACCTAATACCTAATACCTAGAGAGCAACTCTCAATACTGGTGTTGCTTATCTGTTCATGGGCGTGATGACCATAGTTGTCGTCGAGCCCTGGCTAAAAGACTCCAGGGATCATCCCAATAGCAGAAGCACTTGAACACTGTGGTACACGTGCATCAGATGACCTCGGTGTGCCCTGTGTGGTGTGCAGTGGGGAGTGGAAGATCTTCACGGGCAACGAGCTGGGAGCCTTGCTGGGCTACTGGTGCTGGCAGTCCTTCAGACAACACAACCCCGATGTGCCAGGTACTAAGTGTAGGGCTCCTTTATACAGTGGAACCTCCCTAATAAGACCTCCCATTATAAGACTCCCTCCCATATAAGACCTACTTCTCTGAGACATTGCCCTTTCTTTGCAAGTGTCAAAATTACCTCCCTTATAAGACCCCTCCATTTAAGACCTTTTGTGAATGATTTTTGAAGGTCTTATAAGGGAGGTTCCACTGTAGTATATTACCAATTATAATATATAATAATAATAATAGTGCATATATAAAGCGCTTTACCTCAAATGAGCCCAAAGCGCTTTACAATCGAATATTCATCAACAAGTAGACAACAAAAAATTGTGTTCAGAAAGGACACAAACCAGCAACAACGCATAAAGCAACTCGCACACACACGCACACACACACATTTATTGACACCGACTCATTATTCATCTTTCATTCAGTAAGCCATAGCAACTGAGTTGCACAGGGACTGACCACATACACCAACACACATACACAAACGTTAGAGGATACACATACAAGTATGCTCACACACAACGTACGCACGCAGAAAGACACACACACATACATACATACATACACACACATATTTATATGACACTTCATGAAGATTATTAGGTTCAAACACTTCTCTTATGGTTATATTTATAACACAAACAACTGTGCTGTTTACAGGCAGTGAGTTTTTCATTATTGGGTTAAAAAAACAACTTATCGTAATAAATGGAAAAGAAGCACCCAAATGTGTCAATTGAACCCAGAGACTCGCTGTCCACATCTGCCCTACAAACACAAGAGCAGCCCCACACCAACCCTGGAAGCCTGTGTTTTGTTACAAAGGGTGTAGGCACACACAGTCGTACTACCAACCCTTGTGTTGAAAACAGGTAGTGATGTTCGACGTTATCAGGTTTAAACATACTAATGATTATCATAACACTAATACCCAAGCTGTTTGCAGGTAGTCATTTGTACATTATCAGGGTCAAACATTCTACTTATGTGTGGGTATATTTATAACATGTACACATGTGTTGTTTGCAGGTAGTGATGTATTTTATAAGATTCAAACTTCATTTATGCGTGTAACATGGGGGCTTCTCTTTAGATTGTGTGTTGTTCCCTTGAAGTCAATTCGTCAAGCTGACAGCTTTATATTTCTTCCGCATACAATTAGGCGATTCGTCCTCAATGATGACGTCACATATCACATATATTTATATGGAAGGATCTGATTGAGTTAAAAAAAACACCTTTTTTTCTTCAGCTTGTGTCCCTCCTGCCGGGAGTTTGGGGACTAGCTGGCCACTGGCCCCCCCCCCCCCCCCCCCCCCCCCCCCGCTTTGTAGGTTTACCAGGATTTTGTAGAACCACCCATGCACGTTTTTTTTCCCAATTAGCTGGCTCCTAGATCCTTGCTTTTTAGGTTTACCAGGATTTCATAGAACCACCCATGCACATGGGTTTTTTCCCCAGTTAGCTGGTTCCTAGATCCCTGCTTTTCAGGTTTTCCAGGATTTTGCACCCTAATATGGTCTTGTCATAACGCGGACACCTGTGCTGTTTGCAGGCAGCGATGTGTACATGCTGGCCAGTACAGTGTCGTCCAAAATCCTGCAGACCATGGCCGTCATGGAGGGCTTCAAGTTTGAGGTCAGTGCTCATGCAGAGATAAACGCCATATGTGTCATGTTTGTGCACAGAGAATGAGACTTTGAGATTGAGGGTCGTAAACATGAGGGGGTTAATTAAAGTATGTGTTTGCCGGGAGCATGAGTGAATCTACTTAAAGACCCCCCACGTCACGTGTCACATTCCCTCTTATGCTTGGAAGATTTCTTAAGATTTCTTACCAGCTATAAGAGGGAAAACACGTGAAAACCATGATTTTGACATGTGACGTGCTGGGTCTTTAAGAGCTAGGCATTTGCTGCATGCATACTCATACAAAGGCAAGCATATGCACATCTAGACACGCACACATGCTCACATATGCACACATACACACACATATATATGCTTTCACAAGAGCAATATTTGCCTTTAACCCTCTTGCATTCACGTTTGTTGCAGAAAAAAACCCTTATAGTGTAGATTCTTTCACACATTTTCGGGAAAATCTGTCTTTTGAAGCACACAGAGTGCCATACAGTTGTCATCACATCACTGCAAGTGAGAATGTTCTTCATAGTGTGTGTACAACAAACCAGAACCTAGTGCGTGATTAAAATGCCATCAGAGGGTGTCTCAGAGTGGAGGCAAGCTATAGGCGGTTTGGGGCGACTCGAATACACAGAGGCAACTTCCGGCTGGGTGGTTTGGGCCAGAATAAATGCAAGAGAGTTAAATGTAATATCTGGTTTAGAATTGTGTGGGGGGGTTCTTTTAAATGGCTTCCATACTTACATACTTTGTTCATAACATTTAACCCTTTCACCACCAGCCACATTTCAGCTAAAAAGTTCCATTAAATCTGGGTGTAGGACAAAATCCATCTGCAGTATTGGGGATTTTTCTGTGACATATATAAAATAAGGTCTATCCTTACTTCCCAAAACTAAGACAATAGGGTCTTTGGATAACAGACCCCAATTTGATACCTTTTAGTGACATAGGTGTTTAAATCACTGTGGTGCTAAAATGCGACTTTGGCAGTGAAAGGGCTAATTGCATGACATTAAAGAATAATTTTGAAAGTACACTTTTGATACTGCAGTCTTGCATTGAAGGTGAATCCCTTTTCTGCCTTCATATCATGATCCTGACTGCTGCAGGAAACACTGACAGGGTTCAAGTGGATGGGGAACAAGGCTTCCCAGTTGATGAAGGAGGGCAAGAAAGTGCTGTTTGCCTTTGAAGAAGCCATCGGTGAGTGTGGTAGAGTTTTGGGTAAAAGCCAGGAGGAGGTGTCACAAAAATAATAAATAAGACCGGTAGCATCTTTTGTCTCTGTTTGCCTTTGAAGAAGCCATTGGTGAGTTTTGTAAAGTTTGGGGTAAAGGTATTAATTATCACAAAGATAATAAAGGAGACTGGTAGCATCTTTTGGCTTTCACTCCACAAAATAAATTTAGAAGAACAAAAAGTTCTGAGTATTGCATACTGATATGATCAACCCACCCATCCACCTACCCACACAGAACAATTTTATAATTAGCCACACACCCAGACAGATTGTGTCTCTCTCTATTTTGGAAAGGTGAATGGCAAATGGAGTTTAGGTGTGGGGATATGGGATAGGTGACTGGTTTTTATTTCAAAATTGTGAGTTTCAGTGCTTCCTTTGCCTACCACTTTGGTTTAGTATCTATTCAGATACTAGGTCTCTCTCCTAAGTCTTACTCCCTAGAATGTGAATGAATTTGAGGTACTGTGTGTAAAAGAATTAAAAAGTGACATGGACCTTAAGATGCTTCTTTCTGAAAAGATAGGCTCTTGGAGTCTTGCGTGCTGACTGGGTGAACAATTAAGCGAATCACTAATACACATTGATATGTTCTTTGTGTTTATTCTGCTAGTGATCCTTTCAATAGCAAATACCCATGAGCCCAAGACATCCATTGCTGCACATAAAACGTGACGTGGGTGGGGTGTATTTTTTGTTGAATTGGACGTCTGTTGTGGGTATGGTTGGGGGGTCTTCCTGATGATGCGTGTGCAAACATATGCCTGCAGCCTATTTTCATGTGCTTGCTGTGTCTGTGATAAGAAGGCTCGCAGACCTGTTTACCCCCTACACAAAACTTGAGTAGTCTTTTTAGCTGAAATGAGTAGTTTTGGTGTAAGATTTGTAGTTTTCTTCATTAAACCATCAAAAAATGTTCACTTGAAAATGAGTAGTAAAGAGCATTTTTTTCAATTTTGAAGAGTAGTAGAGGTCCAAAATTGAGTACTAATACTAATCAAAAAGAGTAGAGTAAACAGGTCTCTGCGACTCGGGGGGGGCCTATTTTTTAGGCTTCCTGTGCGGCAACCACCAATGTTCTGGACAAAGATGGCGTGTCGGCAGCGGCAGTCATCACGGAATTCATCAGCACTCTGTACGCGCAAAGCTCCACCCTGAACAAACAGCTGGAAGCCATTTATGCAAAGTGAGCGCTATCGTTATTGCTCTGTATTCAGTTGTATTGTAGAAACATGTGTGGATTGTATCAGTGTACTCTTTCTTAATGATGGGTTAATGAGGCTTTATACCACCTCTTGGCGACACGAAAGGGCGATAACTTTAGGACTGAGTTGACCATGCTACCTAGTTACGAGTCAGGGACAGAGAAGTTTCTGTGGCTATATACTACTAGTTCATGACAAGCAAGGGCGATAATCTTAAGTAGGTGGCGACGGGCTTGCTGTCGTGGCGTCAACAAGACCGGGGTAACACAGATCTATTCTTCAGTATAAAGCCTCATTATTTAAGCTGCCGCGTTAAATAGCGAAAGGCTCTTAACTCGTTTTCACCGCTGTGTGTCCTGGCATGTTCCTGGCGTGTTTCTGTCTCGGCTAGCTGATTATCTATTGTTACCAACAAGAGTCGTTTGTCACGGATGGACCTGGGGAGGCTGTACTTTTGCACTCGCGGATAGGTATCTTAGGATGATCTAGGCCCAAGTTCAATACATGATGTTCAAAGGTCAAGGTCACTAGAGCTGAAGATGCTGCGGCACAGCTCCTTGATCTGGCGTTTTCCTGCTCTAGCTTAGTTTTACCATTTCTATCCCATTTCTACAAAATTTCATAAACTTTTATGTCGACCAACAAAAAAGTCGGCAAATGTTAAGATCAGCTCCCTCCGTTGTTCCATGGTGACGTTGGCCAATCAGCTTAACGGAATCGGTAATTCGGAGGGAGCTGATTTGCCAACTTCACCCTGCAACAGCGGAGGGAGCTGATCTTAACATTAGCCCAAAAAAGTCATAAATTACCAATCCATTTATCCTAAGCTTCACTCTTTCGTCCCCTCTCCCCTTGACTGAAAGTAATCAGCTGACGTTTTTGTTGTTGTGACTACAGATATGGCTACCATCTAAGCATCAACTCTTACTTCATCTGTCACGAGCCAGCCACCATCGCCCGCATGTTTGAAGAACTTCGCAACAATGGTGGAGAGGGCAAGGTGAGCCTTTGATATATCCTTGCACTTCTCCCTCTCCCTGTGGGAACTACTTGGGGGGGGGGGGGGGGGGGGGGCCTTATTCATACAAATAGTACCCCCACCTGGAAGTTCTGTGCTTGTAAGTTCCTCTTATCTGTCACTATCTTTGACTCTTGCCTTTTCCCTTTGATTACTGTCATCTTCTATCTTTCTGACTTACTGGTCCATTCTCCTGCCTTTGTTCTGGAAACTCTGACAAAGATTTTCTTTAGCTGAAGACGGACATGTTGGATGTAACCATTTCTTAGTTAGGCACATGACCAGCAGCATGACGCATTTGCGCTCATGACAGGAAGCTGAGCAATCCACAAAGAAGAAGAAGCCCTTGCACTCTTATACAGTGGAACCTCCCTTTTAAGACCCCACTCTCCATTATAAGACCTACTTCTCTGAGACATTATTGCCCTTCTTTGTAAGTATTAAATTACCTCAAACCTTATACAACTCCCTACCACTTAAGACCTAATTTTGGATTATTTTTGAAGGTCTTATAAGGTCTTATTTAGGTCCTGAATATGCCTTTAAGTTTATTATGTTTTCCATTTTGAGATTGTTTTACATTGCCTATAAACCATACCTCTGGCCCTACATTCTAAGGACGATTTGGACCATAGCAGCTAACGCAAGAATAGAGCTTTGCTAGGGACGGTTACTATACGGCAACCATAACGTTGCTACTGAAAAACCAAACAAATGTGCCAGGGGGGGGGCAGGCCAGCATTTTATTTTTTGAGCTTATGATTGTATATTCCTTCCGACTGAGCGCTGAACAATGGTTTTTGGGGTCTGTTTGTAAGAGCAGACGCCGGCCGTGTCACGCGCGATAACCTAGTCACTTCCGTTTTTGTCAAAGTGACTGCGCATGCGTTCTTATTACTTTTCTCTGAAAAAAAATAGCGGACTCCAGCAACAGTAGCGATTCATGAGATGTTTTTTCAGAACGAAGAACAAAAAAAACGATGCAAACCAAGAAAAACGAAAAACATCATCTGCAACACGATAGGTACAGGTACACAATCTTTTTCTAAGAAAAAAACATTGTCCTGCCGCAAACAAGTTTTTAAAATTAGCTTAACATAACAGACGAGGATTGGGCCTTGTATGTCGTCAAGAAGTTGACTCGGTGCCGAGAACATGCTCAGCTGCAGTGCAATCTCTCTTCTCTGCCACGTGGACTTCTCTGTGAATCGTGGCGGTAGGGACGATTGCCGTCAACACGTTCAATCGGCGAAAACATATTAAGCAGTGCGTTTCGGCTTAGGAAGAGAACAAATTGATTGCCGTCAGTTGTGGCGCCCCCCCCCCCCCCCCCGTTACAAAATTTGCCACGCTACTGAAAAAACTGATGGCTGGGCTTAATGATTGGGAAAATTCCAAGTAGGCAGAGTCTGCTATAAACCTTGATTGAGAAAAACCGATGTCGGTTCTTGTAATGAACTTGATTACTGCTGAAGAAAATTTTAGTGTTTGTCTAAAACTGAACATTAAAAATAAAATAATAATAATTAAAAAAACATTGTGACTTTTCCTGGTACACAGACAAACCCCCTATTTTTACGACCCTCTGTAAAGCGACCGTGCACCTCTCATTTGAGACCGGAGTTTTTGGCACGGATGCATTTTACTATGTAAGCGACCTCTCTTAAAACGACTTCCTCTAAAAAAACGCGACTTAATACCGCCATTTTGTTAGGTTTTTATGACAATTGCTGTCGTCTGCATAGACTTCGAGCAAAAGGGAAACAACCACGGTCAAGGGGGGCCTGAAAGCGGAGTCGTTTCCCTTGTTGTAGAAAAGATGGCGGATAGCGTAGGAAAGGCACGAAAACTACTGACTTTGAAAAAGAAAAACCACTGACTTTGGACGAGAGTGGAGGTGATTAACAGAAGTCGGCGAGGTGAAACTGTAATACATCGATTGCACAAACCTATGGAGTTGGAAAGACCCAAATCAAGTTTTAATATGTCATTGTATGTGTGCATGAAGAAGAGAGTATGAACTGTGCTGAACTTTTCTTTCTATGGCTGCCAGTGAAAACCTCCG
This sequence comes from Phymorhynchus buccinoides, assembly GCA_017654935.2. Lineage (NCBI taxonomy): Eukaryota > Metazoa > Mollusca > Gastropoda > Neogastropoda > Raphitomidae > Phymorhynchus > Phymorhynchus buccinoides. The sequence continues at coordinate 26,344,967 of CM065692.1, forward strand.
TCATACGACCCTCCAATTTACGACCGATTTTTCCGGACATGTTGGAAGTCTTAAAATAGAGGTTTGACCGTATTTGCAGTACTATCCAGGGTCGTCCGATTATTTTTATAATTAAAATGACCCACAGGACCTGTTTCTCCTGGTTGGAGTACGTTAAAAAGGTTTTTATTATCTGGTTTTGTTTCTTTTGGCAAATGACGGCATTACGTCAAGGTGTGTTTTTGTGTTATTTCCAGCCGTGCTATTTTTCTGTCAATGTGTGTTCAGTATCCCAAGACGTGCGGCCCTTACAAGATCAGTGCTGTCCGAGACCTTACTGCTGGCTACGACAGCAGTCAGCCAGACCAGAAGCCAGTGAGTAGTAGTGCTGTTTACTCTGTCTCTTTGTAATAGGAACTGTTCGGAAATAATTGAGGGGAGTAATTTCATGGTGTGTGGGAGTGATCTTGCCTAAATCAATCGGTCAAACAGGGGAAGTGACTCTACCTTCACCTTCAGGTGAAACTTCGCAGGATTCCCAGTCAACGACTTGCTAAAAAATGTTGTTTAGAAAAATAAGGGAGGCCAGTTGCTACAAAGTGATAGAACTTGCAAAATGTAACGTAAAAATATTAATGACATCAATTTTAGAATGACGCACATTGTTCTAAGTGCTGTATGTCTATTCAAACATACGAGGCGAGAGCTGGGGATCTACCTGATGGTAGATTAGCTTCCCTTGTTTGACCGATTGAATTAGGAAAGGATCGACTCCCACACACCATGAAAATTACTCCCTTTAATTATTTCCGAACAATTCCTATTGCACCACAAAATTCTGATTTTGTTATAGTTTCTTCAGTGGAAACCAGCTAACTCACTAAAGGGTACCACCAAAAAGTTGGATAATTCAGAGTAAAGTCTTGGTGCCAGTGTAATCTTTCTTATGGGCAGTTGGGTTTTTTAACGCCCAAATATTGGCTATCTCAAAAATAAAAATTCAGTCCCATCAATTCTGACTTACCAAATTTCCACTGTATACTATTAGACATAAGTCCTTTGGATGAGACTTTAAACCGAGGTCCTGTGTGCGAACGCATGACAAGATGCTTGCGCAGCGTTCGCACACAGGACCTCGGTTTTTTAAAGTCTCATCCAAAGGACTTATGTCTAATAGTATACAGTGGAAATTTGGTAAGTCAAAATTGAAAGGACTGAAAAAGTGAAATTTTATTTTGAGATAGCCCATATTTGTGAGTTAAAAACCCAACTGCCCATAAGAAAGATTACACTGCACCAAGACTTTACTCTGAATTATCCAACTTTTTGGTGGTACCCTTTAGTGAGTTAGCTGTTTCCACTGAAGAAACTATAACAAAATCAGAATTTTGTGTGCAATAGGAATTGTTTGGAAATAATTAAGGGGAGTAATTTCATGGTGTGTGTGGTATTGATCTTGCCTAATTCAATCGGTCAAACAAGGGAAGCTAATCTACCATCAGGTAGATCCCCAGCTCTCGCCTCGTGTGTTTGAGTAGACATACAGCACTCTAGAACACAGTGCGTCATTCTTAAATTTGATGTAATTTATATTTTTACGTCACGGTTTTTGCAAGTTCTATCACTTTGTAGCAACTGCCTCCCCTTATTTTTCTAAACATTTTTTTAGCAAGTCGTTGACTGGCATCCTGCCCGGTTTCACCTGAAGGTGAAGGTAGAGTCAATTCCCCTGTTTGACCGATTGAATTAGGCGAGATCACTCCCACACACCATGAAATTACTCCCCTCAATTATTTCCGAACAATTCCTATTACAAAGAGACAGAGTAAACAGCACTACTACTCACTGGCTTCTGGTCTAGGCTGACTGCTGTCGTAGCCAGCAGTAAGGTCTCGGACAGCACTGATCTTGTAAGGGCCGCACGTCTTGGGATACTGAACACACATTGACAGAAAAATAGCACGGCTGGAAATAACACAAAAACACACCTTGACGTAATGCCGTCATTTGCCAAAAGAAACAAAACCAGATAATAAAAACCTTTTTAACGTCCTCCAACCAGGAACAGGTTCATGTGGGTCATTTTTAATTATAAAAATAATCGGACGATCCTGGAAGTACTGCAATACAGACAAACCTCTATTTTAAGACTTCCAAACTGTCCGGAAAAATCGGTCGTAAATTGGAGGGGTCGTATGACGGAGGTTTTCACTGGCAGCCATAGAAAGAAAAAGTTCAGCACAGTTCATACTCTCTTCTTCATGCACACATACAATGACATATTAAAACTGGATTTGGGTCTTTCCAACTCCATAGGATTGTGCAATCGATGTATTACAGTTTCACTTCGCCGACTTCTGTTAATCACCTCCACTCTCGTCCAAAGTCAGTGGTTTTCTTTTTCAAAGTCAGTGGTTTTCGTTCTTTTCCTACGCTTTCCGCCATCTTTTCTACAACAAGGGAAGCGACTCCGCTTTCAGGCCCTTGACCGTGGTTGTTTCCCTTTGCTCGAAGTCTATGCAGACGACAACAACGGTCATAAAAACCAACAAAATGGCGGCCGTGAGTCGCGTTTTAGAGGAAGTCGCTTAAGAGACGTCGTTTACATAGTAAAATGCATCCGTACCAACAAATCCGGTCTCAAATGAGAGGTGTTCGCTTCTTAACAGAGGGTCGTTCAATTTAAAATAGGGGGTTGTCTGTACCAGGAAAGTCACAATGTTTTTTAATTATTATTATTTTATTTTTAATGTTCAGTTTTAGACAAACACTAAAATTTTCTTCAGCAGTAATCAAGTTCATTACAAGAACCGACATCGGTTTTTCTCAATCAAGGTTTATAGCAGACCTGCCTACTTGGAATGTTCCCAATCAGTAGCCCAGCCATCAATTTCCAGTAGCATGGCAAATTTTTCCATAGCATCCACAAACGACGGCAATCAATTTGTTCTCTTCCTGAGCCGAAACGCACTGCTTATATGTTTCGCCGATTGAACGTGTTGACGGCAATCGTCTCTACCGCCATGATTCACAGAGAAGTCCGCATGGCAGAGGTTGCACTGCAGCGAGCATGGTTCGCACCGAGTCAACTTCTGACGATGCAAGGCCACTCCTCCGTGTAAGCTATTTTGAAAACTTGTGCGGCAGGCCGATGTTTTTTCTTAGAACAAGATGGTGTGCCAGATGATTTTCGTTTTCTGGTTTGCATTCGTTTTTCTTCGTTTGAAACATCTCCGAGAATCGCTACTGCTGCTGGAGTCCGCCATTTTTTTCAGAGAAAGTAATAAGAACGCATGCGCAGTCCACTTTGATAAAAACGGAAGTGACTAGGTTATCGCGCGTGACACGGCGTCTGCTCTTAGAAACAGACAAAACCGGAGTAGCGTGGGAACGGCATAAGCAAAAATAAAATGCGGCGGCAATTTGTTTTTTCCGTAGCAACGTTATGGTTGCCGTAGCTCCGTAGCAAAGCATTTTATTTTTCGTAGCTGCTACGGCCAAATCGTAGCAGTAGGCAGGTCTGTTTATAGGCATGTAAAACAATCTCAAAATTGAAAACATAATACACTTAAAGGCAATCAGGACCTAAATAAGACCTTATAAGACCTTCAAAAATCATCCTAAATTAGGTCTTAAAATGGGAGGGAGTTGTATAAGGGAGGTCATTTTAATACTTACAAAGAAGGGCAATGTCTGTCTCAGAGAAGTAGGTCTTATAAGAGGGAGGGGTCTTAAAAGGGAGGTTCCACTGTATAAAGAGTGCAAGGGCTTCTTCTTCTTTGTGATTGCTCAGCTTCCTGTCATGAGCGCAGATGCTTCATGCTGCTGTCATGTGCCTAACTAAGAAATGGTTACATCCAACATGTCCGTCTTCGGCTAAAGAAAATCTTTGTCAGAGTTTCCAGAACAAAGGCAGGAGAATGGACCAGTAAGGCAGAAAGATGACAGTAATCACATTCAAGGGAAAAGGCAAGAGTCAAAGATTAGTGACAGATTAGAGGAACTACAAGCACAGAAACTTCCAGGTGGGGGTACTATTTGTATGAAGGCCCCCCCCCCCCCCCAAGTATTCCCACAGGGAGAGGGAGAAGTGCAAGGATATATCAAAGGCTCACCTTGCCCTCTCCACCATTGTTGCGAAGTTCTTCAAACATGCGGGCGATGGTGGCTGGCTCGTGACAGATGAAGTAAGAGTTGATGCTTAGATGGTAGCCATATCTGTAGTCACAACAACAAAAACGTCAGCTGATTACTTTCAGTCAAGGGGAGAGGGGACGAAAGAGTGAAGCTTAGGATAAATGGATTGGTAATTTATGACTTTTTGGCTAATGTTAAGATCAGCTCTCTCCGCTGTTCCAGGGTGAAGTTGGCGAATCAGCTCCCTCCGATTTACCTTTTCCGTTAAGGTGATTGGCCAACTTCACCCTGGAACAGAGGAGGGAGCTGATCTTAACATTTGCCGACTTTTTTGTTGGTCGACATAAAAGTTTATGAAATTTTGTAGAAATGGGATAGAAATGGTAAAACTAAGCTAGAGCAGGAAAACGCCAGATCAAGGAGCTGTGCCGCAGCATCTTCAGCTCTAGTGACCTTGACCTTTGACCAATGACCTTCATGTTCGAAACTTGGCCTAGATATCCTAAGTACCTATCCGCATGCAAAATTTGAGGGCCCCAGGTTCATCCGTTCAAACGCTATTGTGGTAACATAGATAATCAGCTAGCCAGACAGATAGCCAGGAACATGCAGACACACAGCGGTGAAAACATTAAGCAGCTTTCGCTATCGCGGCAGCTTAATAATGAGGCTTTATACTGAAAAATTATCTGCCCCTGTCTCGTGACCTGAGACGCGTGCGCCACCTACATAAGATTATCGCCCTTGCCTGTCATGAAGTAGTTGCATATAGCCACAAAAAAATTATCTGCCCCTGACTCGTCACCAGGTAGCATGGTCAACTCAGTCCTAAAGTTATCGCCCTTTCGTGTCGCCAAGAGGTGGTATAAAGCCTCATTAACCCATCATTAAGAAAGAGTACACTGATACAATCCACACATGTTTCTACAATACAACTGAATACAGAGCAATAACGATAGCGCTCACTTTGCATAAATGGCTTCCAGCTGTTTGTTCAGGGTGGAGCTTTGCGCGTACAGAGTGCTGATGAATTCCGTGATGACTGCCGCTGCCGACACGCCATCTTTGTCCAGAACATTGGTGCCGCACATGAAGCCTAAAACATATGCGAGTCCAGACCTGTTTACTCTACTCTTTCCCAGTAGTATTCTACTCAATTTTGGACCTCTACTACTCTTCAAAATTGAAAAAAATGCTCTTTACTACTCATTTTAAGTGAACATTGTTTAATGGTTTAATAAATAAAACTACACATTTTGCACCAAAACTACTCATTTCAGCTACCCAGACTACTCAAGTCTTGTGTAGGGGGTAAACAGGTCTGCGAGCCTTCTTATCACAGACACAGCAAGCACATGAAAATAGGCTGCAGGCATATGTTTGCACACGCATCATCAGGAAGACCCCCCAACCATACCCACAACAGACGTCCAATTCAACAAAAAATACACCCCACCCACGTCACGTTTTATGTGCAGCAATGGATGTCTTGGGCTCATGGGTATTTGCTATTGAAAGGATCACTAGCAGAATAAACACAAAGAACATATCAATGTGTATTAGTGATTCGCTTAATTGTTCACCCAGTCAGCACGCAAGACTCCAAGAGCCTATCTTTTCAGAAAGAAGCATCTTAAGGTCCATGTCACTTTTTAATTCTTTTACACACAGTACCTCAAATTCATTCACATTCTAGGGAGTAAGACTTAGGAGAGAGACCTAGTATCTGAATAGATACTAAACCAAAGTGGTAGGCAAAGGAAGCACTGAAACTCACAATTTTGAAATAAAAACCAGTCACCTATCCCATATCCCCACACCTAAACTCCATTTGCCATTCACCTTTCCAAAATAGAGAGAGACACAATCTGTCTGGGTGTGTGGCTAATTATAAAATTGTTCTGTGTGGGTAGGTGGATGGGTGGGTTGATCATATCAGTATGCAATACTCAGAACTTTTTGTTCTTCTAAATTTATTTTGTGGAGTGAAAGCCAAAAGATGCTACCAGTCTCCTTTATTATCTTTGTGATAATTAATACCTTTACCCCAAACTTTACAAAACTCACCAATGGCTTCTTCAAAGGCAAACAGAGACAAAAGATGCTACCGGTCTTATTTATTATTTTTGTGACACCTCCTCCTGGCTTTTACCCAAAACTCTACCACACTCACCGATGGCTTCTTCAAAGGCAAACAGCACTTTCTTGCCCTCCTTCATCAACTGGGAAGCCTTGTTCCCCATCCACTTGAACCCTGTCAGTGTTTCCTGCAGCAGTCAGGATCATGATATGAAGGCAGAAAAGGGATTCACCTTCAATGCAAGACTGCAGTATCAAAAGTGTACTTTCAAAATTATTCTTTAATGTCATGCAATTAGCCCTTTCACTGCCAAAGTCGCATTTTAGCACCACAGTGATTAAACACCTATGTCACTAAAAGGTATCAAATTGGGGTCTGTTATCCAAAGACCCTATTGTCTTAGTTTTGGGAAGTAAGGATAGACCTTATTTATATGTCACAGAAAAATCCCCAATACTGCAGATGGATTTTGTTCTCTACCCAGGTAAATTTAATGGAAATTTTTAGCTGAAATGTGGCTGGTGGTGAAAGGGTTAAATGTTATGAACAAAGTATGTAAGTATGGAAGCCATTTAAAAGAACCCCCCCACACAATTCTAAACCAGATATTACATTTAACTCTCTTGCATTTATTCTGGCCCAAACTGGCCAGCCGGAAGTTGCCTCTGTGTATTTGAGTCGCCCCAAACCGCCTATAGCTTGCCTCCACTCTGAGACACCCTCTGATGGCATTTTAATCACGCACTAGGTTCTGGTTTGTTGTACACACACTATGAAGAACATTCTCACTTGCAGTGATGTGATGACAACTGTATGGCACTCTGTGTGCTTCAAAAGACAGATTTTCCCGAAAATGTGTGAAAGAATCTACACTATAAGGGTTTTTTTCTGCAACAAACGTGAATGCAAGAGGGTTAAAGGCAAATATTGCTCTTGTGAAAGCATATATATGTGTGTGTATGTGTGCATGCGTGAGCATGTGTGTGTGTCTAGATGTGCATATGCTTGCCTTTGTATGAGTATGCATGCAGCAAATGCCTAGCTCTTAAAGACCCAGCACGTCACATGTCAAAATCATGGTTTTTCACGTGTTTTCCCTCTTATAGCTGGTAAGAAATCTTTAAGAAATCTTCCAAGCATAAGAGGGAATGTGACACGTGACGTGGGGGGTCTTTAAGTAGATTCACTCATGCTCCCGGCAAACACATACTTTAATTAACCCCCTCATGTTTACGACCCTCAATCTCAAAGTCTCATTCTCTGTGCACAAACATGACACATATGGCGTTTATCTCTGCATGAGCACTGACCTCAAACTTGAAGCCCTCCATGACGGCCATGGTCTGCAGGATTTTGGACGACACTGTACTGGCCAGCATGTACACATCGCTGCCTGCAAACAGCACAGGTGTCCGCGTTATGACAAGACCATATTAGGGTGCAAAATCCTGGAAAACCTGAAAAGCAGGGATCTAGGAACCAGCTAACTGGGGAAAAAACCCATGTGCATGGGTGGTTCTATGAAATCCTGGTAAACCTAAAAAGCAAGGATCTAGGAGCCAGCTAATTGGGAAAAAAAACGTGCATGGGGTGGTTCTACAAAATCCTGGTAAACCTACAAAGCGGGGGGGGGGGGGGGGGGGCCAGTGGGCTTGTGCCCAGCTAGTCCCCAAACTCCCGGCAGGAGGGACACAAGCTGAAGAAAAAAAGGTGTTTTTTTTTAACTCAATCAGATCCTTCCAATCATATAAATATATGTGATATGTGACGACATCATTGAGGACGAATCGCCTAATTGTATGCGGAAGAAATATAAAGCTGTCAGCTTGACGAATTGACTTCAAGGGAACAACACACAATCTAAAGAGAAGCCCCCATGTTACACGCATAAATGAAGTTTGAATCTTATAAAATACATCACTACCTGCAAACAACACATGTGTACATGTTATAAATATACCCACACATAAGTAGAATGTTTGACCCTGATAATGTACAAATGACTACCTGCAAACAGCTTGGGTATTAGTGTTATGATAATCATTAGTATGTTTAAACCTGATAACGTCGAACATCACTACCTGTTTTCAACACAAGGGTTGGTAGTACGACTGTGTGTGCCTACACCCTTTGTAACAAAACACAGGCTTCCAGGGTTGGTGTGGGGCTGCTCTTGTGTTTGTAGGGCAGATGTGGACAGCGAGTCTCTGGGTTCAATTGACACATTTGGGTGCTTCTTTTCCATTTATTACGATAAGTTGTTTTTTTAACCCAATAATGAAAAACTCACTGCCTGTAAACAGCACAGTTGTTTGTGTTATAAATATAACCATAAGAGAAGTGTTTGAACCTAATAATCTTCATGAAGTGTCATATAAATATGTGTGTGTATGTATGTATGTATGTGTGTGTGTCTTTCTGCGTGCGTACGTTGTGTGTGAGCATACTTTGTATGTGTATCCTCTAATGTTTGTGTATGTGTGTTGATGTATGTGGTCAGTCCGTGCAACTCAGTTGCTATGGCTTACTGAATGAAAGATGAATAATGAGTCGGTGTCAATAAATGTGTGTGTTGTGCGTGTGTGTGCGAGTTGCTTTATGCGTTGTTGCTGGTTTGTGTCCTTCTGAACACAATTTTTTGTTGTCTACTTGTTGATGAATATTCGATTGTAAAGCGCTTTGGGCTCATTTGAGGGTAAAGCGCTATATATATGCACTATTATTATTATTATATATTATAATTGGTAATATACTACAGTGGAACCTCCCTTATAAGACCTTCAAAAATCATTCCAAAAGGTCTTAAATGGAGGGGTCTTATAAGGGAGGTAATTTTGACACTTGCAAAGAAAGGCAATGTCTCAGAGAAGTAGGTCTTATATGGGAGGGAGTCTTATAATGGGAGGTCTTATTAGGGAGGTTCCACTGTATAAAGGAGCCCTACACTTAGTACCTGGCACATCGGGGTTGTGTTGTCTGAAGGACTGCCAGCACCAGTAGCCCAGCAAGGCTCCCAGCTCGTTGCCCGTGAAGATCTTCCACTCCCCACTGCACACCACACAGGGCACACCGAGGTCATCTGATGCACGTGTACCACAGTGTTCAAGTGCTTCTGCTATTGGTGATGATCCCTGGAGTCTTTCTTTAGCCAGGGCTCGACGACAACTATGGTCATCACGCCCATGAACAGATAAGCAACACCAGTATTGAGAGTTGCTCTCTAGGTATTAGGTATTAGGTACTTTATAGTCACAGGGGCATCTGTGAAATTCGGTTTGCTCCCCACCTGGAGAGCATGTCGCAAACTGAATGTTTTTGTTTTTGTTTTTTTGCATGCAATTTTTGTGTGACTGATGAGGAAGAAAAGGGGGAGGGTTAAATTTTGACCAAATGATAACTTTTTACATTGCCACTGGGATTAACGTGTGCTAGTGCATGGGCACACGGAACCTCGGTTTTATCGTCTCATCCGAAAGACTCCACGTTCAGACCGTAAGGCCTAGTGCAAAGTGAGAGGAAAAATCCCCTGTACCCAGGTTCAAACTCGGGTTTACTTGACACAAGGCGAACGCGTTACCACTGTGCCACTCTACACCTTGAGTTTTCAGATCAGAGAAGCTTGGTTGTATTTGTTCATATATTTCTTTTTATAATAAAAAATCTCGAAATCTCTATCAAGTTACAAAGAAATTTGGGGTTAAAAAAGTGTATAGGAAGAAACAGATGAACAAAAAAACAACCAATCAAGCCAACCAACCAAAAACTTTTAGTAATGAATTGTTTAAACCATGTACTCCAAGCATTAAGATATGATCATTATATGGAAATGTGTGTGTGTGTATGAATGGGGTTTTTGTGTGTTTGTTGTTTTTTGCAAAATACGTGAAAATCAGACATAATTTATGAAGACCAAATGTTATCCGTTCATCAATATCGTTAACAGTCAACACAAATGTAATAATCAACTTATCTCACACAAGCATACTGTACAAATAATACAAGCATATTAATTCCTGTAAACGTACACACACATACATACTCTCTCTCTGTTTTTCTCTGGAACAAACTTATGCACACGCACACACAATAGTGCCATGCAAGATAATCCAAGAAGGAAGCGTGACACTTCTGAGAGCTACGTTATTAAGTAAGCTTCATTATTTCTGCCTGAAAGAATTCGGTTAAATTGTTTTTAATAAAGATAATCCTTATTTAACAACTGTTAAAAGAACCCTGGGAGGATTTGTTTTTGTAAAACTTTTTCTTTTATTCATATTTTGCATTTTACAAATACCAACAAACATAGTACAAACATAGTACATTAACTCATTCAAGTCGTTCCGGCCATATATGTCCGGAATTAATAGACAGCTGTCAATCTGATGCATTTGCTTCAAGGGAAGTAAAACTGTGTGACCTTGGTCAATTCTAATCTTGCTTCACTCCCTTAGACCAAAATTTGGCCTCTGACTTTACTTTTGTAGTGGTTTGTTGTGGGGAAACCAATCGGTGTGGAGAGTTTTTCTATATAAAGTCTCTATATAAAAAAAGTCTGATCTACCACTTCCCTATGTCTAAACCTGAAGTAAAAACCTGTAATCTTCTTTCATTTCTCCTTTTGTTTATGTATGTTTTGTTTGTGTGTATGGCTGGAGTGATTTGTGAGTTTTTTTAATAATTCAAAATCGTTGCGATGCGAAAGAGTTAACAAAAACCTAATGCAACACACACACCTTGGGAGTTTTTCCGCGACCGCCAACCGATCAGCATCTGGATCGTTAGCAATGATGACTGATGAGCCTACAGCATCCGCTTTCTTCATGGACAAGGACTGCAATACACAAACATATACACACTTGTATGCATCATACATGCAAACGTACACGTACACACACACACACACACGTGTACAAAAACACATACGCGCACACACTCATGCGTACAAAAAAACCCACATGAGCACACACATATACACACTATCCTATCACTTACTTTAATGCTTACACACATTTACAGGCACACCCACTCACACTCACCGCACCAACATCAAACTACAATATATTGTCTGAATCACTTTTAGTGGGAAGGACGTTAAACTGAAGAACACACACACATACACACTTACAAGAAGAAGGGCAAGGCCAATAAGCATTTCCAACAATTGATTTTCATTTATATCAGTTTAATACATGTGAATTCAACTATGCAGTTTATACAAGTGTCTTTCTGCACAAATTAAATTAAAGGTTAAAATAATTGTCCCCATAAAACAAGCCTAATGAAAGATACACTATTATTCAATGCATTTCATTAAAAAAAATATTAAAATATAAAACATGATTTGGATAATTTGGAGTTAAATAAACCTTTAGCATATCAAACAAATACAAAAAAATATTAATGAAGAAAAGAACCATGACACATAAGCATTTATAAACTAATCTAAGCTCTTCACGTCATTTCCTTAACTAAGAGTGTTTTTTAAACAAGAAGCAAGCTCTATGAGTGAATAATGATGACTTGATCAATCTCTCTCAATCCTGAAATGAAGCGTTTCAATGTTCTCTTAATCTTCTCAATCCTAAAGTGGTGACCACATTAAAAATTATTTCCAATGTGTGTGTGTGTCTGTGTATACAAGATGGGTGGGGATAGAGTTAGAATTGCATGTCTGTTTGTGTAAACAGAATGGGTGGGGATAGTGTTAGAATTACATATATGTTTGTGTGTACAGGATGGGTGGGGATAGTGTTAGAATTACATATATGTTTGTGTGTACAGGATGGGTGGGGATAGTGTTAGAATTACATATATGTTTGTGTGTACAGGATGGGTGGGGATGGTGTTAGAATTGCATGTCTGTTTGTGTAAACAGAATGGGTGGGGATAGTGTTAGAATTACATATATGTTTGTGTGTACAGGATGGGTGGGGATAGTGTTAGAATTACAGGACGATATATGTTTGTGTGTACAGGATGGGTGGGGGATAGTGTTAGAATTGCATGTATGTTTGTGTAAACAGAATGGGTGGGGATAGTGTTAGAATTACATATATGTTTGTGTGTACAGGATGGGTGGGGATAGTGTTAGAATTACATATATGTTTGTGTGTACAGGATGGGTGGGGATAGTGTTAGAATTACATATATGTTTGTGTGTACAGGATGGGTGGGGATAGTGTTAGAATTGCCTATATGTCTGTGGGGATTGTGTAGGTTTGACGTATACAGAATGGGTGGGGATAGTGTTAGAATTACCATATATGTTTGTGTGTACAGGATGGGTGGGGATAGTGTTAGAATTACATATATGTGTGTGTGTACAGGATGGGTGGGGATAGTGTTAGAATTACATATATGTTTGTGTGTACAGGATGGGTGGGGATAGTGTTAGAATTGCATATATGTTTGTGTATACAGGATGGGTGGGGATAGTGTTAGAATTACATATATGTTTGTGTATACAGGATGGGTGGGGATAGTGTTAGAATTGTATACATATATGTTTGTGTATACAGGATGGGTGGGGATGCAGTGTTAGAATTGCATAAATTGCATCTGTTTGTGTATACAGGATGGGTGGGGATAGTGTTAGAATTGCATATATGTTTGCGTATACAGGATGGGTGGGGATAGTGTTAGAATTGCATATATGTTTGTGTATACAGGATGGGAGGGGATGGGGTTAGAATTACATATCTGTTTGTGTATACAGGATGGGTGGGGATGGGGTTAGAATTACATATATGTTTGTGTATACAGGATGGGAGGGGATGGGGTTAGAATTACATATATGTTTGTGTAAACAGAATGGGTGGGGATGGGGTTAGAATTACATATATGTTTGTGTAAACAGAATGGGTGGGGATGGGGTTAGAATTACATATATGTTTGTGTATACAGGATGGGTGGGGATGGGGTTAGAATTACATATCTGTTTGTGTATACAGGATGGGTGGGGATGGGGTTAGAATTACATATCTGTTTGTGTATACAGGATGGGTGGGGATGGGGTTAGAATTACATATCTGTTTGTGTATACAGGATGGGTGGGGATGGGGTTAGAATTTACATATCTGTTTGTGTATACAGATATGGGTGGGGATAGTGTTAGAATTGCATATATGTTTGTGTATACAGGATGGGTGGGGATGGGGTTAGAATTGCATATCTGTTTGTGTATACAGGATGGGTGGGGACGGGGTTAGAATTGCATATATGTCTGTGTATACAGGATGGGTGGGGATAGTGTTAGAATTGCATATATGTTGTGTATACAGGATGGGTGGGGATCGGGGGGGTTAGAATTGCATATATGTTTGTGTATACAGGATGGGTGGGGATGGGGTTAGAATTACATATATGTTTGTGTATACAGGATGGGTAGGGATAGTGTTAGAATTGCATATGTTTGTGTATACAGAATGGGTAGGGATAGTGCTAGAATTGCATATCTGTTTGTGTATACAGGATGGGTAGGATAGTGTTAGAATTGCATGTCTATCATTTTGCTTTAATCTGCCATTCATTTTGGCAGAAATGGTGGATTTTAAAAGATCGTGGTTCCGGATGACAAGACAGCCAATCCTGAAGACTCTTTCTATCAGCTTTTTCAATCCTGATTTCAGGAGCATGCCTGAACAACTTTCACCCAAGCACATTTCATCTTCAAGGACAGCGTGCGTTATATCGTACACTTACCAGAGCTCCCTTGCCTTCCTCCGGGTTGGGATACACCACTGTGGGAAACTCTGGATCAGGCAAAATCTGTTCATGAAACATGTCATGCTGTCAGTTGAAGAAATGTTGAATTTATATGGCTAAAAACACACACACACACACACGCACACACAAACACGCGCGCGCACACACACACACATGCATATATGAAAAATTGTCTTTCAGTACAAATTCAGCTCTCCTGCCTTCTGGAAAATATGTGCCATCAACTTCCCTTAGCCCTTTCACCGCCAATGTCGCTTTTAAGCACCACAATGGTTTAACACCCATGTCACTAAAACTATAGTAAAAGGCATCAAATCAGGGCCTGTTATCCAAAGACCCTATTTTCTTAATTTTGGGAGGCAAGGATAGGCCTAAAGTTATACATGTCACAGAGGAATTCCCACTATTGCAGATAATATTTTTCTCTCTACCCAGACAAGTTTAATGATATATTTTGGCTGAAAAATGGCTGGCGGCGAAAGGGTTAATCACTCTCTCTGGCTCAGCCATTGCCTGTTCCAACTGTCATTTATTATTTTTCTGCCTTAATGGCACATTCTCCTGTTTTCTTCCTGTAATAGTTTCTGCCTTGTTGGCACATTCTTCTGACGCTTTCTGACAACAAAATTTCTAACAACTTTTCTCCTTTGAGCTCTTATAACTCAGAATGTGTTGGCTGGATGTAGCCAGGAGAGTAGGAAACTGAAGACCAGACACATCTTCCAAGCCATAGCCGCTACTTTTTTCTTCAACTTTGACCCCTGCGGCTAAAACAACGATTGCGGCTAATTTGTGAATATTTCCCCTTCCGTATTTTAGACTGGTCATCAACTCTAGCCTGTGCCTGTTGACATCGCCAATCTCGGTAAAAACAAACCGTTCTCAGGCCGATAGTCAGGAATTTAATCAGCGATAACACGATCTGACCACTAGATTTCACCACTTTTATGCACATTTTTCTTCAATGAGCAGTTTATGATCAAATTTTCAACTGAAACAGTCGCGATCATGTCTATCTTTACGAACTCTGTGCAAACAAAAATGCGAAGTATACTTCCAAGTTGAAATTAAGTTGAAATCCAGTAGTTTTGTTTTGTCTCTTGTGAATAAAATAACGTCACTTTACACTTGTGTAGTTGTTTGTTTGGTTGTATGTTCCAGTGACGTTGCAGTCTGTTTACTTTCAGTTGTTTTAAACTAAGTGATCGGTCTCACTCCACAAGTTAGAAGTAAGTGATTGGTCTCACTTTACAAAAAAATAAGTTGAGAAGCAGGGACGGTATTCATGTCCTTTGCTTTATTAAACCAAAAGTCCTATAAATCCTATAGGACATTAGCTAAGTAGCTGCACTGAAACCGTCCCAGGTCCTTGCTTTATTAAACCAATAAATCGGCATTAGCGTCTGCACTGAAACACTTGCTCACAAAAGCCAATAAACGAAAACAGCAGGGGTATTAGCGCTTGCCGTGATTATGTATCTGCGGAGTGCACTGCATCATTTTGTTTACTGTCAGCTGAGTTGGATGCACGGTGAAAGTTTTGTGTGTGCAAACCTTGACTGAAAACGAACTGCCAGTGCGTTACTTTGTCTTTTGTGTTGTGTTGTGTCTTTGTGCATAATCCAGTATTAATTAAGTGGGACCGCTAAAGCGAAGATTAGCTCTCAGGGCTCCCAATCGTCCCGCAAAACAAGGGGTCCCAGGGACTCCTTCACTTACAGTATAGAGGGTCCTAGAGGCGGGATAGAGGGTCCCAGTGGCATTGCGAATGCTAAAAAGAATTTTTCTAGTGCATCCCTGGGACCCCCTGCACATTCTTTTAGAGGGTCCTTTAGAATTTTAGTACTTCATAGACCCTCAAATGGGGGGCCCTGGGAGCCCTGACCGTCTGTACTGTGTAGTTTGTGTGCAAGTGCAACACAGACTGTCAGCTATACTCTTAGTTGCTGTGGCTTTTGAGTGTTCGTCCGCTCGCCGGCTGAGGTTCGGGTTTTTTCAGTCTCTTGCGGCTTAGACAGTGAATGCTGCTTTATTGGGGGGGTTTCCCGAATTTTAATAAATTTTAAAGGGGGTGGCTTAGACATGGGTGCACTTTGTAGACTGGAAAATATGGTACATACTCAGACCTGTTTACCCCAAATCTTCACAGTCAGTAATCCCAAGCTCTGAAATCAGTAATTTCAGGCATCTGTCCGTAATTTTGCTGGCCGAGAAATCCTTCCACCAGAATTTTTCGCTGCCGTCAAAGCTTTTGTTGAGTGGGGGGGTAGGGGAACGTACACGCACGCTGCAACTTCCCATCCAAACCCAACTTCAACAACTGCCGAAATGTTGGTTGCGTTGAGGCGGGAGGGGGGACCTCGCCTTTTTCATTGGCGTCCGATCAGGATCAGAGTCGGAATCATTCGCTTGCAAGTGGGGGTTTTTTTCGGCATGCCTTCAGATTGCACTTCGTACCTAGAAAAATGGCGGCATGGAGAAATAAACCGGAAGTATTCATTCAAGGGACATCACTCGAAGTGATACCTTTGATAGCAGACGACACAGTAGCGAGTACGGCTCAAACGCCATGCCTTCTTTCGATTTCTTCTTCTCTTTTTTTTCCGCACTCGTTCAGCGGAAATGCAGAATTTTTTTGTTGCTGACCGTAATAGCGTAATCGGAGGTCTCAAAACGTAATATTTACGGACAAATCTGTAGGGAAAACAGGTCTGCATACTTCACCCTCCTTACGGCCTGAGAACACAGAGAGAAAAAAAGAAGTGACCGAACCTGTTCTTCCACAGGTATGGGCTGATGGAGGCTGAATGCCCTGAAGGCCTCCTGGACGTAAGGGTAGCCCACCCCGTGCATGGCCGTGTACACCACATGCACATCGCTGCTGCTGTTGTTCTCTCTGCAACAGCATTGAGCACAACTCAGAGAAGTTAATTCTTCTTGTCTTTCAAACACAAGTGATATTCGCAACTAAACAATGTTATCCTAGAAAAAGCATTGATTTAAACGAAAATTTGGATTAAAAGTGCTGTTCTCAATGGGTTTTTTTTCCCTTTGCTTCATTTTTCTTTTTATAACAATTCACACACTCATAAAGAGAAAGATCCTAATCACTAGACTATCACGGCCATAATTCACATGCATACACTCATACATAATATATTCATACATTCACACTCACTCATCAACACCACAAAATAATAGTGTCTGAATCACTTTTAGTGGAAGGACGTTAAATCAAAGAACTCACACACACACACACACCTGTGATAACAGAGAGAGCTGAGAGCAGCATTGTAGCCTTTCAGAGCCTCCTCATAGGGGTCTTTGCACCGGGGATATCCCTCAATCACATACACACACACACACCTGTGATAACAGAGAGAGCTGAGAGCAGCGTTGTAGCCTTTCAGAGCCTCCTCATAGGGGTCTTTGCACCGGGGATGACCCTCAATCACATACACACACACACACCTGTGATAACAGAGAGAGCTGAGAGCAGCGTTGTAGCCTTTCAGAGCCTCCTCATAGGGGTCTTTGCACCGGGGATGACCCTCAATCACATACACACACACACACCTGTGATAACAGAGAGAGCTGAGAGCAGAGTTGTAGCCTTTCAGAGCCTCCTCATAGGGGTCTTTGCACCGGGGATAACCCTCAATCACATACACACACACCTGTGATAACAGAGTGAGCTGAGAGCAATGTTGTAGCCTTTCAGAGCCTCCTCATAGGGGTCTTTGCACCGGGGATGACCCTCAATCACATACACACACACCTGTGATAACAGAGAGAGCTGAGAGCAGCGTTGTAGCCTTTCAGAGCCTCCTCATAGGGGTCTTTGCACCGGGGATGACCCTCAATCACATACACACACATCTGTGATAACAGAGTGAGCTGAGAGCAATGTTGTAGCCTTTCAGAGCCTCCTCATAGGGGTCTTTGCACCGGGGATGACCCTCAATCACATACACACACACCTGTGATAACAGAGAGAGCTGAGAGCAGCGTTGTAGCCTTTCAGAGCCTCCTCATAGGGGTCTTTGCACCGGGGATGACCCTCAATCACATACACACACACCTGTGATAACAGAGTGAGCTGAGAGCAATGTTGTAGCCTTTCAGAGCCTCCTCATAGGGGTCTTTGCACCGGGGATGACCCTCAATCACATACACACACACCTGTGATAACAGAGAGAGCTGAGAGCAGCGTTGTAGCCTTTCAGAGCCTCCTCATAGGGGTCTTTGCACAGGGGATGGCCCTCGATCACAGAGATGTCCCACGAAGATTCCAGGGGCACCAGATTGTCCTGGATTGACTTGGAGATGCCTTTGTCGACAGGAGAAACAATCTGGAAAACGAAAGGTCTTTTCTTGTTTAAAAATAACAGACATTCAATAAATCGTTGAAACACACATTTTAAATTTTAAAATGAAAGAAAAAAATATTTAAAAAAATATAACTGAAGAGCGAAACTCAAGAAAAGCCCAAAGAACAAATTCTGGGGATCACGTTTGATCTAGTAGCTACACGTTCACAGCAATAATTTTCATATTGAATGAACACACAGAAACACTAATACAGTAATAGAGGTGCAAGCAGATTCACTTTCACTTAGATGATATTAATCTATTGATTTCAAGAATGTGCATTAGGATTTTTTTTTTAAATATCAAAGTAAAAAGCAACATTACCTGCGCTCCGTTCTCCCAGTACACCTGAAAGAAAGAAAATCAAAGTTGCAAATAGACAGGCCTAATACAACAACATACAGTATGTATATGGCGCTGAATCTTGATATAAATCAAATTGAATTTTTGATATAAGAAACCACAAACACCACTAACTGTGTATACTTTTTGAAATTAACTCTGTTCTGTGAAAAGAATAAAATAAAGGTAAAAGATTGTGCTGGTTTACTTTTTGTCCCAATGGGGGACAGACAGTGTATGAGCATGGTACATAGAGAGATCTCTTTCGAATTAAATCAAATTGAAGCGCACACACACGTTAGCATTCATAACACACACCAAAAAAAACTGCAATACAAAGCAAACATATACCAATAACATAAATGGAATACAGCAGAAACAGACCTAAAGGAAAGAAAGAGAAGAGAAAGGAAAAGGAGCCTCAAAGACGGGGGAAACAGGTAGGTTTTGAGGTTAGATTTGAAAGCACAGAGGGTTGGTCAGAGGAAGTTTGTTTCAGGAGGTCGGTCCTGAAACAGCATATACATGCTCATGGACTCACAAATACATGTGCAATCACACACAGCAACTTTTATTCAACAAATAATCCACCCCACATACTCCTCCTCACCAATACGCTAAACAGGTTTTAAAAAAAACACCAACAATTGAACCCAAACCCAAAGAAAACAAGGTATCGCTGGTTGCGGAAACAAGCATCCCACTTCAAATACTGTAGTTACTTGACAGGATAGATGAGCTTCAAGTAACGTAACACCACAAAAAAATATGACATGATCCTGTTCACGGCAGCTAGTTATAGGGAACAATTCCCCCACCAGGGGGTCTTTTCTATAAATAGTTCCCCCACCTTCTGGAAGTTCTGTGCTTGTAACTTCCTCTAATCTGTCACTCTCTTTGACTCTGCCTTTTCCTTTTGCTTACTGTCATCTACTGTCTTCTGCCTTTCCGGTCCATTCTCCTGCCTTTTTTCAAGAAACACTTTCAAAAAGATTTCCTCCAGCCGAAGTCGGACTTGCTGGGCCTATTTCTTAGTTAGGCGCATAACGGCAGCATGACGCATCTGCGCTCATAACTGACAGGAAACTGTCTGAGTGACTAAAGAAGAAGAAGAAGAAGAAGAAGGGAACAATGATGTCAAATTGTGATGTGACAAATTCTGCTGTAGGCTGTGGCTATTGGAATACCGTAAAATACGGACTATAAGCCGCTACTTTGGCCCATGCGGCTTATAGACTGATGTGGCTTATCTGTGGATTTTTTTCAATTGTACATTTATCAGCATGATTAAATCTGTTTCTGGCCACATTCTTCAGCCTATTTTTAGCTTCTTTTGGTAATCAATAGATTCAAATCTCATGCTTAAAGTGTCTGAGAACATTAAATACTTATGCTCTGATATGAGAATTTCTATATTTATGTTGGTTTGCGCACATACAATTTTCTCTGCGGCTTATAAACTGGTGCAGCTTATATGTGAATAAATACCTAATATTTTGTAAATTTAAGGGGTGTGGCTTACGGTACATTTTGTTGTTAGCACAAAGACTAACACAGACAAGAGAACCATATAACTAAACCCTCATTCCGATTGTAAAGAACTCCATATCCTACAAACTCGAGAATATGAAGAAGAAAAAAAACACAGAAGGAAAAAGTGGAGGATATCAAAGCAGATCTACATTTACTAATACAAATACAGTAATCCCTGATGCAAATAAAACATTAAAAGTAGGGCAATTTGCATTGCAAACGGTCCCATCAACTGAGCATCACAGTTATGTCAACACAACTTATCAGTAATCTAAAGGAAGATTGTACACACAGAGAATTTATCACAGAAGCTGGGTCCACCCGCAAAACACACACCAGTAGCTGTTGAACAAAATAAATTCATCACATTTTTCATGCATATTTGGTGTTTGTGACCAACTTTGTATAATGTAAATCCAGAATAAATAATAATAATAATCTATAGCGCCTAATCTTAAAAAAGCCCTAAGTGCTTACAATAATAAATGAATAAACCAGTAAGCAATAGAAATAAATGAACGTCAAAAATATATTATACACTCACACATATACACACACACACACACGCACGCACACACACACACACACAGTTGAAAACATATTGAAAAGTAAGCCTGTACAAAAACTCAACACACATGACATAGTGATACAGTGGAGCCTCCCTTATAAGACCTCCCATTATAAGACTCCCTCCCATATAAGACCTACTTCTCTGAGACATTGCCCTTCTTTGTAAGTATTAACATTACCTCCCTTATAAGACCCCTCCTTTATAAGACCTAATTTTGGATGATATTTGAAGGTCTTTTAAGGGAGGTTCCACTGTATACACAAACACAGACACAGATGGACAAACAGATAATCAGAGAAGATTGAAATAATTTTGATATCTAGAAAATTATGATCTTTAGAAATGAAGAGATTGTGTATCGGGGCTCCCAATCGTCCCGCAAAACAAGGGGTCCCAGGGACTCCTTCACTTACAGCATAGAGGGTCCTAGAGGCGGGATAGAGGGTCCCAGTAACATTGCGAATGCTAAAAAGAATGTTTCTAGTGCATCCCTGGGACCCCCTGCACATTCTTTTAGAGGGTCCTTTAGGATTTTAGTGCTTCATGACCCCCAAATGGGGGTCCCTGTGAGCCCTGCGTATGAACCCACCTTATAACCATTGTCCTGTTTGGGGTTGTGGCTCGCTGTCACCATTACTCCACAAGCAGCTTCAAAGCGCAAGATAGAGTACGCCTGAAAAATCACACACCAAAATAATCATGACAGTACGACCCAAAAAATTCCTCATAACACCATTTGCTAATGGATTTATAAATTTGGAACAAAAATCAGGAAACACCAACAGAAAAGACAAAGCCAGAGCCTCTACTTCTTAATCACTTTCTTTTTAAGAACAATTAAACAGGGCTCCCAGTGGAACAAATTCAAAAATCTGTAAAATTCAAAAAAGGTTTACCCTACTACACCCAAAATTCTGAATTTTTCAGAAGTTTATAACCTGTCCTCTTAACACACGTTTCTCTTTTCCATTCAAATCTTCCCATTAATTAACCCCTTGATTGCCAGAGAAAAGTAAAGAAACAAATAATTGGGCAAATCATGACATAAAAAAGACAACTGATAGACATAAAAAAAGACAACTGATAGAGCCAATATGGCAAAATGGTCTGGGCATATTACTCTCTTGACTATGTTAGATCAAAAGCCAGCATGTTAGGGTTCCTCTTCATCTGATGACATCATCAGTGATGTCATCAGGTCAATACATAATACGTTGGTGGCAGTCAAGGGGTTAAAAAATTACTTTAAATTTTCAAATGCATAAAGTCAGGGGCAAAATGGTCTGGGGATATTACTCTCTTGACTATGTTATATCAAAAGCCAGCATATCAGGGTTGTTCCTCTTCATCTGATGACATCATCAGTGATGTCATCAGGTCAGTATGTAATAGTCTAATATGTTGGTGGCAGTCAAGGGGTTAAAAATTCACTTAAAATTTTCAAATGCATAAAGTTGGGGGCAAAAAAAAAGGTAATGAAAATTACACTATCAAGGGTTAAACCTGACAATTTTCAAAAACAGAAATGTGACCCCCCCCCGTGCAGCTGAGCACTTGGATGCATAATCGGGGCTCTTATACAATGGCAATCAGGTCTTCGCTTACAGCAAAGCTGGTTTTTTTCCAGTTTATATTATTTTTTGTTGTAAATTTTTTAAAAAAAAGGAATTCCTTCTGTACTGAACACACCAGGTCAGTCAACTTTCTTGCACCATTCGCGATGCTCCACTCCTCCCGTGTCTTTACTGTCTAGCCAGTCCCACCTTAGCGTCAATGGCAGACACATCCGTGTTTTCTTGAACGAACGGCATCTTCGGCAGGCGAAGCTGAACTCCAGTACGGTCTCTTCTTTCTTATCTTTTTTTCTCCCTTTCTTTTCACAACTCACAATGAAGACAAGTTTCGCATCTCACATTGTTGAAACTTTCAATGAAAGGAAATTGCGCTTCCTACGGGATTCACACTTGGCCGAACACAGATCGGTAATCACTTCCGTTTCCGTTAAACCAAAACTTGTTTCAATGCGGCAATCGCGTTTTCGCTTATCAGCAAGCCGTTTTCCTTTATTGTATTTTTTTTTTTTTGGGGGGGGGGGGAATTTTGAAAAAACGGATTTCCGTCTTTACTGATTTTTTTATGGACGGATTTCCGTCCTAAAACGGAAGAGGTTTAAGCCATGCACTATTAACACTTGGTCCAGGCCCTATGATGATCAGCCTACAGTTGTGATTTTTGTTTATTTGGATTTTTTGTTTTTTAAAGGGGAAAAAAATGGCGACAACAAAGAATATTTCTGACCACATATGGAGTTGGGCACATTCTGGAGAAGAGATAGACTGGAATGCCATTGTTGACACAAACAGCCGCCGTGATCTTGGCCCACCTGAAAACACAGAAAACAATCCTCTTCATTGTTTACGTGTATATTGTTTTAAGACTATTGTATAAGGCGCCCCCCCCCAAATTTTACCAAAATTCTGATTTTGTTATTATGGCTTCTTACTATGCTACAAGTAATATCATAAAGCATAAGGGTCTCAGTCTGGGAAAACATTGTCGCCTTATTGGCCACTGCAAAGAACACCTTTTTGCAAGAGTGAATGCCCTTGGTGGGTGGGGGAAGATGGTTGAGTACTGACCAAACAAGGGAATAACTCTCGCCAATAACCCTATTTGAGGCCACTGAATGGCTGCCTTTTGCAAGAGTGAATGCCCTTTTGGATACTGATCAACAAGGGATTAACTCTTGCCGTCAAGGACATTATTAACCATACTTGCAGAGGCCAATAGTCTGCAAATGACAGTACCTTTATGATTATTGTTGATGGTCAGAGGTAAAAAGCAAACTGTTTTCTGAGTTCATTTCTAAACCTTCAAAGCACAGAAAATTGTCCACCAAAGGCAATCATGAATATCTATGGGATGGGACGTGATATCCAGGGTTATTGTTCTTTGAAGTAGCACAGGCACCGGTGGATCAACCGGATATTAGGGAGATGCAAAGGGATGTAAAATTAGGCATGAGGCGGAGTGTCGTCAGATCCCATAAAATGGGATACACCTTATTCATGTGAATAAAATAGGTTTTTGAGAATAAACAATCTTCTTCTTCGATCGCTCAGACACTTTCCTATCAATTATGAGCGGAGATGCGTCATGCTGCCGTTATGCGCCTAACTAAGAAACAGTTAGGCCCAGCAAGTCTGACTTCGGCTGGAGGAAATCTTTTTGAAAGTGCTTCGTAAAAAAAAGGCAGGAGAATGGACCGGTAAGGCAGAAAGATAGCAGATGACAGTAAGCAAAGGGAAAAGACAGTCAAAGAGAGTGACAGATAAGAGGAAGTTACAAGCACAGAACTTCCAGAAGGTGTGGGAACTATTTATACAAAAGACCCATCGGCATCCCCACGGGGGGAGAATAAACAATAAAGAACAATGCCTGAGTGAATGTTGTAAAAATCTAAAACTATTTCACATGTTTTCGAAGCAGTTAGAGAAAATTTCAAAAAAATGACTTAAAAATATATAATGTAGGGTTTAATACTTAAATTATAAGAAATAATGCACTGTTGTATTATTTCCCCCCAAAATGTGTTAAAACTGCTTCCATCTGTAGATATAAAACCTGCTTTATGTCATTTTATCCATATACCTATTATAAAGAGAAGTTTCATGGCTCCTAATACCTATGAACTATGAGCAGCTGACAATTATCAATTCATCATCAGCTTTCACACACATGTCATCCTTGTATACCATTTTAAAAATATGGTAAAATCCATCTGTTGAGCAGGTAAACATGCTAATGGACTGGACACAGATGCTGTGAAGCATCCGGTGCCACTTTTGAAAACCACAGCAAAATGACATAAAGCCTCATACAAACACGATCACAAAGGTCACAGATGAGACAATCTGACCATATATTGTATATACCATCCATACATAATATGAAAACACTTTTTGCTGTGGTTGCTAAAAGCCCAACAGTACAACTTTTAAAAACCTTTACTTTCTGTAAACTTAAAATGCACAAGCATTTTACT
Source organism: Phymorhynchus buccinoides (assembly GCA_017654935.2). NCBI lineage: Eukaryota > Metazoa > Mollusca > Gastropoda > Neogastropoda > Raphitomidae > Phymorhynchus > Phymorhynchus buccinoides. The sequence continues at coordinate 26,369,750 of CM065692.1, forward strand.
TTCAAAATGAGATCTGGAAGCATACCCTACCTTAATTCTAAATTACCGATTCAAAACTACTCAAAACAGATTTGATTAAATATCTAAGAACAGAGAAAAAGCGTGCCTACTTATCACTGTTATATCTCCCATCATAGCCCAGAACAACGCCCTTCTCTTTCACTTTGGGGTTAGCACTCAGTGCATATTGTATCAGACCCTGTAACACACAGACACAGACCAACACGCAAACACACGCCCACACATACACATACACAAATTACATATATATATACCGGGTATATTTGTTCTTTACTCACTCACACCGACATGATAATGGAGAATAACAGAAACTGAAAATGTCACTGATCATTATCTAACAGGATCACACATAAATTAATATACAAAATAAAATATATCCTTGTTTTCAAATAGGATTACAGAAAATGATATCAATGCAACATGATATGATCACACCCTTTTTTTGCAGATAATTCTCATAGTCTCTTAACCTTATTAGAGGACTTGAAAAATACAAAGAAATGGACAGGCCATAATATTAAGTAAGGCATGTTATAACTGGCTGCAATCAGTTTCTTGAATGGAAAGTAAAGTAAAGAAACACATGATGCAAATGGTGGGAGGAAGACAATGGTAGGAGAAGAAATGTTTTTTCCATCTTTTTCAAAAAGGAGGATATAAGTTGGAAAAATGAGAAAGGAGACCAGTCAAAAAAGGAGAGGCAAAAATGATGTTCACATTTTGAACAAACCACCTACAAAATAGTGAACAAAGACTTGTGCATGTATGAACAATGTTTGTAAGGTAAGACTTGTACATGTATATAAACAATCAAATAAATAATAAAACGAAGCATGAACATTCATACAAGTTTTACAGTTAAAAGTGTCCCTCACAGTACCTGTGCAGTTTGTACAATGGTCAGATCATTCATCATGGAATAACCGGCTCCCATTCGTGCACGTAGTCCTGCAAAACACCCGTAACTGTCACCTTTTTACTTTTCATCCAGACATAAATTGGTGGACACTTAAAAACAAATCAATAATCATAGTAACATGGGTGGAGTTTGAAATACTTTCACTAACAGGGTTCATAATCATACCAGCCAAGTTAGTATTGCATTTAGAACTCTAATTATAAAACAAGTGGTAGGGAAAAGATTGAAATAGTTGCATCAATTCCGAAAAGCAAATGTACCGACCCTCATATATGCAGAAATAGGTGAGAAGTCAGAACTTAACTGGAAAAAACAAACAATGATGCTAAATGAAGATTTTGCAAAGCTAGTACTAGAAGTAGTATTTACACACTGTACACACTTTACTTTACTCAGTGCTCTGCCAAAAGGCACCCACAATTACAATTACTAAAATACATATAATCTGGGAGCAATGTTACGAAGATTACCTGCAGTTCCAAACTCCATGCGGTTGCCCAGTCTTTTCTCCAGTTCCTTGACATCCTTTTGTTCTGCCAGCTGCTGGATCTCTTTGCGAGTGGCTTCGTTCTTTCACACACACCACATGATACACAGCTCAGAGTTTATTGGATGAATGAACAGACAGTTAATGAGAGACTTAGTGCGATTTTTCTCACACCAGAGGGCATGACGCTCGTGTGAGGCTAATCCTATCTATATTATTAGTTGGGGATAAAGAAAGAGAGAGAGACAGTGAGTGGTCCTACCATCTCTCTCTCTCTCACTACGCCCAAGTAAAAAAATCGCGTGATAAGCCCCTAGTGCATTGACTGCCCTCTGGCGTGAAAAATATCGCCATAGGTTGACCATTAATAGACCAATAGTGGAGGTACAACATGAATGGTGTTTTGGAATAAAGTACCATATTTTTCATACTATAAGGTGCAATTCAAATGCTCCCACCTGGAGCCTGCGTTGCAGCCAGAGGTGCACCACATCAATTTTTTTTTGGGCATGCGATTTTTGTGTGACTGATGAGGAGGGGTAAATTTTGACTAAATGACAACTTTTTCATTGCCACTGTGATTAACATGTGCTAAGTGCATGGGCACATGGAACCTCGGTTTATCGTCTCATCCGAAAGACTCCAAGTTCAGACCATAACTTAGGTTTACTTGACACAAGGTGAAAGCGTTACCTCTGTGTCAGTCTGTCACTCTACACCTTTTTGATACCTCTGTGCCGCACACCACAGCATGAAGAGGTCATTCTAGCAGACCCCCACCTCCTCCCTCCCTTTTCCTGTTTCAACAATATCAATTTGCAAACAGCACATCCACTATACAGGACATGCTTGATATCCTTCCTCCTCACCCCACCCTCTACTCCAGTCCCCTTCAGAAGCTGAGCCGGGGCAGTGGGGGTTTGTCTCGTGCCTCCATACCCCGCCCCCTCCACAAGTCTCTCCCCATGGGGATACCGGGGCGTCTTTTGCATAAATAGTTCTTCCACCTTCTGGAAGTTCTGTGCTTGTAACTTCCTCTAATCTGTCGCTCACTTTGACTATGCCTTTTCCCTTTTGCTTACTGTCATCTACTATCTTTCTGCCTTAGCGGTCCATTCTCCCGCCTTTTTTCAAGAAACATTTTCAAAACGATTTCCTCCAGCCCAAGTCAGACTTGCTGGGCCTATTCCTTAGTTAGGAGCATAATGGCAGCATAACCCATCTGCACTCATAATTCACAGGAAACTGGCTGAGCGATCTAAGAAGAAGAAGCTGAGCTGTGAACTCAATATTGACAGGCTAAAAGGGGATAAAATAATAAAAAAACTCAAAAGAACACTGGTATGAATCAGGGGTTTCATTTTTAACCGATTGCCGATCGAGAACATTGGTTAAAATCAGCTTTGAATCGGTTGTTTTTGTTGGAGCCTCAAAGTTTTGTGTGTACCGATTTGTTTCCCGTGTGACTAAGCTTAGACCGAAAGTGTTCTGATGTGAATATAGTCTCATCCGCCAATGATAGAGGGCCATTTGGCCATTTATCGGGACCGGAAGTTTTCATTACTGCAGTTTGAGAGTTAAGAACAACATGCTGGAAGCCCTGTTGCAAGTATCAGTTAATGGACCTGAAGACTCTGAAGATGTGATTAAATCTGCAGTGGATAATTTGATGAAGGCCAAAGGAAGAAAGAAACTGGCCAAGACCAAGAAAGTCCCCTCAGCTGGACATCCAATTCCAAGCACATCCACATCATCTGCAGCCGTTCAGACTGAGCCTGTGGTGATAGCTGGTGAAGAGAAAATCAGGGAAGAAATCAAGGCAGCAGTGAAGAGACTTGCCCTGGAAGGGGAAGCTGTGATGTACGACTATGGGGAGACTGATTCAGACTGGGATTCAGAGGATGACATGTAGCTCCACAAGTGTTCAGGTAGGAAACTTAAAGTAAAAAAGCAAGAAACTTGTTTTTTGTAAGTATTGGTGTTTTTTCATGTGTGTTAAGGTCTTCATAAAATCAAAATCAACAAAGAAAATGTGTCTTAAATAGTCTAAAAATATTAAGATTAAGCTGTCAGGAGAGCTCACCAAATGGGTTGAAAAATGCTCAAAATCGTTTTTGGAAGGACCCTCCACCAGGGGGTTGCCCTGGACCTACCAGGGGCCTAGCGGCCCCCTGGACCCCCGGCCTAATCTGTTGTTTTTACTCTTTTATCTGTTGTTTCATTTCAAAATGAAAACCCTGATGAATGAGAGAGAGAGAGAGAGAGAGAGAGAGAGAGAGAGAGAGAGAGAGAGAGAGAGAGAGAGAGAGAGAGAGAGAGAGAGAGAGAGAGAGAGAGAGAGAGAGAGAGAGACTAGAGAGGGGCAGACACAGGGAGAGAAAGATCGAGAGAAAAGGTGAGAGACAGACAGTAATGAGAAAGAGATAGTATGTGTGTATCACTATTACTGTATGTGTGTGTGACACTGTGAGTGAGTGTGAGCGAGTGTGTGTGTCAAGTCAAAATTTTATTTCCAGATGGGAACATTGTATAAGCAAAAACATGCTTTTTTTTTAACAAGCCATCCATAAAAAATGATGTAAAGAATAAATAAGAACCCCACATGTGTGTATGTGTGTGTGTGTGTGTGTGTGTGCGTGTGCGTGTGTGTGTGAGCGAGCGCCGTGTGTGTGTGTGTTTATACAGTTCTTGGTCTATGACCCAGAATGCTATCACCGACTTAGTCATTCGCACCACCACACGCACATAAGTCTACCAGTACCACCTTGAATGGTGAAAAGGCATCAATTCGCCTCCATCATGTCCTAAGTTCAACTTCAACTTGGTCAAAAATCAGAGTTCAGACTACTTCTACTGGCAGTAGTACTGCGCTCCCAGGCCATATGGCCATGATGGGTAAGGTATGTATGTGTCCGTTTTTCAGCTTTCACTGGTCTCCCCGCTGCGTACAGCCGACACATTCCAATTTCGGAGGAGCTCAAAGGAGATAATTGGGAAGATTTTTTTTTAAAGGCAGGAGAATGGGCCAATAAGGCAGAAAGATAGGTAGTAGATGACAGAAAACAAAGGGAAAAGGCAGAGTCAAAGAGAGTGAAAGATTAGTGGAAGTTACAAGCACAGAACTTTCAGAAGGTGGGGAAACTATTTGTACAAATGACCCCCGGTATCCCCACGGGGAGAGAGTTCAGACAATTAACGGACAACAAACATTCGCAATTAGGATTAGGATTAGGATTAGGATTAACAATAGATATACTGTGCATCTGTCCACATGGTTTTTATTAACACAATATGATGCAACATCGACATTTCGAAAGTACGGTTGATCAGCATCAGAGCATGATTCATTGATTGTGCAGCGATAGTTCTTCGCGCAAGTTGATTCTAAGCCACTAAGGCAAAGTGAAGCTGGGAGTGAAAGATAAACTAAAACTTGTCTTACTCAGTTAGTGAGTTACTGCAACACACAGAATAATTCGAAGTAGAGTCACCAATTTTTACCTTATCCCAGTCAAACCATTGTTGAATTAAACCATCAACTTTGGAATTTCCAGTCGACATGCTTGCCATGTTGAGAGAAAAATTGCGTGTGGCCTCCTCGAGTTAGAAACACTGCAATAATGCCTAACCCAATGGTAGAGTCCTCGACTGTCCACTGAGTTTTGCCACACTAGCAAGGGTTAAACGGGGTCAAGCTGAGGTCAAGGCTGAAATTTAAGTCGTAAATTTGACAGTTTGACCTTGGATAGACAGTGAAATTTGAAACAAAAGACTGTAAGTTCTTTTTCATTAGCGTTTTTGAAAAGCTGTACTGTCGATTTATATACTGGTGAAAATTAAATAATGTAATTGTATGTCGTAAATGTCAATTACAATTTACGGTCACACCGTGGCCACTTGTCATGTGCACGTGAAATGTCAACATAGAGTCTGTATGTGTGTGAGTGTGTGAAAAGAGAAGATATAGATTGGTTCCATTAGGCCTATTTTACCTCGAACTTGTCATCGTTTTCATGTTTTTTAGTGTTTGACATCCGTTATACAAGATTGTAATAATGGAAGTTGGACGTGTAAAAGTAGCAGACGAATCAGATTTTGACCATTTCAGACAAGTGTGTGATGACAGTGATGGCTGGAATTTGGCGACCAACAAAAGAAAAACATTAGTGTGGACAAAAGCTAATGAACAGTCCAATTTTAACATGCTCAAGGTAAATCTTAAGATGTATTATTTGTCTAGATCAGTAGATGGTATGATTATGAAAGGAGCCAGAATGGGTGTGCCTAATATACGAAAACGAGCGAAAACAGGCGAAAACAGAAGCGAAAGTGCATTTTTGATCGTAAACAAGAACAAAAAATGTTAAATTTGTCTAAACCCTACCATAGATTTGATCTTTAATCAACTGTTGATCCATATTTAGATGTAATTTCCTATCTGCATTTTTTTTATAAACCGGTTTTTGGGGTCTTTTTACAAAAAAAACCTGTTGGTACTAAAAAAAACAAGGAAACTTGAGAAAACCAATATAATCAGGACATTTTTATGTTGTCTGTCTTTTCCTGCTCCCATCTTACTATCCCTAACCCTATCCCTAACCTATCCCTAACCTATCCCTAACCCTATCCCTATCCCTAACCCTATCCCTATCCCTAACTTTCTGAGTTTTATGCGACTCAGGTTTTTTTGGTACCAACAGAGGTTTTTTGGGTACCAATCGGGTTTTTTTTCAATTTTGGGGTACCAACAGAGGGTTTTTTGGTAAAAAGACCCCAAAAGCCGGACCAAAAAAACCGTTTTTTTGGGTGTTTCGACGAACCGTCCGCTAGCCATTACTTCCGCCGACTGAACTTTTTTCCACTTCTCACAATTGTACCATACTATGGCTCCCCCCCACCTGCGTGCGCATCTCGACCCTTCCAACGGAAGTGTCGCCATCTTAGTCAGATTTGTGTGTAAACAGCATCAATCTGGCATTTTTCAAACAAAGTTACTGACTAAGATGGCGGTCTCCCATAATATGGCACGCTCCTTGTGGCCGGATATAACGACACGTGGGTACCAGTCATTAAATCTTAATGAAACTTGGCAGAAAGGTTGCTTAGATGCTGCCCATATCATGGTGTTAAAATTGACGTAATGACCCAAGATCAGAGTAATCCCTTTGAATCAGATTCAGTCTCATGTTTTCGCTCGTTTTCGTATATTAGATAGACCGGCCAGAATGGTCAGCTCATTGATCGTGCTATATCTATACACCGGAAAATGAATGCAGTTAAAAAACATACCGATAAATGCCGAAAGGTGAAGGCGGAATGATCAAAACACCGAATGGTAGGGCTGAATTATGAAAACATTCTACAGAAACCCCCAAAATTTATTACAACGGAAAGTGAAATTGCCGAATAGCAAAGTGATTAACATGGTAGGAACCTTAGAATTTTTTTTATTTTTTTGTCAAATCCTAATGAAATTTATGTCATTGGAAAGAGACCTTTAACGTGATACCCAAATTATCATAATCGGTCAAAAATTTAGAAAGTTACGATGTTTTAAAATGATAGCCTTTTTTTACATGAGCTATATATTATAAGAAAAAAATGATCACGGTTACCGTATCAAGGTTTGGATGAATCTGAACTTCAAACAGCCATAACTTATTTATGTTTTTACCAATAAACAAAACATTGGTGTCAAAATAAAGCTTATTCAAAAAGGCAACATCAACTCCAAACATTTGACAGATTAGGCCTAAGCTTTTTGTGCGACTCACAAGATCGCAACATCAACATGAAAATGGCAGAAAACAGCATGTCGGACAGGCTTCAACATAAACCTCCCGACTTGTGGAGACCTTGAGCAGCATTGAGATTTATTCTAGATGCACCAAATTTGGTGTACTTCTAGACAAATAATTAAATGTAACTAAGCATTTGTTTCAAAAAAGCAAGTAGTCACCGTTCAGAAATGATAAACGAATTAATTGGACCCAAATATTGGATCGCTTGTCTCTCGCGATCGGCCGTCTTCGCTTAAAAAAAGATCGTTCCTGAATGACCGGGTAGGTGTCTGCTTCCAGAAAGAAACAAACTCGGATGGTCAGCGCCAAGAATAACCACCAATAAAAACAAGCAAAGGAAGTGACCGTTTCGCACATGGCCAAAATTGGGGTTCAGATTTTCAACGGGAAAAATCGCTGCGGTTTGACCTAATTCGGTCGTTCCTAAACACGGTCCGGACGACATATTTCCGTAGTTCGGCTATCCCGCACACTAGAATAGAATTAACAAAATAGAAGAAGAAGGGGATTTTACTTCACACTATTTAGACTCTAGTCTTTCTTTTCCTCTAAACCTATTGTTTTCTTCTTCTTCCAGTTGGGGATGTTGGTCCTGCCCTGCGCTCACCAGCCTTCATTTAGAGTAAATTAGATCATTAATACTAAATAATAACGCACAGGATGCGTGCTATGTGAATTCGTATCATCCATCCCACCGGCACATACAACCTACTTGTACCGAATAGTGGGATGGGCTTTTATTGTTTTAACATGTGTGCAAGAATAAAATTTTATGTACATGGGACCTCGGTTTTTGAAAAGTCTCATCAAAAGGACTTTTTCCACAACTGACGTCAGGTACTCATTTACACCTGGGTGGAGTGAGGAAAATAGGAGTAAAGCAACACTTCGTATTGTTTTTAAACTTCATGGGTCACATAATTGCAGAAAATAATGGGTCAATTTCCAAAATAATGGGCCAGTAATATGTCACTGTAGTAATAGTATAACATTTCAGTTCGGTTGCAGACTTTGTGGGTCAGATAACCCCTGGCTGCACAAAATGAGGGGTAAAATCTTTATCACAATGGGTCAATGACCCCAGCCCGCTGACAATCTGAAGCTCTGGTAAAGTGCCTTTCCCCTGCGACCAGAGCTGGGTTTGAACCTACGCCCTCACAAAGCTGACGGATTACGAACTAGCGACTCTAACCAACTGAGCCACAGCGGCTCCTCCTACATTGCTATTCTCTTTTTCTTTTCTTTTCTACCCCCCAAAATGCAGCAGAATCTTCAACATGCTGAAATTGGCTGCCTAACGGAAGAAGAAGAAGAAAGAAGGAGAAGGGAATGTGAGTTGCTGGAGTCCTTGAAGGAACTAGAATGCTAGTGTCCAGGCTTCCAGCTCTCCTTGCAGAAAAATTCCTCACTCCGGCCATCACAAATCGCCGCAGGATTAACTAAGCCAACCACATTTGAGGGCTTTAAAACAACTAACATTTTGGAAAAATAGCCCATCAACCACTCATGGATTTCATGTCCCCGACATGAGAACGGAGCAATATCGTAGCTCCTCCACCCAGACTGCCAACTGAGTGAGGCCACTGTTACTGCAAACTCCACCAGCACATTTTCATCAGCACTGACCAGATTATCATCTGAGCCTGCAACCACTGACCACTAGACCTCACCTTTACTTTTGTTGTTGTTGTTGCTTGCTTTTGGAAGTGGGTCCTGGGCCTTCCCGGCTGAACTGGGGGTAAGCAGTACAGGTCTTTCTCCTTCTATATTTTCTACTAGGTACATGCGCCCTCCTAGTTCCGTTGTGATTTATCGTCAGAAGTGGCGTCTGCGACGTACCAATCCAGATCCAGATCTATCCAGAACTACTAAACGAGACTGTACAGTGTACTGTATCCTCACATATCAGCTTACCTAAGCCCACAGATTCATAGCAAAGCCTGGTGGGTGAAATTGGGGTGGGGTTTGAAGCGGCTGTTGAACGAAGCTAGAACACCAGACCAGGGTCTGAAAGCACCTGACTGGAAAACCTCCTGCTGCACTATGAACGGCATGTCTGATTGCCCCTCCTTGGGGTCATCAGACTAACAACCAAACAACAGCCTTCAGGGTTTTTTTCAACTATGTAGATCACAGTTCACACAGGCCAAGTTTTGGCCACTCAGTTTTAATCTGTCCTCTGTAATATTTTCTCTCTCAGGCCTTGAGGCCTTTTCTTCCAGCAAAAATTGTATGAACCTCCCTGGTTCCACGGCTAAATAATCAATGTGTTGATTGTGGCCATGCATGGTGAAGACGAAGAAGAGGAATAAGGCATAACTTAGACTGCACTAGTGTGACTGAAATTTCCTGTGGATGGAGATGTTTGAAAGATGTTGTAATTAATGGAAACCATAATTAGCATTTGATTTATATGATTAGTTTATGCTGTTGTGGCTGGAACACAAACTATGTTGTAGAAATGAACAGACTGTCGTTCTGATACCTTTTTAACGTACTTAGGTTGTTCTTTCACAGTTGAGTTACTGTTTAGCAGAATTAATAAAGAACTAAAAATACAATAATGATGAAGGTTCTTGCATTGGTCGCAGATTCATAAAGTGTTTGAGGATGTGCCTGCATCATTGGTGTACGACGTTCTCCACGATCCTCAGTACCGCAAAACCTGGGACCGGTCCATGCTCGAAGGAAGCGAGATATGCGCCGTTGACGGCAACAATGACATTGGCTATTATGCAAGTATGAATGATTCTTTAATTTGATGTTTTTTGACATCAATTGTGATTTTAGATAACATACAAAAATGGAATAAACAATTTATGATTACAAAAAATATACATAAGAGGTTTTGTTAACCGAATATTCTCGGTATTTGACGGGTAAATTCTGGATTTGACAGAACAAAATTGAAGCTGTCCATCACTGTGACAGACACTATCGGGGAAGTGTGGGAGAGGGCATTTCAACCAGGAAGTAGGATAGGAACCGGTAGGTCTAATCGCGAACGATCTAGGCTATTGTGCCCCAGATCAGCTCCTCTACTGCTCAGCTAAGAGCTTGTATGATTGGTGAAATGATCCAACCATTTCCAGGGCTCCCAGGGACCCCCATTTGGGAGTCTATGAAGTAATGAAATTCTAAAGGACCCTCTTAAAGAATGTGCCAAGGATGCACTTACAAAATTCTTTTTAGCATTCGCAATGCCACTGGGACCCTCTATCCCACCTCTAGGACCCTCTATGCTGTAAGTGAAGGAGTCCCTGCGACCCCTTGTCTTGCGGGACGATTGGGAGTCCTGCATTTCAGAAGCCTTTCCCCCATTGGTTTAACACATAAAGTGTCATCTGCTGTTCATTTTCAGCGCATTTAAAGTAACTTGGGTGCCTGAGTCTATTAGCAAATGGCAGGGTTTAAATGCGAACAGGGCCAAGTCTAAATGCGTACGGCCACAAAGGAACGGGGGTTTTTAAGCAAAAGGTCTCAAATACACCAATGCATTATGCTCGATTATCAAAATGAATCTGATAATTAGTTGATTTTGAACAGCCAATCGCACAGGCCTTGTCTATCTGACGTGAATGCCACGCAAAGCAGAAGTATGCACCCTGGATTACAAATCACGCGATTGCGATGTTCAGCGAACCCACTTGCGCCTGAAAAGCCAAACAAGTTTTTTCTTCTCTACAGCTTGTTCGCAAATAGACGTGTGTTAAAATATATCCATTGTCTAAATCAATGCGAACGATACATTTTTTAAATTTTTGCATTAAAACTGACAATCTGATAATGTTCAGTCAAGTTGTTGTTATTGTTGATCTGACTTTAGTTTTGCTCCGTCGTCTCTCAGTGCGTGTCTCGCAGGTGCATTTGCACGCAAACCAGAGCTGCTCTAATCCGTGGCAACACAATTCAGTGGGGACAGGTACAAATGGTCCAAGGGCGGAATTTGTTTTTACCTGGTCCGTTATTGGGACATGCATTTTTTTGCCTTTAGACTGATGTAAGCCTTTTTGATGGCCCCAGGGGTCATTTTTTTAAATAGTTAAAACAAGATGGCAAAGCCATATAAACTGTACTCCCAGTTCAAGGCAAAGATCAAAGCAAAATCAAAAATCAAAACAAGTTTTCATGATTTAACATGGAAAAAAAAATGGAAAAATAGATCATAATTATGCTCTTACTTGTAAATTTCGAGTTATGTCCCTTGAATTTAATCAAATGAGGCCTACTGGTGAAATTCAGGGGAGCTTATTTTGGGTTTGACAATCATTGTGGGTTTTTTGGTTAAACATTTTTCTGTATTGGTATAGCATTACTTAGAAATTAGATATTTTACAACAAAATGTTATTAGGTGACACCTTTTCACTATACCTACTTTGGTTTAAAATCAATCCTTTATCTTTGATATTTTTTAAATAATCAGTGCTTTTTTTGAATTTGTAAAAATGTTCTCAATGGGATTATGTTGATATGGCTTGTCATTCTGTGAATCTGACATCGCAATGATGCCACAACTGCAAGGTCTAAGGAACCATTGTATCAAGTTTCGTTGCGATCGGTTCTGTGGTTTAAGGTTCTATGAACGGGAACCACATTTCGTCACATACGCACACGCACATACATACAAGCACTAGTGACAATAACGTACACCATGATACATCCCGTTGTCATAGAACTAGGAGTACAAAACAAATAAGAGACCAACTGAGTGTAGAATAAACAGGGTTCATAGGGTCCTTACCAGTCCTTATAAGTCTTGACCAATTGAAATCTCCAAGTAAGGCCTTACAAGTGCTTACATTCACTTCAAGGTCCTTACAAGTCCTGACAGCTGCCAAAAACTGCCCTGAGCAGCAAGACCATACTCAAAAATAGATTGCAGAAGCAGCACTTGGGGAGTGTTCTTATTCAAGACGTGGCTAAAAGATCGGAAATTATCTGGCATACAGGTCCTTACAAGGTCCTATTGGGATAGCTGAAAGCCTGG
>CM065692.1:26382465-26397465 GCA_017654935.2 Phymorhynchus buccinoides
GTAGGAAGGTGGGTTTTTGGGTTTTTTTTTTTTAACTTTCCACTTCAATTGTTGTGACCAGGTACATGGGTGTAACTCTTTCAGTTTTACACTGATTTCATTTTTTTAAATTTTACCAGAAACTGAACTTCAGTTTTTTTTTTTTTAAATTCATTCATCAAAAAAACCCACAAAAAAAAAATTGACCACAAGCGATTTGGGGTGTTTTGAACTTGGTTGTTCTATCTTGGAAGTCTCTCTTAGGGAGTCTTGAAAACAGCATGGTGATGCCATATTGTTTTCAAAGGCAATTTAATCATTTTACAAGGCTTATCTGACTCAAACTAAATCATTTTAACTGCCTGTCTGTCTCGTTATCTCTCTCTCTTGTGTTACCTGAATTCTCTAGCGGGGCTCTTCCCCTGTACCCTGCCGGGGCCCTGGGTGGCCCCTGGACCCCTAGTTTTCAGGTTGTTTTTCATTTGGGGGAGTTGCACCCATGCAGGTAGAGAGCGCAGGGTCATAGGTTGTGTCGTCTGCTCCTCAGATACACAGGCTACCTGGCCTCCCACCTCTGTGTGTACGTCCCTTCTGTTGGTTTTCTTGTCATTTTTGTGTTGGCAAACCACTAAGGCTTTTTTTAAACTTTTTTTATTTTTTACTTCAACTGTTGTGACCAGGTAGAGAGCGCAGGGTCATGGGTTGCGTCGTCTGCTACTCAGACACCCACTTTTTTTGGTAGGTCTGTTCTGTCGTTTATCTTTCTGTTGTTGTTGTTGCGTGCATGCATGCTTGCGTGTGTGTGTGTGCAGATGGGCACATGTGTGTGCATGTGCACGTTGTTTATTCAAACGTTATCGAGCTCTGTGCATATAACGACTGGCACTAGGCCACAGCAAGAAACAAAAAGTTTGAAGATCAAGTTTGAGTTTGCATAATTTTTCATTGTAGGAAACTCTCACAGAGACGCCAAAAAGCAGTCTGAACCGGAGCTACCCCCTCCGCTGCCTGAACGGCCTTCAGAAAAGAAGACGAAGCCGCTGTATATAGCGGTGTACGATTATGAACCTCTGGAGGAAGGAGACTTGGAGCTATGCAAGGTTGGGCAGTGTGTGTGTGTGTGAGTGTGTGTGTGTGTGTGTGTGTGTGTGTGTGTGTGTGTGTGTGTGTGTGTGTGTGTGTGTGTGTGTGTGTGTGTGTGTGTATGCGTGTATATGTGTGTGTGTGTGTGTGTGTGAGAATGTGTGTGTGTATGTGTGCGTGCGTGTGTGTGTGTGTGTGCGTGTGTGTGCGCATGTGTGTGTGTGTGTGTGTATGTGCGAGTGTGTGTTATGTGTGTGTGTATGTGTGTGTGTGTGTGTGTGTTTGTGTGTGTGTGTGTGCGCATGTGTGTGAGTGTGTGTGTGTGTGTGTGTGTGTGTGTGTGCGCATGTGTGCGTGCGCATGTGTGTGTATGTGTGAATGCGCGTGCGTGTGTGTGTATGTTTGTGTGTGTGCGCGCATGCGTGCGTGCGTGTGTGTGTGTGCGTACTTGTGTGTGTGAGTGTGTGTGTGTGTGCATACATGCATGTCTGTTAGTATATAATACAGAGTAGGAAAGAGAGATAGCACAAATACTGCTCGATTAAAATATATTGCAGCATCCAGATAATTAAGTGAAAGCATTTGCCCTAAAATCAAACAAACATATCGTCGCTGTCCGACGCTAACCGTGTATCTACAAAATTTGACAAAAATAGATTTTTTACTGAAACTCCTTCCAGTGACCTCACGCAGGTCTTCTATAAATATCTTGTGTCTGCGACCAATGAAAATGCTCAAATTTGTCACATGATACCACGGAAATAATCGTGTATGTGGCGGGTTGTTGCTGGTTTTGACGCGATAAGCGTGTAACTGGTCACGCTAATCGTGTAACTGCCGGCAGCTGTCGTATCTCCCAGTGTGAGAACAATGCACTAACTTTGTGACTAACCGTGTAACTGAATTATCACGAACATTTTGGGTGTTAATGCAACTTGTATTGTGTCACATGTTTACTCATCGGTAAAGAAGAAGGGTCAAGCGTATATCAAATGGGGATTGACTTTGTAGCAGGCGACAATATGTTTTTTGATGCTCCTGTAAAATCACTGATTGTGTAAATACACTGTTAGCGTCGGACAGCGACGATATCTGTTATTTCAGAGAACTTGCGATTAATTGAATTACATGCATAGTTATTGTCAGTTTTTTGAGAGGTCTTGTTATGGACATTTGTCTGTAATGGTGAATTGTGTGTTATTGTTGTTGTTGTTGCCATCTTATCCTGGCTGAAAGACTCCAGTGATCATCCAAACAGCCGAAGCACTTGAACACTATTGTACGAATGCACCAGATAGGAATGAGAACATTACGCGTGTGACCGTTTTTGATTACTCCGCCACGTGGACAGCCACACTCCGACTTCGGGGGATTGAATTGTGTGTGATTTCAGGGTGACCAGTATGAGATTCTGGACGACTCAAGGGAGCACTGGTGGTTAGCTAAAAACAGAACAGGGTAAGCACTTTATATGCTAATGATATGTGCATAGATTAAAACCTTGCCAATGTAAAGTCTTAGGAACATGAAAACATTTGGAAACACAATTACTTTGGGAAAAAGGTATACCTGGATTGATAACTTATTGATTCAAACCTTGTAAGGATTCAGTGTGTTCACGCATGTTGTTTGTTTTGTTGTTGTTCCCTGGCTAAAAGACTCCAGGGATCATCCGAACAGCCAAAGCGCTTGAACACTATGGCACAAATGCACCAGCTAGGGATGAGAACAGTTACGTGTGTGACTGTTTTTGATTACCCCGCCATGTGGGCAGCCACACTCCGACTTTGGGGGATTCACGCATGTTCATGCATGAACAAAAAAAGTTATGTTAATTGCAGATTTGCTAACGAAATGAATGACATGTGAAAATAAAAGTCAAGCAGCTTATATATACTGTAGTGCATTTATCTCTATCCAGGTGGAGCAGCCTCTTGTGTGATTGTGGTTGTACGGGACATAGGGCATGATCTGAAGAAGATGCTTATTATGGAAGTACCGGTGTGAAGAGAATATTCTACCTCATGAAATAAGTAGGCCTACCCAATGAGGATTGTTTGCTTGTCCGCCATTGTGAATTTTACGAAACTAAGTGGCATGGCTTTCTCGGCAAAGATGTAGATTTACACCCTCCTGCTCTATTTCTTGGTTCTTTCCGTGGTTAGGGATAGGGTTAGGGTTAGGATGATTATAGTTCACATGTGAAGGGTATTTATTTCATGGGAGCTAGTTATTTCTTATGACACCGGTGCATTATTGAAATAAATGGCCTATGGAGATAGAATTGGAAAGATTGAGATTTTTTTCCCTTGAAAATTTGACTTTATTTGACTTTATTGTTTTGTTGTTGTGTTTTTTTTTTTGCTATTACAGGGGAAAAGGTTACATCCCGTCCAACTACGTGAAGAAGAAATTTGATTTAGAAATTTATGAGTAAGTACTTCTTTTTCTTTGAAATTTTTTTATAATGTTAATACTGATCTCATTTCAAACGTGAGACATTTAACCTTTTGGGCTGCTTCATTTTCCCCAAAAAATATTTTGTAGTTTGGATTTATTTTGAGGGTGTTTAAAAAAAAAAAATTCTTATGCTCTATTGTTGACTCTGTATACTACTTTGATGCACCTTTTGTGACTGGTTTAATTTCAATGTACATGTATTGAAATAATGTTATGATTTGATTGGTAATGTTCACAATCATAGATACAGACAACCCCCTATTTTACGACCCTCTGTTAAGCGACCACCTCTCATTTGAGACCGGATTTGTTGGCACGGATGCATTTTACTATGTAAACGACCTCTCTTAAACGACTTCCTCTAAAACGCGACTTACGACCGCCTTTTTGTTGGTTTTTACGACTGTTGTTGTCGTCTGCATAGACTTTGAGCAAAGGGAAACAACCACAGTCAAGGGCCTGAAAGCGGAGTCGCTTCCCTTGTTGTAGAAAAGATGGTGGAAAGCGTAGGAAAAGCACGAAAACTACTGACTTTGAAAAAGAAAACCACTAACTTTAGACGAGAGTGGAGGTGATTAACAGAAGTCGGCGAAGTGAAACTGTAATACATCGATTGCACAATCCTATGGAGTTGGAAAGACCCAAATTCAGTTTTAATATGTCATTGTATGTGTGCATGAAGAAGAGAGTATGAACTGTGCTGAACTTTTTCTTTCTACGGCTACCAGTGAAAACCTCCGTCATACGACCCCTCCAATTTATGACCGATTTTTCCGGACATTTTGGAAGTCTTAAAATAGAGGTTTGTCTGTATGTGTAAGAGGGGATAATTTAAAAAAGAGTTAGAGTACTAAGGGGGGTTGCGTACCCCTTAAGGCATTATCGTAATATGACATCAATTTGTGGATCTCCAGTTCGATATTGGAAAAGATTTAGATCACCAGCATCTGTTAAAATGTTTCTGCTTCCACTGTATCAACGCTCTGGTTTGTAACTGAAACCGTTTTCTAGAAGCAAACAGATTTCTGAAGACTGAGAAATTGGTCATTGCGTACCAGTACGGGCCAGTGCGCACCATGCAAACAGGTGTTGCATTTTTATTTATATACACTTATATGTAACCATAACAACTTTCTCTTGTTATATATACCGTAATTTTCGGGTTATAAGGCAATATGTTTGTCAATTTCAACCTATGCGCCTAATAAACGAGGGCGCCCTGTTAGTGAACAAAATCATGAGAATAGAGGCAACGATTGCCGTGTTCAGTACAGTCTACTGTGAGTCGGACATCGAAAGTGGTAACGAGTCGCCGATACGACGAATACTCATGTTAAAATGCTTCAAAATCCCTATTATCATCCGATATACCGTCCAACAGACGCCATAACCCTTCATTGGATGCAAAAAGCATCGTTGTAGAGCTTAAAATGCCATAATTTTATCAGTTTTTGCGAAGAATTGTCAAAACACAACAACAGGAAGCAGCTCAAATGGAAGTTTGATTATTTGAAAGGGGAGCCAACTCTTGTTTGTGACAGCAGTAATGGCGGTTGGTAAGCGTTTACAGGACGCGTACAGGCTTCAAAGTTTGACTTTCTTTTGCGAGGTGCCTTATAAACGAGGGCGCCTTTTACTTTAATTTGTTCAGATTTTTCTTGAAAATTGCTTTATTCGCCTTATACACAGCAGCGCCTAATGATCCGAAAAATACAGTAATGCAGTGATATGACTACAGTGAAACCTCAGTGTTCTGACCATCCAACTGACTGGTCAAAACTGTCTGTAATTGCGAGGTGGTTGTTATACTGGACATACATAAACAAAAGGAGAAATGAAAGAGGCAAAACTGTGTTTAGAAGTTTAGAAGTGACCAAGGTATGGTGTGCACACATATTTACTTTCCTTGAAGCAAATGCATCAAATTGACAGCCATCTGTTAATTCCGGACATATATGTCCGGAACGACTTGAATGAGTTAAATGTTATTCAAACATTACTCGTCTATTTCAAGTCAAAGAAGACATTGTGTATGTAATTTACAGTGGAATCGGCTTATTCGGCCACTTTTGGGACCAGGAAAAATATGGCCGATAAAGCGAATCGGCCGATAAAACGAACATCAAGATACATGTACTGTATGACGCAATTATGCAAGTCAAAAGCAATGACGTCAAAATTAAATGTTGCAGTTCAAATTCAAATTCTTTCCCTTTTTGTGATGTGTGTGTGTGTGTGTTTATTAATCCTACAACTTGACAGAAGCACGAGTAAAAGACAATGATTTTGTTTTCTTGAGTGATTTTAACGCCATGCAGGGTCTTTCAATTGACAGCAGCTCACCTTCCAACTTCACACTCAACCATGTAAACGTCAAAAGCGTGTTGTCAGTTTGTCTGCCTCTGTTGTTCTCCCTCTCAAAAAAGGGGGGGGGGGGGTAAAGAGGAAAAATTAGAGAGAAAAAGTGGCCAATAAAGCGAAATTGAAGATTTCAGCTTTGGATGTAAAAACGAACAAAATAACACATGCTTAAGAAGAAAAAATTCCGTTCCAGAGGAAATTGTCCGATTAAGCGGCTTTGGCCGATTATCCGATGGCCAGTTAAACGGATTCCACTGTATTACCAATTTGTACACAATGTACATAGTATATAGAAAGAGTAGAGAGTGTAAATACATGTTAGGCAGTTTCATTGGAGAGCCTTAGAAGAGTCTTATAATGAAGTTTTGATTTTGGGAATGTGGTCCTGAATTTTAACCAGAATAATTTTGACTACGACATAGCTTATTAAAGGGGCACCCTGATGGATGAGTTTTTGTAAGAAACATGTCGAGATCACCATGAAAACACCCTTTACTGAGATCGCAACACTCGCTTTGCTCTGGTTTCCCAGAAATCAAGCCGTCAAATCGGCGATTCTTCCTTGGCGGAGGTGCTGGAAGCCAAATTCTTTCACCCAAAGAGAAGGCGTTTGTCGTCTCTTTTCTAATGGCCGCCTGTGTTTAGACCAAATCGTTTGCACAAAATGTTTGCAATACAAGCCTTTTAAAAAAATATATTTTATAGATTACCTAAAGGAGTTTCGCTCACAACAAAGGAAATAGCTCCTCTTTTTTTTTTTTACTGCACTACAAAAAAAAAAGCTTCAACCACAATGAGTGACCTCCACACACCCCATCCAAAATGGCTACTTTCTCCGGCATCTCCGCCAAGGAGGAATCGCCGTTTTGACGGTTTGATTTATAGGAAACTAGAACAAAATGAGTGTTCCGATCCTTTTAAAGGCTGTCTTTCTGGTGATCTCGACGTGTTTCTTGCAAAAACTCATCCGCCATGGTGCCCCTTTAATGAGTTATTCCTAACCTCACTCCTTCATCTTTTTTATTCTTACAAATCTTTTAAGGAATTTTTTATAACTACCATACATCTTACTAATTTTAACCTCTTTAAGCCGCAGCAGCACTAAACTCCCATCCATCAGTATTAACAAATACCTATACTACCATGTCCTAATAAAAACATACCTCATTATTATTAATCCTTTCATTCTTGGTGCCCCTTCTCCATTTCTTTTATACGTGGTGAGATGCAGCGTGGTGAGATGTAACGTGGTGACAGCCCTGACATGGCCTTTGTTGTCGACGGGGCTGTAATTTTAATCTTAATCTTAATCCATTTCTTTTTCTCCCCCATCTTCATCCTAACAAATGTCCCACATGTGCCTCTAAGCAGGTCAGAGGAGGTAAAACAAATTTGAAAAAGAAAGGAAAAAAAGAGTGAGTTAAAATGGTTGGTTGGGTGTTGCCGGGGTCCCACAGCTGGTATTACAAGGACCTGTCCCGGACGCAGACGGAGAGCATTCTGAAGCAGAGCGCCAAGGAGGGGTGCTTTCTGGTGAGGGACTCCGCCAGCACTCCCGGCCAGTACTCCCTCTCTATCTTCACCATGGACAAGTAGGTGTGATTAGGTATTAGGTACTTTATAGTCACAGAGGCATCTCTGTGAAATTCGGGTTGCTTCCACCTGGAGAGCGCGTCGCAGCCAGAGGCGCGCCACCCATATTTTATTTTTGTTGCATGCATTTTTTGTGATTGATGAGGAAGGAAAAGGTGTGTGTGTGTGTGTGTGTCCATTTTGACCAAATGACAACTTTTTCGTAGCCACTGGGTTTAACATGTGCTAAGTGCATGGGCACACGGGACCTCGGTTTATCGTCTCATCCGAAAGACTCCACATTCAGACCGTAAAGCCTAGTGCAAAGTGAGAGGAAAAAATCCCCTGTACCCAGGTTCAAACTTGGGTTTATTTGACACGAAGCGAACGTGTGATGATGCATGGAAAAGCAAGAGTGGGTGTTGAGAGTTAGTGGGAATGGGAGGGAGGTGGGGAGTCGGGGGTAGGTGTCTGTGGTATGCTTTCAAAGATGACAATTTTGACTGGATAATGCAAATTTTTTCTGCCTCAAATAACAAAGAATGAATGAGTGAATCTTTTATTTAACATGTGTTCACTTCACAGTGATATTACACGAACAGAATTAAAATCAACAATAACAACAACAACAAAAAACCCAAAAAAACCAATACTAGCAAGTAATCAAAAATCTGTTATAAGAAGTATCCTACTCAACTATGTAAAATATTTTGTCCTAGGTGGATCAAAAATCAATTATCTTTTTTTGTATAGCAGAGTTCAGATAAGAAATGTCATGGTGGGGAAGAATACAAAAGATTGACTTTCTTACATTTTGTGAAGTTTGCTCTTATGAATTAGCATAGTAAAGGAACCATGATTTGGTATTTTGGTATTTGGTATATTCTAGTCACAGAGACTTATCTCTGTGAAATTTGGGCTACTCTCCCTCCGGAGAGCGTGTCGCCGCAATTGCAGCGCCTACCCAATTTTTTTGGGGGGTGGGGTGGGGCACAGAGTGAGGAGGGGGTGTGGACACACTTGGAAAACCTGATAGAAAGATAGTAACTAGCAAGCTACATTTTCTTGCCATGTTCCGGACAATTATGGTAAATTCAGGTTTTTTTAAAGTTTTTGGTCCTGAAAATAGAAATGGGGCAGGCATCTCTGGCAATGTACAATAATTTTGTGTATTTATTGTTCACTATTATTCTTATTATAATGAACTGAATGTAAAGGAATGGTGTGCGTGTATGCGTGGTGTGTGACTGTGTGCTTCTCTATTAGTGTGTGTGTTTGCGCAATAACGTCCGGCATTCAAAGTAGTTTTTGTTTTCTTACGTCATTCGTTCTCACACAAGTACAAACAAAAAAAAACCCAAAAAAAAACCCACCCGAGTTCGAACAATGCTTGAGGTCAGTGTGTGTGTGTGTGCATTCCTTTGCGTCTGTAGTGTGTGTCTGTCTCTAGAATCATTGACTCATTCTCATCTTTAAACTAAAGCCAACTCGCACTATTCGACCAGCTTTAGTCGAAAGAAAATGGAGTTGTGAACTCTGGTCAACTACTCGTGGCCATGTGCCGCCTTCACACTATCAGAAATCATTGGTTGTTTTTCCTATAACTGCCTGAGTGACTTGAAAGTAAATGGTGCAGTCACCAGTTCCTTATGACTTGTTGAAAGAATTTCAATTGATCAAATGTTTGCATTTGTGATTTCTGCTCACACTTTCAAAAAGAAAGGAAAATCTTTTAGAAAGTTCGCAGCCAGTCTCATTTGACTAAGTTGAATAGTCTGAGGCTGCTTTTATAATTACAGTGGATAAAAGACCCCCACCCCCCCCTATAAAGACTCCCTCCCACTTAAAGTCCTACTTCTCTGAGACATTGCCATTCAATGTCTGGGACTAAGTTTCCAACCTCACTCAGACAAACGGACGCTTTTCAACGTATCAAGACAGAGAGCAAGAAAAGGAAAAAAAGACAGAGAGAAAGCCAGAAAGGAGAGAGAGGGGATGAGGAGACAAAGACAGAGAAAAACAGAGAGTAAGAGAGAGGTGCAGAGGATGATATAGAGACAGAAAGAAAGAAAGACGGGGAGTGAGGTAGATACACAGAGGCAGACGTAGAGAGGAGAGAGAGAGAGATTTTTTTGGAATTTTTTTTGTTTTTGGGTGAGGTGAGTCAATCACCTCAAACTATCAATCAAGTATTTGATATTATTTTAATTGGTGTGCAACAGGGTCTTTAATCTTAGTTACTAAGTGATGTCAGCAAAGTAATGACCTCACAATAGTTTAAACATCATCAGCTTTTGACGTAATATCCATGGATTGACAAAAAAAAAAAAAAAAAAAAAAGACGCCAGACCCTAGAAATATATTTCACTCTGCAAATCTTGGTGTTTGTTTGTTTTTATTTAATTACATTACCCTTCTTTGTAAGTATTAAAAATTACCTCCCTTATTACAACTCCCTCCCACTTAAGACCTTATTTTGGATGCTTTTTCAAGGTCTTAAAGACCCACCACGCCACGTGTCAAAATCACGCTTCCCCGTGTTTTCCTCCTTACAGATGGTAAGAAATCTTAAGATATCTTTCTAGCGTAAGAGGTAATGTGGCACGTGACGTGCGGGGTCTTTAAAAGGGAGGTTGCACTGTATATTATGTTAACTAGTGTGTGTTAAAGCCACAGCGTGGGTATTTAATTAAGTCTTTAATTAAGGTGTGTGCCAGTTGACTGGATCATTCCTTTGTCAGCACGGCAGAAGTAAAGTTTAGACATTCCTATGCATCTTGGCAGTTCTAATTATGCTGATGAGTTGTGCAGTGGAAGTCTGTAATATTATATCATTGAGTCATGGGCACTTTCTATTGCTTAGGGTTCACTAGACTGTTAAAAGGGCATGATTGCGTTTGTGTGATTTTTGCATGATTATCATTTTTTTAATATATCGATTCTTTTATGGATTGTCGGATTATTGTATTGGTTGGTTCCAGGTTTGGTGACACGATTAAAAGAACCTCCCCACAGAAGCAGTAAGCCAACCACAGCTGGGTTTGGACATAGTGAGTACACATCTTTTGTGCGTTTGTCTTACAACATTGTAAATGTGTATGTCATCAATGACTGAATACTTCTCCCAAAACAAAATAACACCAATAGACGATTTTCTGGGAAAAAACTAGGGGAGCGCACTTCGCGAAAAATAGAATTGTTTACCTCCATTACTCACCTCCTCAAATACCATAGCAACAATGGCGTCAAAGCTTGAAACCGCAGGATGCAAGTAGCTGCTTGGAACACTTTTGGGTTTTTTTACATTTTGGGTGGGCCAGTGAAGCGACAAACTGATAGTGTGGCTTTGCAAAATGTGACGTAAATTTTTTTATAAATGACAAATCTTAGAATGACGCGCGGTGTTCTGTGTTGTATGTCTGCTCAAACACACGATGTGAGAGCTGATGGTAGAGTAACTTCCCCTGTTTGACTGATTGAATTAGGCAAGATCACTCCCACACACCATGAAATTACTCCCCTTAATTATTTCCGACCAATTCGTATTGAAAAAAAAAGCTCGCCTCAACTTGTCTTTTACAATGTAAACATCCTGCAAGAAATTATTGTTATGAGCAGGGGACTGAATTGGTGTGGTTGTATATTAGCAAAAGACTGTACAGGGGAACGATAAACATCCGGTCTCTTTTCCCAATATGAGTAGTGAGGACAGAAGACACTGGTTATGTCCCTTTTAAACGGGACACATTTTACACATCGATAGGCCAGTTGAATTCTCCGTTCAAGTTCCTAGTCTGAGTTTTTGGATAGCCTCCACTGTGAATAGTGTACATGTCCGCACTAACGATAACTCTATCACTGTATCAGCCCGGCTCGCCGAGCTCTTTAAGTAGTCCATCTTACCCTTTTAGAATATCTTTGATATTAGTAGGAATATCTTATCAATGTTGACTTTGTAACAGTGCAGTATCTGCTCTGCTGGGCGGCATTATCTCTACTGATGTTGTTGTTGTTGCCCTTCGACTGCAGTATGCCTGTCTTGTTGTCTGTCGACTTTGACTGCCAAATAGTAATAATAATAATAATAATAATTGAACTAAAAAGCATCAAAACGCTACACTCACACAAGCCCATGAAGGTGAAATAAACATCAATAAACACGGGTGAATAAAACCAAATTTTCTCTTTAAAAAGACTTTTGACGAGGTGAATACAATACACTAAACTTAACAATGACGGCAGTGAATGGATGACCGCATACTACTACTAATAATAACTGAAACTTATATAGCCGCTATTCGATGGCAATGGCCATCCTAACAGCGCTTTACAAAGAAAAAAATATTACACAGACTTCATACATAACTCATATATACCCCCACCCCCAACCCCACACACAGGGAGGAACCCCTCACACACAAAGCAGTAAAAACAAACCTGTCGCAGAAACAAAAGCAAACACTTCCCTCCCCTTTCCACACCTCCCTCACAGCAATCAAGGGGGGGGGGGAAGAATAACAGACACAA
Organism: Phymorhynchus buccinoides; assembly: GCA_017654935.2. Lineage (NCBI taxonomy): Eukaryota > Metazoa > Mollusca > Gastropoda > Neogastropoda > Raphitomidae > Phymorhynchus > Phymorhynchus buccinoides. The sequence continues at coordinate 26,394,448 of CM065692.1, forward strand.
AAGCAAAAAACACTTTCCCTCCCCTTTCCACACCTCCCTCACAGCAATCAAGGGAGAAGAGAAAAAAGAAGACAAAGACAAAAAAGCAAAAGGAAGTGCCGCCAAGTGAACAAGACACAAAGCATTAATAAAAAATATATTTAAAAAATAACAATAAAAAAGCAAACCATCTGCACACATACATGCACACACAGTTGCAATAGCGAGACAAAGCATTATTAACTTACAAATACACGTAAGCTATAGTAGAGGCGGTAGCTGCTATCCCGTCATATCGGAGGATGACGTTCTCGCTGCGCCTCCATCGGTGGATGCGCATGTGGCTTCGGAGGCCAATGTCAGAAGCGCACTTTGGGGCAGTGGGTGGATGCCTCGTGCCTCCATACGGGGAGCTGGATGACCCCACCACCTCCACGAGTCTCTCCCCGTGGAGATACTGGGGGTTGGGGGTGGAGGGGTTTAGTAAAAAAAATAGTTCACCCACCCTCTGGAAGTTCTGTGCTTGTAACTTCCTCTAATCTGTCACTCTCTTTGACTCTGCCTTTTCTTTTTGCTTTTTATCATCTACTATTTTTCTCACTTATTAGTCCATTCTCCTGCCTTTAAAAAAAAAAAAAATCTTCCAAATAATTTTTATCCTTTGAGCTCCTCCGAAATCATAAATGTGTGTAAGAAATAAAATCCATAATACAATGATGTCTTAAAAGAGGGCATAGGAGATGAATTTCATTATGTTTTTGAATGTCAAACGTTTCAGGATGCTAGAAAACGTTATTTGCCAAATTATTGTTTAAAAAACCCAAACGTAATAAAGTTTCATTCCTTATTTCAGTCCAAAAATAAAAGAACTCTCAGTCGTTTAGTACTGTTTCATAAAGGTTATCTTAAAAGAGTTCTGAACCTTAGTTGATACCACGTACCTCATACCACTATTTTTTTTTTTTTTTTTTTTTTTTTTTCCTTTTTTTTTTTTTTGTCCCCTTCTATATTCACACATCTTGGTCACCTGTTTGTCTAAGTTTATGTCCTAATTGTTTCTTGTCTTGTTTCATATGTCAATATTTGTTAATGGAGATAAGTTAATTAGCGGTTTAAAAAAAAAAGGATTCATATGTGAAATTCCAGCAACTGTGTTGTGCATGTATATGTGTGTGTGTGTGTGTGTGTGTGTGTGCAGGTGTATATGTGCATGAAGGTATAACGTGCCTGTCTATATGGTGATGAGTACTGTAAAAAAAAAAAGAAGTGTTTTAGTTGGTTTTTGTTGTTGTTTTTGTTTTGAGCCTATGTAATACTATGTTGATGTGTACTGTTATGGTGTCTTTGGTGCAATTGTTTGTAATGTTTGATGCCGCAGATGTGAATGGTACATGTATTCATTGTCTTGTGCCCCCATTTTTTTTTTTTAATAAAGTTGATTTGATTTGATTTGATCAAAGATATCAATTTGATTTGATTTGATTTGATCAAGGGATGTTAATCTTTACGACGTAATTGGATTATGATTTTATTTCTATGACGTTTATTTTAGATTTCATACATTGCTGCTTACCAGGGGGGGGAACACTATGCCTCGAAACGTCTGTGTTTTGTCATTGTGTTTTTTGTTTTTAAATCTGGATTTTCTGAACAACAATTTTAGTTATCAGTAAAGCGTGAAGGGGTGTGCACATTACACATGGAAACCCATCCGCGTATTGCTTACTTTCTTCTACAGCAGAGTATTCTTAAAGGTGGACTCGGACGGATGAGTTTTTGCAAAAAAAACACGTCTAGATCACCAGAAAGACAGACTTTTCAAGGATCGGATCGGAACACTCGCTTGGCTCTGGTTTCTTAGAAATTAACCTCTTCGCTGCCGACGACGTATATATACGTCCTCTATAGCGCATTCGCCAAGTAGTAGGCAGCAGCGAAAGGGTGTTCAACCGTCAAAACGGCGATTTCTCCTTGGCGGAGATGCTGGAGAGAGTAGCCATTTTGGATGGTGTGGGTGGAGGTCACTCATTGTGGTTGAAGAGTTTTCTTTTTTTTTTTGTAGTGCAGTAAAAAACAAACAAAGGAGCTATTTCCTTTGTTGTGAGCGAAAACTCCTTTAGATAAACTGTATAAAATTTAAAAAAATAAAAAATAAAAAGGCTTGTATTTGCGAAAATTTCGTGCAAACGATTTGGTCTAAACTCAGGCGGTCATTAAAAAAGAGACAGCAAACGCCTTCTCTTTGGGTGAAAGACTTTGACTTCCAGCACCTCCTCCAAGGAGGAATCGCCTTTTTGACGGCTTGATTTCTGGGAAACAAGAGCAAAGTGAGTGTTGCGATCTCTATAAAGGGTGTTTTCCTGCTGATCTGGACATGTTTCTTGCAAAAACCTCATCCGTCAGGGTGCCCCTTTAACACAAAACTGGATAACATGAAATATTGGTTATAATGCACAAGAATATGTTTGAACGGACGAAACCCCTCTTTATTATTACTTAATGCTTAACATCACCCGGATCTGGCTCATGGCTTGCACAACCGTTTAAAGACGATTGAGCCGGATCCAGCTCATGAGAGTTTTCAAGATGTTTTGATTTTTGGCGTGTAACCGGCTTTCAAGTGCCATGGGGGGTCAAAGATCGGAATGTGAAATTTTCCTTCTTTCTATGTGTTAGCTGTTTTCGTCAATATGAAACAAACGACGAAGGTATGGAATCTGATATTTTACGATCATTTACTGATTTAGTGCATGGTGTTGCTAATATTATCTGAAAATATCGATGCCTAACTCTTCATAACTTGGTTTTGGTGATTGTTTTACGAACCTAGTCAAATGCCCAGTCCCCATGGAACAAGGGGAAGTAAATCGGCCAGTCCCTGATTTCTGTGTGTTAGCTGTTTTCGTCAATAGGGGACAAATGACGAAGGTACAGAATCTGATATAATTTTACGATCGTTTAGTGCATGGTGTTGCTGATCTTTTCTGAAAATATCGATGCCTAACTCTTCATAACTTACTTTTGGTTATTTTTTTCTGA
>CM065692.1:26401272-26433772 GCA_017654935.2 Phymorhynchus buccinoides
GAGTGGAAGAGTAGTAGAGTTTGGAGTGGAGATCTAGATGCCGATGGGCAATTCATTAAGCTCGTCAACAGACGTCAAGTGTGAAGCCGAATACTGAGAAAACTCATTGACAGCTCAGCAGTGACCATGCTTGTCCTTGGTCCATGGAGTGGAAGGGGGAGTATGTTTGGGTTTTGTGTGTCTCTAGTATGAATGTGTGTGTGTGTATGTGTGTGAGAGAGAGAGAGAGAGAGAGAGAGAGAGAGAGAGAGAGAGAGAGAGAGAGAGAGAGAGACACACACACAGATAGACAGAGAGAGAGAGAGAGAGAGCATTTGTGAAAGCTACTGGATGGGTTTTGATTAAGTTTGATAGAATATTCCTTTCAGTTTTGCTGACCTTGGCCTTGAACTTTTACCTTAAAAACACAAATTTCTAGTTGGATCGATCCATATCTCTCACATCTTTACAATCACAGTCTCAAAATTTGGTAAATTACTATATTGGCTGAAAGCAAGACGACCCTTGGCATTTAAAAAAAATTGTTGTCTTTCACACTTTTGTTGGTAGGTACACTGCCCACATTTGGTTAGTTGACTCAAGGTCAAACAGGATGCTAACTTATACTGTTTATGACTTTGGGCTTGTTTTATTTCTTTTCTATTTTGTTGTTTCTTTGTCACATTGTGTTACGAACCGCTGCATATAATCAATTGAAATTTGGCAGTGTGGAATTATTATTCTTCTTCGATCACTCAGACAGTTTTATGTCAATTATGAGCGCAGATGCGTCATGCTGCCGTTATGCGCCTAACTAAGAAATAGTTAGGCCCAGCAAGTCCGACTTCGGCTGGAGGATGTTTTTGAAAGTGTTTCGTGAAAAAAGGCAGGAGAATGGACCAGTGGTAAGGCAGAAAGACAGTAGATGACAGTAAGCAAAGGGAAAAGGCAGAGTCAAAGAGAGTGACAGATTAGAGGAAGTTACAAGCACAACTTCCAGAAGGTGGAACTATTTATGCAAAAGACTCCCCGGTATCCCCGCAGTGTGGAATAGTACCTGAAGCTGATGTTTGTGAATATTTGTCTTCCGTGTACAGTGGAGCCTCCCTTATAAGACCTCCCATTATAAGACTCCCTCCCACATAAGACCTGGTTTTCTGAGACATCACCCTTCTTTGTATGTATTAAAATTACCTCCCTTATAAGACCCCTCCCTTATAAGACCTCATTTGTGATGATTTGGGAAGGTCTTAAAAGGGAGGTTCTACTGTATCATAGTGTATGTGTCGCTTTTTTGTTCTATCTGTGTCTTTTTTTTAATATCAGTAATCTGCCCAACTTTCCATATGAGGCCTAGCCAAGGCTTTCTTTATGAACGAGACAAGATGAGAAACAACTTGGGCAATTTAGTCATACAAGAATTTAACGAGATTGAATTGATGCTCTTCTATTAGTAAAGGAGAAGACTTGAAGAAAGGTCATCTGTATGAATCGTTAGCCTTGGTAGATTAAACTTATTCTAGTCTTTATTTAGTATTGCTAGTTTTTCTAACGACACAAATTTCATAACTTTTACTGCTAATTAATACAAAAAATAGTATTCCGGTACATTTAAATAAATGAACAATTCCAGCATCTGAATGACAACTCAGGTAGACTCAAAGTCAGTTTAGTGTTCTGTGGCTCCGACAAAGTCTGTTTAAAGGGAAAGCTACCGATCCCAGGGATCAGGTGTAGACTGCTAGCCTAGTCGCTGTGAAGTTCTGACTCGCAGTGGCTCGAGCAACAGGGAAAAAAGAACGGTTGAACCGTCTCTCTCGCCAGCAGCGATAAGAATGATGGCGCGCGCCTCACGTGAACGCTTTATATATGCCGGCTGTGGGTTTAACCCTTTCGCCGCCAGCCATTTTTCAGCCGAAAAATACCATTAAACTTGTCTGGGTAGAGAAACAAATTATTAGCAATATTGGGAATTCCTCTGACGTGTATAACACTAGGCATATCCTTACCTCCCAAAATTAAGAAAATATGGTCTTTGGATAACTGGCCCTGATTTGATGCCTTTTAGTGACATAGGCGTTAAACCATTGTGGTGCATAAATGCGACATTGGCGGTGAAAGGGTTAAATCCCTTCAAAGCAGTTTTGTTCAAAACAGACATTTCTCGGCTCTCCCCGCATTTTCACTCTTGCCTTTCTTACCAAACATTAAGCTGTATTTTATGAACATTTTCAGCTAATTATGTTTGTTGAGTAATTAATTGCAGTCATGATAAAGGCCATTATCCCCCCCCCCCCCCCCCCCCCCCCCATGTAGTGCAGTACACACAACAGCCACACTCCTGGTTCATTGCGTTTTTCCGTCTTGCCTTTATCTTCTACTATTATTGAATGCATGTGTTTACTTATGAAAATTAGTGTTAAATATAGCAAACGATAGAGGATGAAGTACTCAATCTGCAGTAAGAAAGGCAAGACTGAAAAAGTGAAAACAACCAAGACATGGAGGAGGGGGGGGGGGCGCATCTTTACCTTTACCGACTTACGGTATGCAAAGCCGCTTAAGTGGATGCAGGAAGAAAGCTAGCTAAGGTTCATGTGTCATGGTCCATGATGCGTTCTTGGATAGAGATGATTCCCAGAACTGGCTGATACAGTTTATGATAGATAGTTTTTGTTTTTGTTATGGTAACTATATCCACTTCCTGGAATGGTAGCAGTTGGGATCAGGAGTGAAAAGACAGATAATTAGGGGTACAAGAAGGAAGTGAAATTACCAGTGACTGAATAAAATATAGTTATGAGGTTCTTCTTTCTCTTGACATCCTTATTGATGGTTATGATGCATAACCGTTTCTATTGTATACTGTGCTTATAAATGTCATGCAATTGTAACACGCACTCAAAACGTACAGAAACAGAAGCTTTTAGAGTAGAAAAAAGAATGGTTGAACACAAATCATCATGGTTGTCCCTCGGATCCGATGATGACATTCTCGCTGTCCCTTTATCGGTGGATGCAAGCGCAAACAGGAACAAAAAATATAGTTTTAGCAAAAGTAAAGAAAAGTAAGGAAAGATGTCAAACAGAATGCAGTGTACCTGAAACAAGTAGAATGTTTCAACTTTCATCTATTCAGCTGACTCTGACTTTAACCTGTGTGAAGTTTTAATAGATTTATGTTTTAGATAACTTATAAGCAAGTATCTCATGGTTTGTCTTGTCCTGTTCTCAATTGTTTTCACTTGGCAATAGCCCCCACCCACCCCCACACCCCATAGCCTTAATGACAACCATTGTCCCCCTGTCCCTAAAATGGCTCTTACATCATGGAAGGCTTTTACATCTTCATGTAATCAATGTTATCTGTTAGTGTTGTACATTATTTCTTATCTACTACAGTGGATTCCTGATAACTCAAAAACACTGGATAACTCACAATAGTTTTCTGGTCCCGATTTAATAATCTTTATGATAAAAGGTCTTTTTAACTAAATTAAGTGATTTTATCTGTATATTATATGGACAATGAAACGATGCTTTTTCTAGACTAAGACCTTTGCCACTTATAATATGACAAATACATGTAATATAGTCAGAAACTGTTAAACAAAATCGGAAATGTGTGTAACATCTTGGGTGTGTGCCTCATATATCATAGGCTTTATTGTCCATAAAATATGGTATTTATTTTGCTAGGCAGTGCAGTTGTACCATGACGGTATTCTGTTATGTGTACAAAGGATGCCGAAGCCACGGTAACAAGACCATACCCAGCCATGGCCTTTCCCGATGCTGTCAAGATCGGCTACCTACTGAAGAGGTCCATCAACAAAGGGCGCATCACCTCAGAAAACTACAAGGGTCGCTTGTTCGTTCTCAACAGACTCAGCCTGAAGTACTATGATGGTACCATCGAGGTATGCCTGTGTTTAAGAATGCACTCTCACAGTGTTACTTGTCCTTGTTCTTTTCCCTTTTGTGTGTGTATGTGTGTGTGTGTGTGTGTGTGTGTGTGTGTGTGTGTGTGTGTGTGTGTGTGTGTGTGTGTGTGTGTGTGTGTGAGAGTGTGTGTGTGTGTGTGTGTGTGTGTGTGTGTGTGTGTGTGTGTGTGTGTGTGTGTGTGTGTGTGTGTGTGTGTGTGTGTGAGAGAGAGTATGTGTGCATGTGCGTGTGCATGTGTGTGTGTGTGTGTGTGAGAGAGAGTATGTGTGTGTGTGTATGTATGTGTGTGTGGAGAAAGACGATTCCAATAACGCATGTTGCTCATTAAAACCAAAATCAGGCTGAAAGGAATAAATTCTTACCAAAGAAGTGTTTGCGACAGGGAGGAATAGATTCTTACCAAAAAAGTGTTTGCGACAGGGAGGAACAGATTCTTACCAAAGAAGTGTTTGCGACAGGGAGGAACAGATTCTTACCAAAGAAGTGTTTGCGACAGGGAGGAATAGATTCTTACCAAAAAAGTGTTTGCGCCAGGGAGGAATAGATTCTTACCAAAGAAGTGTTTGCGACAGGGAGGAATAGATTCTTACCAAAAAAGTGTTTGCGCCAGGGAGTAATAGATTCTTACCAAAGAAGTGTTTGCGACAGGGAGGAATAGATTCTTGCCAAAGAAGTGTTTGCGACAGCTAGATAGGAATAGATTCTTACCAAAGAAGTGTTTGCGACAGGGAGGAATAGATTCTTACCAAAGATGTGTTTGCGACAGGGAGGAATAGATTCTTACCAAAGAAGTGTTTGCGACAGGGAGGAATAGATTCTTACCAAAGAAGTGTTTGCAACAGGTAGGCCTCTGTTCAGGTCAGGCTTTTAGGGCAGCCAGGCCTCGCGGCCTCTTGATGTGCCCTTTCTTTTGTTTGCTTGTTTTATGATTTTGTTTTGCAGTTTGTTTGGCATAGCTGTGACGCTTTTTGAGCAATCGGTGGTGCATTAATCATAATTGAATTTCAGGTAAAGGTAAAGATGTGCCACCCCCCATGCATTTCTCGGTTAATTGTATTTTTCCGTTTTTGCCTTTCTTACCATACATAAAGCTGTATTTTAGGAACATTTTTAGCTAATTACCTTTTTGGAATACTAACCCTAACCCTAACCCTACCCCTAAACCTAACCCTACCCCCCACTATGTACTGCAGTACACCGCGATTTGTCACAGTTGTGGTTCGTTGCGTTTTTCCGTCTTATACGGTGGGGGGTAGGGTTAGGGTTAGGGTTAGTATTCCAAAAAGGTTATTAGCTAAAAATGTTCCTAAAATACAGCTTTATGTATGGTAAGAAAGGCAATAACGGAAAAATACAATTAACGGAGATAGGTAGGGGGGGTGGCACATCTTGACCTTTACCGAATTTCAATACAGCAATTTTGGGATCACTATCCAGGAGATTTTTGAAATTGTTAATGTTAGAAGCAAGTTTAGTTTGTCCAGTACTGAGTGACTCTGTTAGAAAAGAAGTTTTTCCTTATGTTAGTTCTACTGTATTGGGTTAGTATTTTTAGTTCGCTGTTACAGGTTCTCAAATCATTGAATAATTGAAACAAACATTTGTTAGTTTTGTCAGGGTTATGAACATTTTTATACACATTTATCAAATCTCCCCTTAATCTTCTGTATTTAAAGGATGGTAAGTTCAACTTACGAAGTCTTTCCCCATATTCTTTAAAAAAAGATAAAGATTTTATTAGTTTAGTTGCTCGCCTCTGTACCCTTTCATTTGCAGTGGATTGTCTTTTCAGTAAAGGGTTCCAAATTAGATTTCCATACTCAAGATGAGGTCTTATTAAACTTTTATAGATATTCATGAACACTTCTTTATTTATTTCTATAAAACATCTAATTAAACCCAAAATCCTATTGGCTTTGTTTATTGCTGTTGTCATGTGTTATATCCACAGCTGTTCCATCTCATACAAAATCAAGCTTTTTAGTTAAAAGACTGAATCTAGAAATCTTAGATAAAAACTGAACCAAGCTTCTGTTTTTTAACATATTTGGGCTGTATGTACTTCATTGCATTTTTAATATATTTCTTCAATCAAATTTATGGTAAAAACTTATTTTGTTGAGCAGTTTCATACAATATATTTAGTAGAAAATGTTCTTGACTAATGCACTTAGTATCGCACAATTGCCCATGAGTAAAAAATCTACCAATATCCACTGAATATAAATAATTTTGTCACATACTACAACATATTCATTACTGTTATTTATGAAAAGTAACTTATGGTAAACTAAAGTTGGCTTGAAAAAACTTACGAAAATATAGATAAACTAAATGTTGCTCCCGAAACAGCTGTGTATCGAATTTGAGTTTTGAGTCAAATATGACTCAAGTCCTTTTCGTCTGAACAGGTTTCCAGTACATGTTTAGTTGAACCATGAGAAATGTCATGATTTTGATGTTGATGCCCCACATGCATGACTTTGCACTTTCCTGCATTAAAATAAAGGTTCCACTTTTCTGACCAGTCTATAAGTCTGTTTATGTCATTTTGTATTATGTCTGAATTGTTAGAACAGTTTTCAAGTTTGGTATCATCTGCAAATATCTTGCAGACACATTGTATTTCCTCTGGAAGATCATTAATAAAAACAAATTGTAAAAAGTATTGGCCCAAGGATACTACCCTGGGGAATGTCGATTGAAACGTCAATGTTAGATGATCGTTTTGCCCCAACCCGCAGCTTTTGTGATCTGCCCTTTAAGAAAATTCTTACCTACAGTAGCATGTTTCCAGGCCTACTTGAAAGCTTAAATAAAAATATGAGTTTGATTTCTGATTTATTATCAGTGACGACGAAAATTGAGTTTTACGTCCTCCTGGTCTGAATCAGAGACATATGGGACATTTGTAAATACAAATATGGTTGGAACAATACTGGAGGCAATGCCCGGAGGTAGTACAAAACCAGTAGAGTCCCGATTTTTTAAATTAATGCAGATAGCTGTAGCGGTGACCACGCCTCGGTTAAACCTCATCTGCTATGGCACCGCCACAAGTGTGTACTGTTTTCTAAGTATGATTTATTATCAGTATTTAAAAGAAAGGCCTATATACTTATTGTGGAGTGACTACTGAATGAGATGGTATGGCTAGAAAATATTGTTGTTTCGATTCACTGAACTGCCATTGAATGGAATAAATTCTGATATTTTTAAAAGCATTTAAACTAAAAAAAATGTATAAAGTGTCGAAGTACCAATAATCTAAATAAAACTTAGCTGACCATGTAAATTGACATTTTTACAAAATGTTATTCTTGGACATTTTTTTGAAATCATGTTTGAAGTTTGCTAATGGTTTTAGACATTCAATTTTTTTAAATTTGAAGTGCTAGCAGTTGCTGTGTTGCATTAAATGTGAGTTGCTTGGTTGCAGAAATCGGGGAAGAAGAAGGGGGAGATTCATCTGCGGATGGTGAAGGTGGTGGAGAATGTGGAAGATTTAATGCTGGAGAATAAAGTCAATGCTTTTCAGGTTAGTTCTGTATTTTATGGACTATAAGGTGCACCTGATTATAAGGCCAGGTTCACATTAGACGCGTACGTTCCGTACGGAAAACCCTAAATAAGTTGAAGAAAGAAGGATAAAAGTTTACGCATATATAGGGGAAATTTGGACGCGTGCGCAAATCTTTTCCCTTCTTTGTTTCACTTATTTATGGATTGCACATGGGTTTCCGCATGGAATATCCGCTTATGTGTGTACATAGCCTTAGGCGCACCCCCCAAATTTTACACTAAATTCAGATTTTGTTATTATATTTTCTTACTATATTATCAGTCACATTATAAGGGGCAGGGGTCTGAGTCTTGAAAAAAAGTATCACCTTATAATCTGTATATGGTAATCAAATTCAGTCAGTGTGTGTGTGTGTGTGTTTGTGAGTGTGTGGTGCATATGTGTGTGTGTGTGTGTGTTTGTGAGTGTGTGGTGCGTGTGTGTGTTTGTGTGTGTGTACACACACATACATGCATGCTTGCATTTGCATCTGTTTGCATGTTTACATGTATGTGTGTTTAGAACAGCTGGAAAATGGTTTTTCATTAAGAGTAATCACTAAACTAGCATCCATGTAGGCACTGAAACTAACCACAAAAAAATTGCACCAACACTAAATAAATTCAAGAGTTTTCTTAAAGACCCCCCCCACGACACGTGTCACATTCCCTCTTATGCTAGGAAGATTTCTCAAGATTTCTTACCAGCTATAAGAAGGAAAACATATGAAAACCGTGATTTTGACACGTGACATGGTGGGTCTTTAACCCCTTCACAGCCAGAGGAAAACAGAGAAATTGTCCATTTTCTTATTATAAAATCTAAAAGAGACCTGGTTAGACTCAATCTGAGAGAATGGCCCAGAGATATATATCTTTCTTGACTTGTCTAAACCCCAAACAATCATTCCAGGACTGTGGCATCAAACGTTATGACATCATCAGTGACATCACACACCATGGTAGTAGACATGGGACTGGGCAGGGAAGAGGTTAACAGTGATTCCAGTCAACTTGTAGATTCACTTGACCTTGATGAGTGACTAACACTGGGGTAAAGGTAAAGATGTGCCATCCCCCTGCATTTCTCGGTTAATTCCATTTTTCCGTTTTTGCCTTTCTTACCAAACATAAAGCTGTATTTTATGAACCTTTTCAGCTAATTATCTTTTTGGAATACTAACCCTAACCCTAACCCTACCCCCACCCCCCACCCCCCTTTAAGACGAAAAAAAAATGCAATGAACCACGACTGTGACAAATGCTGCGGTGTACTGCAGTACATAGGGGGGTGGGGGGGGGGGGGGGGGGGGGGGGGGGGGGGGGGGGGGGGGGGGGGGGGGGGGGGGGGGGGGGGGGGGGGGGGGGGGGGGGGGGGGGGGGGTCCTATTAGATAATGGCCTTTATCATGACTGCAATTAATTATTGAACAAAGATAATTAGCTGAAAATGTTCATAGAATACAGCTTCATGTTTGGTAAGAAAGGCAAAAACGGAAAAATGGAATTAACCGAGAAATGTAGGGGGGGGGGGGGGGGGGCACATCTTGACCTTTACCCTAACATGGTAGCAAGCAGCCTTAACCCCAACTATATGAATATGAATATGTGAAACTAAAGTGACGAGGCTTCAGGGCCTATATTAATATGTTAGTCCCTATAACTATGCTTACCTATGCCATTAACCCTTTCACCACCAGCCATTTTCCAGCAAAACAATTCCATTAAACTTACCTGGGTAGAGAAAAAACAAGCGCGAAATCGCAATAGTTTGTGGCACGCGGTCTATTTTTACCACTCCAATCATGAGTCACCTCCCCTGGCTTTTCAATAATTTTAATCTGTAAACCAGAATGTTATCTCTGCACCCTTTCGTAACTTTTTATATCTTTTGGAAAACATTTAAAACTATGTATCCTACTTATACTCATCGAAAGAAGCACCGCATACTCGTCATGTCTGTTGTAGTGTCTGTATTACGTATGTTTATTATTTTGTACGCTTTTAAAATACATCATTTTAAAGTGCGGCCTCAATTTGAAGTGTAGCCTCGATTTGAAGTGCGACAATTTTGTCAAAATGTGCGACAATTTTGGACCGACCGACAGACAGACAGACAGACAGACCGACCGACCGACAAAGTGAGTTATAGGTTTGTGGCTTGAGCCACAAACAAATATGTCTGTAATATCCGGATTCCTTTGTGATATATTTAAAGTAAGGCCTACCCCCACCTCCCAAAATGAAGAGAACAGGGTCTTTGGATAACAGACTCTGATTTGATGCCTTCTAGTGACATATGGGTGTTAAATCATTGTGGTGAAAGGGTTAATGAAAGTGCAGTGTGTTTTGACTGTACGTTGGATCAGGTTGTCTATCAGGAAGACTCCGAGTTCTTCACATTATATATGGTGGCTACGCATCCCTCGGAGCGAGAGGACTGGGTCAAGGCCATTCGCAAAGGTCAGTGTTTTACTTGTGACCTCCGCCAAAGAGGTCGTGTTTTGCTTTCGTTTTTACCAGTTGTTGTTGGGGGTTTTTGTCTGTCGTTTTGCTCCTTTGTCTGTATATCTGTCATCACTCAGAAAGTTGTGAATCGATTTTGATGAAATTCCCTACTACACTATGCCACACCAGACCGCCCAGCCCTATTAAAGCCCAACACTATCATCCTGTAGATTCAATGGTACTTGGTATTGGTGTTTGGTACTTTATAGTCCAAGTCACAGAGGCGTCTCTGTGAAATTCGGGTTGCTCCCACCTGGAGAGCGCGTCACAGCCAGCTGGAGGCACACCACCCATTATTTTTTGGGGGGAATTTGTATGCGATTTTTGTGTGACTGATGAGGAAGGAGGGGGGGGGGGGGGGGGGGGGGGGGGGGGGGGGGGGGGGGGGGGGGGGAAATTTTGACCAAATGACAACTTTTTCGTTGCCACTGGGTTTAACGTGTGCTAAGTGCATGGGCACACGGGACCTCGGTTTATCATCTCATCCGAAAGACTCCATGTTCAGACCATAAGGCCTATGTGGCTATGCGCCCAGAAGCCCTAAACACTGCACCAGGTAATCCAACTCAACCCAACCAAACCCAACACAACATTTACATCATGTAGATGTAGATCATGTAGATGACCCGTGTGATGGATATGCCCAAAAGATGTGCCAGCAGTTAGATTTATTTAGTCTTAAGCAAAGTGTTAGAGACGCAACTCATACATGTGGACATATTTTAGATTTAGTTATTCATAGACATGATGATAATGTTGTTCTTTCTACTGATGTATGCCATGATCTTGTTTCTGACCATTATGCCATTGTGTGTAAACTAGCCTTACAAAAACCCACGCGTAGTTCTAAATTTGTCTTTCGACGTCCGCTTAACAAAGTCAATCATGATAAATTAGCAAATGATATCGCGCAGTCCATAACGCCCACTATGTTAGTCTCTGAATTAAACAGCGAGCTCTCTGCTGTTTTAGACAAGCATGCGCCTGTGTCTGAAATCAAGCTCCGTGACGGAAAGCCCTGTCCGTGGTATAACTCTATTGCCGTGGAATTGCGCGCGCTCAAAGTCGAACGCAGACGCGCTGAGCGACAGGAAAGAAAAACCAAGCTCACTGTACACAAAGAAATCCACCGTGCTGCTATAGATAGGATAGCCCAATTAGTTGATTCTGCTAAGACCGCGTTCTACTCCTCGCTCGTTACTGGCTCGAATACGTGTAAACAGCTGTTTAACAACATTAACTCTCTGCTCGGCAAAACCAAACCAGCTGTTCTTCCAACCATTTCTGATGCAAGTCTATTACCTAACATGTTTGCTGATTTCTTTAGGAATAAAATTATAGCTATCCGTAATAGCTTTCAGTCTGTCCAGCAGTTGGACAATCCTGCCACCATTTTCGAAGGTATCCCTTTCCTAACTTTCACCCCTGTTTCCCAGGACTTTGTTAAACGACTTATACTACGGACCACGCCCAAAACCTGTGACTTAGACCCTATGCCCACCAAGTTTCTGTTTCAACACATCGATCTTGTTCTGCCAACTATAACCAATATAATGAACGAGTCACTCTCTTCTGGTATCTTTCCCTCGGAATTCAAGACTGCTATCGTAAAACCTCTGCTCAAAAAAACAAACCTTGACCCCAACGAACTGAAAAACTATCGACCCATCTCAAATCTCCCTTATCTTTCTAAACTTCTTGAAAGGCTTGTGCTTCATCAACTTTTCTCCCATCTGACCACCCACAATCTTCTCAGTCCTCATCAGTCAGCCTATAGGCCAGGGCACAGCACAGAGACAGTCCTGTTGCGAATTCTGAACGATTTACTTCTCTCTCTAGACGAAGACAAAGTTTCGGTTCTCCTACTCCTTGATCTTTCGGCTGCCTTCGATACAATCGATCATGACATGCTTATTTCTCGTCTCGAACAAAATTTTGGAATCACTGGAAATGTCCTCAAATGGTTTCGTTCCTATCTTCATGAAAGAAAACAAATAGTTGTAGTAAATGAAAACAAATCTTCTGAGTCAGTTCTTGATTTTGGCGTCCCTCAAGGCTCCGTGTTAGGACCAATTTTGTTCATTCTTTATACCACCCCATTGACCCCCCTCATAGCGAAACACTCTGTCCGTCATGAAATGTATGCCGATGATACTCAACTCAATCATCATGCTTCACCGCTAGCTCACGACCAGCTTATTCACACTCTTCAAGACTGTGTCACTGAAGTGAAAACATGGATGTCAAACAATAAGCTTAAGCTAAACGATGACAAGACTGAAGCACTTAGAGTGCTTCCCCCATCTGTTGACTCTAGCTCTCTGCCCTCCACCATTGCCCTTGGAGATTCCAACATCCATTTTTCTGAACATATTCGCAACCTTGGTGCTTTCTTGGATGAAGACCTTTCCATGCAACATCATATCACTAAGATCTGCCAGGCTGCATACATCGAACTCAGGCGAATCAGCTCTATACGCCCCTTTCTCACGACCGAGGCAACCAAAACGCTAGTCAGTTCATACATTTTGTCTAGATTAGATTACTGCAACTCCCTTCTACTTGGTTGCCCACAGGCGCTTCTCAAACCCTTACAACAACTTCTAAACTCTGCTGCTAGAATGGTCTTCAAAGCCAAGCGTCTTCAACACACATCACCTCTACTTAAAGAGTTACATTGGCTACCCGTTCAACAAAGAATAAACTACAAAGCTGCCTGTCTCTGCTATCAGATCATATCAGGAACAGCACCGCAATACCTCTCTGAGCTTCTTGAAATTTACGTTCCATCTCGATCTCTCCGCTCAGCAAATGACAATAGGATCTTTCGAATACAAAAATTTAAACGTGATAGGCACGGTGGTAGAGCTTTTACATCATCAGCAGTCAAACTCTGGAATTCATTGCCTTCTGCTGTCAGACATAGTCAATCTTTAGCATCGTTCAAAACAAACCTGAAAACCCATCTGTTCCGGCAGTCTTTCCAATAACACCCCCATCTCCATGTGCACGTGTGCGTGTGTGTGTGTGTGTGTGTGTGTGTGTGTGCGATGTGTGATGTGTGTGTGTGTGTGTGTGTGTGTGTGTGTGTGCGTGTGCGCGTGTGTGCGTGCGCGATGTATGTCCGTATGTTTGTATGTATGTAATTTGTGTGTGTGTATGTGTATGTATGTAATTTGTGAGCGTGTGCGCGAATGTGAGTGTGCGTGCGCCCACGGCCGCACTTCCAAGCAGGTGTGTGTGTGTGTGAGTGTGTTGTGTGTGTTCTGTGTGGGTATATCTGCTTGCATGTGCATGAGTGTATGCGTGCGCAGGAGATATTGTGTTCACTAGGGGGGGGGGGGGGGGGAGAGGAGTGTGTGTGAGTATGTGTCTGTGAGTGTGAGTACACGTGAGTGCTTTGTGTATGTGAGTGCGCGTGTGTGTGTATGTGTGTGTGTGCGTGCGTGTGCGCGTGTTTGTACAAGTGTATGCTTGAGTAAGTTTGTGTGCGCTTCAGTGAGAATGTGTTTTCTGTGTGTTTGATGAAATGTGTGTGGGTATGTGTGGGTATGTCTGTGTGCAAGAACGTGTTCACGCTCGTGCGTGCACGTACGTGCGTGTGCGTCTGTTTTGCGTGTGTGTGTTTCAATACTGATTGTAAAGCGCTTTGTGCTCGATAAAAAGCGCTATATAAATATCCGTTGTTTATTATTATTATTATCATAATCATCAACACAATCTAACCCAAGTGAACATTATTATCAGTCGGTGTGTTTGTTTGGTCATTCTTTTATTTAACGTCTGTTCACTTAAAGTGATATTAGACGTGGTGGGTGTATGTGACTGCTGTGGTGTGTGCTCAGAGGCCAGAAGCATCACCTGGGGATGTGGGCCAAGAAGCTGGGCCAATCAAGCACTATTTAACCCAACCTAAGACTATAAAACCCAACCCAACACTAGTATTCAATCTATCCAACCCAATCTATCCAACCCAACCCAACACTATCCAACCTAACCCAACACTATCCAACCTAACCCAACACTATCCAACCAAACCCAATGCTGTCCAACCCAACCCAACACTATCCAACCTAACCCAACACTATCCAACCTAACCCAACTATCCAACCTAACCCAACACTATCCAACCTAACCCAACACTATCCAGCCCAACCCAACACTATTCAACCCAACCCAATACTAATGAACCTAACTCAACACTATCCAACCCAACCCAATACTATTCAACCTAACCCAACACTATTCAACCTAACCCAACACTATTCAACCCAACCCAATACAATCCACTCCAACCCAACACTATTCAACCTAACCCAACACTATTCAACCTAACCCAATACTATCCACTCCAACCCAACACTATTCAACCTAGCCCAAAACTATCCAAACCTAACCCAACACTATTCAACCCAATACTATCCACTCCAACTCAACACTATTCAACCTAACCCCAAACTATCCACTCCAACCCAACACTATTCAACCTAACCCAACGCTATCCAACCCAACCCAACACTATCCACTCCAACCCAACCCGACCGTATCCAACCCTACCCAACACTATGCAACCTAACCCAATACTATTCAACCCAACCCAATTCTATCCAACCTAACCCAACACTATCCAACCCAACCCAATACTATCCACTCCACCCCAACACTAATGAACCTAACCCAAAACTATCCACTCCAACCCAACACCATCCTACCCAATCCAACACTATCCACTCCAACTTAACAGTATCCAACCCAACCCAACACCTTCCTACCCAATCCAACACTATCCACTCCAACTTAACAGTATCCAACCCAACCCAACACCATCCTACCCAATCCAACACTATCCACTCCAACTCAACAGTATCCAACCCAACCCAACGGTATCCAACCCAACCCAACACTATGCAACCTAGCCCATCACTATTCAACCCAACTCAACACCATCCTACCCAATCCAGCACTATCCACTCCAACTTAACAGTATCCAACCCAACCCAACACCATCCTACCCAATCCAACACTATCCACTCCAACTCAACAGTATCCAACCCAACCCAACGGTATCCAACCCATCCCAACACTATGCAACCTAGCCCATCACTATTCAACCCAACTCAACACCATCCTACCCAATCCAGCACTATCCACTCCAACTCAACAGTATCCAACCCAACCCAACGGTATCCAACCCAACCCAACACTATGCAACCTAGCCCATCACTATTCAACCCAACTCAACACCATCCTACCCAATCCAGCACTATCCACTCCAACTTAACAGTATCCAACCCAACCCAACACCATCCTACCCAATCCAACACTATCCACTCCAACTCAACAGTATCCAACCCAACCCAACGGTATCCAACCCATCCCAACACTATGCAACCTAGCCCATCACTATTCAACCCAACTCAACACCATCCTACCCAATCCAGCACTATCCACTCCAACTTAACAGTATCCAACCCAACCCAACACCATCCTACCCAATCCAACACTATCCACTCCAACTCAACAGTATCCAACCCAACCCAACGGTATCCAACCCAACCCAACACTATGCAACCTAGCCCATCACTATTCAACCCAACTCAACACCATCCTACCCAATCCAGCACTATCCACTCCAACTCAACAGTATCCAACCCAACCCAACGGTATCCAACCCAACCCAACACTATGCAACCTAGCCCAACACTATCCAACCCTGCCCAATCTATCCCAACACTATCCAGCTTAATCCATCACTATTCAACCCAACCCAACCCAACCCAACCCAACCCTGTCGTGCTGAAGGGTGTGTTTGCTGCGTGTGTGTTGCTGCTCGATCAGAGGCCATGGCCCAGGAGGCTAAGTTCCTGGAGAAGTACCACCGGGGGGTGTGGACCAAGAAGGTGGGCCACTTCAACTGCTGCGACCAGGTGGACCGCAGCGCCATGGGCTGTGTCGTCTGCTCCTCAGACACCCAGGCTACCTCGCCCCCCACCTTCGTGGGTACGTCCCATCTGTTGTTTTTCTTGTCTTCTTCTTCTTCTTCTTTTTCTTCTGCGTTCTCAGGCCAAAAGGCCCACAGTACACGGATTCCCCTCTTCTTCTTCTTCTTCTTCTTCTTCTTCTTCTTCTTCTTCTTCTGCGTTCCCAGGTCAAAAGGCCCACAGTACACGGATTCCCCTCTTCTTCTTCTTCTTCTTCTTCTTCTTCTTCTTCTTCTTCTGCGTTCCCAGGTCAAAAGGCCCACAGTACACGGATTCCCCTCTTCTTCTTCTTCTTCTTCTTCTTCTTCTTCTTCTTCTTCTGCGTTCCCAGGTCAAAAGGCCCACAGTACACGGATTCCCTCTCTTCTTCTTCTTCTTCTTCTTCTTCTTCTTCTTCTTCTGCGTTCCCAGGTCAAAAGGCCACAATGGGTACGTATGTGTCCGTTTTCCAGTTTTCGCTGTTCTCCTCGCTGCATTCAGCCGACACATTCCGATTTCGTAGGAGCTCAAAGGAGAAAACTATATGGAAGATTTTTTTAAAGGCAGGAGAATGGGCCAAAAAGTCAGAAAGATAGTAGATGACACAAAGCAAGGAAAAAAGGCAGAGTCAACGAGAGAGACAGATTAGATGAAGTTACAAGCACAGAACTTCCAGAAGGTGGGGGAACTATTTGCATGGAAGACCGCTCCCCGGTATCCCCACGGGGGTAGGGTGTGTGTGTTTTTTGTAATTTTTGTGTCAGCAAACCACTAAGGCTTTTTTTTTTCCTTTTCTTTTTTTCCCTTCGACTGTTGCGACCAGGTAGAGAGCACAGGGTCATGGGCTGTGTCGTCTGCTCCTCAGATACACAGGCTACCTGGCCTCCCACCTTCGTGGGTGCGTCTCTTCTGTTGTTGGCTTTGTTTAGTCATTTTGGCATCGGCTAAGTAGGAAGGTGGGTTTTTGGGTTTTTTTTTTTTAACTTTCCACTTCAATTGTTGTGACCAGGTACATGGGTGTAACTCTTTCAGTTTTACACTGATTTCATTTTTTTAAAATTTTACCAGAAACTGAACTTCAGTTTTTTTTTTAATTCATCAAAAAAAACCCACAAAAAAACCGACCACAAGCGATTTGGGGTGTTTTGAACTTGGTTGTTCTATCTTGGAAGTCTCTCTTAGGGAGTCTTGAAAACAGCATGGTGATGCCATATTGTTTTCAAAGGCAATTTAATCATTTTACAAGGCTTATCTGACTCAAACTAAATCATTTTAACTGCCTGTCTGTCTCGTTATCTCTCTCTCTTGTGTTACCTGAATTCTCTAGCGGGGCTCTTCCCCTGTACCCTGCCGGGCCCTGGGTGGCCCCTGGACCCCTAGTTTTCAGGTTGTTTTCATTTGGGGGAGTTGCACCCATGCAGGTAGAGAGCGCAGGGTCATAGGTTGTGTCGTCTGCTCCTCAGATACACAGGCTACCTGGCCTCCCACCTCTGTGTGTACGTCCCTTCTGTTGGTTTTCTTGTCATTTTTGTGTTGGCAAACCACTAAGGCTTTTTTTAAACTTTTTTTATTTTTTACTTCAACTGTTGTGACCAGGTAGAGAGCGCAGGGTCATGGGTTGCGTCGTCTGCTACTCAGACACCCACTTTTTTTGGTAGGTCTGTTCTGTCGTTTATCTTTCTGTTGTTGTTGTTGCGTGCATGCATGCTTGCGTGTGTGTGTGTGCAGATGGGCACATGTGTGTGCATGTGCACGTTGTTTATTCAAACGTTATCGAGCTCTGTGCATATAACGACTGGCACTAGGCCACAGCAAGAAACAAAAAGTTTGAAGATCAAGTTTGAGTTTGCATAATTTTTCATTGTAGGAAACTCTCACAGAGACGCCAAAAAGCAGTCTGAACCGGAGCTACCCCCTCCGCTGCCTGAACGGCCTTCAGAAAAGAAGACGAAGCCGCTGTATATAGCGGTGTACGATTATGAACCTCTGGAGGAAGGAGACTTGGAGCTATGCAAGGTTGGGCAGTGTGTGTGTGTGTGTGTGTGTGTGTGTGTGTGTGTGTGTGTGTGTGTGTGTGTGTGTGTGTGTGTGTGTGTGTGTGTGTGTGTGTGTATGTGTGTATGTATATGTGTGTGTGTGTGTGTGTGAGAATGTGTGTGTGTGTGTGTGCGTGTGTTATGTGTGTGTGTGTGTGTGTGTGTGCGCATGTGTGTGTGTGTGTGTGTGTGTATGTGCGAGTGTGTGTATGTGTGTGTGTGTGTGTGTGTGTGTGTGTGTTTGTGTGTGTGTGTGTGTGTGCATGTGTGTGAGTGTGTGTGTGTGTGTGTATGTGTGTGTGCGCATGTGTGCGTGCGCATGTGTGTGTATGTGTGAATGCGCGTGCGTGTGTGTGTATGTTTGTGTGTGTGTGCGCGCATGCGTGCGTGCGTGTGTGTGTGCGTACTTGTGTGTGTGAGTGTGTGTGTGTGTGTGCATACATGCATGTCTGTTAGTATATAATACAGAGTAGGAAAGAGAGATAGCACAAATACTGCTCGATTAAAATATATTGCAGCATCCAGATAATTAAGTGAAAGCATTTGCCCTAAAATCAAACAAACATATCGTCGCTGTCCGACGCTAACCGTGTATCTACAAAATTTGACAAAAATAGATTTTTTACTGAAACTCCTTCCAGTGACCTCACGCAGGTCTTCTATAAATATCTTGTGTCTGCGACCAATGAAAATGCTCAAATTTGTCACATGATACCACGGAAATAATCGTGTATGTGGCGGGTTGTTGCTGGTTTAGACGCGATAAGCGTGTAACTGGTCACGCTAATCGTGTAACTGCCAGCAGCTGTCGTATCTCCCATTGTGAGAACAATGCACTAACTTTGTGACTAACCGTGTAACTGAATTATCACGAACATTTTGGGTGTTAATGCAACTTTTATTGTGTCACATGTTTACTCATCGGTAAAGAAGAAGGGTCAAGCGTATATCAAATGGGGATTGACTTTGTAGCAGGCGACAATATGTTTTTTGATGCTCCTGTAAAATCACTGATTGTGTAAATACACTGTTAGCGTCGGACAGCGACGATATCTGTTATTTCAGAGAACTTGCGATTAATTGAATTACATGCATAGTTATTGTCAGTTTTTTGAGAGGTCTTGTTATGGACATTTGTCTGTAATGGTGAATTGTGTGTTATTGTTGTTGTTGTTGCCATCATATCCTGGCTGAAAGACTCCAGTGATCATCCAAACAGCCGGAGCACTTGAACACTATTGTACGAATGCACCAGATAGGAATGAGAACATTACGCGTGTGACCGTTTTTGATTACTCCGCCACGTGGACAGCCACACTCCGACTTCGGGGGATTGAATTGTGTGTGATTTCAGGGTGACCAGTATGAGATTCTGGACGACTCAAGGGAGCACTGGTGGTTAGCTAAAAACAGAACAGGGTAAGCACTTTATATGCTAATGATATGTGCATAGATTAAAACCTTGCCAATGTAAAGTCTTAGGAACATGAAAACATTTGGAAACACAATTACTTTGGGAAAAAGGTATACCTGGATTGATAACTTATTGATTCAAACCTTGTAAGGATTCAGTGTGTTCACGCATGTTGTTTGTTTTGTTGTTGTTCCCTGGCTAAAAGACTCCAGGGATCATCCGAACAGCCAAAGCGCTTGAACACTATGGTACAAATGCACCAGCTAGGGATGAGAACATTACGTGTGTGACTGTTTTTGATTACCCCGCCATGTGGGCAGCCACACTCCGACTTTGGGGGATTCACGCATGTTCATGCATGAACAAAAAAAGTTATGTTAATTGCAGATTTGCTAACGAAATGAATGACATGTGAAAATAAAAGTCAAGCAGCTTATATATACTGTAGTGCATTTATCTCTATCCAGGTGGAGCAGCCTCTTGTGTGATTGTGGTTGTACGGGACATAGGGCATGATCTGAAGAAGATGCTTATTATGGAAGTACCGGTGTGAAGAGAATATTCTACCTCATGAAATAAGTAGGCCTACCCAATGAGAATTGTTTGCTTGTCCGCCATTGTGAATTTTACGAAACTAAGTGGCATGGCTTTCTCGGCAAAGATGTAGATTTACACCCTCCTGCTCTATTTCTTGGTTCTTTCCGTGGTTAGGGATAGGGTTAGGGTTAGGATGATTATAGTTCACATGTGAAGGGTATTTATTTCATGGGAGCTAGTTATTTCTTATGACACCGGTGCATTATTGAAATAAATGGCCTATGGAGATAGAATTGGAAAGATTGAGATTTTTTTCCCTTGAAAATTTGACTTTATTTGACTTTATTGTTTTGTTGTTGTGTTTTTTTTTTTGCTATTACAGGGGAAAAGGTTACATCCCGTCCAACTACGTGAAGAAGAAATTTGATTTAGAAATTTATGAGTAAGTACTTCTTTTTCTTTTAAATTTTTTTATAATGTTAATACTGATCTCATTTCAAACGTGAGACATTTAACCTTTTGGGCTGCTTCATTTTCCCCAAAAAATATTTTGTAGTTTGGATTTATTTTGAGGGTGTTTAAAAAAAAAAAATTCTTATGCTCTATTGTTGACTCTGTATACTACTTTGATGCACCTTTTGTGACTGGTTTAATTTCAATGTACATGTATTGAAATAATGTTATGATTTGATTGGTAATGTTCACAATCATAGATACAGACAACCCCCTATTTTACGACCCTCTGTTAAGCGACCACCTCTCATTTGAGACCGGATTTGTTGGCACGGATGCATTTTACTATGTAAACGACCTCTCTTAAACGACTTCCTCTAAAACGCGACTTACGACCGCCATTTTGTTGGTTTTTACGACCGTTGTTGTCGTCTGCATAGACTTCGAGCAAAGGGAAACAACCACGGTCAAGGGCCTGAAAGCGGAGTCGCTTCCCTTGTTGTAGAAAAGATGGCGGAAAGCGTAGGAAAAGCACGAAAACCACTGACTTTGAAAAAGAAAACCACTGACTTTGGACGAGAGTGGAGGTGATTAACAGAAGTCGGCGAAGTGAAACTGTAATACATCGATTGCACAATCCTATGGAGTTGGAAAGACCCAAATCCAGTTTTAATATGTCATTGTATGTGTGCATGAAGAAGAGAGTATGAACTGTGCTGAACTTTTTCTTTCTACGGCTGCCAGTGAAAACCTCCGTCATACGACCCCTCCAATTTACGACCGATTTTTCCGGACATTTTGGAAGTCTTAAAATAGAGGTTTGTCTGTATGTGTAAGAGGGGATAATTTAAAAAAGAGTTAGAGTACTAAGGGGGGTTGCGTACCCCTTAAGGCATTATCGTAATATGACGTCAATTTGTGGATCTCCAGTTCGATATTGGAAAAGATTTAGATCACCAGCATCTGTTAAAATGTTTCTGCTTCCACTGTATCAACGCTCTGGTTTGTAACTGAAACCGTTTTCTAGAAGCAAACAGATTTCTGAAGACTGAGAAATTGGTCATTGCGTACCGGTACGGGTCAGTGTGCACCATACAAACGGGTGTTGCATTTTTATCTATATACACTTATATGTAACCATAACAACTTTCTCTTGTTTATATATACCGTAATTTTCGGGTTATAAGGCAATATTTTTTTGTCAATTTCAACCTATGCGCCTAATAAACGAGGGCGCCCTATTAGTGAACAAAATCATGAGAAGAGAGGCAACGATTGCCGTGTTCAGTACAGTCTACTGTGAGACATCGAAAGTGGTAACGAGTCGCCGATACGACGAATACTCATGTTAAAATGCTTCAAAATCCCTATTATCATCCGAGATACCGTCCAACAGACGCCATAACCCTTCAATGGATGCAAAAAGCATCGTTGTAGAGCTTAAAATGCCATAATTTTATCAGTTTTCGCGAAGAATTGTCCAAACACAACAACAGGAAGCAGCACAAATGGAAGTTCGATTATTTACTCTTGTTTTGACAGCAGTAATGGCGGTTGGTAAGCGTTTACAGTTAGCGTACGGGCTTCAAAGTTTGACTTTCTTTTGCGAGGTGCCTTATAAACGAGGGCGCCTTTTACTTTAATTTTTTTCAGATTTTTCTTGAAAATTGCCCTATTCGCCTTATACACAGCAGCGCCTAATGATCCGAAAAATACAGTAATGCAGTGATATGACTACAGTGAAACCTCACTGTTCTGACCATCCAACTGAGTGGTCAAAACTGTTTGTAATTGCGAGGTGGTTGTTATACTGGACATACATAAACAAAAGGAGAAATGAAAGAAAGAGGCAAAACTGTGGTCTAACTCTAAGGGAGCAAAGCGAGTTTAGAAGTGACCAAGGTATGGTGTGCACACATATTTACTTTCCTTGAAGCAAATGCATCAAATTGACAGCCATCTATTAATTCCGGACATATATGTCCGGAACGACTTGAATGAGTTAAATGTTATTCAAACATTACTCGTCTATTTCGAGTCAAAGAAGACATTGTGTATGTAATATATTACCTATTTGTACATAATGTACATAGAAAGAGTAGATAGTGTAAATACATGTTAGGCAGTTTTGCTTGAGAGCCTTAGAAGAGTTTTATAATGAAGTTTTGATTTTGGGAATGTGGTCCTGAATTTTAACTAGAATAATTTTGACTACGACATAGCTTATTAAAGGGGCACCCTGATGGATGAGTTTTTGTAAGAAACATGTCGAGATCACCATGAAAACAACCTTTACAGAGATCGCAACACTCACTTTGCTCTGGTTTCCCAGAAATCAAGCCGTCAAATCGGCGATTCCTCCTTGGCGGAGGTGCTGGAAGTCAAATTCTTTCACCCAAAGAGAAGGCATTTGCCGTCTCTGTTCTAATGGCCGCCTGCGTTTAGACCAAATCATTTGCACGAAAGTTTCGCAATACAAGCCTTTTTAAAAATATATTTTATACAGTTTACCTAAAGGAGTTTCACTCACAACAAAGGAAATAGCTCCTTTTTTATTTTTACTGCACTACAAAAAAAAAAAAAAGCTTCAACCACAATGAGTGACCTCCACCCACCCCATCCAAAATGGCTACTCTCTCCGGCATCTCCGCCAAGGAGGAATCGCCGTTTTGACGGTTTGATTTCTAGGAAACCAGAACAAAATGAGTGTTCTGATCCTTTTAAAGGCTGTCTTTCTGGTGATCTCGACGTGTTTCTTGCAAAAACTAATCCGTCAGGGTGCCCCTTTAATGAGTTATTCTTAACCTCACTCCTTCTTTTTTATTCTTACACATCTTTTAAAGAATTGTTTATAACTACCATACATCTTACTAATCTTAACCTCTTTAAGCCACAGCAGCACTAAACTCCCATCCATCAGTATTAACAAATACCTATATTATCATATCCTAATAAAAACATACCTCATCATTATTAATCCTTTCATTCTTGGTGCCCCTTCTCCATTTATTTTATACGTGGTGAGATGCAGCGTGGTGAGATGTAACGTGGTGACAGCCCTGACATGGCCTTTGTTGTCGACGGGGCTGTAATTTTAATCTTAATCTTAATCCATTTCTTTTTCTCCCCCATCTTCATCCTAACAAATGTCCCACATGTGCCTCTAAGCAGGTCAGAGGAGGTAAAACATTTGAAAAAGAAAGAAAAAAAAGAGTGAGTTAAAATGGTTGGTTGGGTGTTGCCGGGGTCCCACAGCTGGTATTACAAGGACCTGTCCCGGACGCAGACGGAGAGCATTCTGAAGCAGAGCGCCAAGGAGGGGTGCTTTCTGGTGAGGGACTCCGCCAGCACTCCCGGCCAGTACTCCCTCTCTATCTTCACCATGGACAAGTAGGTGTGATTAGGTATTAGGTACTTTATAGTCACAGAGGCATCTCTGTGAAATTCGGGTTGCTCCCACCTGGAGAGCGCGTCGCAGCCAGAGGCGCGCCACCCATTTTTTTTTTTTTTTGCATGCATTTTTTTGTGATTGATGAGGAAGGAAAGGGTGTGTGTGTGTGTCCATTTTGACCAAATGACAACTTTTTCGTAGCCACTGGGTTTAACATGTGCTAAGTGCATGGGCACACGGGACCTCGGTTTATCGTCTCATCCGAAAGACTCCACATTCAGACCGTAAAGCTTAGTGCAAAGTGAGAGGAAAATATCCCCTGTACCCAGGTTCAAACTTGGGTTTACTTGACACGAAGCGAACGTGTGATGATGCATGGAAAAGCAAGAGTGGGTGTTGAGAGTTAGTGGGAATGGGAGGGAGGTGGGGAGTCGGGGGTAGGTGTCTGTGGTATGCTTTCAAAGATGACAATTTTGACTGGATAATGCAATTTTTTTCTGCCTCAAATAACAAAGAATGAATGAGTGAATCTTTTATTTAACATGTGTTCACTTCACAGTGATATTACACGAACAGAATTAAAATCAACAATAACAACAAAAATAAAAAAACAAAAACAAAAACCAATACTAGCAAGTAATCAAAAACCTGTTATAAGAAGTATCCTACTGAACTATGTAAAATATTTTGTCCTAGGTTGATCAAAAATCAATTATCTTTTTTTGTATAGCAGAGTTCATATAAGAAATGTACTGTCAAGCAATCCCAAACATGCAAAAGGGCCCTTCATCATGGTGGGGAAGAATACAAAAGATTGACTTTCTTACATTTTGTGAAGTTTGCTCTTATGAATTAGCATAGGGTAAAGGTCAAGATGTGCCACCCCCCCTACATTTCTCGGTTAATTGTATTTTTCCGTTATTGCCTTTCTTACCATACATAAAGCTGTATTTTAGGAACATTTTTAGCTAATAACCTTTTTGGAATACTAACCCTAGCCCTAACCCTAACCCTAACCCACTCTATAAGACAGAAAAACGCAACGAACCACAACTGTGACAAATCGCGGTGTACTGCAGTACATAGTGGGGGGTAGGGTTAGGTTTAGGGATAGGGTTAGTATTCCAAAAAGGTTTATTAGCTAAAACATGTTCCTAAAATACAGCTTTATGTATGGTAAGAAAGGCAAAAACGGAAAAATAGAATTAACCGAGAAATGTAGGGGTGGCGGCACATCTTTACCTTTACCTAGCATAGTAAAGGAACCATCATTTGGTATTTTGGTATTTGGTATATTCTAGTCACAGAGACTTATTTCTGTGTGCGTCGCCGCAATTGCAGCGCCTACCCAATTTTTTGGTGGGGTGGGGTGGGGTACAGAGTGAGGAGGGGGTGTGGACACACTTGGAAAACCTGATAGAAAGATAGTAATTAGCAAGCTACATTTTCTTGCCATGTTCCGGACAATTATGGTAAATTCAGGTTTTTTTAAAGTTTTTGGTCCTGAAAATAGAAATGGGGCAGGCATCTCTGGCAATGTACAATCATTTTTTGTATTTATTGTTCACTATTATTCTTATTATAATGAACTGAATGTAAAGGAATGGTGTGCGTGTGTGTGCATGCGTGGTGTGTGACTGTGTGCTTCTCTATTAGTGTGTGTGTTTGCGCAATAACGTAGCTCATGAACTTTGATTTCCCTTGCAATTTTGTTTCTTTTCTTATAATATCGTAATATTGTTTCAAATTTTGTGGTTATGAACAGGACTTTGTTTAAATAATATTATTTTATGTATATTTGATTTGATTGTACTGAGTCTTATGTGTATAATGTTAACTTATTTGTGTTTTATTGTCTATGTAAAGCGCTTTGAGCTCCCTGCAAAGGGAATAAAGCGCTATATAAATGTTCAGTATTATTATTTTTATTATTTAGCTTGGTAAAGTTCTTTCAGAATTTCATTTTCAGACTGTGGGTGATGGAAAAATGTCCCAGTACATTGTATTGCCATTAGATCTATATTCTTCTTCTTACTTTTTATCATTTATTAGTTCGCTGGGGGGTCAAGTGCGGCACTACCACATCAGGAAAAACAGTGAGGGGATGTTCTATGTGTCTGAGCAGCACCTGTTTGTCAGCATACCGGAGGTCATCAACTACCATAAGCACAATGCTGGGGGTCAGTGTGTGTGTGTGTGTGTGTGTGTGTGTGTGTGTGTGTGTGTGTGTGTGAGCATCTCTGAGCAGCACCTGTTTGTCAGCATACCGGAGGTCATCAACTACCATAAGCACAATGCTGGGGGTCAGTGTGTGTGTGTGTGTTTGTGAGCATCTCTGAGCAGCACCTGTTTGTCTGTATACCTGAGGTCATCAACTACCACAAACACACCGCCATCGATAAGTACCTTTAAACTAAAGCCAACTCGTACTATTCAACCTTTTAGTCGAAAGAAAATTGAGTTGTGAACTCTGTCAACTACTCGTGGCCATGTGCCGCCTTCACACTATCAGAAATCATTGGCTGTTTTTCCTATAACTGCCTGAGTGACTTGAAAGTAAATGGTGCAGTCACCAGTTCCTTATGACTTGTTGAAAGAATTTCAATTGATCAAATGTTTGCATTTGTGATTTCTGCTCACACTGTCAAAATAAAGGAAAAACTTTTAGAAAGTTCGCAGCCAGTCTCATTTGACCAAGTTGAATAGTCTGAGGCTGCTTTTATAATTACAGTGGATAAAAGACCTCCCTCCCCCCCCCTTTAAGACTCCCTCCCACTTAAGACCTACTTCTCTGAGACATTGCCATTCAATGTCTGGGACTAAGTTTCCAACCTCACTCAGACAAACGGACGCTTTTCAACGCATCAAGACAGAGAGCAAGAAAAGGAAAAAAAGACAGAGAGAAAACCAGAAAGGAGAGATAGAGAGAGGGAGAGAGAGAGAGAGGGAGAGAGAGAGAGAGGGAGAGAGAGACAGAGAAAAACAGAGAGTAAGAGAGAGGTGCAGAGGATGATATAGAGACAGAAAGAAAGAAAGACAGGGAGTGAGGTAGATACACAGAGGCAGAGTAGAGAGAGAGAGAGAGAGATTTTTTTTGGAATTTTTTTTTTTTTTTGGGTGAGGTGAGTCAATCACCTCAAACTATCAATCAAGTATTTGATATTATTTTAATTGGTGTGCAACAGGGTCTTTAATTTTAGTTACTAAGTGATGTCAGCAAAGTAATGACCTCACAATGGTTTAACATCATCAGTTTTGATGTCACTATCCATGGATTGACAAAAAGGGCCAGACCCTAGAAATATATTTCGCTCTGCAAATTTTGGTGTTTGTTTGTTTTTATTTAATTACATTGCCATTCTTTGTAAGTATTAAAATGACCTCCCTTATACAACTCCCTCCTACTTAAGACCTTATTTTGGATGATTTTTCAAGGTCTTAAAGACCCACCACGTCACGTGTCAAAATCACGCTTTCCACGTGTTTTCCCTCTTACAGCTGGTAAGAAATCTTAAGATATCTTTCTAGTATAAGAGGGAATGTGACACGTGACGTGCGGGGTCTTTAAAAGGGAGGTTGCACTGTATATTATGTTAACTAGTGTGTGTTAAAGCCACAGCGTGGGTATTTAATTAAGTCTTTAATTAAGGTGTGTGCCAGTTGACTGGATCATTCCTTTCTCAGCATGGCAGAAGTAAAGTTTAGACATTCCTATGCATCTTGGCTGTTCTAATTATGCTGATGAGTTGTGCAATGGAAGTCTGTAATATTATATCATTGAGTCATGGGCACTTTCTATTGCTTAGGGTTCACTAGACTGTTAAAAGGGCATGATTGCGTTTGTGTGATTTTTGCATGATTATCATTTTTTTAATATATCGATTCTTTTATGGATTGTCGGATTATTGTATTGGTTGGTTCCAGGTTTGGTGACACGATTAAAAGAACCTCCCCACAGAAGCAGTA
The DNA here is from genome assembly GCA_017654935.2 of Phymorhynchus buccinoides. Lineage (NCBI taxonomy): Eukaryota > Metazoa > Mollusca > Gastropoda > Neogastropoda > Raphitomidae > Phymorhynchus > Phymorhynchus buccinoides. The sequence goes on from CM065692.1 coordinate 26,429,022, forward strand.
AGCCAACCACAGCTGGGTTTGGACATAGTGAGTACACAGCTTTTGTGCATTTGTCTTGCAACATTGTAAATGTGTATGTCATCAATGACTGAATACTTCTCCCAGAGCAAAATAACACCAATAGACGATTTTCTGGGGAAAAACTAGGGGAGCGCACTTCGTGAAAATTAGAATTGTTTACCTCCATTACTCGGTCAAATACCATTGCAGCAATGGCGTCAAAGCTTGAAACCGCAGGATGCAAGTAGCTGCTTGGAAACTTTTGTTTTTTTACATTTTGGGTGGCCAGTGAGCACAAACTAATAAAACTTGCAAAATGTGACGTAAAAATATAAATAACAAATTTTAGAATGACGCACGGTGTTCTAAGTGCTGTATGTCTGCTCAAACACACGATGTGAGAGCTGATGGTAGAGTAACTTCTCCTGTTTGACTGATTGAATTAGGCAAGATCACTCCCACACACCATGAAATTACTCCCCTTAATTATTTCCGACCAATTCGTATTGAAAAAAAAAGCTCGCCTCAACTTGTCTTTTACAATGTAAACATCCTGCAAGAAATTATTGTTATGAGCAGGGGACTGAATTGGTGTGGTTGTATATTAGCAAAGACTGTACAGGGGAAGATAAACATCCGGTCTCTTTTCCCTATATGAGTAGTGAGGACAGAAACACTGGTTATGTCCCTTTGAAACGTGACACATTTTACACATCGATAGGCCAGTTGAATTCTCCGTTCAAGTTCCAGTCCGAGTTTTTGGATAGCCTCCACTGTGAATAGTGTACATGTCTGCACTAACGATAACTCTATCAGCCCGGTTCGCCGAGCTTTTAAGTAATCCATCTTACCCTTTTAGAATATCTTTGATATTAGTAGGAATATCTTATCAATGTTGACTTTGTAACAGTGCAGTATCTGCTCTGCTGGGCGGCATTATCTCTACTGATGTTGTTGTTGTTGCCCTTCGACTGCAGTATGCCTGTCTTGTTGTCTCCGACTTTGACTGCCAAATAGTAATAATAATAATAATAATAATTGAACTAAAAGCATCAAAACGCTACACTCACACAAGCACATGAAGGTGAAATAAACAATAAACACGGTGAATAAAACCAAATTTTCGTCTTTAAAAAGACTTTGACGAGGTGAATACAATACACTAAACTTAACAATGACGGCAGTGAATGGATGACGCATACTACTACTAATAATAAATGAAACTTATATAGCGCTATTCGATGGCATGCCATCCTCACAGCGCTTTACAAAGATAAAATTAAAAACATATCACACCGACTCATACATACTCCCCCACACCCCACCCCCACACAGGGAGGAACCCCTCGCACACAAAGCAGTAAAAACAAACCTGTCGCAGAAACAAAAGCAAACACTTCCCTCCCCTTTCCACACCTCCCTCACAGCAATCAAGGGGAGAAGAGAAAAAAGAAGACAAAGACAAAAAAGCAAAAGGAAGTGCCGCCAAGTGAACAAGACACAAAGCATTAATAAAAAATATATTTAAAAAATAACAATAAAAAAGCAAACCATCTGCACACATACATGCACACACAGTTGCAATAGCGAGACAAAGCATTATTAACTTACAAATACACGTAAGCTATAGTAGAGGCGGTAGCTGCTATCCCGTCATATCGGAGGATGACGTTCTCGCTGCGCCTCCATCGGTGGATGCGCATGTGGCTTCGGAGGCCAATGTCAGAAGCGCACTTTGGGGCAGTGAGTGGATGCCTCGTGCCTCCATACGGATCCCCCACTTTCTGGAAGTTCTGTGTTTGTAACTTCCTCTATTTGCCACTCTCTTTGACTCTGCCTTTTCTTTTTGCTCTTTATCATCTACTATTTTTCTTACTTATTCCTCCATTCTGCTGCCTTTCAAAAAAAAAATCTTCCAAATAATTTTTCTCCTTTGAGCTCCTCCGAAATCATAAATGTGTGTAAGAAATAAAATCATAATACAATGATGTCTTAAAGAGGGCATAGGAGATGAATTTCATTATGTTTTTGAATGTCAAACGTTTCAGGATGCTAGAAAACGTTATTTGCCAAATTATTGTTTAAAAAACCCAAACGTAATAAAGTTTCATTCCTTATTTCAGTCCAAAAATAAAAGAACTCTCAGTCGTTTAGTTTGTTTCATAAAGGTTATCTTAAAAGAGTTCTGAACCTTAGTTGATACCACGTACCTCATACCACAATTTTTTTTTTTTTTTTTTTTTTTTTTTTTTTTTTTTTTTTTTTTTTTCCTCTTCTATTATTCACACATCTTGGTCACCTGTTTGTCTAAGTTTATGTCCTAATTGTTTCTTGTCTTGTTTCATATGTCAATATTTGTTAATGGAGATAAGTTAATTAGCGGTTTAAAAAAAAAGGATTCATATGTGCAATTCCAGCAACTGTGTTGTGCATGTATATGTGTGTGTGTGTGTGTGTGTGTGTGTGAAGGTGTATATGTGCATGATGGTATAATGTGCCTGTCTATATGGTGATGAGTACTGTAAAAAAAAAAAGAAGTGTTTTAGTTGGTTTTTGTTGTTGTTTTTGTTTGGAGCCTATGTAATACTATGTTGATGTGTACTGTTATGGTGTCTTTTGGGCTATTGTTTGCAATGTTTGATGCCGCAGGTGTGAATGGTACGTGTATGCATTTTCTTGTGCCCCCAGGTTTTTTTTAAATAAAGTTGATTTGATTTGATTTGATCAAGCTATCAATTTGATTTGATTTGATTTGATCAAGGGATGTTAATCTTTAAGACGTAATTGTATTATGATTTTATTTTCTATGACATTATTTTTAGATTTCATCGTTGCTTTTACCAGGACTATGCCTCGAAACGTCGGTATTTGTCATTGTTTTTGTTGTTTTTAATCTGGATTTCTTGAACAACAATTTTATTTATCAGTAAGCGTGAAGGGGTGTGCACATTACACATGGAAACCCATCCGCGTATTGCTTACTTTCTTCTACAGCAGAGTATTCTTAAAGGTGGACTCGGACGGATGAGTTTTTGCAAGAAACACGTCGAGATCACCAGGAAGACAGCCTTTTCAAGGATCGGATTGGAACACTCACTTTGCTCTGGTTTCTTAGAAATTAACCTCTTCGCTGCCGACGACGTATATATACGTCCTCTTTAGCGCATTCGCAAGTAGTAGGCAGCAGCGAAAGGGTTAAACCGTCAAGACGGCGATTTTTCCTTGGCGGAGATGCTGGAGAGAGTAGCCATTTTGGATGGTGTGGGTGGAGGTCACTCATTGTGGTTGAAGAGTTTTCTTTTTTTTGTAGTGCAGTAAAAAACAAACAAAGGAGCTATTTCCTTTGTTGTTAGCGAAACTCCTTTAGATAAACTGTATAAAATTTAAAAAAATAAAAATAAAAAGGCTTGTATTCCGAAAAGTTCGTGCAAACGATTTGGTCTAAACACAGGCGGCCATTCAAAAAGAGACGGCAAACGCCTTCTCTTTGGGTGAAAGAATTTGACTTCCAGCACCTCCTCCAAGGAGGAATCGCCTTTTTGACGGCTTGATTTCTGGGAAACCAAAGCAAAGTGAGTGTTGCGATCTCTATAAAGGGTGTTTTCCTGCTGATCTGGACATGTTTCTTGCAAAACCTCATCCGTCAGGGTGCCCCTTTAACACAAAACTGGATAACATGAAATATTGGTTATAATGCACAAGAATATGTTTGAACGGACGAAACCCCTCTTTATTATTACTTAATGCTTAACTCACCCGGATCTGGCTCATGGCTTGCACAACCGTTTAAAGACGATTGAGCCGGATCCAGCTCATGAGAGTTTTCAAGATGTTTTGATTTTTGGCGTGTAACCGGCTTTCAAGTGCCATGGGGGGTCAAAGATCGGAATGTGAAATTTTCCTTCTTTCTATGTGTTAGCTGTTTTCGTCAATATGAAACAAACGATGAAGGTATGGAATCTGATATTTTACGATCATTTAGTGCATGGTGTTGCTAATCTTATTTGAGAATATCGATGCCTAACTCTTCATAACTTCCTTTTGGTGATTATTTTTACGAACCTAGTCAAATGCTCAGTCCCCATGGAACAAGGGGAAGTAAATCGGCCAGTCCTGATTTCTGTGTGTTAGCTGTTTTCATCAATAGGGGACAAATGATGAAGGTACAGAATCTGATATAATTTACGATCATTTAGTGCATAGTGTTGCTAATCTTTTCTGAAAATATCGATGCCTAACTCTTCATAACTTACTTTTGGTTATTTTTTTCTGAACCTAGTCAAATGCTCAGTCCCCACAGAACAAGGGGAAGTAAATCGACCAGTCCCGAGTGAGTTAACACAAATAATGGTAGCACACAAAAAAATCTTTGTTCCCTGAATTTTGCGTTAAGAGTGCTCCGCTGTGCTTTACTTGCGGATCACGGATGGGTTTCCGTACAGAGGTTTTCGTAAATGTGCACGCAGCCTAATCCTAACTCCTCACCTCCCGTTTCTCCTTTTCTTTGGTGTTGTGTCACACATCATGATCAAAAGATCATGTTTGTTTGTTTGTCACAGATCAGTTTGAAATAGATCCACTGTACTTGGAGATTGGGGAGGAGCTAGGTTCTGGGTGCTTTGGGGTGAGTTGTGTGTGTGTGTGTGTGTGTCAAGTCAAGTCAAAATGATCTTTTTTGACGATAAAAGAATAAGCTTGATAAAGCTTTTTTTACATCCTGTGTGTGCGTGTGTGCGTGCGTGCGTGTGTGT
>CM065692.1:26438772-26457598 GCA_017654935.2 Phymorhynchus buccinoides
TGCGTTTGGGAGACGAGCATGCACACTGCAAGTACTGCAACGTGGACTTAAAATTTCGCATGGCGGCATAAGCGACATTGCGATGTGAATTCTGTTTTTTTCTTCTCAAATTCCAGGTTTTTCTGTGGCAAATTCCAGGTTGTTCATTATACAGGTAAACAGGTCTGAATGCCCCATATGTGTCTGTTCCAGACCAGAGGGCGTTAAGCAGAATTTCATTCATTCACAATAAGATATTATGAGACTTATCGTCATGATATTTTAGAAGTCCTTCTAAAGTAGTAGGATTTATTAGGACTTCTTCTTCTTCTTCTTCGATCGCTCAGACAGTTTCCTGTCAATTATGAGTGCAGATGCGTCATGCTGCCATTATGCGCCTAACTAACAAATAGTTAGGCCCAGCAAGTCCGACTTTGGCTGGAGGAAATCTTTTTGAAAGTGGTTCTTCAAAAAAAGGGCAGGAGAATAGACCGGTAAGGCAGAAAGATAGTAGATGACAGCAAGCAAAGGGAAAAGACAGTCAAAGAGAGTGACAGATTAGAGAAAGTTACAAGCACGGAACTTCCAGAAGGTGAGGGGAACTATTTATACAAAAGACCCCCCCGGTATCCCCACAGGGGGGGAGGGGGGTATTAGGACTTTAGAAGGACTTCTAAGATATGATGATAAATCTTATACTGTTTTAATGTGAATACACGCCCTGGGTGCTACAGTGGAAGCTCCCTTAAAAGACTTTAACAAATCATCCAAAATGAGGTCTAATAAGGGAAAGGTCTTATAAGAGAGATGATTTTAATACTTACAAAGAAGGGCAATGTCTCAGAGAAGTAGGTGTGATGGTGAAAATGATGTTTTACGTCCTCTCGGTCATAAGACACATATGGGACATTTGTAAATACAAAGATGGTGGGAACAATACTGGCTGCAATGCCCGGAGGCAGTGCAACACAAGTAAAGTCCCGAGTTTTTAACAATATATACCTCTTAGCCAAAAGGCCGAGAAGCGATATGCTTACAGAGAAGTAGGTCTTATGTGGGAGGGAGTCTTATAATGGGAGGTCTTAAAGGGAGGTTCCACTGTGTCACAAACGGAATGAAGAATTAGAATGCTGGTAATATCTGAGGTGTTCAATGAGTGCAGGTCTTACATTTTCTCAGGTAAAACATTTGTTTAATTTTTTATAAATTTTAGTTTTGAAAATTCACATATTTAGAAAAGAAAAAATCCATATTTTGTTTTGTTTTTATTGAGTGTTTATAATTTTTGTGTTTTAACTCTCTTGGCACTGGCCAGTTGCTTCCCTTTACAACCGTTTCGGACAGGCCATTTGACTAGGTTTGAAAACCCATCACCACAAACAAGTTATGAAAAGTTATGGACTGATATTTTAAGATAAGATTACTGACACCATGCACTAAACGATCGTAAAATATCAGATTCCATACCTTCGTCGTTTGTCTCCTATTGACGAAAATAGCTAAAGGGCTTCGCACACTAGCGTCAAGATCTCGAGATTGCGGCGATTTTTTGCTGCAAGGCGCAGTTTGATGCGCCGCTTGCGTGTGAGAGATTCGCGGCGCGGCAGGATTTTTGATGCGTAGCTGCGCGATTTTGTGTTGCTCGAGAATAGAAGCGGCTCTAATTTTGATGCTCAAGATCGCAGAGATCGTGAAACTAGCCAATCACAACGGACGGAAGGACCTTAACTCTGATTGAAGAAAAAAAAATGGCAGACTTGCTCGAACCCGAAATAAAGCAGCACAAACAATGACACACATTTCATCTTCTGAAGAAGACGAATCATCGTGGTCAGCCATACTGTTGTTTCTAGGAGGAGGTTTGACGCTAGAGTAATCTTTCCTTGCGTTCCAAATAAGGAAGTTCGCGCGACAAGAGGCGAAGCGACAAGAGTCGTGTGTGAGAACACCACTGCCTCGCTACAATGTGTGCTGTGATGCAGGCGTCAACGCGTCAAGGCGTTGCTCTGAGAAACAATTGACGCCTGATGCTAGTGTGCGAAGGCCTTAACACATAGAAAGAAGGAAAATTTCACATTCCGATCTTTGACCCCCCTCTACAACCAAACCTGAATGTAAAGTCTGCAATGATTGGTTGATTTCAAGAGAGGCAAGGTCAAAGCAAACCGAAAATAGGTTATGACGTCGCACTTGAAAGCTGGTTACACGCCAGAAATCAAAACCTCTTGAAAACTCTTATGAGCCGGAGCCGGGCCATTCGTCCTAAACGGTTGAGCCGGATGTGGCTCGTTCGTCCCGAGTGTGTTAATAAATGAACTGATGATTGCTTAAACTGATTAAATAAATGTGGGATGTTGTTTTTCAGGCAACTAAGTCACAAGAACCTGGTACAGCTGTATGGCGTGGTCACCAAACAGCGACCGCTGTGCATCGTCACCGAGCTGATGAGAAATGGTCAGCTATGACATTAACCCTTTCACCGCCGATGTCGCATTTTTGCACCATAATGATTTAATACCCATGTCATAAAAAGCCTTGAAATTTGGATCTGTTATGCAATGATCTTGTGTTCTCAATTTAGAGAGGTAAAGATAGGCCTTGTTTTAAAAATGTCACAGAGGAATTCCCACTATTGCAGACAAAATCTTTTTTCTAGGCTCAAAATTGGCTGGCGGTGAAAGGGTTAAATCGGCAGTGAAATATAAAAATGTAGTTAAAATAGTATTCAAAATACATTTAATAAAAGGTCCAGAAAAGAGAAAGTGTGGATACCTCACAGTTTTAAAGCATGTGTGCATACAACTTAAAACTGGTTCAACAGTAAACTTTAAAAAAAAAAAAAAAAAAAAAAAATCTTTTTTATTTTTTTTTACGTCCTCCGACCTGCTTAGAGGCACATTTGGGACATTTGTTAGGATGAAGATGGGGGAGAAAAAGAAACGGAGAAGGGGCACCAAGAATGAAAGGATTAATAATGATGAGGTATGTTTTTATTAGGATATGGTAGTATAGGTATTTGTTAATACTGATGGATGGGAGTTTAGTGCTGCTGCGGTTTTAAAGAGGTTAAGATTAGTAAGATGTATGGTAGTTATAAAGAAATTCTTTAAAAGATTTGTTAGACTGCATTCACAATAGTATACATTTATATAGTACTGCTGTGGTTAAAAGAGGTTAAGAATAAAAAAGATGAAGGAGTGAGGTTAAGAATAACTCATTAATAAGCTATGTCGTAGTCAAACATTACTATCATTTAGATTTTTTGAAAAAGCTTCAGGAAAGAAAAAATGTTTGGATTTCTTACTGCTTACAAATAATTATAACTTCAGTGAAATTGTTCAAGTGCTCTTAAAGTTGATTCATATTTCACCATTATTGCCTGGAAACGCAGAAGAAGAAATTTGATCCGATTTCTCAAACACTGATTAATATGATTTGATGTGATTGGATCAGAATAGACGATTTTCGGAAAAAAATAGGGGAGAGCACTTCGTGAAAATTAGAGTTGTTTACCTCCATTACTACTCGGTCAAATGCCATAGCAACAATGCAACAATGGCGTTGAAGCTTGAAACCGCAGGATGCGAGTCAGCGACTTGCAAACATTTTTTTAAAGAAAAACTAGGGGTGGCCAGTGGCCACAAACTGATAAATCTTGCAAAATGTGACGTAAAAATATAAATGACATACATTTTTTTTTAAATGACGCACGGTGTTATAAGTACTGTATGTCTGCTCAAACACACAAGTCGATAGGCTATGAGAGCTGATGGTAGATCTAGAGTGACTTCCCCTGTTTGACCGATTGAATTAGGCAAGATCACTCCCACACACCATGAAATTACTCCCCTTAATTATTTCCGAACAATTCCTATTAAACAGCATTGATTACCGTATTTTTCGGACTATAAGGCGCACCTTTGTATAAGGCACCCCCAAAAATTTTACCCAATTTTCAGATTTTGTTACTATATTTTCTTACTGTTTCATCAGTCACATTATAAGGCGCAGGGGTCTGAGTCTTGGAAAAAAGTATCGCCTTCTAATCAGAAAAATATGGTACAGACAAACCCCTATTTTACGACCCTCTGTTAAGCGACCACCTCTCATTTGAGACCGGATTTGTTGGCACGGATGCATTTTACTATGTAAACGACCTCTCTTAAACGACTTCCTCTAAAACGCGACTTACGACCGCCATTTTGTTGGTTTTTACGACCGTTGTTGTCGTCTGCATAGACTTTGAGCAAAGGGAAACAACCACGGTCAAGGGCCTGAAAGCGGAGTCGCTTCCCTTGTTGTAGAAAAGATGGCGGAAAGCGTAGGAAAAGCACGAAAACCACTGACTTTGAAAAAGAAAACCACTGACTTTGGACGAGAGTGGAGGTGATTAAAAGAAGTCGGCAAAGTGAAACTGTAATGCATCGATTGCACAATCCTATGGAGTTGGAAAGACCCAAATCCAGTTTTAATATGTCATTGTATGTGTGCATGAAGAAGAGAGTATGAACTGTGCTGAACTTTTTCTTTCTATGGCTGCCAGTGAAAACCTCCGTCATACGACCTCTCCAATTTACGACCGATTTTTCCGGACATTTTGGAAGTCTTAAAATAGAGGTTTGTCTGTATATATTTGTTCCCATCAGGTGCTTTGAATCATTACCTGCAGCGTCACGCGGCGCGCCTGAAGGAACAGACTGGACGGTTGCTGGACATTTGCGTTCATGTGTGTCAGGGCATGGCCTACCTAGAGAGCCGTAACTTTATTCACCGCGACCTGGCCGCCCGCAACTGTCTGGTGGGAGAGGACTCTGTCATCAAAGTTGCCGATTTTGGATTAGCTAGGTGTGTGTGTGTGTGTGTGTGTCAAAGTCAAAGTCAAAATTTTATTTCCAGATGGACATCGAATAAGCATTACATTATGCTTTTTTACATCGAGCCATCCATAACAAAACTGTGTGTGTGTGTGTGTGTGTGTGTGTGCGTGTGCGTGCGCGTGTGCACATGTGCAGATTTGTGGTTGTGAACGTATGTTTCCTGCATGTGTCCAAATGGATGTGCATAATAATAATGATAATAATGAAAAATATTTATATGGCGCAATATCCTGATGAACCCAGATCAAAGCGCCTTACAACAACAAATTACAATAAATAGTTTCATGCATAGACATTGTGATATAGACACATGGCATGCAATTAAGAATGCATCAGAACTCAAATACACTTGTGCCATAGAAAAAATTAATTGGACACACACATACTCCCTGAATGACTGTGGAAGCTTACACTCCAATTTAAAAACAAATAGTATTGTGTTTGTATGCTTGTATAGAAAGTCAACATGGGTTTAATGACAAGATGAGTGTGTGTTAGATTTCAAATTCACATTTGCCTGTCCATTCACTTGTAAGGTGTTATGAACCTGCAGCGTCACTGAGAGGGCGTTTAAGCCGCTTACACCATATCTGTCAAAGAGCTTCAAATTTAATCTTAAGTCGTGCCATTTCAGGAAGGAGCAATAAAAAGCAAACCAACAATCCTCATAAAAACAGACGAAAGCCTTTGATGTGAAATTCATATCTTCTACAGTGTACTTCTTCTTATTCCCAGGCCACATGATCATACTGGGTAAGGTATGTATGTCTCGTTGTTTTCAGTTTTCACTGGTCTCCCCGCTGCATACAGCCGACACTTTCCGATTCCGGAGAAGCTCACAGGAGAAAATTGTTTGCATGATGTTTTTGGAAAGAAGGCAGGAGAATGAGCCAATAAATCAGAAAGATAGTAGATGACAGAAAGCAAAGGGAAAAGGCAGAGTCAAAGAGAGTGGTGACAGATTAGAGGAAGTTACAAGCACAGAACTTCCAGAAGGTGGGGGAACTATTTGTATGAAAAACACACACACACACCACAGTATTCCCACAGGGAGAGACTCATGGAGGGGGATGGGGTCGTCCAGCTCCACGTATGGAGGCACGAGGCATCCACCCACTACCCCTGGAAATGCATATCGTTTCGTGTTTTCATGGTCAGGTACGTGCTGGATGATGAGTACCAGAGCTCTGCTGGCACCAAGTTCCCCGTGAAGTGGGCCCCGCCCGAAGTGCTGCAGTACACACGCTTCTCCAGCAAGTCGGACGTCTGGGCCTATGGTAGTTTTTATTTGTTTTGGTATTTGGTATATTCTAGTCACAGAGACTTATCTCTGTGAAGTTCGGGCTGCTCTCCCCTGGAGAGTGCGTCGCAGCACCTATCCAATTTAAAAAATAAAATAAAATGGGGGGGGGGGGGGGGGGGGCACAGGGTGAGGAGGGGGTGTGGACACACTTGGAAAACCTAGCTATCAATTTGGCCATGCCAGGCAGCGTGATTTCTCCCTGCTCTTACCGACTTTCAACTGCCGTGGGATTTTTACGTGCGTAAAGCGCACGGGTCAGACTAGCTTTAAGTCCCCATCCGAAGGACTCGACGTTCAGTTCGATTTTCCTGTCAAACTAGAAAGAAAGGCTATATTCACATTTATGCCCGTCAACCCGGTCAAGAACGATAATCTGTTGACTAAAAAAGCAATCGCTATGTTCTTTTCTGTTACAAATTATCGTTCTTGATGCCAGCAGACGGGCATAAATGTGAATATAGCCGAAAGAAAGGGCGAGGCCGGGATTCGAACCCGGGTCACTCACGCTGCAGTCACGCGTTGCATTTGGCTGGCGAACATCTTAACCACTCTGCCACCAATGGTTTGTGCCTTGTGTTTAGTGCCTGCACTGTCATCGCAATCTTTGTAAAATAAAATGGAAGAAATGATTTTGATCGCAAGCATTAAAAAAAAAAGCATTTCGGGGTGCAAAAACACTTGCTATTTCAATTTTTTTGTTACCTGGACAAAATTTCATATTCATGTGTAGTGCCAAGTATAGTCTTGAATGTTTATGTTAAGGGCAAAACAAGTACCTCATTTTTGGAAAACAGACAGTTTGCGGATTAATGACATTTTCTGTGAAAGCGTTTGAGAATGGGTTACCATGGAAACCGTTATTTTCTGGAACTCTGCTTGGCATCTAGGAAAATTAAACTGTTGTAACCTTTTATATGTTAAATCTTCTTTGTAAGTTTGAAATATCAAAATGATACCTTGAAGATCAAAACTTTTATTGGCGAATTTGTGGGTTGCATTTTCTAAGTCACCATAATTACATGCCTGTAGTTTCAGCTGTTAGCTTCTTTTTCTTCTTCTTCTTCTGCATTCCCAGGCCTTTTGGCCATAATGGGTAAGGTACATATGTGTCCTGGTTTTCAGTTTTCACTGGTCTCCCAGCTGCGTACAGCCGACACATTCCGATTTCGGAGGAGCTCAAAGGAGAAAAATTATTTTGAAGATTTTTTTTAAAAAAAGGCAGGAGAATGGGCCAATAAGTCAGAAAGATAGTAGACGATAGAAAGCAAAGGGAAAGGCAGAGTCAAAGAGAGTGGCAGATTAGAGGAAGTTACAAGCACAGAACTTCCAGAAGGTGGGGAAACTATTTTTATGAAGACCCCCCCCCCCCCCCCCCCCGGTATCCCCACGGGGAGAGACTCGTGGAGGGGTCGGGGTCGTATGGAGGCACGAGGCATCCACCCACTGCCCCCTCAGCTGTTAGCTATGTGTACCTGTCGTTTCAGGTGTGCTGATGTGGGAGGTGTTCACCTGCGGCCAGATGCCCTATCACAATAAACGGAACGTGGATGTGGTGGACTTTGTGGTGGTGCAGAACCGGCGGCTTGAGAAACCCAACACCGCCCCTGAGATGGTCTACCAGGTCATGATGCACTGCTGGGACAAGGTACGTCCTTTCAGGTCATCTCTGTGTGTGTGGAGACTTGTGTGTAATATACATGTAAAGCTGGCGACAGACTATGTGACTGCCTCATGTGACTCGATCAGGTCGTGACGTTTCACCTCATTTGCATACCATGCTGCTCGATCAGTCTGACTCAGTCGGGCCCAGTCAGGTGACAGGGCCGAATAGGGCGGGTTCTAAATTTCACTGATCGAGTCAGATGGCTTGTGACCTCTTCTGTGCGGGAAACAAAATTTGGTCAACGTCACGACCTGATCGAGTCATATGAGGCAGTCGCATAGTCTGTCTCCAGCTTAACAGATAGACTGATTGAAGGATTATTGTTGTATTGATTTTCCCCGGGGGATCTTTAATTTAATACAAATAGTTCCCCCTCCGTCTGGATGTTGTTGTCTTGTAGCTTCCTCTAATATGTCACTCTCTTTGACTCTGTCTTTTCACTTTACTTTCTGTCATCTACTATCTTTCTGACTTATTGGCCCATTCTCCTGCTTTTTTTTCTCCCAAAAAATAATCTTCCAAATATTTTCTCCTTTGAGCTCCTCCGAAATTGGAATGTGTTGGCTGTATGCAGCGGGGAGACCAGTGAAAACTGAGAACCGGACACATACGTACCTTACAACAACAACAACATACAGTATTTATACGGCGCTGAATCTTGATAGAAATCAAATCAAAGCGCACACACACGTTAGCATTCAAAGCGCATTCAAACAAAAAACGCAATACAAAGCGAACACACACGCATAACATAAATGGAATATAGCAGAAACAGACCTAATGGCAAGAGAGAGAAGAGAAAGAGAGCAGAGCTTTAATGACGGGGGAACAGGTGGGTTTTACCCATTATGGCCTGGGAATGCAGAAGAAGAAGAAGTTGTATTGATCGCTGAAGAAGAAGGAGAACGATTACTAAAGAGCTGCCATTTAGTCAACAGCTGTTCATTGGGTCAAGTTTTGGAGTACAGTGGAACCTCCCTATGAAGACCCTCCCTATTAAGACCCTCCCTATGAAGACCCTCCCTATGAAGACCCTCCCTATTAAGACTCCCTCTAAGATATGATCCAAAATGTGTTCACCAATGTTTTCCCCTTCATATCCGCACTACTGGATGTGCACCTCCCTATGAGACCCCTCCCTATTAAAACCTTTTTGGGGGATGATTTTTCAAGGTCTTAACCCCTTGACTGCCACCAACGTATTACGTACTGACCTGATGACATCACTGATTATGTCATCAGATGAAGAGGAATAACCCTGATGTGCTGGCTTTTGCTCTAACATGATCAAGAGAGTAATATCCCAGACCATTTTCTGAGATTGGCTCTATCAGTTGTCTTTTTCATGTCATGATTTGCCCAATGATTTTTTTCTTTGATTTTCTCTGGCAGTCAAGGGGTTAACAGAGAGGTTCCACTCTTGCTTGATTGCCAATGAATGATAAAAAAGTCCATTAGTGCTGTTTACAAAAAGGCACACTATAGTCTGTTGCATTTAAGACAATATTTTGTTTCCATTCTGTAAATTCTGAATTCAGTCAGTGTTAGAGAATACAATGAAGAAAGATTGCATTGGGCAGGTGATTTTTTTTTTGGTGGTGTATTCTGCTGCATATTTTAGCTATTAAAACAAAAGTCTTAAAATATTGAATTTCTACGGATAGCCACCATTTTGGCTCTCCCTTTCATGAATGTTGAAAATTTCTCTTCTTATTATTATTTGAGCCTTATACTGTCACTTCGATTTGATCTTCTTTTATATAAAAGAAAGATCCTGCATTGTTTCCTCTTAAATGATTTTTGTCTCTTTAAAAAAAATTTGTTCTTACTATTTACTTGTGGCGGTGCCATAGCCGATGAGGTTTAACTGAGGCGTGGTCACCGCTACAGCTATCTGTATTAATTAAAAAAAAATCGGGACTTTACTGGTTTTGTACTGCCTCCGGGCATTGCCTCCAGTATTGTTCCCACCATATTTGTATTTACTAATGTCCCATATGTGTCTGATTCAGACCAAGAGGACGTAAAACACCATTTTCGTCGTCGTCATTTCCTCTTACTTTATGGCATTTGATTGACCCGTTTGTTATTTATGCTCAGGAGCCGGAGCAGAGGCCAACGTTTGATGAGCTTTGTCGACAACTCGGCGGCCTCAATCACCGAGGCAACTACAGCTAGAGCGAATTGAGAGATTCATGACTAGCTTCCTGACCCCTCATCTTTCACTGTGGCACAGCTCATTTCCAGTCAACTATGTCATCAGACTGTGTGTCAAGCATTACTGGATTGGATTATGTTGGTGTGGAACAAACAACTATGTCATCAGACTGTGTGTCAAGCATTACTGGATTGGATTATGTTGGTGTGGAACAAACAACTATGTCATCAGACTGTGTGTCAAGCATTACTGGATTGGATTATGGTGGTGTGGAACAAACAACTATGTCATCAGACTGTGTGTCAAGCATTACTGGATTGGATTATGGTGGTGTGGAACAAACGACTGTGTTATACTGCACTGGCGACTTTTGATTTGATTATTTCGATGTCGAAGGAGAAACTGTGAGAAGGAATTCCAGCAGAATGAATATGTATCAGCAGAACGCGTATCACAAGCATAATAATGTGGAGGTTTGTTTTACTGTGAAAATCTTCCTGATAGGAAATGTGCAGAAATAATTAAGGGAAGTAATTTCATGGTGTGTGGGAGTGATCTTGCCTAATTCAATCGGTCAAACAGGGGAAGTCACTCTACCATCAGCTCTCATAGCCTATCGACTCGTGTGTTTGAGCAGACATACAGCATTTAGAACACAGTGCGTCATTCTAAAAATTTATGTAATTTATATTTGTACGTCACATTTTGCAAGTTTTATCAGTTTGTGGCCACTGGCCACCCCTAATTTTTCTTTAAAAAAATGTTTGCAAGTCGCTGACTCGCATCCTGCGGTTTCAAGCTTCGACGCCATTGTTGCATTGTTGCTATGGTATTTGACTGAGTAATGGAGGTAAGCAACTCTAATTTTCACGAAGTGCTCTCCCCTAGTTTTTGTCCGAAAATCCTCTTATTACAGCTACATCAAACGCCGCAACTCTCAAAACGTGTGTGGGTCATTTGATGCGGATGGAAAGAGTGGGGATGCACAATCAAAGCAGTGCCCCCTGTTGCAGCTGTCAAAAATCCTCTAACAATCTCGTCATAGTTGGGAGGGATCTAAGCAGGAAGGGCGGTACAGACAAACCCCTATTTTACGACCCTCTGTTAAGCGACCACCTCTCATTTGAGACCGGATTTGTTGGCACGGATGCATTTTACTATGTAAACGACCTCTCTTAAACGACTTCCTCTAAAACGCGACTTACGACCGCCATTTTGTTGGTTTTTACGACCGTTGTTGTCGTCTGCATAGACTTCGAGCAAAGGGAAACAACCACGGTCAAGTGCCTGAAAGCGGAGTCGCTTCCCTTGTTGTAGAAAAGATGGCGGAAAGCGTAGGAAAAGCACGAAAACCACTGACTTTGAAAAAGAAAACACACTGACTTTGGACGAGAGTGGAGGTGATTAACAGAAGTCGGCGAAGTGAAACTGTAATACATCGATTGCACAATCCTATGGAGTTGGAAAGACCCAAATCCAGTTTTAATATGTCATTGTATGTGTGCATGAAGAAGAGAGTATGAACTGTGCTGAACTTTTTCTTTCTACGGCTGCCAGTGAAAACCTCCATCATACGACCCCTCCAATTTACGACCGATTTTCCCGAACATTTTGGAAGTCTTAAAATAGAGGTTTGTCTGTAGTGTGATAGCCATTGTACAAGGTACAAGGCACATTGTACATTGCTTAAATCTTTGAACATGTACGTTTATGAAACATGCTCAGCATGTGCATCAGAGTTTCTACTCTCAAAGCTGCTGTATGTCGTCAGGCATGAAAACAGTTCCGCCTTCTCTGCCAATTTTTGTTTGTGGCTCAAGCCACAAGCCTATAACTCACTTTGTCGGTCGGTCGGTCGGTCTGTCTGTCGGTCGGTCGGTCCAAAATTGTCGCACATTTTGACAAAATTGTCGCACTTCAAATCGAGGCTACACTTGAGGCCGCTCTTTAAAATGATGTATTTTAAAAGCGTACAAAATAATAAACATACGTAATACAGACACTACAACAGACACGACGAGTATGCGGTGCTTCTTTCGATGAGTATAAGTAGGATAAATAGTTTTAAATGTTTTCCAAAAGATATAAAAAGTTACGAAATGGTGCAGAGATAACATTCAGGGACGGTATTCATGTCGAGATAGCATGAGACTTAGCATGATGCTAACTTAGAAGCTCTTCCAATGTCCTATAGGATTTAATAGGACTTTTGGAAGAGCTTCTAAGTTAGCATCATGCTAAGTCTCATGCTATCTCGACATGAATACCGTCCCTGGTTTACAGATTAAAATTATTGAAAAGCCAGGGGAGGTGACTCATGATTGGAGTGGTAAAAATAGACCGCGTGCCACAAACTATTGCGATTTCGCGCTTGTTTTGTAGTAATTTAAGGAATCTCCGCCGATATTTATTTTATCTCCACTGTTTTCGCGAGCGCGATGTTATTCTCAAACGGTCTGTATATGGACGAGTGACGCTTGACGAGTGACGCTTGCGCTCGCGGGCAAAAAATGGCTGCCGAAGCAACTTGCGAATGGCGTGTTTGAGAGTTGGAAGGCGAAGTAGGATGCGAAATGCTGTGAAATGAGTACTTGCCCCCTACCCCCACATCCCTCAACAAAAATATCGGCAGATATGTAGATGTTGATTTTGGATACTAAGTTGTAGCGGCCGGTTCCCTACCCCACCCCATCCCACCCCCACCCCTACCCCCCGTAAAACTTCTGACGTTAGGTGAAAATCCGGGTGGAAGGATTTCTCAGCTGAAAAAATCTCCTCTTGTTTTTGGAGCAGTAGTTTTCATGCATGGTTGTTTATAACAGAAGAAACTTTTTTTTTACTGGAGAAAGACCACTTTCATCAATGTTTTGTTAAAGTTGGATGGCGAACTAAGAATAGGCCAACTGTAGTTCTCTCCCTGTTATTTCAGTTGGTTAAAGTTGCCTTGATGCTCTGACTGCTGTCATTTCTGATTCTGCATATCTGCCATCATGCTATTAGATGATTTCTTCTTCTTCGATCGCTCAGACAGTTTCCTGTCAATTATGAGCGCAGATGCGTCATGCTGCTGTTATGCGCCTAAGAAATAGTTAGGCCCAGCAGGTCCGACTTCGGCTGGAGGAAATCTTTTTGAAAAGTGTTTCGTGAAAAAAGGCAGGAGAATGGACCGGTAAGGCAGAAATATAGTAGATGACAGTAAGCAAAGGGAAAAGGCAGAGTCAAAAGAGAGTGACAGATTAGAGGAAGTTACAAGCACAGAACTTCCAGAAGGTGGGGGAACTATTTATACAAAAGCCCCCCCCCCCCGGTATCCCCACGGGGGGATTGGATGATTAACATTGTACTTTTACCTCTTGTGCTTCTTGGATCATTTGGATTTGCTCCAGCAAAGTGTCTTTCTCTTTCATTTTTGGCTCACGTCGTTTTTTAAAACAAAGTGAGTCTATAGTATCGTACATGTTCGGTTGTGTGTGTGTGTGTGTGTATGTGTGTGTGTGTTGCGTCCGTGGCCCCGACCTTTAACCTTAACTCAAACCTTAACGTTGTCATTTTCTCTAAACATATAAGGCGTTAGAGGGTTAAAGTTAGCAGGATACTTGATTTTGACGTGAGTCTTCAAGTCACGACGATCAAAGCAGTCAGATACATTGATAAAGAACAAAATAAAGATAATCATTTGTTGCAGAGATTACTGTTGTGCAACCTTTAACCTTGACTCATTCACACTCTTCAAACTAAAGAAGACTCACTTTCCACTGAAACTTTAACGTTGTCATTTTCTCAAAAAAACCATAAGATGTTAGAGGGTTAAAGTTAGCAGGATACTTGATTTTGACGTGAGCCTTCAAGTCATGGCGATCAAAGCAGTCAGATACATCGGTAAGGAACAAAAGAAAGAAAATCATTTGTTGCAGAGATTACTGTAACTGTTGTGTTGATCTACCGAGTAGGAGATACATACTGGAAAGAAACTCTCCATTAGATATACAAAAACGCTCTTTAAAAAGAAACGCAAGACTTCAGGTGTGTACAAATAGGTACATTTTAACGTCGTCAACTTATATTTTCTGTAACAAATGGATGTACCGAGTGTGTGCGTTGACGGCCCGGTTGTTTAGCTTTATTTGCGCCTTTGAGTAACGGTTGTTCGTGTTCATTTGCACATCATCTCTGCGCACAACTTAGCCTACTGCACTTCCGGCAACAAGGCCTAGCCTAGAGTCCAATAAGAGATCATGCCTTACCTCATAATCAAGACGACGTACTTTAACATTTAGCCCACATTCATTTCAGTCTTGAAAAAAATATACGGAAAATCCAGGGTTCGTCGATTTCACTGCCTTCGACGTACGAATCCTTTGTTAGGCCTAGACGATTGATCACCATGAGCAAAGACTGTACAGGGGAAGATAAACATGGATGAGCTTGCTGGCTGTGACCTTGACCTTTTCTTTGTGGCAGAGGGGGGGGGGGGGAATTAACGAAACGAAAATAAAATATTAGGACTAATATAAAATATCTTACAGAAATGTAGATGATGTGGAACAAGTTTTCATCGCATGAACAATCAGTTTAAAACAGTAACAGATCACGCAACTTCAATTATTAATTTTCTAAGAGTAAGAGGCTTAGACCCACAGGCAAAGACTAGAGGCCTACTACAGGTGTCCGTAGACCACCCTTACCCCGGCGGGGGTGTGTGGGGGGATTGGTCACTATGTTTTTTTCTGAAAGCTTGGTCAATATGCTTTTCAATTTTACTTGTTTGCCAAAAATAAAAATAGGGCTCCACTATGTTACATGCGCATACATATAATTAAATTTTAAAGAAAGGGGTAGGGGTGCATAGAAATAATTTTAATTTACACAGTAAAATAAAAATTAATTCTGTTTTCAGATGCACAAGTGTCTACATAACAGTATTCTCTCTATACAGGCATGGGAATTGTCATGGGAATTCCCATGTCTGCTATAGTAATAAAAATCAGACGTGAGCCTTGCAGGCTTTGCCTCTTGTTTTTACTATGTAGTCATAATTCAGAATTGTAAAAAAAAAAAACCTCATAAAAATATGCATGTTAACTGAAAGCAAAGCTACCATTTCGATTGATTCAGGCCCCATAAGTGAAGGAGTTGTAAAAGGGAAGGTCTGAATGAGGAGATTCCACAATATTTATATTTTCTTTTCAACACGGCTACGCAAAAGTTGTAAAATGTGATAATTGTTCAAATGACCTTGTCTGTATCAAAAGCATTGTGTTTTCTTTTTTGTTGTAAATTTTTTTCCATTTTTTAATTTTTTATAATTTTTTATCAATAATCTGTCTTTTGCCTGACGTTGGATAGTTGAATTTTTGTTTCATTCGGCTTGAGAGAAAATGGAAGTGGCTGTACATGTTCTGTCAGTTGATATTGATTTTTTGTTTACAACTGTTATTTACAGCTAGTGACATTTGATATGATTATTTTCTCAACGCAGTACATTAATTAGTTCAGCGCATACGTAAGAGTATGTCTTCACCTAACCTGTTTTGCTCATGTGAAAGCAGTTATCAATCATTTTGACATACTGTATGTAGAAATTCTTCACAGGTTAATCAAGCATTATAGCCTGACATGTCCTCAATTTTTGTCATTGTATGTCTGTGTGGTGCATTTCACATGGAGTTTGTATACTTCTGAGTGATTGAATAGTTCAAATAATAGTTTAGTCTAATCGGGATATGATTGTGCTTGGGAAACAATCATTTTCGAAGTGAATGCAAGAGTCATTTGTTGAAAACATTTGAGTCTAATCGGGATATGATTGTGCTTGGGAAAGAATCAGTTTCGAAATGAATGCAAGAGTCATTTATGATTGTGCTTGGGAAACAATCAGTTTCGAAATGAATACAAGAGTCATGTGTGTAAGACAATAGCGTGTGATGCCAAGGCCTTGCTCACTGGACGTGAAGTGAAATACTTTTCATGTCCTTTATGCAGTGTTTGTTTGTTGTCATCATTGCAAAAACTATGCAAGTTCATGACAAGATAATGTAGATTTGACCAATCAATGACTGTACAATAAATAGTGTAAATAGATGTGTGTGTGTGTGTGTGTGTGTGTGTGTGTAAAAAGATAGTGTGCCACAAATTCATTGTTCACCATTTTTAATTACATGTAACTTTTTTTGTATATTTGTGTGCCTTATCGCTTCATAAACCATTGTCTTGCCAAAGAAAGCTTGGCTTTGTTTCTTTGTTGTGTGATCTGTTATCCTAATCTTAAGTTGGATAAACATATTACAACAGCTATTAACAAGGCAAATAAAATGTTAGAGTAAATCAGGAGGATTTTTTTCAGGGCTAAATAAAACTGTTCATAAACCTGTATAAAAGTTTGGTTAGACCACATTTAGAGTATGTGAATCAAACTTGGAACCCATATATCTAAAAAGGCAGTCTGTGTCAATTGAACGGGTCCAGAAGAGAGCTACTAAATTGATAAAATCCCTTAAAGACCTTGAGTATTGTGAAAGGTTGTGCAAGCTTGATTTGCCATCTTTGAAATACTGGAGGCTTCGAGGGGATCAAATTAATGTTTCTAAAATGTTTAACAATACTGACTCTACTAACAAAAGTTTGTTCCAGCTCTCAAATTATTTTAAAAAAACCACAACTGGAAACTGAATTAAAAATACAAACACATTATAGCAGAACAAACATAACAAAATTCTTTAGTAACAAAGTTACTAAATACTGGAATACTCTTTCTGCGCAAATAAAACTTGCACCTAATATTAACCGGTTTAAAAACCTCCTGGACAAAGACCCTAAATTTATTCAATTAAAATACAGTTGAACCTCTCTTATAAGACCTTAAGAAATCATCCAAAATGAGGTCTTATACGGGAGGTAATTTTTACTTACAAAGAAGAGCAATGTCTCAGAAGAAGTAGGTCTTATGGGAGGGAGTCTTTAATGGGAGGTCTTATAAGGGAGGTTCCGTTGCATCAACATAACTGAAAACCCATCACAGCTATGCCAACACATAAGAAAACTAAATTTGAAGGGATATTTGAGAGGCCGTGAGGCCTAGTTGTCCTAACTGACCGTTTTGTAAAACTGAAATTCAAATGATGTGTAATTTATTTATTTATTTATTTCCTGTAGAGCAACCACAGTCACTTCTGACTATTCTGTCGCTGTAACTTTAACTCATTCCATGCTGGCCAGTTGCTTCCCCTTGCAAGCGTTCTGTACTGGCCGATTTGCATAGGTTGCCAAAAAATTATTTTCTAAATAATGGTAACAGATACAAACGTGACATTTTGGCAATATGTACACAATATACAGTACTAACACCTGCAACAGTTTCAAAGCATCCACTTTTTTAGTTTTGATTTGTGATATTTTAAAATAAATGCATGTTTTTTCAAGCCAGGCACACTCATAATAGCGAAAAATATAATTTTAAGGTCCCAAAATAACCGGCAGCCAGCCAGTCAGTGTCAGAGGCATGAATGAAACGTAGTAGTAGCCCTCTGAGCCACTTTGAAGCACGCATGACTGTTAACCTATTAACTATGAATTTTTTAAAGTTCACATGCGATATCCCGTTACCTTAGTAACGAGGCGTTGTGCGCATGCCCTGCGACGAGAGTGCAGGTTAGTATAGAAAGAGTTAAATCCTCCTGATTTACTCTAACATTTTATTTGCCTTGTTAATAGCTGTTGTAATATGAAACTTAAAGTGATTTATCTTCATATCTGGATGACGTTCAGAAGTGTAAGAAGTACGGTGGAAATCCGGTAAGTCAAATTTGATGGGACTGAAATTTTACTTTGAGATAGCTGATATGTTGAAACCCAAAACGTGTTTTACCATAAGAAGGAATAAATTAGGACAAACAATGTATTGTGAATTATCTGATTTTTTGTGTGGTGTCCATTCTTTAAGTTAGGTGGTTTCTGAGAGAGAGAGAGAAAAATAGAGATTTTACGCCTTCTGAGTCAACAGACTATTTGGGGCATTTTAATTTATAAAGATCCTAGAAAAAAAGGTGGATTTTAAGTTTATAAAATATGGTTTTTTGAAAGAATAAGTTATTTTATTTTAACAGAGTTTGAAAGTTATTTTAATAGCGCAAGTTGAAGAGTATAAAAATTATGTTTGTGATAAAATATTTTATTTTTAAAAGATATTTAGCTGTTTGCTTTAAATCTGGCAGATTGGAGGAGGTCTGATTAAAAAAACCCTAGGGCTACAGTTAAAATTCATGCATTTTATGCTCAACTGAGCTATATGATAAAAAATCCGTGTTTGTGCTCGTGGAGAGCTTTATTATTAAAATTCTTGACAGGCATGTGCCTGTATACAAGCTGATATACAGTTTTAAAAAACCTATAAAAAAGGTTATGTAAAAGTAAAATTTGTTATTTTATTTCCATATTCTATATGTACATCACTAAGGTGGTTTCTGCTGTGTTGGTTTTCTTTTAGTATGAAACTATGTGAGATCGAAAGAGCACTTGTACAATTAAATATGTTATATTGATGATGATTTGTAGTATATCTATATCTTTGCTTTGTTTAAAGGAGAATATAGTGTTCAAAGTGTGTGGTGTAGTGCTGTAAAATAATAGTGTAGAAATGTTTGTCCCCACAAACAAGAAGAGAGCAACTTAGCTTTGTTTTTGTTTTCCATTATAAGTTTGGTTACTGTTAGCTTTTTTTTTCTCTTCTTTTTTTTGCAACCGCCTTTGTCGAAAGGAAAGTTGTACAGATCAACAGTTAAAGATCCACCAGATCACATGTCAAAATCACGGATTTCATGTGCTTACCCTCTTATAACGGGAAAGAAATC
>CM065692.1:26458098-26473098 GCA_017654935.2 Phymorhynchus buccinoides
TTTTCTCGGAAACGTTCGTTCTCCAAGAAGGTGACCTCAAAACGTTTCTTTTCCGAATGGAGTGAAGATGGCCGTGAGCCATAAGTGAGAATATGGCGAGTGTTCTGGCCGTTTTCCTGTTTTGCAGAAACGTCTTTAGAATGTTTTCTTCGCATGACAAGTTCATCCTCACAGTTTCTCAGGCACTTGCCTTCTGCGGATGTCTGGCCCGTGTTCGAAACTTTTGAGGGAGGAGGAGAAGAAGAGGCAGACTGCTGTGGGTCGGCCCACTTTCAACTTCTCTCTCTTCTTCCAGTTTTCCCCTCCTCCTCCTCCTCCCCTCTTCCCCCCTTTCTGATGCCGCCACTGCGCCGTTTTTATGCGAAAAGTCAAGTTCTTGTAAGGTTTTGCTAGATCCTGATTAAACTTGCAAGAGAGGACGTTCGTTTCACCCGCTGATGCTGCTATTCTCATTGCTGTTGTTGTCGTTGTCGTTATTGTTGTTGTTCTTTAGAGGTGATGATGGTGGTGTCTCTATTACTGTCGATTGTGTTGTTGCTGTCGTTTACTTATGTTGATGGCGGCTGGTCCGACGTGTGAAGTGCATCCTTGACGCTGGACGGTCTGGTTTCAGTAATTCCAGGTGTGCTGTCGCTTGTGACAATGAAGCTGAGTCTGGAATAACAGAAGAAGCATGAAATTATCATGCTAAGTAAACAAATATTGTCCAAACCATCAGTACCCTCCACCCACTTATCCTTATAATGACCTCATCTATCGTACAACATTAATGCACACTCCTCACGACACACGCACACACAAACACCACACAACACACACACACACACACACACAACCGACCACACCACATAACACACACCACAACACACAGCACACACACAAAACAACTGCATACATGCGCGCGCTCATGCACACACACAACAAATCACACGCGTGCATGCAGCACATCGTGCATCATCATCATCATCAGTATTAGCATCATCAGGAGGAGCAGCAGCAAGAACAACAACAAATACAGTGCCAAAACAAAAAACGTGCGAGTTCCCTTCAATTATGACCGCGACTGAGTCCTGCTGTGCCGCTTTAGCCGCCTCAACTAAGAAACAATTAGGCCCAGCAAGTCCTACTTCGGTTGGAGGAAACGTCTTTTTGAAAGTGTCCTGATTGAAAAAAAGGCAGGATAATGGACGGGAAAGGCAGAAGTTAGATTACATGCCAGAAAGCAAATGAAAAGGCAGTGTCAAAGAGAGGGACCGATTAGAGGAAATTACAAGCAAACTTCCAGAAGGTGTGGGGGACTATTTTTATGAAAGACCCCTCTGTATCCCCACAGGGAGAGACTCATGGAAGGAGGTGGGGTTCGTCCAGCTCCCCCCGCATGGATGCACGAGGCATCCCACCAACTGCCCCAATATTCGCTACTCAACTCAGCAGTTCTTCCTGTCTTCCTCTTGACCAGAGACCCCCTGTGTCCAGTGCTGAAGATGAGCCGTGGTGATTGTTTCTCCACGTCCAGGCAGTTCAGCCTCTCCGTCGACCACGCTCCTCGCACAACGTCTCGCTCACCATCTCGCGAGAACTTGTCGGACGTTGAGACGCGGTACTTCCGGTTGAAACTTCCGCTGGAAGCCATTTTGAAAATTGTTCACTTGTTTTGAAGGGTTAAATCCTTCCTCGAAAATCAGAATCTTGTTGAGATCGAGCAACTCTACCACTTTACTTTTCGCTTGTGGAAATCGGTGATGTCCGAAAGAATGCGAGAACCATGGTGGTGATTCTAGGGCTTGTGGAAATCGGTGATGTCCAAAAGAATGCGAGAACCATGGTGGTGATTCTAGGGCTGCTTCATCGTCTTGATTATCAAATGGCACTGAAATAGAGAGGAAAAAATCAAGAACATTAAGTCATTTGATCAAGACAATGTGCAGAAATAAAACTAATAATCTATTTCCAAATACACGGTCTATCATATTGATTGAAGAAGGTGAATGTGGTCTATGTTTCTTCTTAGAATAGTTCATATTGTAACTATTGTACTCTTGTATAATTGGAGTGTGTGTGCGGAGTGTCTGTGTGTTTGAGTGTATGTGTTGCATGCATGTGTGGCATGTTACTGTGACGTATGCATGCATGAGAGTGCCGGAGCTTGGTCCTTACGTGTAGTGTGTTGTTGTGTGAGTAGACCGCGTGCGCGCGCCGTGCGCGTTCGTGTGTGTAATGTGTATGTGAGGAATTAAGAGAACGTTTGCGTGCAAGAATCCCGTTGTTTATTCCCTTTGCTTTCCAATGATTCATATTGTTTGCCTTTGCCTATTTAATGTTTCTTGTTATCAATGTAAAGCGCACTGAGGCCATGTGAGAAAGGCAGCGCTATATAAATTCCCATAATTATCAGCATCATCATCATCATTATTATTATCATTAGCCTATTATTATAAAGCATTCATTTATTAATTATAATATTAATATTAATATTATCATTATTATTATTATTATTGTTGTTTTTATTCCCTTATTGTTAATTATTATTAGTAATTGTTATTATTATATTATTACTGTATAAAACATTGTGCTATAATAGCATTTGATCACTGGGAGGTTCCTGTGACGATTTTTTTTGTTTTTGTCTGTGAATAGGCTGCACTAAACTGTGCAAGTAAAAACAAAACCGCCGCAGGCAGACAGGAGAGTGGCCCTTTGCTGAAGGATCAATGGTGTGCAATCTATCATACGGGTGTATCTTTCTTATGACTACAGTTTAGCATTGAAAAAAAAAAGTCGATGAAAAAAGTCATCCCCAGAGCGCTTTACAAATTTGGAAAGAAAGAAGAAAAAAACACCCATAATTATATAATATTAAGAACAGGCATAAGCATAATAATAACTTTAACACGATCTAGAGTTAAAACTACCTTGATTATTAATTAAAACACTTCGGGACTTTCATGGTATTGCAGTACCTCCAGGATCGTCCCACTATCTTTATGGTTATTATGTCCCATATGTGCCTGTTCCAGGGCCGGAGGACGTTAAACGAACTTTCATTCATTCTAGAGTTTAAAAAAAAAGAAGCAAAGGCCAGCACCCCTCTCCACGTCCCCACTTTCGCACACGCACACACGCACGCACGAAACACACACGCACGCACGCACGCACCGCACGCACGCGCACGCGCACGCACACACACACACACACACACCACCCACACACACACACACACACAGACATGACATTCCACGAACAACGCATTGAACGAAGGAATTCAAAACAAGTGAACAAAAAAAAAAAAAACAAGAAAAGCAGACTTAAAAAAGACCACACCTGTCCCCACTCCCCTCCCTTCAAACAACCACGCACGCACCAAAACCCCCCTTCAAACCACACACGTCACCACACCCAGCAACACTCACTGATTTCGTTGTTAATTGTTTTAATATCCTAGTATCACCTTTTGGTATAAAACACCTGAGATTGTCTTGAGTTAGTGACATGGTGGGAAAATGAAGAGAGGGGAGAAACATAATAAATATACAAATTCAGTAAGTGGTTATAAAGCAAAATTAATTAGAAGGATCATTTGGAAATAATATTCTTTATCCAATTCGATTACTTTTTATTATTTTCCATTTTTAGCAACGAAGAGCGCGTGTGTGTATAGTGTGCGACGAGTATCGTGTGCTGAATCGTATGTGTGTCGGTGTTTTGTGGTTATGTGTAAAGTCGTGTAGGCCGCCGCGCGCGGTTTTTTATGCTTAAGTGTGCGTAAATGTATCACATTGTGTTGTATGTTCACACGTAGGTGTGTGGTGCTATCCTGTGTTTGATGCAGGAGATCCAGAGGAACAGGGCACTATTACTTTCGATTTTCTTTTATCTGTAAACGTGCTTGGGCGGTTAGGTTTTTTTCATTTCGTCTTCTACTCTGTGTAGTAAGTTTAGTAGTATTGTAAGTAGTTTGGTTGTGTGTGGATGTGCTGTGGTGCAGTGTGTTCTGTGTCTGGTGGTGTGTGTGTGTGTGTGTGTGTAGACCTTTGTGAGTGTGTGTCCTGTGTGTGATATATATTAATTTATATATATATATATTAGTTATAATATATGTTATATATATATATATATATATATATATATGTATGTATATCATATATGTTATGATGTAGAGTATGTATTGTGTGTGTTGTTGTATCATGTGTGTGTTGTGTGTGTGTGTTCCCCCCCGTTGTGGTGTGTGTGGTGTGTGGTGTGTCCTTGGGTGTGTCCCCCTTTGTGTCTTGTGGGTGTGTGTGTGTGTGAGACTCGAGAGAGAGAGAGAGAGAAAGAGAGAGAGAGAGAGAGAAAGAGAGAGAGAGAGAGGGGAGAGAAAAAGGGAGAGAGAGAGCGAGAGAGAGTCGAGAGAGAGAGAGAGAGGAGAGAGAGAGATGAGAGAGAGAGAAAGAGAGAGAAGAAACAAAGAAAAGGAGAGACAAGGAAACTCTGAAAACAGGAACATCTGCAATTTTACACAGGCAGCACAATAAATAAACTACCATTTTCAAAAGGAAATACTTGCAACATGAGAGAGAGAGAGAGAGAGAGGAGAGAGAGAGAGAGAGAGAGAAGAGAGTTAGAGAGAGATAGAGAGAGAGAGAGCGCGAGAGAGAGAGAGAGAGAGAGAGAGAGGGGAGGGAGGGAGGGAGGGAGGGAGGGGAGGGAGGGAGGGAGGGATGGAGGGAGGGAGGGCCCAGGGGGAGGGAGGGATGGAGGGATGGATGGGAGACAGACACGAGACAGAGACAGAGAGAGAGAGAGAGAGACGAGAAGAGAGAGAGAGATGAAGAGAGAGAGAGAGAGAGAGAATGAGAGAGAGAGAGAGAGAAGAGAGAGAGAGAGAGAGCCAGAGACAGAGACAGAGACAGAGAGAGAGAGAGAGAGAGAGAGAGAGAGAGAGAACGACAGAGACAGAGAGGGAAGGAGAGAGAGAGAGACACACCACACAGAGACAGACAGACAGACAGAGAGAGTCGGAGATAGAGATAGAGACAGACAGAGACAGAGAGGCAAATATACTTGTTACAGCAAAGAAACAAAAACACGAAAAGAAGTAAAATAAGCGAGAAAAAAAAGAGTAACAACATGGACAGACTTTGAGACGAAAATGTTGGCATTTTGATACTTGTCGCTTTCATAGGACATAGTAGGTAATAATCTCCAACTTTCAGTAGCAGGTGTTCCAAGTACATACTCATTGAGACGACAAGATCTAGCCTATATATAGACGCGGCTGATACTAAGCAAAACAACACTGTTTGGTGACAAGAGGTGGGAGGGGGAGGGGGCAAGACTAGATTTCTGTCGCTACCATAATTATAGCCTACAGATACATAAATTATGGAATGTTTTCAGTCATGGCGCATAGCGAGCATACCACACCCACTAACTTACAAACGCATGTGCACTCACACTGAGAAGCACGTCAATGCATGCTAGCATACACACGCGCGCGCGCACGCATGCACACACACACACACACATACAGACATATATACATACACACACATACAGACTAGTATACATACATACATACATAACATATACATACATACATATATAACATACATACATACATGCATACATACATACATACATTCAGCCATACAGCTCACAACATACATATCCATTAGTGCATAATTCATGCATACATACATAATACATTACATATATTACATTCATACATACAGACATACATACATACATACATACATAGTACATACATACATACATACATACATACATACATACATACATACATACATACATACA
Source organism: Phymorhynchus buccinoides (assembly GCA_017654935.2). Taxonomy (NCBI): domain Eukaryota; kingdom Metazoa; phylum Mollusca; class Gastropoda; order Neogastropoda; family Raphitomidae; genus Phymorhynchus; species Phymorhynchus buccinoides. Next base: position 26,463,895 of record CM065692.1, read on the forward strand.
TACATACATTACATACATACATACATACATACATAGGCCTACATAAACGTGCACCTTCTCAATCATGCACTAATAAGCAGATCAAATAGCACGTGTGTGTGTGTGTGTGCGTGTGTGGTGTGTGTGGTGTGTCGTGTGTGTGTGTGTGTGTGTTGTGTGTTGTTTTTGTTGTTCTTTAATTTAACGTCTTTTCACTTCAAGTGATATTAGACATGAAAGTGTGTGTGTGAGTGTGTGCGCGCGGGTATGTGCATGTGTATCTGTGTGTGCTTAAAGTGCATATTTATATGTAACATTAAGGGATATATGCTTAGTTAAAACAGTTTTTAAAAAATAATAATTTAAATAAACACTCCAGAATTGAGAGACTTCAGGCTTCATATATTTAATGTAGGCCTACTTTGGCCACTGACCCATGTACAACGACATCATTATACACAAAACACAGCACATCACGAAGAAGAACAGACAAAACAGGAACGACAGCAAACTAAACACACAATAATAATGACACATAGGTGTGTGTTGTGTGTGTGTGTGTGTTTGGTGTGGTGTGGTGTTGTGTGTTGTCGTGTGGTGTGGTGTGGTGTGTGGGCGTCACACCACTGTCTTTTTGATTGGTTGCATTGTTCGGTTGGCTTGCGTGTGCGTGGTGCTGTGTGCGTGTTGTGCGGATGTTTGTGTTTGTGTGTTTTGTTCTTGTTTGTGTCTGTTTGTGGTCTGTTTGTAGTGTGTTGTTGTTCGTGTGCGGCGCGCAGTGTGTGTGTGTGCGTGCGCGCGTGCGCGTGCGTGTGTGTGTGTGTGTCGTTGTGTGTGTAAATGGTGTGTGGTTTGTGTGTGTGTGTGCGTCGAGAGAGAGAGAGAGAGAGAGCGAGAGAGAGAGAGGAGAGAGAGAGAGAGGACAGAGTGAGAGAGCAACGGGGGTGGGGGCCACATACACATAGGGAGAGATATACATAGAGAGGAAGGGAGAGACAAAGTAGGCCTAGCATACAGAGAGAGAGAGAGAAGAGAGAAGGAGAATATAGACGAAGAGAGAGAGAGAGAGAGAGAGATAGAGAGAGAGAGAGATGTGTTAAAGAATTGCGCGTCACCTGCAAATTACATTTTCCAATAATATATGGGTATTGTCACGATCTATATTTTCTATTTGTGGTCGTGTAAGCCCACATAACCACACTACACGCTGAAGAACACAACTGTCACAAGTTCGAAGACACGCACGTAGGCCTATGAACTTAAAAAGATCCACCAGATCACGTGTCAAAATCACAAGGTTTCGCGTGTTTTTCCTCTTTTAGCTGGGAAGAAATCTTGTTTTCACCAGGTCTCAAACAGCACACCCATATAAATGCCCCCAAATTTCAAACCGAAACATCATTTTTAAAGAGCGGCCTCAATTTGAAGTTGGGGGTTATTTAATATTGTGGGTCACAGCTACCCAGAAGAAAAAAACAAGGGACGTAATCGTTGGTGCGTCAGTGTGTCTTTTTTTTAGCACATTCCAACACTCTACAGACCAAACAAGCACACATTAGACTATGCCGGGTGCACAAAACATAACAACACGTACACCGGTTGGAAATGGCTGGGGTAGCACCACAAATATTGAAAAGAAAACAGACACTTTTATATTCACATAGAGAGAGAGTTAGAGAGACAGAGAGAGAAAGAGGGAGATAGAGCGATAGAGAGAAGTAGAGGGGGGAAGGGAGGAGGAGAGAGAGATAGAGACGAGAGGAAGAGAGTAGAGGAAGAGAGAGAGAACAGATAGAGAGAGAGAGAGAGAGGAGAGTGAAAGTGAAGTCGAAGTCGAAGTCGAAAATATTAATGAATTGGCCTCACTGCCCGTATCATGTGGGATGGTGGGGAGGGGGACTACATGTTGGAAAGTGCTGGGGTAGGCACCACAAATATTGAAAAGAAAACAGACGTTTATATCACACAAGAGGAGAGAAGAGAGAGAGAGAGAGAGAGAGAGATAGAGAGAGAGAGAGAGAGAGGAGGAGACAGAAGAGAGAGTAGAGAGAGAGAGAGATAGAGGAAGAAAAGTTCGAGTCAAAATTTTTAATGAATAGGCCTCACTGTATAAGGGCATGCAGGGAGGGCTGGGGAGTCGGGATTAGCATAAGGCATAATAACACGTATTATCAAAACCTTCCATCATTGCCCGCCAGAGAGAGAGAGAGAGAGACGATGAAAGAGAGAGAGAGAGAGAGAGAGAGACACGGAGACAGAGAGAGAGAGACATCTACGCGACAGAGACAGAGGACAGGCCAGAGATAGAGAGAGAGAGAGAGTAGGAGAGTGAGAGAGAGAGAGAGTAGCGAGGAAGAGCGCAAAACATCAAAAATAAATGATTTCTTAAGTTGCAAATCATCAAGCGCCCCTTCGCATTGGCTTAAACACCAAGGCTACATTAAAGTGTTGTTTTGCGTCCTGCCATGCATATTTATGCCTGGATTGTCTTTAGCCATGACATGGCTCCTAGCATAACATCATCAGTCTCCAAAATCCTCCGAAGTCGGGGTGTGGCTGTTCACGTGGCGGGGTAATAAAATAAAACAGTCATACTTTTAATGTTCTCACCCCTAGGCCCTAGCTGACGCATTTGGTACCATAGTGTTCAAGTGCTTCGGCTGTTCGAGGATGATCCCTGGAGTCTTTTGCTCCCAGGGTACACGACAACAACAACAACGAACAGTCCTCAGCACATCAAAGTTCCGCCCACCACGATTACTTCCCTTTGCTTGATTTGCTTTCCTCAGTTTCCTCCCTATGAACGTGCATTATCAATCTTTAAAAAAACCGAAAATACACACATATACAATTAGAGACAAACAATAAGACAAGCAAGCCATTCTTTGCCCTCCTAACAAATGAATCAAAAAGAAAAACTGAGTAAACAAGATAGAAAAAAGATACATACCTTGTTCGTTCGATGTTGTATCGTTTTGTCGGTCGACAAGAGCTCTCGCTGGCCTAAGGACAAGTCCCCCAAAGCGCTAGGCCCCCAGCGTGCGTCTGTCTACCTGGGCCTATCCTGGGCGAAACCAGTCCCCTATCTGCTCTAGGGGCGCAATCTGAAAGGTACGATTGTCAAGCTTGATTAGAGAGAGAGAGAGAGAGATCCAAGAGTAGAGAGAGGGAGAGAGGCCAGAGAGAGCGAGAGAGAGGAGAGGAGATCAAAGAGTTTATATATCCAATAAAAGGCTCTCTAGGGGAGGGTAGGGGGACTTAACAGTTCTTTCATAAAATTTTCTTCTTTTTATCTTGAGGATGGTTTGTGGGTGGGTTTTTAAAGGGGGCGGATAGTCTACCTGTAAATCAAGTTTGTCACTTCAGTTTTTCCATGATTCTGACAACGCGCGCCTAGTTCTGTGCGTAGGCAACACACAAACACACACAACAACAACAACAACATACAGTATTCATACGGCGCTGAATCCTGATATAAATCAAATCAAAGCGCAGCACACACACGTTAGCATTCATAGCGCATTCAAACAAAAACGCAATACAAAAAGCAATACAAAGCGAATACACAGGTATAACATAAATGGAAATAACAATTATAAAGCAGAAACAGACCTAATGGCAAGAGAGAGAAGAGAAAAGAGAGCGGAGCTTTAATGACGGGGGAACAGGTGGGTTTTGAGGTTAGCTTTGAAAGCAGAGAGGGTCGGTCGCTGACGGAGGGAAAGAGGAAGTTTGTTCCAGGAGGTCAGTCCTGAGAGACAGCAAAAGAGCGCCGACCAAACAGCTGAAAGCTTATAGCCTAGTAGGGATCTGGAGAGAAAGAGGGAGAGTCAGAAACTGAATGTAATGTGCGAGCTGGCGTATAGATGGAAATATTGTCGCAGAGGTAAGATGGAGCAGCTTTATGTATGATTTATAGCAAAGTGTGTTTAATTTATACTCAATTCTGTCTGCGACAGGGAGCCAGTTGCAAAGAACGGAGAAGAGGGCTAACAATGATCAAACTTTTTCTTCCTAAGGACAAGACGAGCAGCTGTGTTTTGAATACGCTGGAGACAAGATAGAGAAGAGACTGATAGGCCAGAAAGGAGAGCATTACAGTAGTCAATACAAGATAGGATGAGGGAAGTAACAAGCTTTGCTGTGGCTTCATCTGAGAGATATTTACGAATATAGCCAATGCGACGAATTTGATAGTAGCAGGACTGACAGGTCTGAGTCAGTAAACTCTGCATGGAAAGAGTATTGTCCAAAGTGACACCTAAGTTTTTTACTTTGAGAGGGGAATGATATTTGTTACCCAGTTGGATTGACTCTATGGAACAGAGGCTAGTTTGTTTTTTGTCCCTACAAGCATTGCTTCGGTTTTGTTACCATTTAATTGAAGTTTATTTTGAACCTCCAATTTTGAATATCAATATAACAGTTGTTACTTTCTGTGAGAATGGAATCTAGATCTTCAGGGGTTGTTCTGTTTTGGAGTTGTGAGTCATCTGCGTATAAGTGATGTTTCATGTTGTGTTGGTCGATGATATTGGCAAGAGGTGACATATACAAATTAAACAAGACAGGGCCAAGCACAGACCCATGGGGGACTCCACAAAAAAGCATAACCTGTTCAGACTGACGACCATTAACCATAACTGTTTGAAAACGATCAGAGAGGTAAGAGGAAAACCAAGAAAGAGCAGGGCCCTTAATTTCAAAAGTATGTTCAAGACGAGACAGAAGAAGGGAGTGTCTATGGATCAAAGAAGTCAGCAGAGACATAACCCATTATGGACCTCTGGTTGACATTAGCCTGTAGAAATGGCCAATAGTAAATGAGACCTGTTCTATAATATGATTTTCTACAGTATTGGAATATCACGCTACATACAGCTTAGTCTTTCGTGGAAGACTGTGACTCTCGAACGATCAACCAGGGGGGCTTGCACCGGCTCTGGTGCTGGCAGTCCAAAGGATTTGGTTGGCACTTTGAGAAAATGACCTTCACCAAACCCCACGAAACCTATCCTCAAATCCCTTTGGACGCGAGGATCTTGGAATGCCCCTGGACACGCATAAACTCCGCGCTATCGTAACTAAAACAATTCTCGAAAAGCCCGCCAGATTATCAGGCAGCCCTGAACGTCCCCCTCTCGTAACTATCATTGCTGTCATTGTCGGAAACGACAAACAGGCATACAGCATGCACGCATGGGTCTAGTAAACGGAAATATGATGCGTTGTGTAACCGCAATAAATTGAAAGTAAGACGTCTGATTTTGTTGGACGTTTGTCTTGTATCGAGGGGCATGTATCAGATATTGATTTGTTGTTGTGTTTTCAGATGAGATCGATGAATCGTAATTTTCAATTAAAAAAGGATATAGGAAATTAAGGAACCACGATTGAGATTTAGCGTCCGTCTTTTGTGGTGTTGGAAATAACAAAGTGATGTACCAAGGCTCATGAAGGCATAGAAAGGAAAACGGTTTACACGCAGCCCGCGCATTGGAGCTTCTGTCGCGTCGCGCGCGCAGCGCGCGTGCGCGCACACGCTGACACAGCAACACGCTAGCGCAGCTGCACGCACACACAGGGTATCCAAAACGACGCAGCACGCACGCACACTCACGCGACGGAGAGCGAGATAGAGGAGTATAGAGTAGAGAGCTAGAGAGAGAAGAAGATGATCAGAGTAGATATAAGAGTGATTTACTAGTATTAGATGGAAGAGATATATAGCGATCGAAATTGAAAATAGACTATATAATGATATCATGGGAGATTGTGGATTGAGCGAGATAGAAGGAGATAGATAGAGAGAGATAGATAGAAGAGACAGACAGACAGACAGACAGACCGCAGACGACAGACAGAAACAGGTCTACGATCGTTAATACCTAATGATCAACAATGTGAGGTCCTTGTCAAAACACGTCTTACAAGGACAATTAGCACCTTGCACACTCTGTAATGAAGAGTCTAGCTAGACTACAAGAAAGAATGTACCAATAATGAATGACTCTGCTGAATATTCCTCTTATACCTCTAGCCATTCAGATCTTCCCATAGCATGAACCAGATACTACTAATCATTACCTCAGCCAAGATTATTTTGGTGTTTGTTCGTATAGATTTGTCTAGTAAACCCGTTAATCGTTATGTATGTAGACCTTACGCAATTTTCATCGAAAAGCTATGAATGTGTGAATTATGCAGAATATCGGGGGGGGGGGGGGTGTGTGTGTGTGTGTCGTGTGTGTGTGTGTGTGTGTTGTGTGTTGTGTGTTGTTGTGTGTGTGTGTGTGTGTGGTGTGTGTGTGTGTGTGTGTGTGTATGTGTGCTGTGTGTGTGTGTGTGTGTGTGTGTGTGTTGTGTGGGTGTGTGTGTGTGTGTGTGTGTCAGTGTGTGTGTGTGTGTGTTGTGTGTGTGTGTGTGTGTGTGTGTGTGTGTGTGTGTGTGTGTGTGTGTGTTGTGTGTGTGTGTGTGTGTGTGTGTGTGTGTGTGTGTGTGTGTGTGTGTGTAGTGGTGTGTGTTGTGTGTGTGTGTGTGTTGTGTGTGTGTGGTGTGTGTGTGTGTGTGTGTGTGTGTGTGTGTGTGTGTGTGTTGTGTGTGTGTGTGTGTGTGTGTGTGTGTGTGTGTGTGTGTGTGTGTGTGTGTGTGTGTGTTTGTGTGTGTGTGTGTGTGTGTGTGTGTGTGTGTGTGTGTGTGTGTGTGTGTGTGTGTGTGTGTGTGTGTGTGTGGTGTGTGTGTGCTGGGTGTGTGTGTGTTGTGTGTGTGTGTGTGTGTGTGGTGTGTGTTGTGTGTGTGTGTGTGTGTTGTGTGTGTGTGTGTGTGTGTGTTGTGTGTGTGTGTGTGTGTGTGTTGTGTGTGTGTGTGTGTGTGTGTGTGTGTGTGTTGTGTGTGTGTGTTTGTGTGTGTGTGTGTGTGTGCGTGTGGTGTGTGTGTGTGTGTGGTGTGTGTGTGTGTGTGTGTGTGTGTGTGTGTGTGTGTTGTGTGTGTGTGTGTTGTGTGTGTGTGTGTGTGTGTGTGTGTGTGTGGGTGTGTGTGTGTGTGTGTGTGTGGTGTGTGGGTGTGTGTGTGGGGTGTGTGTGTGTGTGTGTGGTGTGTTGTGTGTGTGTGTGTGTGTGTTGTGTGTGTGTGTGTGTGTGTGTGTGTGTGTGTGTGGTGTGGGTGTGTGTGTGTGGTGTGTGTGTGTCGTTGTGTGTGTGTGTGTGTGTGTGGTGGCGTGTGTGTGTGTGTGTGTGTGTGTGTGTGTGTGTGTGTGTGTGTGTGTGTGTGTGTGTGTGTGTGTGTGTGTGTGTGTTTTGTGTGTGTGTGTGTGGTGTGTGGTGTGTGTGTGTGTGTGTGGTGTGTGTGTGTGTGGGTGTGTGTGTGTGTGTGTGTGTTTGTGTGTGTGGTGTAGTGTGTGTGTTGTGTGTGTGTGTGATGCGACTGCAAAAGTGTCGCGTTTTGCTGTTGTTGTGTTATATCCATTTGTTGGGGTATAATAGCCTATGGTGGTAGTGATAATTGGTGTGTGTGTGTGTGGTGTTGTGTGTGTGTGTATGTGTGTGTGTGCATCGCGTGTGCATGCGTGTGTGTGTGTGGTGTGTGTGTGTGTGTGTGCATGCGTGTGCGCGCGTGTGTGCGTGTGTGCGTGCGTGGCGTGCGTGCGTGTGCATGCGTGGTGGTGTCCTTATCTGTGTCTGTGTTTGTGTCTGTGTTTGTGTAGATGTTTACGATTGTGTGCGTGTTTACCTGTGCTTCTGTCTCTTTCTCCCCCTCACTTTTCTGCCTCTCCACCCTAAGCCATCTCTCTCTCTCTCCCTACATCTCTCTCTCGCTCTCTCTCTCTCTCTATTCTTTTTCTGTCTCTCTCTAGCTCTCTGTACTCTCTCTGCCTCTCTCTCTCTCTCTCTCTCCTCTCACTCTCTCTCTCTCTCTCCTCTCTCTCTCCCTCTCTCTCTCTCTCTCTCTCTCTCTCTCGCTCTCTCTCTCTCTCTCTCTCTCTCCTCCATTCTCTCTCTCTCTCCCTCTCTCTCTCTCTCTCTCTCTCTCTCATATACTCTCTCTCTCTCTTCTCTCTGACTCTCCTCTCTCTCTCTACTCTCTCTCTCTCTGTCTCTCTCTCTATGTATCTCTCTCTTTTTATTTCTCTCTCTTTCTCTCTCTCTCTCCTTCTCTCTCTCTCTATCTCTCTCTTTCTCTCCCTCTCTCTCTCTCTCTCAGTCTAATCTCTCTCTCATCTCTCCTCTCTCTCTCTCTCTCTCTCTCTCTCTCTCTCTCTGTGTATGTTCTCTCAGTCTCTGTCTGTCTGTCTGTTTTGTCTCCCTCCCTCTCCCCGTTCCCCGTCGGCCCCCTCTTCACCTCTCTCTCTGGAACCCTCTCTCTCTCTCTCTCTCTCTCTCTCTCTCTCTCTCACTCTCAGTGCTTTGACAACCCGTCCATGGACTCTTCATTTGGGCCACAAATGCAGTTCACTCAATTTGTTTTTAACTTTCAAGCATGACTTGAGGAACTATTCCTATTTTTAATGTACCTCTACACTATCTATCTCTCTATCTCTTCTCTCTCTCTCTCTCTCTCTCTCTCTCCTCTCTCATCTCTCTCTCCTCTCTCTCTCTCTCTATCTCTCTCTTCTCCTCTCTCTCCTCTCTCTCTCTCTCTCTGCTCCATCTCCTTTCTCTCTATATATGTGCATAAAAATACTCTCTTTCTCTGTCCCCATCTCCGTCCATGAGGGTCTCCGACCGATTGAGACGCTAATCTCATCACCTCCGTTTGTCCCGCGCCTTTTCTCTTCTTCGTCCACCCCCCCCCCCCCAACCCCATTCATCACCCCCTCCCTTTACAGAACACCGGTTTATAGTTTTGTTGCCGTACCGAGTGAAGCATGAAGTATGAAGTATGCAATTCCAAAACACCCTCGAAAGGAAAGACACTTCTTTTATATATGGCTTTGAATGAAAAAAGCAAAATACATGTAGTTTGCATAGCCGTGGCTGCGGTGTTGTTGTTGTTTTTAAAGGTGGAACCCTGACGGATGAGTTTTTGCAAGAAACACGTCGAGATCACCAGAACGATCGCCTTTTCAAGGCTCGGAACACTCTCTTTACTCTGGGTTCCTATAAATTAAACCGTCAAAACGGCGATTCCTCCTTCGCGGGGATGCCGGAGAGAGTAGCCATTTTGGATGGGGTGGGTGAAGGCAAAGATATTCTAAAAGGGTAAGAATTAGATGGACTTACTTAATAA
>CM065692.1:26480598-26513849 GCA_017654935.2 Phymorhynchus buccinoides
TCGGCTCGGGGACTAAAAAGCAAGCATGAAATGGCAACACAGCGGGATCGAGAGACAGATACAGGCACACGAATAAACAAAGAGACATACAAAAAAAGGACACAGACAGATACCTACCCGACAGCGTAGTTGCAGATCTGGAACTTTTTGTACCGACCGGTTGGACACCTGGCCAAACCACAGCCCACCAGTATCGTCTGGGCGTTCACCATCTGCCAGAGGGAATGTCAAATGACTATAGAACGTGTCCACAGAAGTTATCGTTTGTAAAGCTCCATAAAACCGCGGTTAAAAGTTCCCACATAAGGAACGACGAACTGTTGATAAAGTAAGACACATCTCTCTCTCTCTCTCTGTCTCTGTCTCTGTCTCTCTCTCTCAGTAGTAGTAGTGATGGTGATGGAGGTAGTAATAGTAATTGTAATAGTAATTGTAATAGTAGTAGTAGTAGAAGTAGTAGTAGTAGTAGTTGTAGTGGTGTGGTGATGGTGGTGGTGATGGTGGAAGTAATAGTAATAGTTGGTGAAGACGGGGTAGAGGGTCCATGGGCGGGTGGAGGGCCCGTGCCGGTTGTCTCATGGAGTGGGGCGGGTTTCGGTCGGGTTTGTCCATGAGACGAATGCTAAACATTTACACTTGTCTCATGGGCAGAATGTGACCGAGATTTGCTTTGTTTTGTGGCATAGTTGGAGTGGGCTTCTTACCCGCCCATGGGCTTTTTGCTCCGTCTAACACTAGTAGTAGTAATTGTAGTAGAAGAAGTATATTGTAGTAATAGAGGTGTTTTTAATCTATTACTTTGTTTAACTGGTTGGTTAGTTTTCTATTTTATTTGTTTTTATTGCTTATGTTGATGCTCTGCCTGCCATGTCGTTGCTATATTACTGTTTGTTGTTATTTTTTGTTGGCGATGTTCCTGTGTCTCAGTGTTCATTTATAGTATTAGTTATGTATTGCATGCTTAAAACCAAGGACAGAATGGAAGACTAGGCCCAGCCTAAATTCTTTTCCTTGTAAAATAAAGTTTCTGAGTTCTGAGTTCTCTCTCTCTCTCTCTCTCTCTCTCTCTCTCTCTCTCTCTCTCTCTCTCTCTCTCTCTCGCTCGCTCGCTGTTGCGGCGCGTCGCCCTTCTTCTTCTTGTTATTTATGTGTTGGTGTGTTGCTCAACATTGTCGTTGTTGTTATTGTTGCAATCGATGATGAAGACGATGCTGTTATTGCTACTGTTGTTGGTGGGTGTTGGTGTTGTTGTTTTTACGATGATGATGATGCCGACGACGACGACGAAAATGATGATGATGATGATGAAGAGGAGAAGGACGACGACAACGACGACGATGATGATGATGACGACGACGACGACGACGATGATGGTGATGATGATGATGAGGATGACGACGACGACGACGACGATGACGATGATGATGACGACGACGACGACGATGATGATGATGACGATGACGACGACGATGATGATGAAGGAGATGATGATGATGATCTCAGTTTTACCTGGGTGTAATGTCCCACCACCCCGGTGGGTTTCCCGTTGTAGTGGAAGTCTTCAATCTCTGTCTCCCAGTACTGGACGGCCTGCACCACGTTCATGCTGCCCGCCGCCAGGTTCTGACCCACCCACACCCCGGGCAGCTCTGTTGGTATGGGGGGTGGAGAGGTAAAATGCGTTACAAAATTCTTAACGTAACTTTTTTTTTAATTGAACTTCTTCTTCGTCGATCACATCAGATGGAGATGCCAGCAGTCCGTGCAAATGCAGTTCAGTCTTCTGGAAGATTAGTTAGGTTTCCATAGTGCAGCGTTTTCCCTCAGCGGTGTTGGGTCTGGCCACATTATTTTCCTGTCTGTGTACATTGTGGAGTGGGCAATGTCGAAGAACATGCTTTTAGAGTGTCCATTGTTTAATTGAAATGTCAAATGCGTCATGTACCACGAGTTATTAACGGTGTTTGTCGCATTGGACTGTCACGTGTGTGTGTGTGTGTGTGTGTGTGTGTGTGTGTGTGTGTGTGTGTGTGTGTGTGTGTGTGTGTGTGTGTGTGTGTGTGTGTATGTGTGTGTGTGTGTGTGTGTGTGTGTGTGTGTGTGTGTGTGTGTGTGTGTGAGAGAGAGATAGAGAGATAGAGAGAGAGAGAGATAGAGAGAGAGAGAGAGAGAGATAGAGAGAGAGAGAGAGAGAGAGAGAGAGAGAGAGAGAGAGAGAGAGAGAGAGAGAGAGAGAGAGAGAGAAAATGCGAATCTTCAACGCGAAAGCAAATGCAAAATATTATCAGAATAGGCCGAAGCCCCTTTCTGAAGGGGGATCGAAACACAAACAGTTAAAAAGAAATCTTCAACAAACACAATGAAAACAAATGTACAATTACATCGTAGACAACGAGACAATAACGATAAGAACAAAAATAACTTAAATGAAGCGAGCCTAAATAATGCTGATATACAATCGTTTTAATTAAAGCTGTGTGCATAAACAGAGCGAGATTAGAGAGCACCTCTTCGTTTCTTGAGAGAGAGAGAGAGAGAGAGAGAGAGAGAGAGAGAGAGAGAGAGAGAGAGAGAGAGAGAGATTCAAACAATTTTAATGACTAGGCCTTCTGCCCGTATCATAGGGAGGCTGGGGCAGGGGGTTATAATGGCACATAACATTTGCATCAAAAAAACTAGAAAGAGAGAGAGAGAGAGAGAGAGAGAGAGAGAGAGAGAGAGAGAGAGAGAGAGAGAGAGAGAGAGAGAGAGAGTGGACACTGGACACTGGACACTGGAAAACTTTATTTGACAATAACGATAATAAGAACAAAAATAACTTAAATGAAGCGAGCCTAAATAATGCTGATATACAATCGTTTTTAAATCTCCGCAGGAAGACCTCGTCTTCAAGAACGTTGTCCTCGGTTTATGTACACAGCTTTAGAGAGAGAGAGAGAGAGAGAGAGAGAGAGAGAGAGAGAGAGAGAGAGAGAGAGAGAGAGAGAGAGAGAGAGAGAGAGGGAGAGAGAGGGAGGGTGGGTGGGTGGGAGACAGAGACACAGAGACAAAAACAAAGACGGAGACAAAAAAGGAGGGATAGAGCGACAGTGAAAGACAGAGAGACGGAAAAAGAGACAGAGAAACCAGGAATGGAGTAGGGTGGCAGAGGCAACCAGAAGGAAAAAGAACAGAAAATGAGAGTTGGGGGAATAAAGGGAAGTGGTATTGATATAGGATTCATCACAAACACATACTATAATTTACAGAAATCATATTAGCCTGTATCCCACCTCAACATAACCTTATACTGTTGGGATGTATTAATTCATTTTTTTGGGTGGTATTAATTTGCTGGATGATTGCGACTTTACCGTCCTCTTGGCAGAGCCCTTAAGGACAACGTTCTTGAAGACGAGGTCTTCCTGCGGATGAAGATGATGCAATGGCGATGAAACAGTGGTTCTGGACGTGGCTAGTCGTCATGGATAGTTCCCAATTGCGTTGTCAAACCTTCAACGTAGAGGGTCCCGTCCAAACGACACAGTACCGGCTGTGACCCCCTATGTTCAAGGGTTCACAGTCGGTACTGTGTAGTTTGGACGGGCGTCCGAGTCTTGACCTTCTTCTTGATGCCTCGGGTGGAGTCAGCATCGTCGTCGCGGGAACAGATGGTGGAGCATTGTGAGACAGCCGAAGGTTGTCGTTCTCTGCACCCGCTGTTGTTGATCGTCGAGTCCCCATCTCAAAGGTCTGTCTTCAGGACCACCGGGCAGCCTTCTCTGTACCTGGGTGATGGCGTCGTCAACACACGGGCGGGGTACACACGGTCGAGTCGAACAGTCTCTGCAGGGGGATGATTCCCCTCAGCAGACGAGTGGGCGACCCACAACCTACTTTATCCAGCCTTGGAAAACTTGCAACGGGTGTCTGCTGGGCATCGGCGGGTCTTGCTCGCTCAAGGCCAGCTCTGCAGAGATCATCCAAGTCGCCGTGCGTCGCCCCGTCCGCATGCAAAGTCAACCAAAGGAAGGAGGGCGACTGTGCCGCCCTTGCTGCTATCTGCCACCTAGCAGACTTCAGGAGTTGTTGCCACCCCAAGATCCCGGGAATGGTATTTGCTGCAAACGCAAGCCTATTTATTGGCCAAAAATGTCAGATCAATCCAGAGTACGTATACATCTGCATTGTTGCTAATTCGGGACTTTCCTGGTGTTGCACTGCCACCGGACATTGCCTCCAGGATCGTTCCCACCATCTTTATATCTACTACCGTCCCTGTAGGTGTCTGTTTCAGACCGGAGGACGTTAATCAGATTTTTCCTATCAATCCAGACCAGGCCTAGCCTAGATAGCCTGCAGAACAAACGAACAAACATACAAATAGGCGGACAGAAAGATTGACAGACAGACAGAGACCAGAGACACACAGATGGGAACACAGTTACTTACTGGGCAATGACCGTATCTTGTCGTGAGCCACTTTGCACTGGGCGGCCCATTTAGCGGCCACTGCAGCCAAGTCCTCGTCCCATTTCTACACACAGACGCACGCACATACACATACACACACACATGCACACACACGCAAACATACACACACATGCGCGCACGCGTATACTAAACCCAATAGACAAGTTTTGTCATTGTCCTCTCTCTCTCTCTTTCCCCTCTCCGCCCCCCCTCTTTCTATCACTCCCCCCACCACCACCACCTCTCTCTCCCTGTCTCATTGGTTTAAACAAATTTATTGTTTGTGGCTCACTTTGTCGGTCCAAAATTGTCGCACATCAAATGGATGGAAGTTCAGTTTAACGTCGCGTATCGGCTTTCGCCATGTACGACGGGCTGAACAAACCAACCAGGGTATAAACAAAAATTTTATGTTCCTGAATCACTGTCTTAGCCAAAAGGCCGAGAAGCGATCAGAATATGAACATTATTAAAGACAGTGTTTCTGATGAAAATGATGTTTTACGTCCTCTCGGTCATAGACACATATAGCACATCAAATCGAGGCTACACTTCTGGCCGCTCTTTAAAATGATGTATCTTAAAAGCGTACAAAATAATAAACATACGTAATACAGACACTACAACAGACACGACGAGTATGCGGTGCTTCTTTTGATGAGTATAAGTAGGATACATAGTTTTAAATGTTTTCCAAAAGATATAAAAAGTTACGAAATGGTACAGAGATAACATTCTGGTTTACAGATTAAAATTATTGAAAAGCCAGGGGAGGTAACTCATGATTGGAGTGGTAAAAATAGACCGCGTGCCACAAACTATTGCGATTTCGCGCATGTTTTTAAAATAACACAATAAAGCAGCAGCAACGACATTTAAATAGGAGTACAACAAGGGAAATGCCTCTACGAGGTACTCTACTCTTTAAAATATTTAAATTTACACAGAATTGGCTGCAACACAACATAATTTCAGTGATAAATGTGGAAAAGGAGCAACAGTGATGATTGGACACGATTGAACACACTGTCTCCTTCACTGATGTACCCGCAAAAAGCCTGAATATACAAAGAGCTCGCACTCCGCCGCAGCTGACTGAAGCCGGTTTTTGTTGTTTTTACTCCCACCCTGTCACCTACACTACAGCTGGGGATCATTGTGAACTCACCCACTGCCTACAACAACACTAACAGTAACACTTCCCACTGTCCACCTTTTCACCTTCCAGGGGGGGGGGTGGGAAGTGAGAAAGTTGGCTTCATTCTTCTTTGCAAGGTTTGCAGGCTGCGAAGATGTTACTCTTTGTGACATTAAGCTTTTTGGACCAGCTCGGGATTTACACGCCCTGATTTGATCTGTGTTGATTATCATGTATTTAGGTTTTTATAGCGAGCATTGAAACGGACAGAGAGGCCTAATCAGTTGGAAAAAAAACCTTCAGAGATCTCTCTCTGTCTCTGTCTCTCTCTGTGTGTCTCTCTCTCTCTCTCTCTCTCTTCTCTCTCTCTCTCTCTCTCTCTCTCTCTCTCTCTCTCTCTCTCTCTCTCTCTCTCTCTCTCTCTCTCTCTCTCTCTCTCTCTCTCTCTCTCTCTTTCTCTCTCTCTCTCTCTCTCTCTCTCTCTCTGTCTCTCTCTCTCTCTCTCTCTCTCTCTCTCTCTCTCTCTCTCTCTCTCTCCCCTCTCTGCCCCGTCCCCTCTCTCTCTCTCTTTTGCCCGCCACCCCCAAACCTCTCTCTCCCTGTCTCCTTGACTGACGTACCAGTTTCATCATGTTGGCGGCCCTAGGGGCGGCCCTGGCGCGGATTTTGTTGTGCTCCTTGAGGGCCGCCCATCTCTCCTGGGCGCTCAGGGGGACCCGTGTCCCCACGTCCTTCAGGCACATCGTGTGCTGGCTGCTGATCTTGCGGTACGCCTCGGGACACTGACAGAGAGAGAGAGAGAGAGAGGGAGGGGAGGGAGAGAGACAGAGAGAGAGAGAGACAGAGAGACAGAGAGAGAGAGAGAGACACACACACACACACACACACACACACACACACACACACACACACACACACACACACACACACAGGACAATGGGATGGGATGCGACATCCAGAGTTATTGTTCTTTGCGTTTCCAATACCAGGTGACGCTAGTAGTAGTAGTAGTAGTAGTAGTAGTAGTAGTAGTAGTAGCAATAATAAATTGAGCTTATATAGCGCTCTTCGATTAAAAAAACCCACAATCATCCTCAGAGTGCTTCACAAATTTGGAGAAACAAATTACATGATATTAAGAACAAACATAAAAATCATCAATCATCAAGATCATACTTTAACAATACTTGTGGCGGTGCCATAGCCGATGAAGTTTAACCGAGGCGTGGTCACCGCTACAGCTATCTGTATTAATTTTTAAAATCGGGACTTTACTGGTTTCGTACTGCCTCCGGGCATTGCCTCCAGTATTGTTCCCACCATATTTGTATTTACAAATGTCCCATATGTGTCTGATTCAGACCAAGAGGACGTAAAACACCATTTTCGTCAAACATAAAAATCAATTTAACACGATTTAAAATTGTTAAAAAAGCAAAAAAGACACACGCAAAAGCAAAAGCCCACGCCGGCTGCCCCATCTGCTATCTGGAAGTCGTAGTCGGAAGCGAAAGACAGGCATATAGGCTACACACAGTAGCTTCTTTTTCTGCGTTCCCAGGCCAAAAGGTCATAATGGGTAAAGTACGTAGCCTAGCCTATATGTCCGTTTTCAGTTTTCACTGGTCTTCCCTCTGCGAACAGTCCACACATTCCGATTTCGGAGGAGCTCAAAGGAGAAGCGTTATTTGGAAGATTTGTTTTTGGAAGAAAGGCAGGAAAATGGGGCCAATAAGTCAGAAAGATAGCAGATGATAGAAATCAAAGGGGAAAGGCAGAGTCAGAGAGAGTGGACAGTGTAGAAGAATTACAAGCACAGAACTTCCATAAGGTGGGGGGACTATTTTTTTTACGAAAGACCAACCCTCCCCCCGGTATCCCCACGGGGAGAGACTCGTGGAGGGGTCGGGGTCGTCCAGCTCCCCGTATGGAGGCACGAGGCTTCCACGCACTGCCCCCCAACACAGTAGCAAACAGCAGCAACAGTAGCATGACTGCCACCTACTCCTGCCGCTACTATATATTATGAGAGCTTTAGAAAGTGTAAAGGCAAAAAGACAGACAGACAGACAGACAGACAGACAGACAAGCAGAGAGAATGTGACACCTCGTAATGTCCCAATCCCGCGTAATGTCCCAATTTAGGACATTATGCGTGCCCCCCCCCCGTGTAATGTCCCAATTTAGGACATAACACGGCGAGAGGACCCATATTGCCTGTAAAGTTTTGTTTTCCAACCAATTCAAGGTAACTTCATTGAGTAAAAGGGTAAAGACTGGATTAAAGCTTTACATTCTCTTCTTCATTCTTATGGAAACAGAATCACACGTAAATAAACAAATGATGGCCTAACCATTGTAGCATTGCTTACTGTTTGTTTATTACGTCTGCCAAGTAGGTTATGTTTTTACCGGCGTTGGTCTGTCTGTCTGTCTGTCTTGTCTGTTTGTTTGTTAGTGTGCAACATTTCTCGAAAAGTTACGGAGGGATTTCGATGAAACTTCTGTCTCTTTTGTCTATGCTCTAAAGTGAACAACGTAAAAAGGAGCTAATTTGTCATAATTTACTTTGTTTTGTGTGCTAAGCATTTGTTATTTCATTTGTATATTTTAATTCTTAATCTCTTTTTATTACCTCCGCCAAGGAGGTTATATTTTTGCCTGTGTTTCTTTGCTGTTCTGTCTTATGTGGGGTGTAAGATGCATTGGCGGAGGTCGGCACTCTCCGAGTGCTTTCAAATTGAGTTCTGTCGCAATGTTATTCTCCCTCTCTCCCGGTCTGGTTGTGTGTCTGTCTGTATTAAAACCAAATCTATAAGCCTTTGAAGATGCGTCATCGTTTCTTTTTACGTACGTAAAAACAACTCATGATTTACTTTCAAAATGGCGAATAGAAATAAACGCCAAGGACTTTCGTTAAAAAGAAAAGTTGAAATCATCAACGCAGTTATTTGAATATATAAACAGTAAAGCATAATTTTGCAATCTCTCTCTCTCTCTCTGCTCTGCTGAAATATCTACACACCCAATCACACTACGCACACGCACGCGCACGCACGCACGCGCACACGCACACACACACACACACACACACACACACACACACACACACACACACACACAGGAACTTAGATCAAAATTCATTTCTGAATGACTTAATTAATTCGGATTTAGATTATGTTTATCAAATTAGGGACCCGGACTTAGCGATAGAGTTTTGGATACATACATTTCAGGAAATATATGACCAACATGCTCCCTTAATTAAAAAGAGAGTTAAACACACCATCAAACCCCCTTGGTTAACTAAAGATATAGACAATGAGGGATATAAAAGAGATAGCTTACTTACTTCAAAAGACAGAAAGGCATTCAATAAAGCGCATTGTCCTATATCAGAATTATCACCTGATGATTTAAACTCTCATTTCGCTAATGTTGCTGATAAGTTAATCACCAATGACAAAACACATGAAAATGATTTACAAGAACTGGGTGATTACTGTCGTTCAAAAAATATTTCAACACCCTTTACCATACTGCCCATTTCTGTGACTGAAACGTTGAATTACTTATTACATTTAAAACAGTCAGGATCAAGGGACTTAGATGGATTAGATAGTAAGATTTTAAAACTAGCTGCACCTGCCATTGCAGACACGCTTACTTATGTTTACAATCTTTGCATTGATAAAGGACAATTTCCTACCCAATTTAAACAAGCAAAAGTAATACCCTTTTATAAATCAGGTGATCGTACCAATCCCTCGAATTATCGCCCTATATCAGTACTTTCGCTCCTGTCAAAGCCACTGGAAAAACATATTCAATTGAATTTATGTAAGCATCTGAACCATTACGATCTACTTCATGAAAATCAATCAGGTTTTCGTGAAAACCACTCGTGTCACACATCTCTGACACATCTTACTGACAGTTGTCTTTCAAATATTAATAATAACGAGTTTACTGGAATTCTTTTTATTGACTTTGCTAAGGCATTTGATGTTATTAATCATGCCCTTTTGACAAGAAAACTTAAGTACTACAATTTGTCCAGTCACGCCATTACATTTATTTCCTCTTTTCTTTGCGACCGTCAACAGCTCGTTGAAATCAGCTCAAAAAGATCAACATTATTACCAATTAAGTTTGGAGTTCCTCAGGGCTCAGTATTAGGACCCATTTTATTTTCTCTTTATGTAAATGACTTACCGCTATGTTTACAATGTTCCTCTGAAATGTTTGCTGATGACACATCTTTACAGTCTTGTAATAGTAACCCTAACGAATTGGTAAATGACCTCCAGAAAAATGTTGAAAAATTAGTGAACTGGACTGAAGAAAATCATATGTCTCTAAATGCTACCAAAACAAAATGCATGTATGTTACCACGAGACAAAAAAGACAGAAAATGAACTCCTCGTTCCCATCATTGTTCATTCAAGATCAAAAGATAGAAGAAGTATCTTCACATAAAGTCTTGGGTGTTGTTATAGACAATAATTTATCATGGTCAAATCATATATCTAATCTTGGCAAACGCATTTCAAAAAGAATATATCAACTTGCAAGAATAAAAAGATTTTTGAATCGTGACGCACGAAAAAGCTTTTTTCATGCACATATCTTATCCCTTATAAATTATGCATCAACTCTTTGGGACAATAGCAGCAAAACAAATCTGAAACAATTAAATCGTTTACACAAACGAGCCATAAAATTAATACAGTTGAAGTCCAGTTCACTCACTAAATGTGATTACAAATCTTTAAACATCCTGCCATTTAAGGAAAGACTATTATATAACAAATGTGTATGCATGTACAGCGTTGTGAATGGAATAGCCCCTAAGAAAATCACCCAACATTTTGTTAGCAACGAAAGCAGACATACACACAAACTTTCTTTTCCCAGACCCCGTAATAATCTTTATAAATCTAGTTTATTGTACTCCGGCTGTACGGCGTGGAACAATTTATCTTTTAATTTAAAATCGTGTACATCAAGACAGACATTTATGAAAGCACTTAAATTTCATATGTTAGAAACCCTATGAATTAGTCTCTAACTTTAGAAATGTAGCACCTATTCCGTCGGGATATGTCCTTTTAATTGATACTTTACAATGTTTATACTTTGATTGTTCTTTGCTTTGTTCCATTGTGTCCAGGACATTTGTTAATATGGGTGATGGGGAGGAAATGAAATGGGGAAGGGACAACCACATTCACTTCAATATCCCATTCATTTATCTCTCTCTCTCTCTCTCTCTCTCTCTCTCTCTCTCTCTCTCTCTCTCTCTCTCTCTCTCTCTCTCTCTCTCTCTCTCAATAGAGTTATTTCAATGCGTTATATTATTAGGCTAATGTTTAGTAGTTTGGAATGTTTTGTTTTGCATGTTGAGTTATTTTTCGAGTTGCTTTCGTATTACTTTTCATTCTGAGGACAGGATGAAAAAAAGCTATCAAGCTTACTCCTTTATCCTCAATAAAGATCATTTTGACTTGACTTGACTTGACTTGACACACAACCAGGCATGGGAATGAGCATTGTGAAAAAAGCGAAAAGACGTGTCTGTGGAGACACAATCGCCAATGCAAGTACGCATCCAACCAACAAAATAAGGGTCTCTTAACACAATATGGGTGCTCTCGCCGCGTTATGTCCTAAATTCGGACATAACACGGGGGACATTACGAGGTGTCACAGGGAAGCAAAGGTTGTAATTAACTATACTCACGCCACTTGCTCTTTTCAAACTTGTGGCCGTTATCGTTGCTGGAAAAAAAATTGTAGAAGAAGACACCCTCGTCAGTGATTTTGTCATCATCATCATCGTCATCAGCACCAGCAGCAGCAATTTTGTTGTTGTCATCGATCGTCATCATTATCGTAGTCGCTGTTTTCTTCTTCTTCTTCTTCTTCTTCTTCTTCTTCTTTTTCTTCTTCTTCTTCTTCTTTTTTTTTCTTCTTCTTCTTCTTGTTGTTGTCGTCGTCGTCGTCGTCGTCGTATCATCATAGTTGTCGTCGTCATTGTCATCATCATCATCATCATCATCAAAATCATCAACATCATCATCTGTTATAACTGTCGTCCTAGGAAGCCAAAATCAAAGACGTTTATTGCTTATACCGTGGACCCTCCCTTATAAGACCTTCAAAAATCATCAAAAATTAGGTCTTATAAAGGAGGGTTCTTATAAGGGAGGTAATTTTAATACTTACAAAGAAGGGTAATGTCTCAGAGAAGTAGGTCTTATATGGGAGGGAGTCTTATAATGGGAGGTCTTATAAGGGAGGTTCCACTGTACCATTATGTTGGTATATTGTGCTTTGCTTTAGGCAATTACAACACTGGGTTATTTGAATACTCGAAACAGTGTGCGGTGTTTCAAAACGAACCATTGCTTTGGGCAATACAACACTGAGTTATTTGAATACTCAAAACAGTGTACGGTGTTTCAAAACGAACCATTGCTTTGGGCAATACAACACTGGGTTATTTGAATACTCGAAACAGTGTACGGTGTTTCAAAACGAACCATTGCTTTGGGCAATACAACACTGGGTTATTTGAATACTCAAAACAGTGTACGGTGTTTCAAAACGAACCATTGCTTTGGGCAATACAACACTGGGTTATTTGAATACTCAAAACAGTGTACGGTGTTTCAAAACGAACCATTGCTTTGGGCAATACAACACTGGGTTATTTGAATACTCGAAACAGTGTACGGTGTTTCAAAACGAACCATTGCTTTGGGCAATACAACACTGGGTTATTTGAATACTCGAAACAGTGTACGGTGTTTCAAAACGAACCATTGCTTTGGGCAATACAACACTGGGTTATTTGAATACTCGAAACAGTGTACGGTGTTTCAAAACGAACCATTGCTTTGGGCAATACAACACTGGGTTATTTGAATACTCGAAACAGTGTACGGTGTTTCAAAATGAACCGTTGACACTTTCGTGTTCGTCTAACCTAACAGCAAACCACGTTTCACCAAGAAATAAACGTAAGATATTTCATATTATGCAAGGTCAAACATATAATAATGATACAGAAAAGATGCAAAGGAGAGAACTCTCCTTAAATTAACTCCCCTCTACCAAAGTTGTTTACGACACCCTCAACCTAGCTGTATATGAGCAAGAGTCAACGGGAAGCAAACCAAGCATCGTCCTCAGAAAAAAAGGATGTGTCATATTTGCCTTTTATGACCCTCACACACAGAGAACACAGCAGCATTGGCAGAAAGAATAGAGTAACAACAAATCTTCTAATCTTGAATAATTATGTTATGCATAAACAACACACAACACAGAACAGATAACGGTAGGTAAATAAGATGGGGTCTCTTTTGTACTTCAAAGAATGAAATAATGAGGCCGAGAGAGGAGATAACGAAATTGAACAAAGGGGGAAAACTCTCTTTCTAATTACCCCCCCCCCCTCCACCAAAGTAAATTACGATACCAATCATCTATCAATGCGTGGATCAGAGCCAAAGTGAGAATGATGCTTTGTTCGTCTCACTTCGGCTCTGATCCACGCATTGCTAGATGATTGGTATCGTAATCAACTTTGGTGGAGGGGAGTTAATTAGAAAGAGAGTTTTCTCCCTTTGTTCAATTTCGTTTTCTCTTTTGTACTTACCTATGAATGCACAGGCAAGGAAACGTCGATACAATAAACACATCGTGCGATTTTAGCTGGATATCTCGATTGATTCCAATTAGCAATAGTGTTTTGGAGTGTATTTCAAAACCCGCTAGCGCAATAAACCCTGAGTACAGAAGACCCTGTCGGCTTGTTTATATATAACGTGCACCACACCAAAACGTTACACAATGTGGAATGGGTCATCACGCCATCCAATAAGGTGGCATCAATACTTCTATCCCAAAATGTCTGAAGTAAACAGAATTTGTTGTTGACCGTCACCATACAGCGAGAACTGTGTCTCGGGTCGATGTATGGTCATTTTGAGTATTGGCAGTTTTCCGATCTACCCAAAGAGCGCAAACCTCGGGCCATAGAAGACCACACAGACTTCGAGGATGATAATTGCTTTTTTGTAGACTGCTTCCTGCTTATTCCCTCTTTTTATTATTAAAATATGAAAGGATTTTACTTTTATTTTTGAAATCCTAGCAGTCGACTGACGGCTCATTTTCTCTGATAAGAGATTACTCTGGAAGCTTGGAGGGGAGGGGGGGGATGGCGAGGGTCGTGGGGGGGGGGGGGGGGGGGAGAGAGGGGGAGAGAGAGAGAAGAATCGTCAAAACAAAACGGGAAAGGGACAATTCAGGTAACGATGGGTCATCATAGTTGTGTTGACACAATAGGCGGAGGAGCTGTCATTTCCTGTAGGATGGTGCCTCAGGGGAAATAACTAACAACAGCAGGGAGGAATGGAGTGTGCTCCCTTGGAGATGGGACAGGTGATAGGCCTGGTCATCGGTTTCATCAATGAAACCAATCTCTGGTCAGAATGAGACGTAGGTGTACAAAAGAGTGTTTGCCCTGTAGTGCTTGAAGCATTTTATCATCAAAATAAGCTTCGTTTCGGTGAATTTCAAGCTTTTTGTATAACCGCCATTGAAATTAGTTTGTTGTACCTGTTTATTTGTGCGTCTCGTTCTGTTTTGTCACTCATTAGGTTTGAAAGGATGTGGAACGGGTCTTTCCTGATATTGCAGTTCCTCCGGGATCGACCCACTATCTTACATACGTGTATATGTACCTGTACTAGGTCGGAGGACGTTAAACTCATTTTCTTCTTGAAAGGATGTTGATGAAATGTTGATGAATATTAGAGAATCAACATCGGGATGGGGAGAGGGGAAGCAAACAATTTTTTTTTTAAGATTTAGAATTAACCTGATCACACTGTTATCTTTTCTATTAATCGTTCATAACTTGTTAGATTTTGTGTAATTTTGAAAACAGGTATAATATATTTAAAAACTATTAAGGATTGAATTTTAACGGTTGGCAGGGGGGGGGGGGGGGGGCCTTCATCTGAATAAAGGGGTTTGTTTCTGAAGAACATCCCGGTGTCATCACAAATGCAAGAGTAGCCGTGAACGAACCATTTTGTTGAATATTTTATTTCGTGGGATTTGTTGCACTATGTTCCAGTAAGGCTGGGTTTTTATTAGGGTCTCTATCTTCTTTTTCTGTTTGATATAATGAAGTTTTTAAAATGAAATTGATTAGATCAACAGTTCTTTCATCGCCAAGGGTAATCATAATGACTCGCAAGCACACTCAAACAAACGCTTTTTCGTGCACACGCACGCGCGCGCGCACACATACACACACATAGCGCAGACACGTACACACACACACACACACACACACACACACACACACACACACGCACGCACGCACGCACGCACGCACGCACGCACGGGCACACACACACACACACGCACATACACACACACACACACACACACACACACACACACACACACACACACACACACACACACACACACACACACACACACACACACAAGTGCGCGCAAACAAACTTTACGTGAACTGTATCAAATAAAAACCACCACCACATGACAAGTTTTCATGTTATCTTTTAATTTTGAGCCAGGCAGTTTTTCAATAATTATTTTTTCCTTACAACATTAAAATCAAACAAATCCAAACCAGGCTTAATTCCTACAAAGAACACGTGTGGTTCACGGGCCCATTAATCGATACATTTTTGAAAGACAATATACCACCCACCTCAAAAAAACATCTCACCACCCATCCCAAAAAACCATCTCACCACCCACCCCAAAAAACCATCTCACCACCCACCCCAAAAAACCATCTCACCACCCACCAAGAAAAAACCATCTCACCTCCCATCCCAAAAAACACATCTCACCACCCACCCCAAAAAAACACATCTCACCACCCACCCCAAAAAACACATCTCACCACCCACCCCCAAAAACCATCTCACCACCCACCCCTCCAAAAACCATCTCACCACCCACCTCCAAAAAACCATCTCACCACCCACCCCCAAAAACCATCTCACCACCCACCCCCAAAAAACCATCTCACCACCCACCCCAAAAAAACCATCTCACCACCCACCCCAAAAAACCATCTCACCACCCACCCCAAAAAACCATCTCACCACCCACCTCCCAAAAAACCATCTCACCACCCACCCCAAAAAAACCATCTCACCACCCACCCCCAAAAAAAAAACACATCTCACCACCCACCTCCAAAAAACCATCTCACCACCCACCCCAAAAAACCATCTCACCACCCACCCCAAAAAACCATCTCACCACCCACCCCAAAAAACCATCTCACCACCCACCCCAAAAAACCATCTCACCAAAAAAACCATCTCACCACCCACCCCAAAAAACCATCTCACCACCCACCCCAAAAAACCATCTCACCACCCACCCCAAAAAACCATCTCACCACCCACCCCAAAAAAACCATCTCACCACCCACCCCCAAAAAACCATCTCACCACCCACCCCCAAAAAACCATCTCACCACCCACCCCAAAAAACCATCTCACCACCCACCTCCAAAAACCATCTCACCACCCACCTCCAAAAAAACACATCTCACCACCCACCTCCAAAAAAACCATCTCACCACCCACCCCAAAAAAACACATCTCACCACCCACCTCCAAAAAACCATCTCACCACCCACCTCCAAAAAAACACATCTCACCACCCACCTCCAAAAAAACACATCTCACCACCCACCTCCAAAAAAACACATCTCACCACCCACCTCCAAAAAAACCATCTCACCACCCACCCCCAAAAACCATCTCACCACCCACCCCCAAAAACCATCTCACCACCCACCTCCAAAAAACCATCTCACCACCCACCCCAAAAAACCATCTCACCACCCACCTCCAAAAAACCATCTCACCACCCACCCCAAAAAACCATCTCACCACCCACCCCAAAAAACCATCTCACCACCCACCCCAAAAAACCATCTCACCACCCACCTCCAAAAAACCATCTCACCACCCACCCCAAAAAACCATCTCACCACCCACCCCAAAAAACCATCTCACCACCCACCCCAAAAAACCATCTCACCACCCACCCCAAAAAACCATCTCACCACCCACCCCAAAAAACCATCTCACCACCCACCCCAAAAAACCATCTCACCACCCACCCCCAAAAACCATCTCACCACCCACCCCAAAAAACCATCTCACCACCCACCCCAAAAAACCATCTCACCACCCACCTCCAAAAAACCATCTCACCACCCACCTCCAAAAAAACACATCTCACCACCCACCTCCAAAAAAACCATCTCACCACCCACCTCCAAAAAACCATCTCACCACCCACCCCAAAAAACCATCTCACCACCCACCTCCAAAAAAACACATCTCACCACCCACCTCCAAAAAACCATCTCACCACCCACCTCCAAAAAAACCATCTCACCACCCACCCCAAAAAACCATCTCACCACCCACCTCCAAAAAACCATCTCACCACCCACCCCAAAAAACCATCTCACCACCCACCTCCAAAAAACACATCTCACCACCCACCTCCAAAAAACCATCTCACCACCCACCTCCAAAAACCATCTCACCACCCACCTAAAAAAAAAAACATCTCACCACCCACCCCCAAAAACCATCTCACCACCCACCCCAAAAAACCATCTCACCACCCACCCCAAAAAACCATCTCACCACCCACCCCAAAAAACCATCTCACCACCCACCCCAAAAAACCATCTCACCACCCACCCCAAAAAACCATCTCACCACCCACCTCCAAAAAAACACATCTCACCACCCACCCCCAAAAACCATCTCACCACCCACCCCAAAAAACCATCTCACCACCCACCCCCAAAAACCATCTCACCACCCACCCCCAAAAAACCATCTCACCACCCACCTCCAAAAACCATCTCACCACCCACCCCCAAAAAACCATCTCACCACCCACCCCCAAAAACCATCTCACCACCCACCCCAAAAAACCATCTCACCACCCACCCCCAAAAAACCATCTCACCACCCACCCCAAAAAACCATCTCACCACCCACCCCAAAAAACCATCTCACCACCCACCCCCAAAAACCATCTCACCACCCACCCCCAAAAACCATCTCACCACCCACCCCAAAAAACCATCTCACCACCCACCCCAAAAAAACCATCTCACCACCCACCCCAAAAAACCATCTCACCACCCACCTCCAAAAAAACACATCTCACCACCCACCTCCAAAAAACACATCTCACCACCCACCTCCAAAAAACACATCTCACCACCCACCTCCAAAAAACACATCTCACCACCCACCTCCAAAAAAACACATCTCACCACCCACCCCAAAAAACCATCTCACCACCCACCCCAAAAAACCATCTCACCACCCACCCCAAAAAACCATCTCACCACCCACCTCCAAAAAACACATCTCACCACCCACCTCCAAAAAAACATCTCACCACCCACCCCAAAAAACCATCTCACCACCCACCTCCAAAAAACACATCTCACCACCCACCTCCAAAAAAACACATCTCACCACCCACCTCCAAAAAACACATCTCACCACCCACCTCCAAAAAACCATCTCGGCTAAGTTATAGTTAAACACCCCCTCATCACATTTTTCGCATTGAAACATTTTCACTGATAAGCAACGTTCTGTTATTCTCACGAAATGGATAGGGGTAGGATCAGCCTAATGTTTACTATTGTCATGAAACTGAACGAGCCAGACTTTCAGTTCGTTTGCTGTCTTACCCTGGCTTAAAGACCCCAGGGATCATCCCAACAGCCGAAACACTTGAACACTATGGCACAAATGCATCAGATAGGGATGAGAACATTACGTGTGTGACCGCGTTTGATTACCCCGCCATACGAGCAGCCACACTCCGACTTCGGAGGAGCCAGGCTTTAAGTCATTCGTGTTGTTATTTTTGTGTGTGTTATTAAATCTGTTCTCACACATACATGCGAAGATTCTGTGTGGAAACCCGTGCGCAATCCGTAAATAAGTAAAAAGAAGGGAACAGATTTACGCGAGTGTCCGTAATTCCCTTAATCCGTAAATTTTGGCCCTTCTTTCTTGAACTTATTTACGGATTACGCATGGGATTTCCGCATGAACTGTGTACGAGGCCTTAGGCTTAAATTTCGACTCTTGTTTTAATTTGTTGTGAATTTAAGGTCGACAGTCGTAAACATTTCTATACTAAGGCCGTGTACACACATAAGCGGATATTCCGTGCGGAAACCCGTGCGCAATCCATAAATAAGTGAAACAAAGAAGGGAAATGATTTGATTTGCGCACGTGTCCAAATTTCTCCTATAATATGCGTAAACTTTCATTCTTCTTTCTTCCACTTATTTAGGGTTTTCCGTACGGAACTTACGTGTCTAATGTGAACCCGGCCTACAACTTTGCCAACATCTGGCTGGCCCTTATTAGGGTAAGACGGGGTAAAAGGCCCATGGGCTGGTAAGAAGCCCATGCCAATTATCTCATGAAATGAAGCAAATTTCAGTCACATTTTGCCCATGAGACAAGTGTTAATGTTTAGCGTTCGTCTCATGGGCACATTTGACTGAAATTTTGCTTCATTTCATGAGATAATTAGCATGGGATTAACTTACCCGCCAATTGGCTTTTTTTTTTATATATACCCCGTCTTCACCTACGGATGGTCAGCAGAAACGAGCAGCCCGGAGAAAGAGGTGTAGACGTTGCCCTCGATGATGGTGCCGTGGACGCTACTCCGCCTGACCATCACCCGGTCACCTTTGTCCAGGTGACCAGTGGCCAGGCACGAGGCCTTGTCGTAGATGGTCGAGTCGCTGTCCACCGCGGTCAAGCACAGCATGCTGTGGGTTGTGAAGATGCCCCAGTCCACCCGCTCAGCGCCCGCGTGGTTCATCACCTGAAAGGTTTTTCCGTTGATTGATTGACTGGTTGGTTGGTTGGTTGGTTGGTTTGTTGGTTGGTTGGTTGATTGGTTGATTGATTGGTTGGTTGGCTGGTTGGTTGGTTGATTGATTGATTGACTGGTTGGTTGGTTGGTTGGTTGGTTGGTTGATTGGTTGATTGATTGGTTGGTTGGTTGGTTGATTGGTTGGTTGGTTGGTTGGTTGATTGGTTGGTTGGTTGAGTGAGTGAGTGAGTAAGTGATTAGATGGTTGGCGAGTTGATTGATTGAGTGACTGATTGGCCATTGATTGATTCATTCATTCATCCGTCGCGGTCAGGCAATGTTGTCTCTATGGGTCCCAAATTGTGTCTTTAAGTGTCCCCGTCTCTATGTGTCCCCAATTTTGTCTCTTTCGTGTCCCCGTCTCTATGTGTCCCCATTTTTTGTCTCTATGTGTCCCCGTCTCTATGTGTCCCCAATTTTGTCTCTATGTGTCCCCGTCTCTATGTGTCCCCGTCTCTATGTGTCCACAATTTTGTCTATGTGTCCCCGTCTCTATGTGTCCACAATTTTGTCTCTTCGTGTCCCCGTCTCTGTGTCCACAATTTTGTCTCTTCGTGTCCCCGTCTCTATGTGTCCCCAATTTTGTCTCTATGTGTCCCCGTCTCTATGTGTCCCCAATTTTGTCTCTATGTGTCCCCGTCTCTATGTGTCCCCAATTTTGTCTATGTGTCCCCGTCTCTATGTGTCCACAATTTTGTCTCTTTGTGTCCCCGTCTCTGTGTCCCCAATTTTGTCTCTTCGTGTCCCCGTCTCTATGTGTCCCCAATTTTGTCTCTATGTGTCCCCGTCTCTATGTGTCCCCGTCTCTATGTGTCCCCAATTTTGTCTCTATGTGTCCCCGTCTCTATGTGTCCACAATTTTGTCTCTTCGTGTCCCCGTCTCTATGTGTCCCCAATTTTGTCTCTTCGTGTCCCCGTCTCTATGTGTCCACAATTTTGCCTCGTCTCTATATATCCCCGTCTTGATGTATTCCCGTCATAATCATAGGCTTATCTCTCCGTCTGGATGTGACACATAAACCTATCCCTAAACCTAATCTCAAACCCTATCCCTAACCCTAAAACTAATCTGAAACCCTCTCCCTATTCCTAACCAGAAACCCAAATCCTATCCTCAACCCTATGTCCCTATCCCTAACCCGAGGGGACACAAATAGAGTCGGGGGCGGGAGGTGGGGGGGTGGGGGTGTTGTAGGGAGGAGGGTAGTGTTGATGGAGGCAGCGGAAGTTGACTGATTTTTGGGGTCTTTTTATTTTAACTCTTCCTTCACAATGGTGCCAACAAAGCTGTTGAAAGTTTGTGTGCATGATTTTGTGATCAATATTTTCATTACACTGTCCGTCACTGTCCAGGCAGAAATATTAAAGCCTTCAAGGCTCACTCGAGTTCACCAAGAAGCCAATTGAGTGGAGTGCCTAGGTAAAGGTGCAGATCAACACACACACACACACACACACCCTTCGATTTCTCGGCTCTCCCCGCATTTTCGGACTTGCCTTTCTTAGCAAATATTGAGCTACATTTTATCAACTATTTTTAAAGCTAATTATCTTTGTTGAATGCAAGGAGGGGGTGTTGATCTGCACCTTTACCGAGGCCCTATAATGTGGTCAATGGAAGATACCTGGGCATAAAACAGGTAGAGGCCAGCCACGGGGGCAGTGAAGAGACCGGTGGCGGGGTCATAGGCCCCTCCCAGGTTGGTCACCACAGAGTCGAAGAGGAAAGGCGAGCTGGTGTCCGTCTGGACGTGCACGTGCATCATGCGAGCCGTGAAGGACACTGGTGGTGGACACGTGTGGACTTTGGTCAGTGTCTTGATCGCGAGTGGCGCTCATCATCCAGAAATAGTCTGTCTGTCCGTCTGTCTGTCTGTGTGTCTGTGTCTGTCTGTCTGTCTGTCTGTCTGTCTGTCTGTCTCTCTCTCTCTCTCTCTCTGCGCGCACACGCCTGTGTGTGTGCGTGTGTGTGTGTGTGTGTGTGTGTGTGTGTGTGTGTGTGTGTGTGCCTGTGTGCCTGCCTACCTGAATGCCTGTCTTTTCCTCCTAGTCCCTCTTCTCTCTCTCTCTCTCTCTCTCTCTCTCTCTCTCTCTCTCTCTCTCTCTCTCTCTCTCTCTCTCTCTCTCATCTATTCACACAATACTCAAACTCTCTATCCTAACCACACACACGCGCGCGCGCATGCATGCATGCACGCACGCATGCAATCACGCACCCCATCACATATGCAACAGTCAGTTGATATTTTTCTGAGATAGAAAGAAAGACACAGAGAGAGAGAGAGAGAGAGAGAGAGAGAGAGAGAGAGAGAGAGAGAGAGAGAGAGAGAGAGAGAGAGAGAGAGAGAGAGAGTGTGTGTGTGTGTGTGTGTGTGTGTGTGTGTGAGAGAGAGAGAGAGAGAGAGAGGAGACAGAGAGAGAGAGAGAGAGAGAGAGAGAGAGAGAGACAAAGAGAGAGAGACAGAGACAGACAGACAGAGAGAGAAGGACAGAGAGAGAATATGAGTTCAGATGCTCTAAACCTTGAATGTCCTTCCGTTGAGTCGTGTTGGAAATGGTGTGGGCTTGTTGGCCAAACTGAGTGGTCAGTTCTGTGATCTGCACACACACACACACACACACACACACACACACACACACACACACACACACACACACACACTAAACAGTAACAATACTCGTACCAGTAAGGCCGTGTACACATACACGCGGATGTTCCGCCCGGAAACCCATGCGCAATCAATAAATAAGTAAAAGAAAGAAGAAGAAAACTAAGCGGACGTGTCCGTATTTCCCCTAATCCGTATATTTGTGTACCTTCTAACTTTTACTTATTGATTATTTCCGCGCGGAAAATCCAGATGTACTGTGTACCAGGCCTTACAGCAGGGAGCTAATGACGTCTTTGATATTTAGCAGTAGCAGTGGTGTGCCTGCTAATCAAATGTCTAGTGATGATCTCCCTACTCTCTTCGTTAATCTAAAAGTATGTGGTTGCCCTAGTTAAAAGTAATCCACCTTGTCAGATAATTGTAGTTTAATCAGAAATATAATTCGAATTAAAAAAAAATCCCCACAATATTATTTTTAATACATGAAATTAAACTCAAGTATGTGGTTGCCCTAGTTAAAGGTAATCCACCTTGTCAGATATATAATTGTAGTTTAATCAGAAATATAACTGGAATTAAAAAAAGATTTTCCCCACAATTTGTTTTTCAATACATGAAATTAAACTCTAACCTAATTTTCGGCTTCTGTATTTATCAATCGTTTCCAGTTTGACTCATTTTACTAATAAATAACAAAATAAAGAGAAGGAAAAATAAACAACCAATCAAATAAACAAATTAAGTATCACCTAAAAAAAAAAACATTCGTCAAATCGGAGACGATTGACAAAGGCAGAACGCGAAATGTTTCGTGAGCCGACGAGGTAAGGGCATAGTATCACGTATTAGGAATTTGTTTATACCTAAATTAAATTAGCTGATACAGTTTTCCTTTGTTAATATGTGCGTTTCATGCTGTGCATGAACAAAAGCTGTGGAGAACATTCATTTTGTGTTTTTATGCCTTCTAACTAGAGAAGACTTCAGCGCCCATGTTTCACGTTCGTGAAAAAAGAAACAGCATGGTGTGTAATTATCACTATTAGAGACACAATTTGATTAATTACCAAACTAAAAAAAAATCGTGAAAACAAATGATAATAAAATAGATAAATTAAAACAAAATTAAAAACAAACAAAAAACAAGCGAACAAATAAATTATGAAATTCGTGAATTCATGTTTAAACCAAAGCAAACCCGTGTCCGTTGTCTTATTTGTTTGTTCCCCCTCCCTCTTAAGAATCTGTCATTTGGGTGTTGTTTTGTTTTTTTGTTTGTTTCCTTCGATTTTCACACCTGTACAAAATATTAAGCCCTTTCCATGTAATTGGAAACAATCTTTCTGCCTGCGTGTTAAGCCCTTTCCATGTAATTGGAAACAATCTTTCTGCCTGCGTATTAAGCCATTTCCATGTAATTGGAAACCCAATCTTTCTGCCTGCGTGTTAAGCCATTTCCATGTAATTGGAAACCCAATCTTTCTGCCAGCGTGTTAAGCCCTTTCCATGTAATTGGAAACCCAATCTTTCTGCCTGCGTGTTAAGCCCTTTCCATGTAATTGGAAACAATCTTTCTGCCTGCGTGTTAAGCCCTTTCCATGTAATTGGAAACCCAATCTTTCTGCCTGCGTGTTAAGCCCTTTCCATGTAATTGGAAACCCAATCTTTCTGCCTGCGTGTTAAGCCCTTTCCATTTAATTGGAAACAATCTTTCTGCCTGCGTGTTAAGCCCTTTCCATTTAATTGGAAACAATCTTTCTGCCTGCGTGTTAAGCCCTTTCCATGTAATTGGAAACAATCTTTCTGCCTGCGTGTTAAGCCCTTTCCATTTAATTGGAAACAATCTTTCTGCCTGCGTGTTAAGCCCTTTCCATTTAATTGGAAACAATCTTTCTGCCTGCGTGTTAAGCCCTTTCCATGTAATTGGAAACAATCTTTCTGCCTGCGTGTGTGTTGTTGGGTGGGTGTTTGTGTGTGTGTGTGTGTGGGGGGGGGGGGGGGTGGGTGTGTGTGTGCGTGCGTGTGCGCATGTGCGTGCGCATGTGCGTGCGTGCGTGCGTGCGTGCGTGTGTGTGTGTGTGTGTGTGTGTGTGTGTGTGTGTGTGTGTGTGTGTGTGTGTGTATGTGTGTGTGTGTGGGGGGGGGGGGGGGGGGGTGCATGCGCGCGCGCGCGCGCGCGTGTGTGTGTGGTTTCTTTTTGTGTCAATACAGAATTTGATGGGGTCCATCAATATCATGGACTTCTGTTATCAATATAGAATTAACCAGGTTGAGAGAAGGAGATAATAATAATAGTAAAATGAAACAAGAAAAGGAAATAAATTCCATAACAAAAGTACTGCATATTTATGAAGTAAATTATTCCGTCTAGGCCATCTGCGGCACCAAAGCACCTAGTCCTACAGCGGATCCATAGACCTTAGTATTGCAGTAATCTCCAGGATCGACCCACTATCTATAACTGTACATGTCCCACGCGTACCCGTTACAGGTCGGAGGACGTTAGATTTTCAAACAGATTTCCATTCACCTAGTCCTGTGTAATTTAGGTAAAAGACATCCAGGAGCAATTCCTGAACACTAGCTGGCTTCCAATGAGGCTTTAGATTAGGTACATTATAGTCACAGAGGCGTCTCTGGGAAATTCGGGTTGCTCCCACCTGGAGAGCGCGTCGCAGCCAGAGGCGCGCCACCCAATTGTTTTTTACAATTTTTTGCATGCGATTTTTGTGCGACTGATGAGGAAGGGAGGGGAGTACATTTTTACCAAATGACAACCTTTTCGCTGCCCCTGGGTTTAACGTGTGCTAAGTGCATGAGCACACGGGAGCTCTGTTTATCGTCTCATCCGAAAGACTCCACGTTCAGACAGCAAGGCCTAGTGCAAAGTGAGAGGAAAAATCCCCTGTAGTACCCAGGTTCGAACTCGGGTTTACTTGACACGAAGCGAACGCGCTACCACTGTGCCACTCTACGAATCAGGGGAAGATAATTTTCAGTATAAAGCCTCATTATGCACTCTCACCTGGCTCTGCTGTTCGATCACCTCCCCTTGCTGTTGAACCAGCGTCATCAGCTCTTGAACGTCCACGTCATTGGATAATTAGGGGAAGATAATTTTCAATATAAAGCCTCATTATGCACTCTCACCTGATTCTGCAGAGCCGTCAGTTTACTTTGCTGCTGTTCGATCATCTCCCCTTGCTGTTGAACCAGCGTCATCAGCTCTTGAACGTCCACGTCATTGCTGGGACCGTTCCCCAACGTCATCACCGGGATCAGAAAACTGGCTATAAAGAGGGCGAGGATAGAATTTCCCATTGTTTCTTGCTCGTCTTGTCAAACGTTTTGCTTCAACTCAAGTCTCGATCTGTGTTTATTTCTTGGCCTCTGCTTTCCTTCTCGATCTATTTTTGTTGCTCTCTATGTCCCTGTTATCTGTTTAGGGGAAGACGCCTATCTTTTATTTTCAAGCAGTAATTTTTTTGTTTGTAGGCCTATATCTATAAAATAAAAGGCTCAGAAATGTTTTACGTTAGTACATGTCTGAGAAATGAAAATCCGTTTAACGTCCTCCGGTCTGAAACGGACACATATGGGACATTAGTAAATATAAAGATGGTGGGTAGGCCTATATCTATAAAATAAAAGGCTCAGAAAATGTTTACGTTAGTACATGTCTGAGAAATGAAAATCCGTTTAACGTCCTCCGGTCTGAAACGGACACATATGGGACATTAGTAAATATAAAGATGGTGGGAACGATCCTGGAGGCAATGCCCGGAGGCAGTGCAACTCCAGGAAAGTCCCGAATTTCTAACGATACAGATGTATTATATAAGTGAATATGTCTGAGAAAGCGTCAATGTTTAGAAATGTCCAACAGTTTTCTTTTCCTTCTCCTATTTATTATTTTTCTTCTTATTTTTTAGGTCAGGTCAGGTCAGGTCAGGTAGTTAGGACATTAGGCCTCGCGGCCTCTTCACTGTCCTGTCATTTTTGTTTGAACTTTTGCACAGCTGAGAGGTTTTTGTATTTTTTTTCTCGGCAAATCTGCCTTTTAGTCATGCTCGTATTGTAGTTTTGATATGTTGGTGTATCCACCAAGGAGGTTTTTGAATTGTGTTAGATTCTGTGCTCGTTTAATATGTGCAGGAAGAGTATTCCAAAACTTTGTTACTCTGTTTTACCCTCACAGATCTCGACGTCTTTATTAGGATGCTACTATTTCCACCAGTGACAGAATCCTTTTTAAAAATTATTATTCCCGTACCTAAACTGGTTTCTTTCACAACAGCATGACTGTAGTAACTAATGGAAACGTTGTTTTATAAATCTTCCCATTATCAGTTGAAACTGACCAGACTCAGTGATCAAACGCCGAAACCGTACTACCCGGCTAAAATTGTTCAAACATTGGAGTCGCTACTAGGCATGTAAGAAGAAACGATGTTAAATATCGTGAGAAATGTTTCGTTGCCAAAACACAGAGGTATGTGAAACCGGCAAATCACTATAATGTAGAACTTAAGGGCCCTGTCGTCACAAGTGCGGCTAAGACAACTAATCCGGGATGGAAAATGCAAATAAGTCTAAACTGATTGGTAGTTTCGACTAATTTGCAATTTTCCATCCCGGATTAGTTGTCTTAGTCGCAGTCGCAACCTGTAATCATAAGTGCGTCTTATAATTAGACAGTCAACACAGGCATTAGTGTGTAAATTAGGCTAAACAGCCGATCGTTTGGGGAGTTTAGTACCTAACTTATATACTACTACCCGTGTTGACTGTCTAAGACGCACTCATGACTACAGGCCCAGAGAGAAAGAGCCAGCAATCCTGCATGATGACATGTACGGGTAGGGGAAGACGGGGTAAAAAGCGCATGGGCGGGTAAGAAGCCCACCCCAATTATCTCATGAAATAAAGAAAATGTCAGTCAAATTTGCCCATGAGACGAATGCTAGACATTAACGCTCGTCTCATGGGCAAAATGAGACTGAAATTTGCTTCATTTCATGAGATAATTGGGGTGGGCTTCTTACCCGCCCATGCGCTTTTTACCCCGTCTTCCCCTAAGTATGTGGAATAAGCAGTCGGGAGGGGGGGGGGGGGGGGGGGGGGGGTTAGGGGAAAGGGCAAAGAAATTGGAGACTAGAATGTCAGTGGTCAGAAGAACAAATGTTTCTTGCGGCCAGTAATAAACAATTTGACTAGTTTCCTCTGATTATCATGTTCAGATTAGAGAGATCCCGCGAAGTCGGGGTGTGGCTGCCTACATGGCGAGGTAATAAAAAACAACGGTCACACACGTAATGTTCTCATCCCTAGCTGATGCATTTGTACCATAGTGTTCAGGTGCTTCGGCTGTCGGGATGACCCCTGGAGTCTTTTAGCCTAGGTACATAAACAAACAACAAACAACGTATTGGAGGGGGAAAAAAGACAATAATAAAGGTCAGCCTAATAAAATAAAAAAAAATACAAAGATAAGCAAACAATCAATTCTGACCGCAAAGTGTAATCAAAGAGTAGGGGTGGGGTGGATGGGGGACTAAAGATTTCAAATGTTGGATGTTCTTTTGGCAGGTGGAAAAACTAGGTGTGCGGGTGGGTGGGGGTTCCTTGTTTGTTTACAACTATAACAGTCTGTCCTCTTTCAGAATAAATAGACAGATGACTACATACATAAATATACATTAAAAAACTCATTTATAAACCTACACAATATGGACAGGTGATGCTTATATATGTTGAGACACACTCATTCATGTGGCGCGCGCGCGCGCGCACACACACACACTGTGCCAGATCTATCACAATTAGGCTAAAGGTGTGACCGTCGAAAGGATAGACGAATACAAGTAGGGGAAGACGGGGTAAAAAGCGCATGGGCGGGTAAGAAGCCCACCCCAATTATCTCATGAAATAAAGAAAATGTCAGTCAAATTTGCCCATGAGACGAATGCTAGACATTAACGCTCGTCTCATGGGCAAAATGAGACTGAAATTTGCTTCATTTCATGAGATAATTGGGGTGGGCTTCTTACCCGCCCATGCGCTTTTTACCCCGTCTTCCCCTATCTGGGAACAATCATGGGACAGTAAGTTTACTTTTAGCTCTGGATCATGTTTCCAAGAAGTGCCAGACAAGGATGTACTGCCTGAGAAAGCTCAGATCTTTCCGTGTTATAGTAGTACATGTAGTAGTAATTAGGGCTAGAAGTGGGCCTCGCGGCCCTTTTACGCCCTTTCTCGTCTGTGACTTATATTAGCACAGATCTTCTCCAAAGCTTTTACCGTTGTTTTCTTCTCATTCATCTGTTGGTATGATGGCCTGAATGTCACCAAGAGTGTTCTGAACAAACTTGTGAATGTTGGTAGCAAAATCGTCGGTAGAAAACAAGACAATTTGTGTTTGTTATATGAAAGTAATGCGTGTGGTTCGAAAAGCCAGCGCAATTGCTAATGATCAAAGTCACGTTCTATCGCATTGCTATGAACTACTACCATCTGATAGACGGTGCTTCATTATTCATTGCAGAACAATTAGGAATTCAGCAAATTTTGTCCCTAGAAATCAGTCAAACTTCTGAACAAGATCTCAGCTAAGACCAAATAATGTGAAGTAAATAATTAGTCTAGGCCTAGTCAAAACCCACGCAGTAATGTGTGTGTGTGTGTGTGTGTGTGTTGTGTGTGTGTGTGTGTGTGTGTGTGTGTGCATGTGCGTGCTTGTGTGTGTGCGTACATGTACGACTGAGAGAGAGAGAGAGAGAGAGAGAGAGAGAGAGAGAGAGAGAGAGAGAGAGAGAGAGAGAGAGAGAGAGAGAGAGAGAGAGGGAGAGAGAGAGAGAGCGAGGGGGGGGGGGGGGGGGGAGGGAGCGCATGAAATGTTGAGAAGGGGAAGGAAAAACACGTCTCCATTGCACACATTGATTTTTGTGTAGCATTATTTGCATTCATTTTTTTTCTCTCTCCTCCAAGTATGAGCTACTATGTTTGAGTTTTTCCATGCAAATATGAACTCTGCTACATACCGACTCTTATATTTGAGTGAAGTAGGGAGGGAAGGACGAAAGAATGCAAGGAAAGAAATGGTGGGGGATAGAGGGCGGTTTTCAATGTGGTGGGAAGGATGCTTGCATCGACTTCAAATATTATGTCCAACTTTTTGTGAATCACGATTGGCTGTGGGTTTTTTCCTTTTATAGTTTTGTTTTCATTTTTAGTGCATGAATATGGTGTTTTCTTGTTTGCAATATGCTTGTATGAGACCACACTGTAATTTCTCTTAACGAGATATATAAAGTCGGAGTGTGGCTGCGCACGTGGTGCGGGGTAATCAAAAACGGCCACACACGTAATGTTCTCATCCCTAGCTGGTGTATTTGTACCATAGTGTTCAAGTGCTTTGGTTGTTGGGATGATCCCTGGAGTCTTTAAGCCAGGGTAAGAAAAAAAACAAAAAAACATCAAGAATTTTTTTTAACTTGACTTTGACTTGACACACACACACATTAACAAACAATAATTACCAGTTGCATAGTTTATTTAAAAAAATATATGAATAAACAACAATCACCCCTTGCATATTATATCAAAAGGCCGTTTCCATTCATAGACAAAAAAGATTCACACTAAAGAATTGCCTTGTTTCATAGAAAAGGGGGGGGGGGGGAATTGATAGATTATCATGAGTCTCAATAATTCATAAATGGTGTCATTTATGCATGTGAATATACTGTAGCAAAAATATATTTTGCGTATAAAATTAAACGATCTCTGTAACGCCTAGTCATAATAAACAACAAATAAAAATACGCATGCTTTCAATTGAAAATACTTAAACACAAACAGGAATTGAATTTCTTTTAAAGACCAGATTGAAATCGGTATCCCCCCGAAGACGGAGTGTTGCTGCCCACGTGGCGGAGGTAATCAAAAATGGTGACACACGTAATGTTCTCATCCGTAGCTTATGCACTTGTACCATGGTGTTCAGGTGCTTCCGCTGTTGGGATGTTCCCTGGAGTCTTTTAGCCAGGGTACGCAAACAACAAAATAGTATTATCATTACAAAAGTAACACCCCCACCCCCACCCCCTGGTAGGACTAAGTAACACCCCCCACACCCCTAGTAGTCCACCTTCTGGAAGTTCTGTGCTTGTAACTTTCCTCTCTAATCTGTCACTCTCTTTGACTCTGCCTTTTTCCTTTGCTTACTGTCATCTACTACCTGCTTACTGCCATCTACTACCTGCTTACTGCCATCTACTACCTGCTTACTGCCATCTACTACCTGCTTACTGTCATCTACTACCTGCTTACTGCCATCTACTACCTGCTTACTGCCATCTACTACCTGCTTACTGCCATCTACTACCTGCTTACTGCCATCTACTACCTGCTTACTGCCATCTACTATACCTGCTTACTGCCATCTACTACCTGCTTACTGCCATCTATCTACTACCTGCTTACTGCCATCTACTATACCTGCTTACTGCCATCTACTATACCTGCTTACTGCCATCTACTATACCTGCTTACTGCCATCTACTATACCTGCTTACTGCCATCTACTATACCTGCTTACTGCCATCTACTACCTGCTTACTGCCATCTACTACCTGCTTACTGCCATCTACTACCTGCTTACTGCCATCTACTACCTGCTTACTGCCATCTACTACCTGCTTACTGCCATCTACTACCTGCTTACTGCCATCTACTACCTGCTTACTGCCATCTACTACCTGCTTACTGCCATCTACTACCTGCTTACTGCCATCTACTACCTGCTTACTGCCATCTACTACCTGCTTACTGCCATCTACTATACCTGCTTACTGCCATCTACTACCTGCTTACTGCCATCTACTACCTGCTTACTGCCATCTACTACCTGCTTACTGCCATCTACTACCTGCTTACTGCCATCTACTACCTGCTTACTGCCATCTACTACCTGCTTACTGCCATCTACTATACCTGCTTACTGCCATCTACTACCTGCTTACTGCCATCTACTACCTGCTTACTGCCATCTACTACCTGCTTACTGCCATCTTACTACTACCTGCTTACTGCCATCTACTACCTGCTTACTGCCATCTACTACCTGCTTACTGCCATCTACTACCTGCTTACTGCCATCTACTAACCTACCTGCTTACTGCCATGCTATCTACGATACCTGCTTTCGTGCCATCTATGCGCTACCTGCTTACTGCCATCTACTACCTGCTTTCTGCCATCTACTACCTTTCTGCCTTCCCGGTCCATTCCCCTGCCTTTGTTCTAGAAACTCCTGACAAAGATTCTCTCTAGCCTAAAGACGGGCATGCTGAGTTTCTTTTTAAGGCGGGCTGGGCCTATTTCTTAGGCGCATAACAGCAGCATGACACATCTGTGCTCATATGACAGGAAATTGTCTGAGCGATCGACAAAGGAAGAAGAAGAATGACCAACATAAAGCAACAAAGAGAATCCCACTGCATTTCAGTTGCGACTGTGGAACAACCCGCTCCAAGTAGAAATTTTGTTTTGCGGTGTGTATATTATTATCTCTCTTCTCTCGTGCCAAAGAAGAGACAAAGAAGGGGAAGCATAAGGTAGAAAAATAATAAAATAATTTATAAAAAACTAGTCGTTTACAGCCACTCCAGCCTTTATCTCTTTGCCACCTCGTCATCCATAACATGCCATTATAAATTGCCCTTCTTCTTCTCGAACGTCAGATGGACAATAAATTGCCCAACTCGGCCATTTTGACTTTAAACAACACTGCTATAATGGAAAACAAAAGCAAAAACCACACACTCACACTACATAAAATATGATGCAGGAATCAAAGAAAACGATCAAGTCACAGCAAAATTCAACAGCCAGTATGGTGAATGAGCATTACAACAGATACGATACATGCAACAGCACAGACCCGTTATTTGTTTCATATCAGTAAAGACAGATGCTCAAGCCCTTACAGACCCAGTGACGCACCACAATTAAGTACCATGGTTTTTTTCTGGGTTGCTGTGACCCACATACAAATTTCCCCAACTTCAAATTTTGAGGCTGCTCTCTTTAAACTGATGTTTCGGTTTGAAATTTGGGGGCATTTATATGGGAGTCGGGACTTGGTCAAAACAAGATTTCTTTCCAGTTATAAGAGGGTAAGCACATGAAATCCCGTGATTTTGACATGTGATCTGGTGGATCTTTAACTGTTGATCTGTACAACTTTCCTTTCGACAAAGGCGGTTGCAAAAAAAAGAAGAGAAAAAAAAAGCTAACAGTAACCAAACTTATAATGGAAAACAAAAACAAAGCTAAGTTGCTCTCTTCTTGTTTGTGGGGACAAACATTTCTACACTATTATTTTACAGCACTACACCACACACTTTGAACACTATATTCTCCTTTAAACAAAGCAAAGATATAGATATACTACAAATCATCATCAATATAACATATTTAATTGTACAAGTGCTCTTTCGATCTCACATAGTTTCATACTAAAAGAAAACCAACACAGCAGAAACCACCTTAGTGATGTACATATAGAATATGGAAATAAAATAACAAATTTTACTTTCACATAACCTTTTTTATAGGTTTTTTAAACTGTATATCAGCTTGCATACAGGCATATGCCTGTCAAGAATTTTAATAATAAAGCTCTTCACGAGCACAAACACGGATTTTTTATCATATAGCTCAGTTGAGCATAAAATGCATGAATTTTAACTGTAGCCCTGGTTTTTTTTTTAATCAGACCTCCTCCAATCTGCCAGACTTAAAAGCAAACAGCTAAATATCTTTTAAAAATTAAAATATTTTATCACAAACATAATTTTTATATTCTTCAACTTGCGCTATTAAAAAAATAACTTTCATAAACTCTGTTAAAAATAAATAACTTATTCTTTCAAAACTTCATCTTATATAAGCTTAAAATCCACCTTTTTTTCTAGGATCTTTATAAATTAAAATGCCCCAAATAGTCTGTTGACTCAGAAG
>CM065692.1:26514349-26599349 GCA_017654935.2 Phymorhynchus buccinoides
GAGAGGGTGTGTGTATTGCATGAGGGGGTGGCTAGAGTGGAAGATTAGTAGAGTTTGGAGTGGAGATCTATTTGCCGATGGGTCAATTCATTAAAGCTCGTCAACAGACGTCAAGTGTGAAGCCGAAACTGTAAAACTCATTGGGCGGGGCGCGCTGCAGCAGTGACCCATGCTTGTCCCTTGGTCATGGGAATGGAAGGGGGATATTTTTGGGTTTTGTGTGTCCTCTAGTAGAATTTGTGTGTGTGTAATGGTGAGAGAGAGAGAGAGAGAGAGAGAGAAGAGAGAGAGGGAGAGGAGAGAGAGAGAGACACAACACAGATAGACAGAGAGAGATACGAGAGAGAGCATTTGTGAAAGCTACTGGAATGTGTTTGATTAAGTTTGATAGAAGATTCCTTCAGTTTTGCTGACCTTGGCCTTGAACTATTTACCTTAAAACACAAATTTCTTAGTTGGATCGATCCATATCTCTCACATCTTTACCAATCACAGTCTCAAAAATTTGTAACTTCTATATTGGCTGAAAGCAAGACACGCCTTGGCATTTAAAAAAAATTGTTGTCTTTCAACACTTTTGTTGGTAGGTAGCACTGCCACATTTGTTAGTTTGACTCAATGTCAAACAGGATGCTTAACTTATACTGTTTATGACTTTGGGCGTGTTTTATTTCTTTCTATTTGTTGTTTCTTTGTCACATTGTGTTTACGAACCGCTGCATATAATCAATTGAATTTGGCAGTGTGAATTATATTCTTTCTTCGTCACTCAGAACAGTTTTTTATGTCATTATGAGCGCAGATGCGTCATGCCTGCCTTTTGCTCCTAACTAAGAATAGTAGCCCAGCAAGTCGACTTCGGCTGGAAGGAATGTGTTTTTGAAGTGTTTTTTCGTGAAAAAAGGCAGGAGAATGGACAGTGGTAAGGCAGAAAACAGTAGATGACAGTTACGCAACGAAAGGGGAAAAGCAGATCAAGAGAGTGGACAGATTTAAGATTTCCAGCACATACTTCCAGAGGTGGAACTATTTATGCCAAAGAAAGACTCCCCGGTATCCCGCCGCAGTGTGTAATAGTACCTGAAGCTGATTTTGGTGAATTTTAGTTCTTGGTAGAGTGGAACCTCCCTTATAAGACTCTCCATTAT
Organism: Phymorhynchus buccinoides; assembly: GCA_017654935.2. Classification (NCBI taxonomy): domain Eukaryota; kingdom Metazoa; phylum Mollusca; class Gastropoda; order Neogastropoda; family Raphitomidae; genus Phymorhynchus; species Phymorhynchus buccinoides. The sequence goes on from CM065692.1 coordinate 26,515,498, forward strand.
AAGACTCCCTCCCACATAAGACAAACTTCTCTGAGACATTGCCCTTCTTTGCATGTATTAAAATTACCTCCCTTATAAGACCCCTCCCTTATAAGACCTCATTTGTGAATGATTTGGGAAGGTCTTATAAGGGATGTTCTACCTGTAGCATAGTGTATGGGTCGCTTTTTTGTTGCTATCTGTGTCTTTTTTTTAATATCAGTAATCTGCCCAACTTTCCATATGAGGCCTAGCCAAGGCTTTCTTTATGAACGAGACAAGATGAGAAACAACTTGGGCAATTTAGTCATACAAGAATTTAACGAGATTGAATTGATGCTCTTCTATTAGTAAAGGAGAAGACTTGAAGAAAGGTCATCTGTATGAATCGTTAGCCTTGGTAGATTAAACTTATTCTAGTCTTTATTTAGTATTGCTAGTTTTTCTAACGACACAAATTTCATAACTTTTACTGCTAATTAATACAAAAAATAGTATTCCGGTACATTTAAATAAATGAACAATTCCAGCATCTGAATGACAACTCAGGTAGACTCAAAGTCAGTTTAGTGTTCTGTGGCTCCGACAAAGTCTGTTTAAAGGGAAAGCTACCGATCCCATGGATCGGGTGTAGACTGCTAGCCTAGTCGCTGTGAAGTTCTGACTCGCAGTGGCTCGATCAACAGGGAAAAAAGAACGGTTGAACAGTCTCTCTCGCCAGCCGCGATAAGAATGATGGCGCGCGCCTCACCAGTGAACGCTTTATATATGCCGGGCTGGGGACTTAACCCTTCGCCGCCAGCCATTTTTCAGCCGAAACAATTAAATTCCTTAATTTACCTGGGTCGACAATATTTTTTATATCTGCAGATTATTAAGGAATTCTTCAGTGACATGCCGCACACCACCTATAGTTCAATCCTCACCGCCAAAAATTAAGAAAATATGGTCTTTTGGATAACATGGCCTTGATTTGATGCCTTTTTAATGACAAGGGCGACGTCACCATTGTGGTGCATAAATGCGACATTGGCGGTGAAAAGGGGTAAATCCTTCAAAGCAGTTTGTTCAAAACACACATTTCTCGGCTCTCCCTGCATTTTCACTCTTGCCTTTCTTACCAAACATTAAGCTGTATTTTTATGAACATTTTCAGCTAATTATGTTTGTTGAGTAATTAATTGCAGTCATGATAAAGGCCCATTATCTAATAGGACCCCCCCCCCCCCCCCCCCCCCCCCCCCCCCCACCCCCCCCCCCCCCCCCCCCCCATGTAGTGCAGTACAAACAACAGCCACAACTCATGGTTCATTGCGTTTTTCCGTCTTGCCTTTATCTTCTCCTATTATTGAATGCATGTGTTTAATTATGAAAATGAAAATTTGTGTTAAATATAGCAAACGATAGAGGAAGAAGTACTCAATTTGCAGTAAGAAAGGCAAAGAACAGACAAAGTGAAAACAACCGAGAAATGGAGGAGGGGGGGGGGGCGCATCTTTACCTTTACCGACTTACGGTATGCAAAGCCGCTTAAGTGGATGCAGGAAGAAAGCTAGCTAAGGTTCATGTGTCATGGTCCATGATGCGTTCTTGGATAGAGATGATTCCCAGAACTGGCTGATACAGTTTATGATAGATAGTTTTTGTTTTTGTTATGGTAACTATATCCACTTCCTGGAATGGTAGCAGTTGGGATCAGGAGTGAAAAGACAGATAATTAGGGGTACAAGAAGGAAGTGAAATTACCAGTGACTGAATAAAATATAGTTATGAGGTTCTTCTTTCTCTTGACATCCTTATTGATGGTTATGATGCATAACCGTTTCTATTGTATACTGTGCTTATAAATGTCATGCAATTGTAACACGCACTCAAAACGTACAGAAACAGAAGCTTTTAGAGTAGAAAAAAGAATGGTTGAACACAAATCATCATGGTTGTCCCTCGGATCCGATGATGACATTCTCGCTGTCCCTTTATCGGTGGATGCAAGCGCAAACAGGAACAAAAAATATAGTTTTAGCAAAAGTAAAGAAAATTAAGGAAAGATGTCAAACAGAATGCAGTGTACCTGAAACAGTAGAATGTTTCAACTTTCATTTATTCAGCTGACTCTGACTTTAACCTGTGTGAAGTTTTAATAGATTGGATGTTTTAGATAACTTAGAAGCAAGTAATCTCATGGTTTGTGCTTGTTCTGTTCTCAATTGTTTTCACTTGGCAAATAAGCCAACCCACCCCCCCCAACAACCCCATAGCCTTAATGACACAAACCATTTGTCCCCCTGTCCCTAAAAATGGCATCTACTTACATCATGGAAGGCTTTTACATACCTTCATGTAATCAATGTTATCTGTGCAGTGTAGATTGTACATTATTTCTTATCTACTACAGTGGAATCCTGATGACTCAAAACACATTGGATAAACTCACAATAGTTGTTCTGGTCCCGATTTAATAATCATTTATGAGTAAAAGGGTCTTTTTAACTAAATTAAGTGATTTTATATGTATATTATATGGACAAATGAAAACGATGCTTTTTCCCTAGACTAAGACCTTTGCCACTTTATAAATGACAAAAAATACATGTAATATAGTCAGAAAACTGTTAAACAAAATCGGAAATGTGTGTAACATCTTGGGTGTGTGCCTCATATATCATAGGCTTTATTGTCCATAAAATATGGTATTTATTTTGCTAGGCAGTGCAGTTGTACCATGACGGTATTCTGTTATGTGTACAAAGGATGCCGAAGCCACGGTAACAAGACCATACCCAGCCATGGCCTTTCCCGATGCTGTCAAGATCGGCTACCTACTGAAGAGGTCCATCAACAAAGGGCGCATCACCTCAGAAAACTACAAGGGTCGCTTGTTCGTTCTCAACAGACTCAGCCTGAAGTACTATGATGGTACCATCGAGGTATGCCTGTGTTTAAGAATGCACACTCTCCACAGTGTTACTTGTCCTTGTTCTTGTCCTGCTTTGTGGTGTAGGTGTGTGTGTGTGTGTGTGTGTGTGTGTGAGTGTGTGTGTGTGTGTGTTGTTTGTGGTTGTGTTGTGTTGTGTGTGTGTGAGAGTGTGTGTGTGTGTGTGTGTGTGTGTCGTGTGTGTGTGTGTGGTGTGTGTGTGTGGGTGTGTTGTGTTTGTGTGTGTTGTGTTTGTGTGTGTGAGTATGTGTGGCATGTGCGTATGTGCATGTGTGGTGTTTGTGTGTGTGGAGAGAGAGTATGTGTGTGTGTGTGTGTGCATATGTGTGTGTGGAGAAAGACGATTCCAATAACGCATGTTGCTCATTAAAACCAAAATCAGGCTGAAAGGAATAAATTCTTACCAAAGAAGTGTTTGCGACAGGGAGGAATAGATTCTTACCAAAGAAGTGTTTGCCACAGGGAGGAACAGATTCTTACCAAAGAAGTGTTTGCCGACAGGGAGGAACAGATCCTTACCAAAGAAGTGTTTGCGACAGGAAGGAACAGATCCTTACCAAAGAAGTGTTTGCCACAAGAAGGAATAGATTGTTACCAAAAAAGTGTTTGCGACAGGAAGGAATAGATCCTTACCAAAGAAGTGTTTGCGACAGGGAGGAATAGATTCTTACCAAAAAAGTGTTTGCGCCAGGGAGTAATAGATCCTTACCAAAGAAGTGTTTGCGACAGGGAGGAATAGATTCTTGCCAAAGAAGTGTTTGCGACAGCTAGATAGGAATAGATTCTTACCAAAGAAGTGTTTGCGACAGGGAGGAATAGATTCTTACCAAAAGATGTGTTTGCGACAGGGAGGAACAGATCCTTACCAAAGATGTGTTTGCGACAGGGAGGAATAGATTCTTACCAAAGAAGTGTTTGCCACAGGATAGGCCTCTGTTCAGGTCAGGCTTTTAGGGCAGCCAGACCTCGCGGCCTCTTTATTTGCCCTTTCTTTTGATTGTTTCTTTTAGTGATTTTTGTTTTGTAATTAGATTGGCATAGCTGTGACGCTTTTTGAGCAATCGGTGGTGCATTAATCATAATTGAATCTCAGGTATAGGTCAAGATGTGCCACCCCCCCCTATATTTCTCGGCTAATTGTATTTTTCCGTTTTTGCCTTTATTACCATACATAAAGCTGTATTTTAGGAACATTTTTAGCTAATAACCTTTTTGGAATACTAACCCAAACCCTAACCCTACCCCCCAACCTAACCCGGAACCCCCCACTATTGTACGCAGTACAATGCCGCGATGTACTGTCACAGTTGTGGTTCGTTCCGTTTTTCGTCTTATACGGTGGGTTGGGTACGGTTAGGGTTTATCAGGGTTAGTATTATTGAAAAAAGGTTATTAGCTAAAAATGTTCATAAAATACAGCTTTATGTATGGTAAGAAAGGCAATAACGGGAAAAATACAATTAACCGAGATAGGTAGGGGGGGTGGCACATCTTGACCTTTACCCGAATTTCAACTACAGCAATTTTGGGATCACTATACCAGGAGATGTTTGAAATTGTTTAAATGTTAGAAAGCAAATTTAGTTTGCACAGGAAGTGTGTTCCAGTATTGAGTGACTCTGTTAGAAAAAGAAGTTTGTCCTTAATGTTTAAGTTATACTGTATTAGGGTAGTAGTTTTAGTTCGCTGTTACAGGTGTCTCAAATCATTGAATAATATGAAACAAACATTTGTTAGTTTTGTCAGGGTTGTGAACATTTTTATAAACATTTATCCAAAATATCCCGCTTAATCTTCCGTATTTTAAGGATGGTAAGTTCATACTTACGAAGTCTTATCCCCATATTCTTTAAAAAAGAGATAAAGAGTTTATTAGTTTAGTTTAGTTGCTCGCCTCTGTACCCTTTCATTTGTCAGTGGATTGTCTTTTCAGTAAAGGGTTCCAAATTAGATTTCCATACTCAAGATGGAGGTCTTATTAAACTTTTATATAGGTTGAAAAAAACCTTCTTTATTTAATTCCATAAAACTTCCTCTAATTAAACCAAAATTCATATTGGCTTTGTTTAGTTGCTGTTGTCATGTGTCTATATCCACAGCTGTTGCATCCCACACAAAATCAAAGCTATTTAGTTAAAAGACTGAATCTAGAAATCTTGCATAAAAAATGAACCAAGCTTTAGTTTTTTTAAAATATTTGGACTGTATGTACTTCATTGGCATTTTTAATATATTTCTTCCATCAGAATTATGGTAAAAACTTATTTTGGTGAGCAGGTTAATACAATATATTTAGTTAGAAAATGTTATTAACCTAATTGCCACTTAATATCGTTCCACAATTCGCTCATGAGGTAAAAAATCTAGCATATATCCAATGAATATTAAAAATTTAGTCACACAATACAACATATTCTTTACTGTTATTTATGAAAAGTACCTTATGGTAAACTAAAGTTGGCTTGAAACAACTTATGAAAATATAAATAAACTAAATGTTGCTCCCGAAACAGCTGTGTATCGAATTTGAGTTTTGAGTCAAATATGACTCAAGTCCTTTTCGTCTGAACAGGTTTCCAGTACATGTTTAGTTGAACCATGAGAAATGTCATGATTTTGATGTTGATGCCCCACATGCATGACTTTGCACTTTCCAGCATTAAAATAGAGATTCCACTTTTCCGACCATTCTATTAAGTTTATCTATGTCGTTTTGTATTATGTCTGAATTGTTAGAACAGTTTTCAAGTTTGGTATCATCTGCAAATATCTTACAGACACTTTGTATTTCCTCTGGAAGATCATTAATAAAAACAAATTGTAAAAAGTATTCGGGCCAAAGGATACTACCTGTTTTTTTTTTTTTTTTTTTCTCGGGAATGTCGATTGAAACGTCAATGTTAGATGATCGTTTTGCCCCAACCCGCAGCTTTTGTGATCTGCCCTTTAAGAAAATTCTTACCTACAGTAGCATGTTTCCAGGCCTACTTGAAAGCTTAAATAAAAATATGAGTTTGATTTCTGATTTATTATCAGTGACGACGAAAATTGAGTTTTACGTCCTCTTGGTTTGAATCGGACACATATGGGACATTTGTAAATTACAAATATGGTTGGAACAATATACTTACTGGAGGCAATGCCCGGAGGTAGTACTAAACCATTAAAGCCCCGATTTTTTAAAATTAATTCAGATAGTTGTAGCGGTGTCCACGCCTCGGTTAAACCTCATCTGCGTTGGCACCGCCACAAGTGTGTACTGTTTTCTAAGTATGATTTATTATCAGTATTTAAAAGAAAGGCCTATATACTTATTGTGGAGTGACTACTGAATGAGATGGTATGGCTAGAAAATATTGTTGTTTCGATTAACTGAACTGCCATTGAATGGAATAAATTCTGATATTTTTAAAAGCATTTAAACTAATTTTTTTTTATAAAGTGTCAAAGTACCAATAATCTAAATAAAACTTAGCTGACCATGTAAATTGACATTTTTACAAAATGTTATTCTTGGACATTTTTTTGAAATCATGTTTGAAGTTTGCTAATGGTTTTAGACATTCAATTTTTTTAAATTTGAAGTGCTAGCAGTTGCTGTGTTGCATTAAATGTGAGTTGCTTGGTTGCAGAAATCGGGGAAGAAGAAGGGGGAGATTCAACTGCGGATGGTGAAGGTGGTGGAGAATGTGGAAGATTTAATGCTGGAGAATAAAGTCAATGCTTTTCAGGTTAGTTCTGTATTTTACGGACGTATAAGATGTCATGATCATAAGGCCTGGTTCACATTAGACGCGTACGTTTCCGTACAGAAAAACCCTAAATAAGTAGAAAAAAGAAAGATAAAAGATATGTTACGCATATATAGGGGAAATTTGGACACATGCGCAAATCTTTTTCCCTCCTTTTTTTCACTTATTTATGGGATTGCACATGGGTTTCTGCATGGAATATCCGCATATATGTGTGTACATAGCCTTAGGCGCACCTCCCCAAATTTTTACACTAAAATTCAGATTTTGTTATTATATTTTCTTACTATATTATCAGTCACATTATAAGGCACAGGGGTCTGAGTCTTGAAAAAAAGTATCACCTTATAATCTGTATATGGTAATCAAATTCAGTCAGTGTGTGTGTGTGTGTGTGTGTGTGTGTGTGTGTGTGTGTGTGTGTGTGTGTGTGTTTGTGTGTGTGTGGTGCGTGTGTGTGTTGTGTGTGTGTACACACACATACATGCATGCTTGCATTTGCATCTGTTTGCATGTTTACATGTATGTGTGTTTAGAACAGCTGGAAAATGGTTTTTCATTAAGAGTAATCACTAAACTAGCATCCATGTAGGCACTGAAACTAACCACAAAAAAATTGCACCAACACTAAATAAATTCAAGAGTTTTCTTAAAGACCCCCCCACGACACGTGTCACATTCCCTCTTATGATAGGAAGATTTCTTAAGATTTCTTACCAGCTATAAGAGGGAAAACACGTGAAAACCGTGATATTTGACACGTGACGTGGTGGGTCTTTAACCCCTTCACAGCCAGAGGAAAACAGAGAAATTGTCAATTTTCTTATTATAAAATCTAAAAGAGACCTGGTAGACTCAATCTGAGAGAATGGCCCAGAGATATATATCTTTCTTGACTTGTCTAAACCCCAAAACCATCATTCCAGGACCGTGACATCAAAAGTTATGACATCATCAGTGACATCACACACCATGGTAGTAGACATGGGACTGGGCAGGGAAGGGGTTAACAGTGATTCCAGTCAACTTGTAGATTCACTTGACCTTGATGAGTGACTAACACTGGGGTAAAGGTAAAGATGTGCCATCCCCCCTGCATTTCTCGGTTAATTCCATTTTTCCGTTTTTGCCTTTCTTACCAAACATAAAGCTGTATTTTATTGAACCTTTTTCAGCTAATTATCTTTTTGGAATACTAACCCTAACCCTAACCCTACCCCCTCCCCCCCCCCCCCTATAAGACGGAAAAACGCAATGAACCACGACTGTGACAAATGCTGTGGTGTACTGCAGTACATAGGGGGGGGGGGGGGGGGGGGGGGGGGGGGTCCTATTAGATAATGGCCTTTATCATGACTGCAATTAATTATTGAACAAAGATAATTAGCTGAAAATGTTCATAAAATACAGCTTAATGTTTGGTAAGAAAGGCAAAAACGGAAAAAATGGAATTAACCGAGAAATGGTAGGGGGGGGGGGGGGGGGGGTGGTGGCATATCTTGACCTTTACCCTAACATGGTAGCAAGCAGCCTTAACCCCAACTATATGAATATGAATATGTGAAACTAAAGTGACGAGGCTTCAGGGCCTATATTAATATGTTAGTCCCTATAACTATGCTTACCTATGCCATTAACCCTTTCACCACCAGCCATTTTTCCAGCAAAACAATTCCATTAAACTTACCTGGGTAGAGAAAAAACAAGCGCGAAATCGCAATAGTTTGTGGCACGCGGTCTATTTTTACCACTCCAATCATGAGTCACCTCCCCTGGCTTTTCAATAATTTTAATCTGTAAACCAGAATGTTATCTCTGCACCCTTTCGTAACTTTTTATATCTTTTGGAAAACATTTAAAACTATGTATCCTACTTATGCTCATCGAAAGAAGCACTGCATACTCGTAGTGTCTGTCGTAGTGTCTGTATTACGTATGTTTATTATTTTGTACGCTTTTAAAATACATCATTTGAAAGAGCGGCCTCAATTTGAAGTGTAGCCTCGATTTGAAGTGCGACAATTTTGTCAAAATGTGCGACAATTTTGGACCAACCGACCGACAGACAGACAGACAGACCAACCGACCGACCGACAAAGTGAGTTATAGGTTTGTGGCTTGAGCCACAAACAAATATGTCTGTAATATTCGGGATTCCTCTGTGACATACTTAAAGTAATGTCCCAAAATGAAGAGAACAGGGTCTTTGGATAACAGACCCTGATTTGATTCCTTCTAGTGACATGGGTGTTAAATCATTGTGGTGAAAGGGTTAATGAAAGTGCAGTATATATTTTGACTGTACGTTGGATCAGGTTGTCTATCAGGAAGACTCCGAGTTCTTCACATTATATATGGTGGCTACGCATCCCTCGGAGCGAGAGGACTGGGTCAAGGCCATTCGCAAAGGTCAGTGTTTTGCTTGTGACCTCCTCCAAAGAGGTCGTGTTTTGCTTTTGTTTTTACCAGTTGTTGTTGGGTTTTTTTTTGTCTGTCGTTTTGCTCCTTTGTCTGTATATCTGTCATCACTCAGAAAGTTGTGAATCGATTTTGATGAAATTCCCTACTACACTATGCCACACCAGACCGCCCAGCCCTATTAAAACCCAACACTATCATCCTGTAGATTCAATGATACTTGGTATTGGTGTTTGGTACTTTATAGTCAAGTCACAGAGGCGTCTCTGTGAAATTCGGGTTGCTCCCACCTGGAGAGCGCGTCACAGCCAGCTGGAGGCACACCACCCATTATTTTTTGGGGGGAATTTGTATGCGATTTTTGTGTGACTGATGAGGAAGGAAGGGGGGGGGGGAAGGGGGGGGGGGGGGGGGGGGGAATTTTGACCAAATGACTTTTTCGTTGCCACTGGGTTTAACGTGTGCTAAGTGCATGGGCACACGGGACCTCGGTTTATCATCTCATCCGAAAGACTCCATGTTCAGACCATAAGGCCTATGTGGCTATGCGCCCAGAAGCCCTAAACACTGCACCAGGTAATCCAACTCAACCCAACCAAACCCAACACAACATTTACATCATGTAGATGTAGATCATGTAGATGACCCGTGTGATGGATATGCCCAAAAGATGTGCCAGCAGTTAGATTTATTTAGTCTTAAGCAAAGTGTTAGAGACGCAACTCATACATGTGGACATATTTTAGATTTAGTTATTCATAGACATGATGATAATGTTGTTCTTTCTACTGATGTATGCCATGATCTTGTTTCTGACCATTATGCCATTGTGTGTAAACTAGCCTTACAAAAACCCACGCGTAGTTCTAAATTTGTCTTTCGACGTCCGCTTAACAAAGTCAATCATGATAAATTAGCAAATGATATCGCGCAGTCCATAACGCCCACTATGTTAGTCTCTGAATTAAACAGCGAGCTCTCTGCTGTTTTAGACAAGCATGCGCCTGTGTCTGAAATCAAGCTCCGTGACGGAAAGCCCTGTCCGTGGTATAACTCTATTGCCGTGGAATTGCGCGCGCTCAAAGTCGAACGCAGACGCGCTGAGCGACAGGAAAGAAAAACCAAGCTCACTGTACACAAAGAAATCCACCGTGCTGCTATAGATAGGATAGCCCAATTAGTTGATTCTGCTAAGACCGCGTTCTACTCCTCGCTCGTTACTGGCTCGAATACGTGTAAACAGCTGTTTAACAACATTAACTCTCTGCTCGGCAAAACCAAACCAGCTGTTCTTCCAACCATTTCTGATGCAAGTCTATTACCTAACATGTTTGCTGATTTCTTTAGGAATAAAATTATAGCTATCCGTAATAGCTTTCAGTCTGTCCAGCAGTTGGACAATCCTGCCACCATTTTCGAAGGTATCCCTTTCCTAACTTTCACCCCTGTTTCCCAGGACTTTGTTAAACGACTTATACTACGGACCACGCCCAAAACCTGTGACTTAGACCCTATGCCCACCAAGTTTCTGTTTCAACACATCGATCTTGTTCTGCCAACTATAACCAATATAATGAACGAGTCACTCTCTTCTGGTATCTTTCCCTCGGAATTCAAGACTGCTATCGTAAAACCTCTGCTCAAAAAAACAAACCTTGACCCCAACGAACTGAAAAACTATCGACCCATCTCAAATCTCCCTTATCTTTCTAAACTTCTTGAAAGGCTTGTGCTTCATCAACTTTTCTCCCATCTGACCACCCACAATCTTCTCAGTCCTCATCAGTCAGCCTATAGGCCAGGGCACAGCACAGAGACAGTCCTGTTGCGAATTCTGAACGATTTACTTCTCTCTCTAGACGAAGACAAAGTTTCGGTTCTCCTACTCCTTGATCTTTCGGCTGCCTTCGATACAATCGATCATGACATGCTTATTTCTCGTCTCGAACAAAATTTTGGAATCACTGGAAATGTCCTCAAATGGTTTCGTTCCTATCTTCATGAAAGAAAACAAATAGTTGTAGTAAATGAAAACAAATCTTCTGAGTCAGTTCTTGATTTTGGCGTCCCTCAAGGCTCCGTGTTAGGACCAATTTTGTTCATTCTGTATACCACCCCATTGACCCCCCTCATAGCGAAACACTCTGTCCGTCATGAAATGTATGCCGATGATACTCAACTCAATCATCATGCTTCACCGCTAGCTCACGACCAGCTTATTCACACTCTTCAAGACTGTGTCACTGAAGTGAAAACATGGATGTCAAACAATAAGCTTAAGCTAAACGATGACAAGACTGAAGCACTTAGAGTGCTTCCCCCATCTGTTGACTCTAGCTCTCTGCCCTCCACCATTGCCCTTGGAGATTCCAACATCCATTTTTCTGAACATATTCGCAACCTTGGTGCTTTCTTGGATGAAGACCTTTCCATGCAACATCATATCACTAAGATCTGCCAGGCTGCATACATCGAACTCAGGCGAATCAGCTCTATACGCCCCTTTCTCACGACCGAGGCAACCAAAACGCTAGTCAGTTCATACATTTTGTCTAGATTAGATTACTGCAACTCCCTTCTACTTGGTTGCCCACAGGCGCTTCTCAAACCCTTACAACAACTTCAAAACTCTGCTGCTAGAATGGTCTTCAAAGCCAAGCGTCTTCAACACACATCACCTCTACTTAAAGAGTTACATTGGCTACCCGTTCAACAAAGAATAAACTACAAAGCTGCCTGTCTCTGCTATCAGATCATATCAGGAACAGCACCGCAATACCTCTCTGAGCTTCTTGAAATTTACGTTCCATCTCGATCTCTCCGCTCAGCAAATGACAATAGGATCTTTCGAATACCAAAATTTAAACGTGATAGGCACGGTGGTAGAGCTTTTACATCATCAGCAGTCAAACTCTGGAATTCATTGCCTTCTGCTGTCAGACATAGTCAATCTTTAGCATCGTTCAAAACAAACCTGAAAACCCATCTGTTCCGGCAGTCTTTCCAATAACACCCCCATCTCCATGTGCACGTGTGCGTGTGTGTGTGTGTGTGTGTGTGTGTGATTGTGCGATGTGTGTGTGTGTGTGTGTGTGTGTGTGTGTGCGTGTGCGCGCGTGTGCGTGCGCGATGTATGTCCGTATGTTTGTATGTATGTAATTTGTGTGTGTGTATGTGTATGTATGTAATTTGTGAGCGTGTGCGCGAATGTGAGTGTGCGTGCGCCCACGGCCGCACTTCCAAGCAGGTGTGTGTGTGTGTGAGTGTGTTGTGTGTGTTCTGTGTGGGTATATCTGCTTGCATGTGCATGAGTGTATGCGTGCGCAGGAGATATTGTGTTCACTAGAGGGGGGGGGGGGGGAGAGGAGTGTGTGTGAGTATGTGTCTGTGAGTGTGAGTACACGTGAGTGCTTTGTGTATGTGAGTGCGCGTGTGTGTATGTGTGTGCGTGCGTGTGCGCGTGTTTGTACAAGTGTATGCTTGAGTAAGTTTGTGTGCGTTTCAGTGAGAATGTGTTTTCTGTGTGTTTGATGAAATGTGTGTGGGTATGTGTGGGTATGTCTGTGTGCAAGAACGTGTTCACGCTCGTGCGTGCACGTACGTGCGTGTGCGTCTGTTTTGCGTGTGTGTTTCAATACTGATTGTAAAGCGCTTTGTGCTCGATAAAAAGCGCTATATAAATATCCGTTGTTTATTATTATTATTATCATAATCATCAACACAATCTAACCCAAGTGAACATTATTATCAGTCGGTGTGTTTGTTTGGTCATTCTTTTATTTAACGTCTGTTCACTTAAAGTGATATTAGACGTGGTGGGTGTATGTGACTGCTGTGGTGTGTGCTCAGAGGCCAGAAGCATCACCTGGGGATGTGGGCCAAGAAGCTGGGCCAATCAAGCACTATTTAACCCAACCTAAGACTATAAAACCCAACCCAACACTAGTATTCAATCTATCCAACCCAATCTATCCAACCCAACCCAACACTATCCAACCTAACCCAACACTATCCAACCTAACCCAACACTATCCAACCAAACCCAATGCTATCCAACCTAACCCAACACTATCCAACCTAACCCAACACTATCCAACCTAACCCAACTATCCAACCTAACCCAACACTATCCAACCTAACCCAACACTATCCAGCCCAACCCAACACTATTCAACCCAACCCAATACTAATGAACCTAACTCAACACTATCCAACCCAACCCAATACTATTCAACCTAACCCAACACTATTCAACCTAACCCAACACTATTCAACCCAACCCAATACAATCCACTCCAACCCAACACTATTCAACCTAACCCAACACTATTCAACCTAACCCAATACTATCCACTCCAACCCAACACTATTCAACCTAGCCCAAAACTATCCAACCTAACCCAACACTATTCAACCCAATACTATCCACTCCAACTCAACACTATTCAACCTAACCCCAAACTATCCACTCCAACCCAACACTATTCAACCTAACCCAACGCTATCCAACCCAACCCAACACTATCCACTCCAACCCAACCCGACCGTATCCAACCCTACCCAACACTATGCAACCTAACCCAATACTATTCAACCCAACCCAATTCTATCCAACCTAACCCAACACTATCCAACCCAACCCAATACTATCCACTCCACCCCAACACTAATGAACCTAACCCAAAACTATCCACTCCAACCCAACACCATCCTACCCAATCCAACACTATCCACTCCAACTTAACAGTATCCAACCCAACCCAACACCTTCCTACCCAATCCAACACTATCCACTCCAACTTAACAGTATCCAACCCAACCCAACACCATCCTACCCAATCCAACACTATCCACTCCAACTCAACAGTATCCAACCCAACCCAACGGTATCCAACCCAACCCAACACTATGCAACCTAGCCCATCACTATTCAACCCAACTCAACACCATCCTACCCAATCCAGCACTATCCACTCCAACTTAACAGTATCCAACCCAACCCAACACCATCCTACCCAATCCAACACTATCCACTCCAACTCAACAGTATCCAACCCAACCCAACGGTATCCAACCCATCCCAACACTATGCAACCTAGCCCATCACTATTCAACCCAACTCAACACCATCCTACCCAATCCAGCACTATCCACTCCAACTCAACAGTATCCAACCCAACCCAACGGTATCCAACCCAACCCAACACTATGCAACCTAGCCCATCACTATTCAACCCAACTCAACACCATCCTACCCAATCCAGCACTATCCACTCCAACTTAACAGTATCCAACCCAACCCAACACCATCCTACCCAATCCAACACTATCCACTCCAACTCAACAGTATCCAACCCAACCCAACGGTATCCAACCCATCCCAACACTATGCAACCTAGCCCATCACTATTCAACCCAACTCAACACCATCCTACCCAATCCAGCACTATCCACTCCAACTTAACAGTATCCAACCCAACCCAACACCATCCTACCCAATCCAACACTATCCACTCCAACTCAACAGTATCCAACCCAACCCAACGGTATCCAACCCAACCCAACACTATGCAACCTAGCCCATCACTATTCAACCCAACTCAACACCATCCTACCCAATCCAGCACTATCCACTCCAACTCAACAGTATCCAACCCAACCCAACGGTATCCAACCCAACCCAACACTATGCAACCTAGCCCAACACTATCCAACCCTGCCCAATCTATCCCAACACTATCCAGCTTAATCCATCACTATTCAACCCAACCCAACCCAACCCAACCCAACCCTGTCGTGCTGAAGGGTGTGTTTGCTGCGTGTGTGTTGCTGCTCGATCAGAGGCCATGGCCCAGGAGGCTAAGTTCCTGGAGAAGTACCACCGGGGGGTGTGGACCAAGAAGGTGGGCCACTTCAACTGCTGCGACCAGGTGGACCGCAGCGCCATGGGCTGTGTCGTCTGCTCCTCAGACACCCAGGCTACCTCGCCCCCCACCTTCGTGGGTACGTCCCATCTGTTGTTTTTCTTGTCTTCTTCTTCTTCTTCTTCTTTTTCTTCTGCGTTCTCAGGCCAAAAGGCCCACAGTACACGGATTCCCCTCTTCTTCTTCTTCTTCTTCTTCTTCTTCTTCTTCTTCTTCTGCGTTCCCAGGTCAAAAGGCCCACAGTACACGGATTCCCCTCTTTTCTTCTTCTTCTTCTTCTTCTTCTTCTTCTTCTTCTGCGTTCCCAGGTCAAAAGGCCCACAGTACACGGATTCCCCTCTTCTTCTTCTTCTTCTTCTTCTTCTTCTTCTTCTTCTGCGTTCCCAGGTCAAAAGGCCCACAGTACACGGATTCCCCTCTTCTTCTTCTTCTTCTTCTTCTTCTTCTTCTTCTTCTGCGTTCCCAGGTCAAAAGGCCACAATGGGTACGTATGTGTCCGTTTTCCAGTTTTCGCTGTTCTCCCCGCTGCATTCAGCCGACACATTCCGATTTCGTAGGAGCTCAAAGGAGAAAACTATATGGAAGATTTTTTTAAAAAGGCAGGAGAATGGGCCAAAAAGTCAGAAAGATAGTAGATGACACAAAGCAAGGAAAAAAGGCAGAGTCAAAGAGAGAGACAGATTAGATGAAGTTACAAGCACAGAACTTCCAGAAGGTGGGGGAACTATTTGCATGGAAGACCGCTCCCCGGTATCCCCACGGGGGTAGGGTGTGTGTTTTTTGTAATTTTTGTGTCAGCAAACCACTAAGGCTTTTTTTTTTCCTTTTCTTTTTTTCCCTTCGACTGTTGCGACCAGGTAGAGAGCACAGGGTCATGGGCTGTGTCGTCTGCTCCTCAGATACACAGGCTACCTGGCCTCCCACCTTCGTGGGTGCGTCTCTTCTGTTGTTGGCTTTGTTTAGTCATTTTGGCATCGGCTAAGTAGGAAGGTGGGTTTTTGGGTTTTTTTTTTTTAACTTTCCACTTCAATTGTTGTGACCAGGTACATGGGTGTAACTCTTTCAGTTTTACACTGATTTCATTTTTTAAAATTTTACCAGAAACTGAACTTCAGTTTTTTTTTTAATTCATCAAAAAAAACCCACAAAAAAACTGACCACAAGCGATTTGGGGTGTTTTGAACTTGGTTGTTCTATCTTGGAAGTCTCTCTTAGGGAGTCTTGAAAACAGCATGGTGATGCCATATTGTTTTCAAAGGCAATTTAATCATTTTACAAGGCTTATCTGACTCAAACTAAATCATTTTAACTGCCTGTCTGTCTCGTTATCTCTCTCTCTTGTGTTACCTGAATTCTCTAGCGGGGCTCTTCCCCTGTACCCTGCCGGGCCCTGGGTGGCCCCTGGACCCCTAGCCTTTCATTTTTTTTTTCATTTGGGGGAGTTGCACCCATGCAGGTAGAGAGCGCAGGGTCATAGGTTGTGTCGTCTGCTCCTCAGATACACAGGCTACCTGGCCTCCCACCTCTGTGTGTACGTCCCTTCTGTTGGTTTTCTTGTCATTTTTGTGTTGGCAAACCACTAAGGCTTTTTTTAAACTTTTTTTATTTTTTACTTCAACTGTTGTGACCAGGTAGAGAGCGCAGGGTCATGGGTTGCGTCGTCTGCTACTCAGACACCCACTTTTTTTGGTAGGTCTGTTCTGTCGTTTATCTTTCTGTTGTTGTTGTTGCGTGCATGCATGCTTGCGTGTGTGTGTGTGCAGATGGGCACATGTGTGTGCATGTGCACGTTGTTTATTCAAACGTTATCGAGCTCTGTGCATATAACGACTGGCACTAGGCCACAGCAAGAAACAAAAAGTTTGAAGATCAAGTTTGAGTTTGCATAATTTTTCATTGTAGGAAACTCTCACAGAGACGCCAAAAAGCAGTCTGAACCGGAGCTACCCCCTCCGCTGCCTGAACGGCCTTCAGAAAAGAAGACGAAGCCGCTGTATATAGCGGTGTACGATTATGAACCTCTGGAGGAAGGAGACTTGGAGCTATGCAAGGTTGGGCAGTGTGTGTGTGTGTGAGTGTGTGTGTGTGTGTGTGTGTGTGTGTGTGTGTGTGTGTGTGTGTGTGTGTGTGTGTGTGTGTGTGTGTGTGTATGCGTGTATATGTGTGTGTGTGTGTGTGTGTGTGAGAATGTGTGTGTGTGTATGTGTGTGCGTGCGTGTGTGTGTGTGTGTGTGTGTGTGCGCATGTGTGTGTGTGTGTGTGTGTATGTGCGAGTGTGTGTATGTGTGTGTGCGTGTGTGTGTGTGTGTTTGTGTGTGTGTGTGTGCGCATGTGTGTGAGTGTGTGTGTGTGTGTGTATGTGTGTGTGCGCATGTGTGCGTGCGCATGTGTGTGTATGTGTGAATGCGCGTGTGCGTGTGTGTGTTATGTGTGTGTGTGTGCGCGCATGCGTGCGTGCGTGTGTGTGTGCGTACTTGTGTGTGTGAGTGTGTGTGTGTGTGTGCATACATGCATGTCTGTTAGTATATAATACAGAGTAGGAAAGAGAGATAGCACAAATACTGCTCGATTAAAATATATTGCAGCATCCAGATAATTAAGTGAAAGCATTTGCCCTAAAATCAAACAAACATATCGTCGCTGTCCGACGCTAACCGTGTATCTACAAAATTTGACAAAAATAGATTTTTTACTGAAACTCCTTCCAGTGACCTCACGCAGGTCTTCTATAAATATCTTGTGTCTGCGACCAATGAAAATGCTCAAATTTGTCACATGATACCACGGAAATAATCGTGTATGTGGCGGGTTGTTGCTGGTTTTGACGCGATAAGCGTGTAACTGGTCACGCTAATCGTGTAACTGCCGGCAGCTGTCGTATCTCCCATTGTGAGAACAATGCACTAACTTTGTGACTAACCGTGTAACTGAATTATCACGAAACATTTTGGGTGTTAATGCAACTTTTATTGTGTCACATGTTTACTCATCGGTAAAGAAGAAGGGTCAAGCGTATATCAAATGGGGATTGACTTTGTAGCAGGCGACAATATGTTTTTTGATGCTCCTGTAAAATCACTGATTGTGTAAATACACTGTTAGCGTCGGACAGCGACGATATCTGTTATTTCAGAGAACTTGCGATTAATTGAATTACATGCATAGTTATTGTCAGTTTTTTGAGAGGTCTTGTTATGGACATTTGTCTGTAATGGTGAATTGTGTGTTATTGTTGTTGTTGTTGCCATCTTATCCTGGCTGAAAGACTCCAGTGATCATCCAAACAGCCGGAGCACTTGAACACTATTGTACGAATGCACCAGATAGGAATGAGAACATTACGCGTGTGACCGTTTTTGATTACCCCGCCACGTGGACAGCCACACTCCGACTTCGGGGGATTGAATTGTGTGTGATTTCAGGGTGACCAGTATGAGATTCTGGACGACTCAAGGGAGCACTGGTGGTTAGCTAAAAACAGAACAGGGTAAGCACTTTATATGCTAATGATATGTGCATAGATTAAAACCTTGCCAATGTAAAGTCTTAGGAACATGAAAACATTTGGAAACACAATTACTTTGGGAAAAAGGTATACCTGGATTGATAACTTATTGATTCAAACCTTGTAAGGATTCAGTGTGTTCACGCATGTTGTTTGTTTTGTTGTTGTACCCTGGCTAAAAGACTCCAGGGATCATCCGAACAGCCAAAGCGCTTGAACACTATGGCACAAATGCACCAGCTAGGGATGAGAACAGTACGTGTGTGACTGTTTTTGATTACCCCGCCATGTGGGCAGCCACACTCCGACTTTGGGGGATTCACGCATGTTCATGCATGAACAAAAAAAGTTATGTTAATTGCAGATTTGCTAACGAAATGAATGACATGTGAAAATAAAAGTCAAGCAGCTTATATATACTGTAGTGCATTTATCTCTATCCAGGTGGAGCAGCCTCTTGTGTGATTGTGGTTGTACGGGACATAGGGCATGATCTGAAGAAGATGCTTATTATGGAAGTACCGGTGTGAAGAGAATATTCTACCTCATGAAATAAGTAGGCCTACCCAATGAGGATTGTTTGCTTGTCCGCCATTGTGAATTTTACGAAACTAAGTGGCATGGCTTTCTCGGCAAAGATGTAGATTTACACCCTCCTGCTCTATTTCTTGGTTCTTTCCGTGGTTAGGGATAGGGTTAGGGTTAGGATGGTTATAGTTCGCATGCGAAGGGTATTTATTTCATGGGAGCTACCTATTTCTTATGACACCGGTGCATTATTGAAATAAATGGCCTATGGAGATAGAATTGGAAAGATTGAGATTTTTTTCCCTTGAAAATTTGACTTTATTTGACTTTATTGTTTTGTTGTTGTGGTGTTTTTTTTGCTATTACAGGGGAAAAGGTTACATCCCGTCCAACTACGTGAAGAAGAAATTTGATTTAGAAATTTATGAGTAAGTACTTCTTTTTCTTTTAAAATTTTTTATAATGTTAATACTGATCTCATTTCAAACGTGAGACATTTAAACCTTTTGGGCTGCTTCATTTTCCCCAAAAAATATTTTGTAGTTTGGATTTATTTTGAGGGTGTTTGAAATAAAAAAATTCTTATGCTCTATTGTTGACTTTGTATACTACTTTGATGCACCTTTTGTGACTGGTTTAATTTCAATGTACATGTATTGAAATAATGTTATGATTTGATTGGTAATGTTCACAATCATAGATACAGACAACCCCCTATTTTACGACCCTCTGTTAAGCGACCACCTCTCATTTGAGACCGGATTTGTTGGCACGGATGCATTTTACTATGTAAACGACCTCTCTTAAACGACTTCCTCTAAAACGCGACTTACGACCGCCTTTTTGTTGGTTTTTACGATTGTTGTTGTCGTCTGCATAGACTTCGAGCAAAGGGAAACAACCACGGTTAAGGGCCTGAAAGCGGAGTCGCTTCCCTTGTTGTAGAAAAGATGGCGGAAAGCGTAGGAAAAGCACGAAAACCACTGACTTTGAAAAAGAAAACCACTGACTTTGGACGAGAGTGGAGGTGATTAACAGAAGTCGGCGAAGTGAAACTGTAATACATCGATTGCACAATCCTATGGAGTTGGAAAGACCCAAATCCAGTTTTAATATGTCATTGTATGTGTGCATGAAGAAGAGAGTATGAACTGTGCTGAACTTTTTCTTTCTACGGCTGCCAGTGAAAACCTCCGTCATACGACCCCTCCAATTTACGACCGATTTTTCCGGACATTTTGGAAGTCTTAATATAGAGGTTTGTCTGTATGTGTAAGAGGGGATAATTTAAAAAAGAGTTAGAGTACTAAGGGGGGTTGCGTACCCCTTAAGGCATTATTGTAATATGACATCAATTTGTGGATCTCCAGTTCAATATTGGAAAAGATTTAGATCACCAGCATCTGTTAAAATGTTTCTGCTTCCACTGTATCAACGCTCTGGTTTGTAACTGAAACCGTTTTCTAGAAGCAAACAGATTTCTGAAGACTGAGAAATTGGTCATTGCGTACCGGTACGGGTCAGTGTGCACCATACATACGGGTGTTGCATTTTTATCTATATACACTTATATGTAACCATAACAACTTTCTCTTGTTATATATACTGTAATTTTCAGGTTATAAGGCAATATTTTTGTCAATTTCAACCTATGCGCCTAATAAACGAGGGCGCCCTATTATTGAACAAAATCATGAGAATAGAGGCAACGATTGCTGTGTTCAGTACAATCTACTGTGAGTCAGTCGGTCATCTGAGATACCGTCCAACAGACGCCATAACCCTTCAATGGATGCAAACAGCATCGCTATAGAGCTTAAAATGCCATAATTTTATCAGTTTTCGTGAAGAATTGTCCAAATACAACAACAGGAAGCAGCACAAATGGAAGTTCGATTATTTGAAATGGCGGTTGTTAAGCGTACGGGCTTCAAAGTTTGACTTTCTTTTGCGAGGTGCCTTATAAACGAGGGCGCCTTTTACTTTATTTTTTTCAGATTTTTCTTGAAAATTGCCTTATTCGCCTTATACACAGCAGCGCCTAATGATCCGAAAAATACGGTATTACAGTGATATGACTACAGTGAAACCTCACTGTTCTGACCATCCAACTGAGTGGTCAAAACTGTTTGTAATTGCGAGGTGGTTGTTATACTGGACATACATAAACAAAAGGAGAAATGAAAGAAAGAGGCAAAACTGTGGTCTAACTCTAAGGGAGCAAAGCGAGTTTAGAAGTGACCAAGGTATGGTGTGCACACATATTAATTTTCCTTGAAGCAAATGCATCAAATTGACAGCCATCTATTAATTCCGGACATATATGTCCGGAACGACTTGAATGAGTTAAATGTTATTCAAACATTACTCGTCTATTTCGAGTCAAAGAAGACATTGTGTATGTAATATATTACCTATTTGTACATAATGTACATAGAAAGAGTAGATAGTGTAAATACATGTTAGGCAGTTTTGCTTGAGAGCCTTAGAAGAGTTTTATAATGAAGTTTTGATTTTGGGAATGTGGTCCTGAATTTTAACTAGAATAATTTTGACTACGACATAGCTTATTAAAGGGGCACCCTGATGGATGAGTTTTTGTAAGAAACATGTCGAGATCACCATGAAAACACCCTTTACAGAGATCGCAACACTCACTTTGCTCTGGTTTCCCAGAAATCAAGCCGTCAAATCGGCGATTCCTCCTTGGCGGAGGTGCTGGAAGTCAAATTCTTTCACCCAAAGAGAAGGCGTGTGCCGTCTCTTTTCTAATGGCCGCCTGCGTTTAGACCAAATCATTTGCACGAAAGTTTCGCAATACAAGCCTTTTTAAAAATATATTTTATACAGTTTACCTAAAGGAGTTTCACTCACAACAAAGGAAATAGCTCCTTTTTTTTTTTTACTGCACTACAAAAAAAAAAGCTTCAACCACAATGAGTGACCTCCACACACCCCATCCAAAATGGCTACTTTCTCCGGCATCTCCGCCAAGGAGGAATCGCCGTTTTGACGGTTTGATTTCTAGGAAACCAGAGCAAAGTGAGTGTTCTGATCCTTGAAAAGGCTGTCTTTCTTGTGATCTCGACGTGTTTCTTGCAAAAACTAATCCGTCAGGGTGCCCCTTTAATGAGTTATTCTTAACCTCACTCCTTCTTTTTTATTCTTACACATCTTTTAAAGAATTGTTTATAACTACCATACATCTTACTAATTTTAACCTCTTTAAGCCGCAGCAGCACTAAACTCCCATCCATCAGTATTAACAAATACCTATATTATCATATCCTAATAAAAACATACCTCATCATTATTAATCCTTTCATTCTTGGTGCCCCTTCTCCATTTATTTTATACGTGGTGAGATGCAGCGTGGTGAGATGTAACGTGGTGACAGCCCTGACATGGCCTTTGTTGTCGACGGGGCTGTAATTTTAATCTTAATCTTAATCCATTTCTTTTTCTCCCCCATCTTCATCCTAACAAATGTCCCACATGTGCCTCTAAGCAGGTCAGAGGAGGTAAAACATTTGAAAAAGAAAGAAAAAAAAGAGTGAGTTAAAATGGTTGGTTGGGTGTTGCCGGGGTCCCACAGCTGGTATTACAAGGACCTGTCCCGGACGCAGACGGAGAGCATTCTGAAGCAGAGCGCCAAGGAGGGGTGCTTTCTGGTGAGGGACTCCGCCAGCACTCCCGGCCAGTACTCCCTCTCTATCTTCACCATGGACAAGTAGGTGTGATTAGGTATTAGGTACTTTATAGTCACAGAGGCATCTCTGTGAAATTCGGGTTGCTTCCACCTGGAGAGCGCGTCGCAGCCAGAGGCGCGCCACCCATATTTTTTTTTTTTTGCATGCATTTTTTGTGATTGATGAGGAAGGAAAAGGTGTGTGTGTGTGTGTGTGTCCATTTTGACCAAATGACAACTTTTTCGTTGCCACTGGGTTTAACGTGTGCTAAGTGCATGGGCACACGGGACCTCGGTTTATCGTCTCATCCGAAAGACTCCACATTCAGACCGTAAGGCCTAGTGCAAAGTGAGAGGAAAATATCCCCTGTACCCAGGTTCGAACTTGGGTTTACTTGACACGAAGCGAACGTGTGATGATGCATGGAAAAGCAAGAGTGGGTGTTGAGAGTTAGTGGGAATGGGAGGGAGGTGGGGAGTCGGGGGTAGGTGTCTGTGGTATGCTTTCAAAGATGACAATTTTGACTGGATAATGCAATTTTTTTCTGCCTCAAATAACAAAGAATGAATGAGTGAATCTTTTATTTAACATGTGTTCACTTCACAGTGATATTACACGAACAGAATTAAAATCAACAACAACAAAAAAATATAAAAAACAAAACAACAAACCCAATACTAGCAAGTAATCAAAAACCTGTTATAAGAAGTATCGCTACTGAACTATGTAAAATATTTTGTCCTAGGTTGATCAAAAATCAATTATCTTTTTTTGTATAGCAGAGTTCATATAAGAAATGTACTGTCAAGCAATCCCAAACATGCAAAAGGGCCCTTCATCATGGTGGGGAAGAATACAAAAGATTGACTTTCTTACATTTTGTGAAGTTTGCTCTTATGAATTAGCATAGGGTAAAGGTCAAGATGTGCCACCCCCCCCTACATTTCTCGGTTAATTGTATTTTTCCGTTATTGCCTTTCTTACCATACATAAAGCTGTATTTTAGGAACATTTTTAGCTAATAACCTTTTTGGAATACTAACCCTATCCCTAACCCTAACCCTAACCCCCCACTCTATAAGACAGAAAAACGCAACGAACCACAACTGTGACAAATCGCGGTGTACTGCAGTACATAGTGGGGGGTAGGGTTAGGTTTAGGGATAGGGTTAGTATTCCAAAAAGGTTATTAGCTAAAAATGTTCCTAAAATACAGCTTTATGTATGGTAAGAAAGGCAAAAACGGAAAAATAGAACTAACCGAGAAATGCAGGGGTGGCGGCACATCTTTACCTTTACCTAGCATAGTAAGGAACCATCATTTGGTATTTTGGTATTTGGTATATTCTAGTCACAGAGACTTATTTCTGTGTGCGTCGCCGCAATTGCAGCGCCTACCCAATTTTTTGGTGGGGTGGGGTGGGGTACAGAGTGAGGATGGGGTGTGGACACACTTGGAAAACCTGATAGAAAGATAGTAATTAGCAAGCTACATTTTCTTGCCATGTTCCGGACAATTATGGTAAATTCAGGTTTTTTTAAAGTTTTTGGTCCTGAAAATAGAAATGGGGCAGGCATCTCTGGCAATGTACAATCATTTTTTGTATTTATTGTTCACTATTATTCTTATTATAATGAACTGAATGTAAAGGAATGGTGTGCGTGTGTGTGCATGCGTGGTGTGTGACTGTGTGCTTCTCTATTAGTGTGTGTGTTTGCGCAATAACGTAGCTCATGAACTTTGATTTCCCTTGCAATTTTGTTTCTTTTCTTATAATATCGTAATATTGCTTCAAATTTTGTGGTTATGAACAGGACTTTATATTATTTTATGTATATTTGATTTGATTGTACTGAGTCTTATGTGTATAATGTTAACTTATTTGTGTTTTATTGTCTATGTAAAGCGCCTTGAGCTCCCTGCAAAGGGAATAAAGCGCTATATAAATGTTCAGTATTATTATTTTTATTATTTAGCTTGGTAAAGTTCTTTCAGAATTTCATTTTCAGACTGTGGGTGATGGAAAAATGTCCCAGTACATTGTATTGCCATTAGATCTATATTCTTCTTCTTACTTTTTATCATTTATTAGTTCGCTGGGGGGTCAAGTGCGGCACTACCACATCAGGAAAAACAGTGAGGGGATGTTCTATGTGTCTGAGCAGCACCTGTTTGTCAGCATACCGGAGGTCATCAACTACCATAAGCACAATGCTGGGGGTCATGTGTGTGTGTGGGTGTGTGTGTGTGTGTGTGTGTGTGTGTGTGTGTGAGCATCTCTGAGGCAGCACCTGTTTGTCAGCATACCGGAGGTCATCAACTACCATAAGCACAATGCTGGGGGTCAGTGTGTGTGAGTGTGTGTGTGAGCATCTCTGAGCAGCACCTGTTTGTCTGTATACCTGAGGTCATCAACTACCACAAACACACCGCCATCGATAAGTACCTTTAAACTAAAGCCAACTCGCACTATTCAACCTTTTAGTCGAAAGAAAATTGAGTTGTGAACTCTGTCAACTACTCGTGGCCATGTGCCGCCTTCACACTATCAGAAATCATTGGTTGTTTTTCCTATAACTGCCTGAGTGACTTGAAAGTAAATGGTGCAGTCACCAGTTCCTTATGACTTGTTGAAAGAATTTCAATTGATCAAATGTTTGCATTTGTGATTTCTGCTCACACTGTCAAAATAAAGGAAAAACTTTTAGAAAGTTCGCAGCCAGTCTCATTTGACTAAGTTGAATAGTCTGAGGCTGCTTTTATAATTACAGTGGATAAAAGACCCCCACCCCCCCCTATAAAACTCCCTCCCACTTAAGACCTACTTCTCTGAGACATTGCCATTCAATGTCTGGGACTAAGTTTCCAACCTCACTCAGACAAACGGACGCTTTTCAACGTATCAAGACAGAGAGCAAGAAAAGGAAAAAAAGACAGAGAGAAAACCAGAAAGGAGAGATAGAGAGAGATAGAGAGAGAGAAAGGAGAGAGAGAGGAGAGGGAGAGAGAGACAGAGAAAAACAGAGAGTAAGAGAGAGGTGCAGAGGATGATATAGAGACAGAAAGAAAGAAAGACAGGGAGTGAGGTAGATACACAGAGGCAGAGTAGAGAGAGAGAGAGAGAGAGATTTTTTTTTTTTTTTTTTTTTTTTTTTGGGTGAGGTGAGTCAATCACCTCAAACTATCAATCAAGTATTTCATATTATTTTAATTGGTGTGCAACAGGGTCTTTAATTTTAGTTACTAAGTGATGTCAGCAAAGTAATGACCTCACAATAGTTTAACATCATCAGTTTTGATGTCACTATCCATGGATTGACAAAAAGGGCCAGACCCTAGAAATATATTTCGCTCTGCAAATTTTGGTGTTTGTTTGTTTTTATTTAATTACATTGCCATTCTTTGTAAGTATTAAAATGACCTCCCTTATGCAACTCCCTCCTACTTAAGACCTTATTTTGGATGATTTTTCAAGGTCTTAAAGACCCACCACGTCACGTGTCAAAATCACGCTTTCCACGTGTTTTCCCTCTTACAGCTGGTAAGAAATCTTAAGAATCTTCCTAGCATAAGAGGGAATGTGACACGTGACGTGCGGGGTCTTTAAAAGGGAGGTTGCACTGTATATTATGTTAACTAGTGTGTGTTAAAGCCACAGCGTGGGTATTTAATTAAGTCTTTAACTAAGGTGTGTGCCAGTTGACTGGATCATTCCTTTGTCAGCACGGCAGAAGTAAAGTTTAGACATTCCTATGCATCTTGGCAGTTCTAATTATGCTGATGAGTTGTGCAGTGGAAGTCTGTAATATTATATCATTGAGTCATGGGCACTTTCTATTGCTTAGGGTTCACTAGACTGTTAAAAGGGCATGATTGCGTTTGTGTGATTTTTGCATGATTATCATTTTTTTAATATATCGATTCTTTTATGGATTGTCGGATTATTGTATTGGTTGGTTCCAGGTTTGGTGACACGATTAAAAGAACCTCCCCACAGAAGCAGTAAGCCAACCACAGCTGGGTTTGGACATAGTGAGTACACATCTTTTGTGCGTTTGTCTTACAACATTGTAAATGTGTATGTCATCAATGACTGAATACTTCTCCCAGAGCAAAATAACACCAATAGACGATTTTCTGGAAAAAAAACTAGGGGAGCGCACTTCGTGAAAATTAGAATTGTTTACCTCCATTACTCGGTCAAATACCAATGCAACAATGGCGTCAAAGCTTGAAACCGCAGGATGCAAGTAGCGACTTGGAAACATTTTTGTTTTTTTAC
Organism: Phymorhynchus buccinoides; assembly: GCA_017654935.2. NCBI lineage: Eukaryota > Metazoa > Mollusca > Gastropoda > Neogastropoda > Raphitomidae > Phymorhynchus > Phymorhynchus buccinoides. Next base: position 26,542,511 of record CM065692.1, read on the forward strand.
ATTTTGGGTGGCCAGTGAGCCACAAACTAATAAAACTTGCAAAATGTGACGTAAAAATATAAATAATAAATTTTTTAGAATGACGCACGGTGTTCTAAGTGCTGTATGTCTGCTCAAACACACGATGTGAGAGCTGATGGTAGAGTAACTTCCCCTGTTTGACTGATTGAATTAGGCAAGATCACTCCCACACACCATGAAATTACTCCCCTTAATTATTTCCGACCAATTCGTATTGAAAAAAAAAGCTCGCCTCAACTTGTCTTTTACAATGTAAACATCCTGCAAGAAATTATTGTTATGAGCAGGGGACTGAATTGGTGTGGTTGTATATTAGCAAAGACTGTACAGGGGAAGATAAACATCCGGTCTCTTTTCCCTATATGAGTAGTGAGGACAGAAACACTGGTTATGTCCCTTTAAAACAGTGACACATTTTACACATCGATAGGCCAGTTGAATTCTCCGTTCAAGTTCCAGTCCGAGTTTTTGGATAGCCTCCACTGTGAATAGTGTACTGTCCGCACTAACGATAACTCTATCAGCCCGGTTCGCCGAGCTTTTAAGTAGTCCATCTTACCCTTTTAGAATATCTTTGATATTAGTAGGAATATCTTATCAATGTTGACTTTGTAACAGTGCAGTATCTGCTCTGCTGGGCGGCATTATCTCTACTGATGTTGTTGTTGTTGCCCTTCGACTGCAGTATGCCTGTCTTGTTGTCTCCGACTTTGACTGCCAAATAGTAATAATAATAATAATAATAATTGAACTAAAAGCATCAAAACGCTACACTCACACAAGCACATGAAGGTGAAATAAACAATAAACACGGTGAATAAAACCAAATTTTCCTCTTTAAAAAGACTTTGACGAGGTGAATACAATACACTAAACTTAACAATGACGGCAGTGAATGGATGACGCATACTACTACTAATAATAAATGAAACTTATATAGCGCTATTCGATGGCATGCCATCCTCACAGCGCTTTACAAAGATAAAAATATCACACCGACTCATACATACTCCCCCACGCCCAACCCCCACACAGGGAGGAACCCCTCGCACACAAAGCAGTAAAAACAAACCTGTCGCAGAAACAAAAGCAAACACTTCCCTCCCCTTTCCACACCTCCCTCACAGCAATCAAGGGGGGGGGGGAAGAATAACAGACACAAAAGCAAACACTTCCCTCCCCTTTCCACACCTCCCTCACAGCAATCAAGGGAGAAGAGAAAAAAGAAGACAAAGACAAAAAAGCAAAAGGAAGTGCCGCCAAGTGAACAAGACACAAAGCATTAATAAAAAATATATTTAAAAAATAACAATAAAAAAGCAAACCATCTGCACACATACATGCACACACAGTTGCAATAGCGAGACAAAGCATTATTAACTTACAAATACACGTAAGCTATAGTAGAGGCGGTAGCTGCTATCCCGTCATATCGGAGGATGACGTTCTCGCTGCGCCTCCATCGGTGGATGCGCATGTGGCTTCGGAGGCCAATGTCAGAAGCGCACTTTGGGGCAGTGAGTGGATGCCTCGTGCCTCCATACGGGGAGCTGGATGACCCCACCCCCTCCATAGAGTCTCTCCCCATGAGAATACCAGGAGATACCAGGGGGGGGGGGGTGGGGGGGGGTAAAAAAGCCTCCCCCACCCCAACACTTTCTGGAAAGTTCTGTGTTTGTAACTTCCTCTATTTGCCACTCTCTTTGACTCTGCCTTTTTCTTTTTGCTTTCTATCATCTACTATTTTTCTTACTTATTCCTCCATTCTCCTGCCTTTCAAAAAAAAAATCTTCCAAATAATTTTTCTCCTTTGAGCTCCTCCGAAATCATAAATGTGTGTAAGAAATAAAATCATAATACAATGATGTCTTAAAGAGGGCATAGGAGATGAATTTCATTATGTTTTTGAATGTCAAACGTTTCAGGATGCTAGAAAACGTTATTTGCCAAATTATTGTTTAAAAAACCCAAACGTAATAAAGTTTAATTCCTTATTTCAGTCAAAAAATAAAAGAACTCTCAGTCGTTTAGTTTGTTTCATAAAGGTTATCTTAAAAGAGTTCTGAACCTTAGTTGATACCACGTACCTCATACCACAATTTTTTTTTTTTTTTTTTTTTTTTTTTTTTTTTTTTTTTTTTTCTTCCTCTTCTATTATTCACACATCTTGGTCACCTGTTTGTCTGAGTTTATGTCCTAATTGTTTCTTGTCTTGTTTCATATGTCAATATTTGTTAATGGAGATAAGTTAATTAGCGGTTTTTAAAAAAAAAAAGGATTCATATGTGCAATTCCAGCAACTGTGTTGTGCATGTATATGTGTGTGTGTGTGTGTGTGTGTGTGTGAAGGTGTATATGTGCATGATGGTATAATGTGCCTGTCTATATGGTGATGAGTACTGTAAAAAAAAAAAAGAAGTGTTTTAGTTGGTTTTTGTTGTTGTTTTTGTTTGGAGCCTATGTAATACTATGTTGATGTGTACTGTTATGGTGTCTTTTGGGCTATTGTTTGTAATGTTTGATGCCGCAGGTGTGAATGGTACGTGTATGCATTTTCTTGTGCCCCCAGGGTTTTTTGAAATAAAGTTGATTTGATTTGATTTGATCAAGCTATCAATTTAATTTGATTTGATTTGATCAAGGGATGTTAATCTTTAAGACGTAATTGGATTATGATTTTATTTTCTATGACATTATTTTTAGATTTCATCGTTGCTTTTACCAGGACTATGCCTCGAAACGTCGGTATTTGTCATTGTTTTTTTTGTTTTTAATCTGGATTTCTTGAACAACAATTTTATTTATCAGTAAGCGTGAAGGGGTGTGCACATTACACATGGAAACCCATCCGCGTATTGCTTACTTTCTTCTACAGCAGAGTATTCTTAAAGGTGGACTCGGACGGATGAGTTTTTGCAAGAAACACGTCGAGATCACCAGGAAGACAGCCTTTTCAAGGATCGGATTGGAACACTCACTTTGCTCTGGTTTCTTAGAAATTAACCTCTTCGCTGCCGACGACGTATATATACGTCCTCTTTAGCGCATTCGCAAGTAGTAGGCAGCAGCGAAAGGGTTAAACCGTCAAGACAGCGACTTTTCCTTGGCGGAGATGCTGGAGAGAGTAGCCATTTTGGATGGTGTGGGTGGAGGTCACTCATTGTGGTTGAAGAGTTTTCTTTTTTTTGTAGTGCAGTAAAAAACAAACAAAGGAGCTATTTCCTTTGTTGTGAGCGAAACTCCTTTAGATAAACTGTATAAAATTTAAAAAAATAAAAAATAAAAAGGCTTGTATTGCGAAACGTTCGTGCAAACGATTTGGTCTAAACACAGGCGACCATTCAAAAAGAGACGGCAAACGCCTTCTCTTTGGGTGAAAGAATTTGACTTCCAGCACCTCCGCCAAGGAGGAATCGCCGATTTGACGGCTTGATTTCTGGGAAACCAAGAGCAAAGTGAGTGTTGCGATCTCTATAAAGGGTGTTTTCCTGGTGATCTCGACGTGTTTCTTGCAAAAACCTCATCCGTCAGGGTGCCCCTTTAACACAAAACTGGATAACATGAAATATTGGTTATAATGCACAAGAATATGTTTGAACGGACGAAACCCCTCTTTATTATTACTTAATGCTTAACTCACCCGGATCTGGCTCATGGCTTGCACAACCGTTTAAAGACGAATGAGCCGGATCCAGCTCATGAGAGTTTTCAAGATGTTTTGATTTTTGGCGTGTAACCGGCTTTCAAGTGCCATGGGGGGTCAAAGATCGGAATGTGAAATTTTCCTTCTTTCTATGTGTTAGCTGTTTTCGTCAATAGGAAACAAACGATGAAGGTATGGAATCTGATATTTTACGATCATTTAGTGCATGGTGTTGCTAATCTTTTCTGAAAATATCGATGCCTAACTCTTCATAACTTCCTTTTGGTGATTATTTTTACGAACCTAGTCAAATGCTCAGTCCCCATGGAACAAGGGGAAGTAAATCGGCCAGTCCTGATTTCTGTGTGTTAGCTGTTTTCATCAATAGGGGACAAATGATGAAGGTACAGAATCTGATATTTTACGATCGTTTAGTGCATAGTGTTGCTAATCTTTTCTGAAAATATCGATGCCTAACTCTTCATAACTTACTTTTGGTGATTATTTTCTGAACCTAGTCAAATGCCCAGTCCCCACAGAACAAGGGGAAGTAAATCGACCAGTCCCGAGTGAGTTAACACAAATAATGGTAGCACACAAAAAAATCTTTGTTCCCTGAATTTTGCGTTAAGAGTGCTCCGCTGTGCTTTACTTGCGGATCACGGATGGGTTTCCGTACAGAGGTTTTCGTAAATGTGCACGCAGCCTAATCCTAACTCCTCACCTCCCGTTTCTCCTTTTCTTTGGTGTTGTGTCACACATCATGATCAAAAGATCATGTTTGTTTGTTTGTCACAGATCAGTTTGAAATAGATCCACTGTACTTGGAGATTGGGGAGGAGCTAGGTTCTGGTTGCTTTGGGGTGAGTTGTGTGTGTGTGTGTGTGTGTCAAGTCAAGTCAAAATGATCTTTTTTGACGATAAAAGAATAAGCTTGATAAAGCTTTTTTTACATCCTGTGTGTGCGTGTGTGCGTGCGTGCGTGTGTGTGTTTGCTTACGTTTGTTTGTCCTATGGTACTTTATTATTTTTACTCTGTTTTTTGTTGTTGTTTTTGTTGTGTTTAAAAAAAAAATTGTTTAGCCTTTTAGAATCTTGTGTGAAACCTGGGACGGTATTCATGTCGAGATAGCATGAGACTTAGCATGATGCTAACTTAGAAGCTCTTCCAAAAGTCCTATTAAATCCTATAGGACATTGGAAGAGCTTCTAAGTTAGCATCATGCTAAGTCTCATGCTATCTCGACATGAATACCGTCCCAGGCACTTAAGTTGGCTACTATAATATTGAAACTGACATGACTGCATGATTTTGTAAGCATGCATGTAAAATCAAAGTTGTGTGTGTTGTGGTGTGTGTGTGTGTGTGTGTGTTGTGTGTGTGTACGTGTGCGTGTGTGCATGTTTTGTTTCGTTTTGTGTGTGTGTGTGTGTGTGTGTGTGTGTGTGTGTGTGCAGATGCGCTTGTCTACAATATACTCCAGAAAGTGAAATGAAGTTCTCTTTTGTTCTTAATTTTAAAGTTTGCACTGCATTTTAATGAAACGGATGATAAATTTTATGTTGCAGAATATAATGGTAAAGTAATTGTTTGACCCTATACGTTTTTACCATTTTGATCCCTTTTTTTTTTAATTAAAGTGTACGGGTATGGTTAGGTTGATTTTTTAATTTTTAATTATTGCCTTGTAAACATAATTACATTTAGATTGGTTAGTTTCCATGCGGTATTTGACTTCTGTTGAATACATTTTCACTTGTTGAATTATTAAAATACTAACATCTATTGTGGGTTTTCATTTGAATATGCTGCGGTCATTGAATAACAGGGGAGTTTTATCTGGTTTTATTATCGAATCAAATAAAGCTGACATTAAAGTTAAACATTTATATATAGAGAGAGAGAGACAGAGAGAGCATGTGTGTAATATGTATTTGCTTTCTTATGTTTCTGGAAATGGGAATTTTTTTCTCCTTCTATTTCATTTTTCTTTAAATATTTGTCGGGCTTATTTGTTGTGTGTGTGTGTATGTATTTCATATTTGGTACTTTATTGTCACAGGGGCATCTCTGTGAAATTTGGGTTGCTCCCACCTTGAGAGCGTGTCGCAGCCAGAGGCGCGCCACCAACTTTTTTCTTTTTTTTTTTGCATGCAATTTTTGTGTGACTGATGAGGAAGGAAAGGGTGGTGGTGGTGGTGGTAAATTTTGACTAAATGACAACTTTTTCATTGCCACTGGGTTTAACATGTGGTAAGTGTTTGGGCACATGTGACCCCAGTTTATCATCTCATCCGAAAGACTCCACGTTCAGACTGTAAGGCCTAGTGCAGAGTGAGAGAAAAAATCCCTTGTACCCAGGTTCAAACTCAGGTTTATTGTATACAAGGCAAATGCGTTACCTCTGTGTGTGTGTGTGTGTCCGTGTGCATGTGTGTGTGTGTGTGTGTGTGTGTCAAGTCAAGTCAAGTCAAGTCAAAATGATCTTTATTGAGGATAAAGGAATAAGCTTGACAGCTTTTTTTCCACCCAGTCCTCATAATGAAAATAAATACGAAAGCAACTCGAAAAATAACTCAACATGCAAAACAAAACATTGCAAAGTACTAAACATTAGCCTAATAATATAACGCATTGAAATAACTCTAGTTAGAGAGAGAGAGAGAGAGAGAGAGGAGAGAGAGAGAGAGAGAGAGAGAGAGAGAGAATGTGTGTGTGTGTGTGTGTGTGTGTGTGTGTGTGTGTGTGAGAGAGAGAGAGAGAGAGAGAGAGAGTGTGTGTGTGTGTGTGTGTGTGTGTGTGTGTGTGTGTGTGAGAGAGAGAGAGAGAGAGAGAGAGAGAGTGTGTGTGTGTGTGTGTGTGTGTGTGTGTGTGTGTGTGTGTGTGTGTGAGAGAGAGAGAGAGAGAGAGTGTGTGTGTGTGTGTGTGTGTGTGTGTGGTGTGTGTGTGTGTGTGTGTGTGTGGTGTGTGTGTGTGTGTGTGTGTGTGAGAGAGAGAGAGAGAGTGTGTGTGTGTGTGTGTGTGTGTGTGTGTGTGTGTGTGTGTGTGTGAGAGAGTGAGAGAGAGAGAGAGAGAGTGAGAGTGTGTGTGTGTTGTTTTGATTCTTCCAAGCATACACCTGTATGAACAATTCACGTCCTTATTCTTTCTCCTGAGATAATTTTGCAAATGGCCGCCCTTTATTTGAGATTATCTCATTTTCTAACCATCAATCATCCAACGTCATTTGAGGAGAAGTTATGTCATTTATCTGACTTTTGAAACTTGTTCAGTTGTTAAAGTTAATTTGTATTATTTGGTATTAACATTTTAGGGAAAAATGTATGTGTAAACCATTTTATCTGTCTGTTTTAGTCCTTTAAAAGTTTTAAAAATATTACACTTTTTAATGTTTGTTTATTCTTTATGTGACTTCCTGTATTTTGTTTACTTTGAAGCCTACACAACCTGAATTGATTTGTAACAGTAAATATCCTTGATCATTGCCGTAGGCTTTATATCTGTTAGAAAAATACAAACAGTTGAAAGTAATGCTGAATATATTTGTTGGAAATCGCTTTAAAAGGAAGTTTAGTTTTTGTGTAGATTCAGAATATGTGATGCAGCACAGGAAAACAAGGCTAATGTCGTAAATGATCACTTTTGACTTATTCATATTTTCAGAAAGGCCAGAGACAACAGATTAACAGGCAAAAAACAGAATTCATCTATCTCTAATAGTTTATTTTGAACAATTTTTCAATCAATCAAATCTCTCTCTCTTTCTCTCTCTTTCTCTCTTTCTTTCTCTCTCTCTTTCTCTCTCTTGTGGCTGGCCGACTTTAGCTGGGTATTTGCGTACTGCATCACATGTGATTAACATGTACACATATGTTTAGAATTTATACATTTCTTTTATTTCTTTTTTCAGCTCTTAGTTCATTGCATTGCTTGTGAACAGATTCAGAACTAACAGTCGATACATTTATGAATCCAACCAAGTCAAAGACTGTACAGGGGAAGATAAACATCCGGTCTCTTTTCCCTATATGAGTAGTGAGGACAGAAATACTGGTTATGTCCCTTTGAAACATGACACATTTTACACATCGATAGGCCGGTTGAATTCTCTGTTCAAGTTCCAGTCCGAGTTTTTGGATAGCCTCCACTGTGAATAGTGTACACGTCCGCACTAACGATAACTCTATCAGCCCGGTTCGCCGAGCTTTTAAGTAATCCATCTTACCCTTTTAGAATATCTTTGACCAAGTCTCTTTTGATCTTCTTCTTCTTCTTCGATCGCTCAGACAGTTTCCTGTCAATTATGAGCGCAGATGCATCATGCTGCCGTTATGCGCCTAACTAAGAAATAGTTAGGCCCAGCATGTCCGACTTCGGCTAGAGGAAATCTTTTTGAAAGTGTTTCGTGAAAAAAAGGCAGGAGAATGGTAAGGCAGAAAGATAGTAGATGACAGTAAGCAAAGGGAAAAGGCAGAGTCAAAGCGAGTGACAGATTAGAGGAAGTTACAAGCACAGAACTTCCAGAAGGTGGGGGAACTATTTATGCAAAAGACCCCCCGGTATCCCCACTGGGGGTAAGTCTCTTTTTATGAAGTTTTTTAATTTTTGCTATCAGCTGATACTCTTATTGCGTGTCTATCAGTCATGATTTGCAATCTTCTTGCAGGTGACAACCAACATTCATCCTTTTGACAGTTCTGTTGTGTGTAATAACTGGGGACTTCAGTCAAGTAGTAAATAAACTTCATACAGGGATAATTTCCTTGGCCGATTTGAATGGCTTTGAATGGCTGATCAGATCAGGTGTTATTCAATGATCAGTGGGGTACTGCGCGCTATGTATGCTTGCTCGTTACAGACCACGAATTCTGTTTTTAATCATGTTTGGATCAGGTGTTATTCCTTGGCCAGTCGTGAAAGTGCTCAGTATGCTGCCTTGTTTTCAGATTGTAACGTGTTTGTTCTCAGACCATAGGCAGATCAGGTGTTGTTCCTTGGCCAGTTGTGAACTGTGCTCAGTATGCTGCCTTGTTTTCAGATCGTAAAATGTTTGTTCTTAGACCATAGGCAGATCAGGTGTTGTTCCTTGATCGGCGGCAATCTGCGTCTGTGTGCTTTCAGACCGTGCACAAAGGTCTGTTCCGGGGCACCAACGTGGCAGTAAAGCAGATGAAGACCAATGCCATGGGGGAGGAAGACTTTATTGAAGAAGCTAAAATCATGACGTAAGAAATGTCGTAACTTTACAAATAAGTCATGTCTCAGATGTGTCCTACTGGACCGGGAAGACGTTAAGCATAACTTTTCATTCATTCATGAGGTAAGATTTCTACCCCTGTGATTAGTGACCGTAGCATGTTGTCAGGTTTGAGCCAGGAGGCACTGTCAGCCTTCTTTATGGTAGTACCTCCTGGCTTCCACCCGATGAGTCATTGGTACTGCTGGAAAGCTAGGTGGAAAAGCCCAGGGCCTGTATTCACAACATAATTATACATCTGTATTGTTAAAAATTTGGGACTTTCCCGGTGTTGCACTGCCTCTGGGCATTGCCTCCAGGATTGTTCCCACCATCTTTATATCTACTAATGTCCAGACTTGTTTACCCTCCTGGTTTTGCCAGAATTATCCCGGGATTTGCTAATATTCTGGGTAAAATAATAAATTTCGGGTGAACGCTGAAAATCCCGGGATTTCGAAAAAACGTCTATTATTTGTTTCCATTTGTATGAAAAGACGCAAGGGTTGACTGAAACCTTGGAGTTCTGAGATGCGATTTTTCATTGGTTCGTGGACCCCCCTCAACCAATGATAGTATTTCTTGTTGGCAGAGATTGTAGTTTTGCGCCAAACATGTCGTCAGGCAAGTCAACCGCAGGCGGCAAGCGCCAGAAATCTTCGACAAACGACAGCAGTGATAGGGTGAAACGGCCAAAAGTGAAGCAGAAGTTTTCTCAAAAGTATTTGAAAGTGCCAGGAATAACAACTTTGCGTTTGGGAGACGAGCATGCACACTGCAAGTACTGCAACGTGGACTTCAAAATTTCGCATGGCGGCATAAGCGACATTGCGATGTGAATTCTGTTTTTTTCTTCTCAAATTCCAGGTTTTTCTGTGGCAAATTCCAGGTTGTTCATTATAAGGGTAAACAGGTCTGAATGCCCCATATGTGTCTGTTCCAGACCAGAGGGCGTTAAGCAGAATTTCATTCATTCACAATAAGATATTATGAGACTTATCGTCATGATATTTTAGAAGTCCTTCTAAAGTAGTAGGATTTATTAGGACTTCTTCTTCTTCTTCTTCGATCGCTCAGACAGTTTCCTGTCAATTATGAGTGCAGATGCGTCATGCTGCCATTATGCGCCTAACTAACAAATAGTTAGGCCCAGCAAGTCCGACTTTGGCTGGAGGAAATCTTTTTGAAAGTGGTTCTTCAAAAAAAGGGCAGGAGAATAGACCGGTAAGGCAGAAAGATAGTAGATGACAGCAAGCAAAGGGAAAAGACAGTCAAAGAGAGTGACAGATTAGAGAAAGTTACAAGCACGGAACTTCCAGAAGGTGAGGGGAACTATTTATACAAAAGACCCCCCCGGTATCCCCACAGGGGGGGAGGGGGGTATTAGGACTTTAGAAGGACTTCTAAGATATGATGATAAATCTTATACTGTTTTAATGTGAATACACGCCCTGGGTGCTACAGTGGAAGCTCCCTTAAAAGACTTTAACAAATCATCCAAAATGAGGTCTAATAAGGGAAAGGTCTTATAAGAGAGATGATTTTAATACTTACAAAGAAGGGCAATGTCTCAGAGAAGTAGGTGTGATGGTGAAAATGATGTTTTACGTCCTCTCGGTCATAAGACACATATGGGACATTTGTAAATACAAAGATGGTGGGAACAATACTGGCTGCAATGCCCGGAGGCAGTGCAACACAAGTAAAGTCCCGAGTTTTTAACAATATATACCTCTTAGCCAAAAGGCCGAGAAGCGATATGCTTACAGAGAAGTAGGTCTTATGTGGGAGGGAGTCTTATAATGGGAGGTCTTAAAGGGAGGTTCCACTGTGTCACAAACGGAATGAAGAATTAGAATGCTGGTAATATCTGAGGTGTTCAATGAGTGCAGGTCTTACATTTTCTCAGGTAAAACATTTGTTTAATTTTTTATAAATTTTAGTTTTGAAAATTCACATATTTAGAAAAGAAAAAATCCATATTTTGTTTTGTTTTTATTGAGTGTTTATAATTTTTGTGTTTTAACTCTCTTGGCACTGGCCAGTTGCTTCCCCTTACAAAACCGTTTCGGACGGGCCATTTGACTAGGTTCGAAAACACATCACCACAAAAAAGTTATGAAAAGTTATGGACTGATATTTTAAGATAAGATTACTGACACCATGCACTAAACGATCGTAAAATATCAGATTCCATACCTTCGTCGTTTGTCTCCTATTGACGAAAATAGCTAAAGGGCTTCGCACACTAGCGTCAAGATCTCGAGATTGCAGCGATTTTTTGCTGCAAGGCGCAGTTTGATGCGCCGCTTGCGTGTGAGAGATTCGCGGCGCGGCAGGATTTTTGATGCGTAGCTGCGCGATTTTGTGTTGCTCGAGAATAGAAGCGGCTCTAATTTTGATGCTCAAGATCGCAGAGATCGTGAAACTAGCCAATCACAACGGACGGAAGGACCTTAACTCTGATTGAAGAAAAAAAAATGGCAGACTTGCTCGAACCCGAAATAAAGCAGCACAAACAATGACACACATTTCATCTTCTGAAGAAGACGAATCATCGTGGTCAGCCATACTGTTGTTTCTAGGAGGAGGTTTGACGCTAGAGTAATCTTTCCTTGCGTTCCAAATAAGGAAGTTCGCGCGACAAGAGCCGAAGCGACAATAGTCGTGTGTGAGAACACCACTGCCTCGCTACAATGTGTGCTGTGATGCAGGCGTCAACGCGTCAAGGCGTTGCTCTGAGAAACAATTGACGCCTGATGCTAGTGTGCGAAGGCCTTAACACATAGAAAGAAGGAAAATTTCACATTCCGATCTTTGACCCCCCTCTACAACCAAACCTGAATGTAAAGTCTGCAATGATTGGTTGATTTCAAGAGATGCAAGGTCAAAGCAAACCGAAAATAGGTTATGACGTCGCACTTGAAAGCTGGTTACACGCCAGAAATCAAAACCTCTTGAAAACTCTTATGAGCCGGAGCCGGGCCATTCGTCCTAAACGGTTGAGCCGGATGTGGCTCGTTCGTCCCGAGTGTGTTAATAAATGAACTGATGATTGCTTAAACTGATTAAATAAATGTGGGATGTTGTTTTTCAGGCAACTAAGTCACAAGAACCTGGTACAGCTGTATGGCGTGGTCACCAAACAGCGACCGCTGTGCATCGTCACCGAGCTGATGAGAAATGGTCAGCTATGACATTAACCCTTTCACCGCCGATGTCGCATTTTTGCACCATAATGATTTAATACCCATGTCATAAAAAGCCTTGAAATTTGGATCTGTTATGCAATGATCTTGTGTTCTCAATTTAGAGAGGTAAAGATAGGCCTTGTTTTAAAAATGTCACAGAGGAATTCCCACTATTGCAGACAAAATCTTTTTTCTAGGCTCAAAATTGGCTGGCGGTGAAAGGGTTAAATCGGCAGTGAAATATAAAAATGTAGTTAAAATAGTATTCAAAATACATTTAATAAAAGGTCCAGAAAAGAGAAAGTGTGGATACCTCACAGTTTTAAAGCATGTGTGCATACAACTTAAAACTGGTTCAACAGTAAACTTTAAAAAAAAAAAAATAAAAAAAATCTTTTTTATTTTTTTTTACGTCCTCCGACCTGCTTAGAGGCACATTTGGGACATTTGTTAGGATGAAGATGGGGGAGAAAAAGAAACGGAGAAGGGGCACCAAGAATGAAAGGATTAATAATGATGAGGTATGTTTTTATTAGGATATGGTAGTATAGGTATTTGCTAATACTGATGGATGGGAGCTTAGTGCTGCTGCGGTTTTAAAGAGGTTAAGATTAGTAAGATGTATGGTAGTTATAAAGAAATTCTTTAAAAGATTTGTTAGACTGCATTCACAATAGTATACATTTATATAGTACTGCTGTGGGTTAAAAGAGGTTAAGAATAAAAAAGATGAAGGAGTGAGGTTAAGAATAACTCATTAATAAGCTATGTCGTAGTCAAACATTACTATCATTTAGATTTTTTGAAAAAGCTTCAGGAAAGAAAAAATGTTTGGATTTCTTACTGCTTACAAATAATTATAACTTCAGTGAAATTGTTCAAGTGCTCTTAAAGTTGATTCATATTTCACCATTATTGCCTGGAAACGCAGAAGAAGAAATTTGATCCGATTTCTCAAACACTGATTAATATGATTTGATGTGATTGGATCAGAATAGACGATTTTCGGAAAAAAAAAAATAGGGGAGAGCACTTCGTGAAAATTAGAGTTGTTTACCTCCATTACTACTCGGTCAAATACCATAGCAACAATGCAACAATGGCGTTGAAGCTTGAAACCGCAGGATGCGAGTCAGCGACTTGCAAACATTTTTTTAAAGAAAAACTAGGGGTGGCCAGTGGCCACAAACTGATAAATCTTGCAAAATGTGACGTAAAAATATAAATGACATACATTTTTACAATTTTAAATGACGCACGGTGTTATAAGTACTGTATGTCTGCTCAAACACACAAGTCGATAGGCTATGAGAGCTGATGGTAGATCTAGAGTGACTTCCCCTGTTTGACCGATTGAATTAGGCAAGATCACTCCCACACACCATGAAATTACTCCCCTTAATTATTTCCGAACAATTCCTATTAAACAGCATTGATTACCGTATTTTTCGGACTATAAGGCGCACCTTTGTATAAGGCACCCCCAAAAATGTTTACCCAATTTTCAGATTTTGTTACTAATTTTCTTACTGTTTCATCAGTCACATTATAAGGCGCAGGGGTCTGAGTCTTGGAAAAAAGTATCGCCTTCTAATCAGAAAAATATGGTACAGACAAACCCCTATTTTACGACCCTCTGTTAAGCGACCACCTCTCATTTGAGACCGGATTTGTTGGCACGGATGCATTTTACTATGTAAACGACCTCTCTTAAACGACTTCCTCTAAATAAACGCGACTTACGACCGCCTTTTTGTTGGTTTTAACGACCATTGTTGTCGTCTGCATAGACTTTGAGCAAAGGGAAACAACCACGGTCAAGGGCCTGAAAGCGGAGTCGCTTCCCTTGTTGTAGAAAAGATGGCGGAAAGCGTAGGAAAAGCACGAAAACCACTGACTTTGAAAAAGAAAACCACTGACTTTGGACGAGAGTGGAGGTGATTAAAAGAAGTCGGCAAAGTGAAACTGTAATGCATCGATTGCACAATCCTATGGAGTTGGAAAGACCCAAATCCAGTTTTAATATGTCATTGTATGTGTGCATGAAGAAGAGAGTATGAACTGTGCTGAACTTTTTCTTTCTATGGCTGCCAGTGAAAACCTCCGTCATACGACCTCTCCAATTTACGACCAATTTTTCCGGACATTTTGGAAGTCTTAAAATAGAGGTTTGTCTGTATATATTTGTTCCCATCAGGTGCTTTGAATCATTACCTGCAGCGTCACGCGGCGCGCCTGAAGGAACAGACTGGACGGTTGCTGGACATTTGCGTTCATGTGTGTCAGGGCATGGCCTACCTAGAGAGCCGTAACTTTATTCACCGCGACCTGGCCGCCCGCAACTGTCTGGTGGGAGAGGACTCTGTCATCAAAGTTGCCGATTTTGGATTAGCTAGGTGTGTGTGTGTGTGTGTCAAAGTCAAAGTCAAAATTTTATTTCCAGATGGACATCGAATAAGCATTACATTATGCTTTTTTACATCGAGCCATCCATAACAAAACTGTGTGTGTGTGTGTGTGTGTGTGTGTGTGCGTGTGCGTGCGCGTGTGCACATGTGCAGATTTGTGGTTGTGAACGTATGTTTCCTGCATGTGTCCAAATGGATGTGCATAATAATAATAATAATAATGAAAAATATTTATATGGCGCAATATCCTGATGAACCCAGATCAAAGCGCCTTACAACAACAAATTACAATAAATAGTTTCATGCATAGACATTGTGATATAGACACATGGCATGCAATTAAGAATGCATCAGAACTCAAATACACTTGTGCCATAGAAAAAATTAATTGGACACACACATACTCCCTGAATGACTGTGGAAGCTTACACTCCAATTTAAAAACAAATAGTATTGTGTTTGTATGCTTGTATAGAAAGTCAACATGGGTTTAATGACAAGATGAGTGTGTGTTAGATTTCAAATTCACATTTGCCTGTCCATTCACTTGTAAGGTGTTATGAACCTGCAGCGTCACTGAGAGGGCGTTTAAGCCGCTTACACCATATCTGTCAAAGAGCTTCAAATTTAATCTTAAGTCGTGCCATTTCAGGAAGGAGCAATAAAAAGCAAACCAACAATCCTCATAAAAACAGACGAAAGCCTTTGATGTGAAATTCATATCTTCTACAGTGTACTTCTTCTTATTCCCAGGCCACATGATCATACTGGGTAAGGTATGTATGTCTCGTTGTTTTCAGTTTTCACTGGTCTCCCCCGCTGCATACAGCCGACACTTTCCGATTCCGGAGAAGCTCACAGGAGAAAATTGTTTGCATGATGTTTTTGGAAAGAAGGCAGGAGAATGAGCCAATAAATCAGAAAGATAGTAGATGACAGAAAGCAAAGGGAAAAGGCAGAGTCAAAGAGAGTGGTGACAGATTAGAGGAAGTTACAAGCACAGAACTTCCAGAAGGTGGGGGAACTATTTGTATGAAAAACACACACACACACCACAGTATTCCCACAGGGAGAGACTCATGGAGGGGGCGGGGTCGTCCAGCTCCCCGTATGGAGGCACGAGGCATCCACCCACTACCCCTGGAAATGCATATCGTTTCGTGTTTTCATGGTCAGGTACGTGCTGGATGATGAGTACCAGAGCTCTGCTGGCACCAAGTTCCCCGTGAAGTGGGCCCCGCCCGAAGTGCTGCAGTACACACGCTTCTCCAGCAAGTCGGACGTCTGGGCCTATGGTAGTTTTTATTTGTTTTGGTATTTGGTATATTCTAGTCACAGAGACTTATCTCTGTGAAGTTCGGGCTGCTCTCCCCTGGAGAGTGCGTCGCAGCACCTATCCAATTTAAAAAATAAAATAAAATTGCGGGGGGGGGGGGGGGGGGGGCACAGGGTGAGGAGGGGGTGTGGACACACTTGGAAAACCTAGCTATCAATTTGGCCATGCCAGGCAGCGTGATTTCTCCCTGCTCTTACCGACTTTCAACTGCCGTGGGATTTTTACGTGCGTAAAGCACACGGGTCAGACTAGCTTTAAGTCCCCATCCGAAGGACTCGACGTTCAGTTCGATTTTCCTGTCAAACTAGAAAGAAAGGCTATATTCACATTTATGCCCGTCAACCCGGTCAAGAACGATAATCTGTTGACTGAAAAAGCAATCGCTATGTTCTTTTCTGTTACAAATTATCGTTCTTGATGCCAGCAGACGGGCATAAATGTGAATATAGCCGAAAGAAAGGGCGAGGCCGGGATTCGAACCCGGGTCACTCACGCTGCAGTCACGCGTTTGCATTTGGCTGGCGAACATCTTAACCACTCTGCCACCAATGGTTTGTGCCTTGTGTTTAGTGCCTGCACTGTCATCGCAATCTTTGTAAAATAAAATGGAAGAAATGATTTTGATCGCAAGCATTAAAAAAAAAAGCATTTCGGGGTGCAAAAACACTTGCTATTTCAATTTTTTTGTTACCTGGACAAAATTTCATATTCATGTGTAGTGCCAAGTATAGTCTTGAATGTTTATGTTAAGGGCAAAACAAGTACCTCATTTTTGGAAAACAGACAGTTTGCGGATTAATGACATTTTCTGTGAAAGCGTTTGAGAATGGGTTACCATGGAAACCGTTATTTTCTGGAACTCTGCTTGGCATCTAGGAAAATTAAACTGTTGTAACCTTTTATATGTTAAATCTTCTTTGTAAGTTTGAAATATCAAAATGATACCTTGAAGATCAAAACTTTTATTGGCGAATTTGTGGGTTGCATTTTCTAAGTCACCATAATTACATGCCTGTAGTTTCAGCTGTTAGCTTCTTTTTCTTCTTCTTCTTCTGCATTCCCAGGCCTTTTGGCCATAATGGGTAAGGTACATATGTGTCTGGTTTTCAGTTTTCACTGGTCTCCCAGCTGCGTACAGCCGACACATTCCGATTTCGGAGGAGCTCAAAGGAGAAAAATTATTTTGAAGATTTTTTTAAAAAAAAGGCAGGAGAATGGGCCAATAAGTCAGAAAGATAGTAGACGATAGAAAGCAAAGGGAAAGGCAGAGTCAAAGAGAGTGGCAGATTAGAGGAAGTTACAAGCACAGAACTTCCAGAAGGTGGGGAAACTATTTTTATGAAGACCCCCCCCCCCCCCCCCCCCCGGTATCCCCACGGGGAGAGACTCGTGGAGGGGTCGGGGTCGTATGGAGGCACGAGGCATCCACCCACTGCCCCCTCAGCTGTTAGCTATGTGTACCTGTCGTTTCAGGTGTGCTGATGTGGGAGGTGTTCACCTGCGGCCAGATGCCCTATCACAATAAACGGAACGTGGATGTGGTGGACTTTGTGGTGGTGCAGAACCGGCGGCTTGAGAAACCCAACACCGCCCCTGAGATGGTCTACCAGGTCATGATGCACTGCTGGGACAAGGTACGTCCTTTCAGGTCATCTCTGTGTGTGTGGAGACTTGTGTGTAATATACATGTAAAGCTGGCGACAGACTATGTGACTGCCTCATGTGACTCAATCAGGTCGTGACGTTTCACCTCATTTGCATACCATGCTGCTCGATCAGTCTGACTCAGTCGGGCCCAGTCAGGTGACAGGGCCGAATAGGGCGGGTTCTAAATTTCACTGATCGAGTCGGATGGCTTGTGACCTCTTCTGTGCGGGAAACAAAATTTGGTCAACGTCACAACCTGATCGAGTCATATGAGGCAGTCGCATAGTCTGTCTCCAGCTTAACAGATAGACTGATTGAAGGATTATTGTTGTATTGATTTTCCCCGGGGGATCTTTAATTTAATACAAATAGTTCCCCCTCCGTCTGGATGTTGTTGTCTTGTAGCTTCCTCTAATATGTCACTCTCTTAGACTCTGTCTTTTCACTTTACTTTCTGTCATCTACTATCTTTCTGACTTATTGGCCCATTCTCCTGCTTTTTTCTCCCAAAAAATAATCTTCCAAATATTTTCTCCTTTGAGCTCCTCCGAAATTGGAATGTGTTGGCTGTATGCAGCGGGGAGACCAGTGAAAACTGAGAACCGGACACATACGTACCTTACAACAACAACAACATACAGTATTTATACGGCACTGAATCTTGATAGAAATCAAATCAAAGCGCACACACACGTTAGCATTCAAAGCGCATTCAAACAAAAACGCAATACAAAGCGAACACACACGCATAACATACATGGAATATAGCAGAAACAGACCTAATGGCAAGAGAGAGAAGAGAAAGAGAGCAGAGCTTTAATGACGGGGGAACAGGTGGGTTTTACCCATTATGGCCTGGGAATGCAGAAGAAGAAGAAGTTGTATTGATCGCTGAAGAAGAAGGAGAACGATTACTAAAGAGCTGCCATTTAGTCAACAGCTGTTCATTGGGTCAAGTTTTGGAGTACAGTGGAACCTCCCTATGAAGACCCTCCCTATTAAGACCCTCCCTATGAAGACCCTCCCTATGAAGACCCTCCCTATTAAGACTCCCTCTAAGATATGATCCAAAATGTGTTCACCAATGTTTTCCCCTTCATATCCGCACTACTGGATGTGCACCTCCCTATGAGACCCCTCCCTATTAAAACCTTTTTGGGGGATGATTTTTCAAGGTCTTAACCCCTTGACTGCCACCAACGTATTACGTACTGACCTGATGACATCACTGATTATGTCATCAGATGAAGAGGAATAACCCTGATGTGCTGGCTTTTGCTCTAACATGATCAAGAGAGTAATATCCCAGACCATTTTCTGAGATTGGCTCTATCAGTTGTCTTTTTCATGTCATGATTTGCCCAATGATTTTGTCTTTGATTTTCTCTGGCAGTCAAGGGGTTAACAGAGAGGTTCCACTCTTGCTTGATTGCCAATGAATGATAAAAAAGTCCATTAGTGCTGTTTACAAAAAGGCACACTATAGTCTGTTGCATTTAAGACAATATTTTGTTTCCATTCTGTAAATTCTGAATTCAGTCAGTGTTAGAGAATACAATGAAGAAAGATTGCATTGGGCAGGTGATTTTTTTTTTTGTGGTGTATTCTGCTGCATATTTTAGCTATTAAAACAAAAGTCTTAAAATATTGAATTTCTACGGATAGCCACCATTTTGGCTCTCCCTTTCATGAATGTTGAAAATTTCTCTTCTTATTATTATTTGAGCCTTATACTGTCACTTCGATTTGATCTTCTTTTATATAAAAGAAAGATCCTGCATTGTTTCCTCTTAAATGATTTTTGTCTCTTTAAAAAAAATTTGTTCTTACTATTTACTTGTGGCGGTGCCATAGCCGATGAGGTTTAACTGAGGCGTGGTCACCGCTACAGCTATCTGTATTAATTAAAAAAATCGGGACTTTACTGGTTTTGTACTGCCTCCGGGCATTGCCTCCAGTATTGTTCCCACCATATTTGTATTTACTAATGTCCCATATGTGTCTGATTCAGACCAAGAGGACGTAAAACACCATTTTCGTCGTCGTCATTTCCTCTTACTTTATGGCATTTGATTGACCCGTTTGTTATTTATGCTCAGGAGCCGGAGCAGAGGCCAACGTTTGATGAGCTTTGTCGACAACTCGGCGGCCTCAATCACCGAGGCAACTACAGCTAGAGCGAATTGAGAGATTCATGACTAGCTTCCTGACCCCTCATCTTTCACTGTGGCACAGCTCATTTCCAGTCAACTATGTCATCAGACTGTGTGTCAAGCATTACTGGATTGGATTATGTTGGTGTGGAACAAACAACTATGTCATCAGACTGTGTGTCAAGCATTACTGGATTGGATTATGTTGGTGTGGAACAAACAACTATGTCATCAGACTGTGTGTCAAGCATTACTGGATTGGATTATGGTGGTGTGGAACAAACAACTATGTCATCAGACTGTGTGTCAAGCATTACTGGATTGGATTATGGTGGTGTGGAACAAACGACTGTGTTATACTGCACTGGCGACTTTTGATTTGATTATTTCGATGTCGAAGGAGAAACTGTGAGAAGGAATTCCAGCAGAATGAATATGTATCAGCAGAACGCGTATCACAAGCATAATAATGTGGAGGTTTGTTTTACTGTGAAAATCTTCCTGATAGGAAATGTGCAGAAATAATTAAGGGAAGTAATT
Source organism: Phymorhynchus buccinoides (assembly GCA_017654935.2). Lineage (NCBI taxonomy): Eukaryota > Metazoa > Mollusca > Gastropoda > Neogastropoda > Raphitomidae > Phymorhynchus > Phymorhynchus buccinoides. Next base: position 26,562,687 of record CM065692.1, read on the forward strand.
TCATGGTGTGTGGGAGTGATCTTGCCTAATTCAATCGGTCAAACAGGGGAAGTCACTCTACCATCAGCTCTCATAGCCTATCGACTCGTGTGTTTGAGCAGACATACAGCATTTAGAACACAGTGCGTCATTCTAAAAATTTATGTAATTTATATTTGTACATCACATTTTGCAGGTTTTATCAGTTTGTTGCCACTGGCCACCCCTAACTTTTCTTAAAAAAATGTTTGCAAGTCGCTGACTCGCATCCTGCGGTTTCAAGCTTCGATGCCATTGCTGCATTGTTGCTTTGGTATTTGACTGAGTAATGGAGGTAAGCAACTCTAATTTTCACGAAGTGCTCTCCCCTAGTTTTTGTCCGAAAATCCTCTTATTACAGCTACATCAAACGCCGCAACTCTCAAAACGTGTGTGGGTCATTTGATGCGGATGGAAAGAGTGGGGATGCACAATCAAAGCAGTGCCCCCTGTTGCAGCTGTCAAAAATCCTCTAACAATCTCGTCATAGTTGGGAGGGATCTAAGCAGGAAGGGCGGTACAGACAAACCCCTATTTTACGACCCTCTGTTAAGCGACCACCTCTCATTTGAGACCGGATTTGTTGGCACGGATGCATTTTACTATGTAAACGACCTCTCTTAAACGACTTCCTCTAAAACGCGACTTACGACCGCCATTTTGTTGGTTTTTACGACCGTTGTTGTCGTCTGCATAGACTTCGAGCAAAGGGAAACAACCACGGTCAAGTGCCTGAAAGCGGAGTCGCTTCCCTTGTTGTAGAAAAGATGGCGGAAAGCGTAGGAAAAGCACGAAAACCACTGACTTTGAAAAAGAAAACCACTGACTTTGGACGAGAGTGGAGGTGATTAACAGAAGTCGGCGAAGTGAAACTGTAATACATCGATTGCACAATCCTATGGAGTTGGAAAGACCCAAATCCAGTTTTAATATGTCATTGTATGTGTGCATGAAGAAGAGAGTATGAACTGTGCTGAACTTTTTCTTTCTACGGCTGCCAGTGAAAACCTCCATCATACGACCCCTCCAATTTACGACCGATTTTCCCGAACATTTTGGAAGTCTTAAAATAGAGGTTTGTCTGTAGTGTGATAGCCATTGTACAAGGTACAAGGCACATTGTACATTGCTTAAATCTTTGAACATGTACGTTTATGAAACATGCTCAGCATGTGCATCAGAGTTTCTACTCTCAAAGCTGCTGTATGTCGTCAGGCATGAAAACAGTTCCGCCTTCTCTGCCAATTTTTGTTTGTGGCTCAAGCCACAAGCCTATAACTCACTTTGTCGGTCGGTCGGTCTGTCTGTCGGTCGGTCGGTCCAAAATTGTCGCACATTTTGACAAAATTGTCGCACTTCAAATCGAGGCTACACTTCAAATTGAGGCCGCTCTTTAAAATGATGTATTTTAAAAGCGTACAAAATAATAAACATACGTAATACAGACACTACAACAGACAAGACGAGTATGCGGTGCTTCTTTCGATGAGTATAAGTAGGATACATAGTTTTAAATGTTTTCCAAAAGATATAAAAAGTTACGAAATGGTGCAGAGATAACATTCAGGGACGGTATTCATGTCGAGATAGCATGAGACTTAGCATGATGCTAACTTAGAAGCTCTTCCAATGTCCTATAGGATTTAATAGGACTTTTGGAAGAGCTTCTAAGTTAGCATCATGCTAAGTCTCATGCTATCTCGACATGAATACCGTCCCTGGTTTACAGATTAAAATTATTGAAAAGCCAGGGGAGGTGACTCATGATTGGAGTGGTAAAAATAGACCGCGTGCCACAAACTATTGCGATTTCGCGCTTGTTTTGTAGTAATTTAAGGAATCTCCGCCGATATTTATTTTATCTCCACTGTTTTCGCGAGCGCGATGTTATTCTCAAACGGTCTGTATATGGACGAGTGACGCTTGACGAGTGACGCTTGCGCTCGCGGGCAAAAAATGGCTGCCGAAGCAACTTGCGAATGGCGTGTTTGAGAGTTGGAAGGCGAAGTAGGATGCGAAATGCTGTGAAATGAGTACTTGCCCCCTACCCCCACATCCCTCAACAAAAATATCGGCAGATATGTAGATGTTGATTTTGGATACTAAGTTGTAGCGGCCGGTTCCCTACCCCACCCCATCCCACCCCCACCCCTACCCCCCGTAAAACTTCTGACGTTAGCTGAAAATCCGGGTGGAAGGATTTCTCGGCTGAAAAAATCTCCTCTTGTTTTTGGAGCAGTAGTTTTCATGCATGGTTGTTTATAACAGAAGAAACTTTTTTTTTACTGGAGAAAGACCACTTTCATCAATGTTTTGTTAAAGTTGGATGGCGAACTAAGAATAGGCCAACTGTAGTTCTCTCCCTGTTATTTCAGTTGGTTAAAGTTGCCTTGATGCTCTGACTGCTGTCATTTCTGATTCTGCATATCTGCCATCATGCTATTAGATGATTTCTTCTTCTTCGATCGCTCAGACAGTTTCCTGTCAATTATGAGCGCAGATGCGTCATGCTGCTGTTATGCGCCTAAGAAATAGTTAGAAATAGCTAGGCCCAGCCTTCGGCTGGAGAAAATCTTTTTGAAAAGTGTTTCGTGAAAAAAGGCAGGAGAATGGACCGGTAAGGCAGAAATATAGTAGATGACAGTAAACAAAGGGAAAAGGCAGAGTCAAAGAGAGTGACAGATTAGAGGAAGTTACAAGCACAGAACTTCCAGAAGGTGGGGGAACTATTTATACAAAAGCCCCCCCCCCCCGGTATCCCCACGGGGGGATTGGATGATTAACATTGTACTTTTACCTCTTGTGCTTCTTGGATCATTTGGATTTGCTCCAGCAAAGTGTCTTTCTCTTTCATTTTTGGCTCACGTCGTTTTTTAAAACAAAGTGAGTCTATAGTATCGTACATGTTCGGTTGTGTGTGTGTGTGTGTGTGTATATGTGTGTGTGTGTTGCGTCCGTGGCCCCGACCTTTAACCTTAACTCAAACCTTAACGTTGTCATTTTCTCTAAACATATAAGGCGTTAGAGGGTTAAAGTTAGCAGGATACTTGATTTTGACGTGAGTCTTCAAGTCACGACGATCAAAGCAGTCAGATACATTGATAAAGAACAAAATAAAGATAATCATTTGTTGCAGAGATTACTGTTGTGCAACCTTTAACCTTGACTCATTCACACTCTTCAAACTAAAGAAGACTCACTCTCCACTGAAACTTTAACGTTGTCATTTTCTCAAAAAAACATAAGATGTTAGAGGGTTAAAGTTAGCAGGATACTTGATTTTGACGTGAGCCTTCAAGTCATGGCGATCAAAGCAGTCAGATACATCGGTAAGGAACAAAAGAAAGAAAATCATTTGTTGCAGAGATTACTGTAACTGTTGTGTTGATCTACCGAGTAGGAGATACATACTGGAAAGAACTCTCCATTAGATATACTAAAACGCTCTTTAAAAAGAAACGCAAGACTTCAGGTGTGTACAAATAGGTACATTTTAACGTCGTCAACTTATATTTTCTGTAACAAATGGATGTACCGAGTGTGTGCGTTGACGGCCCGGTTGTTTAGCTTTATTTGCGCCTTTGAGTAACGGTTGTTCGTGTTCAACTGCACATCATCTCTGCGCACAACTTAGCCTACTGCACTTCCGGCAACAAGGCCTAGGCCTAGAGTCCATGCCTTACCTCATAATCAAGACGACGTACTTAACATTTAGCCCACATTCATTTCAGTCTTGAAAAAAAATATACGGAAAATCCAGGGTTCGTCGATTTCACTGCCTTCGACGTACGAATCCTTTGTTAGGCCTAGACGATTGATCACCATGTGCAAAGACTGTACAGGGGAAGATAAACATGGATGAGCTTGCTGGCTGTGACCTTGACCTTTGCTTTGTGGCAGAGGGGGGGGGGAATTAACGAAACGAAAATAAAATATTAGGACTAATATAAAATATCTTACAGAAATGTAGATGATGTGGAACAAGTTTTCATCGCATGAACAATCAGTTTAAAACAGTAACAGATCACGCAACTTCAATTATTAATTTTCTAAGAGTAAGAGGCTTAGACCCACAGGCAAAGACTAGAGGCCTACTACAGGTGTCCGTAGACCCACCCTTACCCCGGCGGGGGGGTGTGTGGGGGGATTGGTCACTATGTTTTTTCTGAAAGCTTGGTCAATATGCTTTTCAATTTTACTTGTTTGCCAAAAATAAAAATAGGGCTCCACTATGTTACATGCGCATACATATATAATTAAATTTTAAAGAAAGGGGTAGGGGTGCATAGAAATAATTTTAATTTACACAGTAAAATAAAAATTAATTCTGTTTTCAGATGCACAAGTGTCTACATAACAGTATTCTCTCTATACAGGCATGGGAATTGTCATGGGAATTCCCATGTCTGCTATAGTAATAAAAATCAGACGTGAGCCTTGCAGGCTTTGCCTCTTGTTTTTACTATGTAGTCATAATTCAGAATTGTAAAAAAAAAAAACCTCATAAAAATATGCATGTTAACTGAAAGCAAAGCTACCATTTCGATTGATTCAGGCCCCATAAGTGAAGGAGTTGTAAAAGGGAAGGTCTGAATGAGGAGATTCCACAATATTTATATTTTCTTTTCAACACGGCTACGCAAAAGTTGTAAAATGTGATAATTGTTCAAATGACCTTGTCTGTATCAAAAGCATTGTGTTTTCTTTTTTGTTGTAAATTTTTTTCCATTTTTTAATTTTTTATAATTTGTTATCAATAATCTGTCTTTTGCCTGACGTTGGATAGTTGAATTTTTGTTTCATTCGGCTTGAGAGAAAATGGAAGTGGCTGTACATGTTCTGTCAGTTGATATTGATTTTTTGTTTACAACTGTTATTTACAGCTAGTGACATTTGATATGATTATTTTCTCAACGCAGTACATTAATTAGTTCAGCGCATACGTAAGAGTATGTCTTCACCTAACCTGTTTTGCTCATGTGAAAGCAGTTATCAATCATTTTGACATACTGTATGTAGAAATTCTTCACAGGTTAATCAAGCATTATAGCCTGACATGTCCTCAATTTTTGTCATTGTATGTCTGTGTGGTGCATTTCACATGGAGTTTGTATACTTCTGAGTGATTGAATAGTTCAAATAATAGTTTAGTCTAATCGGGATATGATTGTGCTTGGGAAACAATCATTTTCGAAGTGAATGCAAGAGTCATTTGTTGAAAACATTTGAGTCTAATCGGGATATGATTGTGCTTGGGAAAGAATCAGTTTCGAAATGAATGCAAGAGTCATTTATGATTGTGCTTGGGAAACAATCAGTTTCGAAATGAATACAAGAGTCATGTGTGTAAGACAATAGCGTGTGATGCCAAGGCCTTGCTCACTGGACGTGAAGTGAAATACTTTTCATGTCCTTTATGCAGTGTTTGTTTGTTGTCATCATTGCAAAAACTATGCAAGTTCATGACAAGATAATGTAGATTTGACCAATCAATGACTGTACAATAAATAGTGTAAATAGATGTGTGTGTGTGTGTGTGTGTGTGTAAAAAGATAGTGTGCCACAAATTCATTGTTCACCATTTTTAATTACATGTAACTTTTTTTGTATATTTGTGTGCCTTATCGCTTCATAAACCATTGTCTTGCCAAAGAAAGCTTGGCTTTGTTTCTTTGTTGTGTGATCTGTTATCCTAATCTTAAGTTGGATAAACATATTACAACAGCTATTAACAAGGCAAATAAAATGTTAGAGTAAATCAGGAGGATTTTTTTCAGGGCTAAATAAAACTGTTCATAAACCTGTATAAAAGTTTGGTTAGACCACATTTAGAGTATGTGAATCAAACTTGGAACCCATATATCTAAAAAGGCAGTCTGTGTCAATTGAACGGGTCCAGAAGAGAGCTACTAAATTGATAAAATCCCTTAAAGACCTTGAGTATTGTGAAAGGTTGTGCAAGCTTGATTTGCCATCTTTGAAATACTGGAGGCTTCGAGGGGATCAAATTAATGTTTCTAAAATGTTTAACAATACTGACTCTACTAACAAAAGTTTGTTCCAGCTCTCAAATTATTTAAAAAAAAACACAACTGGAAACTGAATTAAAAATACAAACACATTATAGCAGAACAAACATAACAAAATTCTTTAGTAACAAAGTTACTAAATACTGGAATACTCTTTCTGCGCAAATAAAACTTGCACCTAATATTTACCGGTTTAAAAACCTCCTGGACAAAGACCCTAAATTTATTCAATTAAAATACAGTGGAACCTCGCTTATAAGACCTTAAGAAATCATCCAAAATGAGGTCTTATACGGGAGGTAATTTTAATACAAAGAAGAGCAATGTCTCAGAGAAGTAGGTCTTATGGGAGGGAGTCTTATAATGGAAGGTCTTATAAGGGAGGTTCCGTTGCATCAACATAACTGAAAACCCATCACAGCTATGCCAACACATAAGAAAACTAAATTTGAAGGGATATTTGAGAGGCCGTGAGGCCTAGTTGTCCTAACTGACCGTTTTGTAAAACTGAAATTCAAATGATGTGTAATTTATTTATTTATTTATTTCCTGTAGAGCAACCACAGTCACTTCTGACTATTCTGTCGCTGTAACTTTAACTCATTCCATGCTGGCCAGTTGCTTCCCTTTGCAAGCGTTCTGTACTGGCCGATTTGCATAGGTTGCCAACAAATTATTTTCTAAATAATGGTAACAGATACAAACGTGACATTTTGGCAATATGTACACAATATACAGTACTAACACCTGCAACAGTTTCAAAGCATCCACTTGATTAGTTTTGATTTGTGATATATTAAAATAAATGCATGTTTTGTCAAGCCAGGCACACTCATAATAGCGAAAATATAATTTTAAGGTCCCAAAATAACCGGCAGCCAGCCAGTCAGTGTCAGAGGCATGAATGAAACGTAGTAGTAGCCCTCTGAACCACTTTGAAGCACGCATGACTGTTAACCTATGAACTATGAATTTTTAAAGTTCACATGCGATATCCCGTTACCTTAGTAACGAGGCGTTGTGCGCATGCCCTGCGACGAGAGCGCAGGTTAGTATAGAAAGAGTTAAATCCTCCTGATTTACTCTAACATTTTATTTGCCTTGTTAATAGCTGTTGTAATATGAAACTTAAAGTGATTTATCTTCATATCTGGATGACGTTCAGAAGTGTAAGAAGTACGGTGGAAATCCGGTAAGTCAAATTTGATGGGACTGAAATTTTACTTTGAGATAGCTGATATGTTGAAACCCAAAACGTGTTTTACCATAAGAAGGAATAAATTAGGACAAACAATGTATTGTGAATTATCTGATTTTTCGTGTGGTGTCCATTCTTTAAGTTAGGTGGTTTCTGAGAGAGAGAGAGAAAAATAGAGATTTTACGCCTTCTGAGTCAACAGACTATTTGGGGCATTTTAATTTATAAAGATCCTAGAAAAAAGGTGGATTTTGAGCTTATAAAATATGGTTTTGAAAGAATAAGTTATTTTATTTTAACAGAGTTTGAAAGTTATTTTAATAGCGCAAGTTGAAGAGTATAAAAATTATGTTTGTGATAAAATATTTTAATTTTTAAAAGATATTTAGCTGTTTGCTTTAAATCTGGCAGATTGGAGGAGGTCTGATTAAAAAAAACCAGGGCTACAGTTAAAATTCATGCATTTTATGCTCAACTGAGCTATATGATAAAAAATCCGTGTTTGTGCTCGTGAAGAGCTTTATTATTAAAATTCTTGACAGGCATATGCCTGTATGCAAGCTGATATACAGTTTAAAAAACCTATAAAAAAGGTTATGTGAAAGTAAAATTTGTTATTTTATTTCCATATTCTATATGTACATCACTAAGGTGGTTTCTGCTGTGTTGGTTTTCTTTTAGTATGAAACTATGTGAGATCGAAAGAGCACTTGTACAATTAAATATGTTATATTGATGATGATTTGTAGTATATCTATATCTTTGCTTTGTTTAAAGGAGAATATAGTGTTCAAAGTGTGTGGTGTAGTGCTGTAAAATAATAGTGTAGAAATGTTTGTCCCCACAAACAAGAAGAGAGCAACTTAGCTTTGTTTTTGTTTTCCATTATAAGTTTGGTTACTGTTAGCTTTTTTTTTCTCTTCTTTTTTTTGCAACCGCCTTTGTCGAAAGGAAAGTTGTACAGATCAACAGTTAAAGATCCACCAGATCACATGTCAAAATCACGGATTTCATGTGCTTACCCTCTTATAACGGGAAAGAAATCTTGTTGTGACCAAGTCTAACTCCCATATAAATCGCCCCCAAATTCAAACCGAAACATCAGTTTAAAGAGCAGCCTCAATTTGAACTTGGGGAAATTTGTATGTGGGTCACAGCAACCCAGAAAAAAACCATGGTACTTAATTGTGGTGCGTCACTGGGTCTGTAAGGGCTTGAGCATCTGTCTTTACTGATATGAAACAAATAACGGGTCTGTGCTGTTGCATGTATCGTATCTGTTGTAATGCTCATTCACCATACTGGCTGTTGAATTTTGCTGTGACTTGATCGTTTTCTTTGATTCCTGCATCATATTTTATGTAGTGTGAGTGTGTGGTTTTTGCTTTTGTTTTCCATTATAGCAGTGTTGTTTAAAGTCAAAATGGCCGAGTTGGGCAATTTATTGTCCATCTGACGTTCGAGAAGAAGAAGGGCAATTTATAATGGCATGTTATGGATGACGAGGTGGCAAAGAGATAAAGGCTGGAGTGGCTGTAAACGACTAGTTTTTTATAAATTATTTTATTATTTTTCTACCTTATGCTTCCCCTTCTTTGTCTCTCCTTTGGCACGAGAGAAGAGAGATAATAATATACACACCGCAAAACAAAATTTCTACTTGGAGCGGGTTGTTCCACAGTCGCAACTGAAATGCAGTGGGATTCTCTTTGTTGCTTTATGTTGGTCATTCTTCTTCTCCTTTGTCGATCGCTCAGACAATTTCCTGTCATATGAGCACAGATGTGTCATGCTGCTGTTATGCGCCTAAGAAACAGGCCCAGCATGCCCGTCTTAGGCTAGAGATAATCTTTGTCAGAGTTTCTAGAACAAAGGCAGGGGAATGGACCGGGAAGGCAGAAAGGTAGTAGATGGCAGTAAGCAGGTATAGTAGATGGCAGTAAGCAGGTAGTAGATGGCAGTAAGCAGGTAGTAGATGGCAGTAAGCAGGTAGTAGATGGCAGTAAGCAGGTAGTAGATGGCAGTAAGCAGGTAGTAGATGGCAGTAAGCAGGTAGTAGATGGCAGTAAGCAGGTAGTAGATGGCAGTAAGCAGGTAGTAGATGGCAGTAAGCAGGTAGTAGATGACAGTAAGCAAAGGGAAAAGGCAGAGTAAAGGTATAGTAGTGACAGATTAGAGGTAGTAGAGTTACAAGCAGGTAGTAACTTCCAGTAAGGTGGAGTAGACTAGTAAGGGTAGTGGGGGGTGTTACTTAGGTCCTACCAGGGGGTGGGGGCAGGGGGTGATTACAGTTTGTAATAGTAATACTATTTTGTTGTAGTTGGCAGTACCCTGGCTAAAAGACTCCAGGGAGCATCCCAACAGTAGATGGCAGTGAACAGGTATAGTACAAATGCAGTAAGCTAGGGATGCAGAACATTACGTGTGTAACCAGGTAGTTTTTGATTACCCAGCCAGTAGATGGCAGCAACACTCCGTCTTCGGGGGGATACCGATTTCAATCTGGTCTTTAAAAGAAATTCAATTCCTGTTTGTGTTTAAGTATTTTCAATTGAAAGCATGCGTATTTTTATTTGTTGTTTATTATGACTAGGCGTTACAGAGATCGTTTAATTTTATACGCAAAATATATTTTTGCTACAGTATATTCACATGCATAAATGACACCATTTATGAATTATTGAGACTAAGCATGATAATCTATCAATTCCCCCCCCCCCCCTTTTCTATGAAACAAGGCAATTCTTTAGTGTGAATCTTTTTTGTCTATGAATGGAAACGGCCTTTTGTTATAATATGCAAGGGGTGATTGTTGTTTATTCATATATTTTTTTAAATAAACTATGCAACTGGTAATTATTGTTTGTTAATGTGTGTGTGTGTCAAGTCAAAAAAAATTCTTGATGTTTTTTTTTTTTTTTTCTTACCCTGGCTTAAAGACTCCAGGGATCATCCCAACAAGCCGAAGCACTTGAACACTATGGTACAAATGCACCAGCTAGGGATGAGAACATTACGTGTGTGGCCGTTTTTGATTACCCGCGCAGCCACACTCCGACTTCGGAGGATAAAAATTCTTTATTATCTCGTTGAGAGAAATTACAGTGTGGTCTCATACAAGCACATTGCAAACAAGAAAACTCCATATTCATGCACTAAAAATGAAAACAAAACTATAAAAGGAAAAAACCCACAGCCAATCGTGATTCACAAAAAGTTGGACATAATATTTGAAGTCGATGCAAGCATCCTTCCCACCACATTGAAAACCGCCCTCTATCCTATTTTTGCTACTGCACATATTCACATGTCCACATGAAATCGTTTGGTGAACGATATTTCTACTATTTCACCTAACTATGGAATTCCCCCCCCCAACATGTCCGCTCTATGAAACTAAGGCAATTCTCTGCCCTTGTGAATCTTTTTTGTTTATGATATTATGATTGATTAGTGCCTTTTGATATAATGTGCAAGGGGTGATTGTTGTTTTATTGCATAAATTTTTTTAAAAAAACTATTTACAATGGTAATTATTGTTTGTATTTTGTGTGTGAATGTCTAAGTCTTGTAAACTTTCAATGCTTGTAAAAGGTAAAGGGTCTTGATGTTTTTTTGTTTTTTCTATTACCCTGTCTTAATTGGATGTCCAGGGATCATGATTTTATTTCGAAGCAGTATTGATTCAAACTTGATTGGAATGTGAATGTGGTCTCAGCTAGGGATTAGAACATTCACGTTGTGTGGCCTCTTTTTGATTACCCCGCCACGTGCGCAGCCACACTCCGACATGTTATTATCTGTGTGGTAAGTGAAATTGTGTGTGTGGTGTCATACAAGTGTGTTGCAAACAAGGAAAACAGAACGTTGTCATGCACTAAAAATGAAAACAAAACTTTCCAATGAAATTATTTGACAGCCAATAATGTTCTTCACAAAAAGTTGGACGCACTATTTGAAGTCGATGCAAGCATCCTTCCCATTCACATTGAAAACCGCCCTCTATCCCCCACCATTTCTTTCCTTGCATTCTTTCGTCCTTCCCTCCCTACTTCACTCAAATATAAGAGTCGGTATGTAGCAGAGTTCATATTTGCATGGAAAAACTCAAACATAGTAGCTCATACTTGGAGGAGAGAGAAAAAAAATGAATGCAAATAATGCTACACAAAAATCAATGTGTGCAATGGAGACGTGTTTTTCCTTCCCTTTCTCAACATTTCATGCGCTCCCCCTCCCCCCCCCCCCCCCTCCTCTCTCTCTCTCTCTCTCTCTCTCTCTCTCTCTCTCTCTCTCTCTCTCTCTCTCTCTCTCTCTCTCTCTCTCTCTCTCTCTCAGTCGTACATGTACGCACACACACAAGCACGCACATGCACACACACACACACACACACACACACACACACACACACACACACACACATTACTGCGTGGGTTTTGACTAGGCCTAGACTAATTATTTACTTCACATTATTTGGTCTTAGCTGAGATCTTGTTCAGAAGTTTGACTGATTTCTAGGGACAAAATTTGCTGAATTCCTAATTGTTCTGCAATGAATAATGAAGCACCGTCTATCAGATGGTAGTAGTTCATAGCAATGCGATAGAACGTGACTTTGATCATTAGCAATTGCGCTGGCTTTTCGAACCACACGCATTACTTTCATATAACAAACACAAATTGTCTTGTTTTCTACCGACGATTTTGCTACCAACATTCACAAGTTTGTTCAGAACACTCTTGGTGACATTCAGGCCATCATACCAACAGATGAATGAGAAGAAAACAACGGTAAAAGCTTTGGAGAAGATCTGTGCTAATATAAGTCACAGACGAGAAAGGGCGTAAAAGGGCCGCGAGGCCCACTTCTAGCCCTAATTACTACTACATGTACTACTATAACACGGAAAGATCTGAGCTTTCTCAGGCAGTACATCCTTGTCTGGCACTTCTTGGAAACATGATCCAGAGCTAAAAGTAAACTTACTGTCCATGATTGTTCCCAGATAGGGGAAGACGGGGTAAAAAGCGCATGGGCGGGTAAGAAGCCCACCCCAATTATCTCATGAAATGAAGCAAATTTCAGTCTCATTTTGCCCATGAGACGAGCGTTAATGTCTAGCATTCGTCTCATGGGCAAATTTGACTGACATTTTCTTTATTTCATGAGATAATTGGGGTGGGCTTCTTACCCGCCCATGCGCTTTTTACCCCGTCTTCCCCTACTTGTATTCGTCTATCCTTTCGACGGTCACACCTTTAGCCTAATTGTGATAGATCTGGCACAGTGTGTGTGTGCGCGCGCGCGCGCGTCACATGAATGAGTGTGTCTCAACATATATAAGCATCACCTGTCCATATTGTGTAGGTTTATAAATGAGTTTTTTAATGTATATTTATGTATGTAGTCATCTGTCTATTTATTCTGAAAGAGGACAGACTGTTATAGTTGTAAACAAACAAGGAACCCCCACCCACCCGCACACCTAGTTTTTCCACCTGCCAAAAGAACATCCAACATTTGAAATCTTTAGTCCCCCATCCACCCCACCCCTACTCTTTGATTACACTTTGCGGTCAGAATTGATTGTTTGCTTATCTTTGTATTTTTTTTTATTTTATTAGGCTGACCTTTATTATTGTCTTTTTTCCCCCTCCAATACGTTGTTTGTTGTTTGTTTATGTACCTAGGCTAAAAGACTCCAGGGGTCATCCCGACAGCCGAAGCTCCTGAACACTATGGTACAAATGCATCAGCTAGGGATGAGAACATTACGTGTGTGACCGTTGTTTTTATTACCTCGCCATGTAGGCAGCCACACCCCGACTTCGCGGGATCTCTCTAATCTGAACATGATAATCAGAGGAAACTAGTCAAATTATTTATTACTGGCCGCAAGAAACATTTGTTCTTCTGACCACTGACATTCCCGGATTAGTTGTCTTAGCCGCACTTGTGACGACAGGGCCCTGAAGTTCTACATTATAGTGATTTGCCGGTTTCACATACCTCTGTGTTTTGGCAACGAAACATTTCTCACGATATTTAACATCGTTTCTTCTTACATGCCTAGTAGCGACTCCAATGTTTGAACAATTTTAGCTGGGTAGTACGGTTTCGGCGTTTGATCACTGAGTCTGGTCAGTTTCAGCTGATAATGGGAAGATTTATAAAACAACGTTTCCATTAGTTACTACAGTCATGCTGTTGTGAAAGAAACCAGTTTAGGTACGGGAATAATAATTTTTAAAAAGGATTCTGTCACTGGTGGAAATAGTAGCATCCTAATAAAGACGTCGAGATCTGTGAGGGTAAAACAGAGTAACAAAGTTTTGGAATACTCTTCCTGCACATATTAAACGAGCACAGAATCTAACACAATTCAAAAACCTCCTTGGTGGATACACCAACATATCAAAACTACAATACGAGCATGACTAAAAGGCAGATTTGCCGAGAAAAAAAATACAAAAACCTCTCAGCTGTGCAAAAGTTCAAACAAAAATGACAGGACAGTGAAGAGGCCGCGAGGCCTAATGTCCTAACTACCTGACCTGACCTGACCTGACCTAAAAAAATAAGAAGAAAAATAATAAATAGGAGAAGGAAAAGAAAACTGTTGGACATTTCTAAACATTGACGCTTTCACAGACATTATTCACTTATATAATACATCTGTATCGTTAGAAATTCGGGACTTTCCTGGAGTTGCACTGCCTCCGGGCATTGCCTCCAGGATCGTTCCCACCATCTTTATATTTACTAATGTCCCATATGTGTCCGTTTCAGACCGGAGGACGTTAAACGGATTTTCATTTCTCAGACATGTACTAACGTAAAAATTTTCTGAGCCTTTTATTTTATAGATATAGGCCTACAAACAAAAAAATTACTGCTTGAAAATAAAGGATAAACAGATAACAGGGACATAGAGAGCAAAAAAAATAGATCGAGAAGGAAAGCAGAGGCCAAGAAATAAACACAGATCGAGACTTGAGTTGAAGCAAAACGTTTGGCAAGACGAGCAAGAAACAATGGGAAATTCCATCCTCGCCCTCTTTATAGCCAGTTTTCTGATCCCGGTGATGACGTTGGGGAACGGTCCCAGCAATGACGTGGCCGTTCAAGAGCTGATGACGCTGGTTCAACAGCAAGGGGAGGTGATCGAACAGCAGCAAAGTAAACTGACGGCTCTGCAGAATCAGGTGAGAGTGCATAATGAGGCTTTATACTGAAAATTATCTTCCCCTGATTATCCAATGACGTGGCCGTTCAAGAGCTGATGACGCTGGTTCAACAGCAAGGGGAGATGATCGAACAGCAGAATCAGGTGAGAGTGCATAATGAGGCTTTATACTGAAAATTATCTTCCCCTGATTATCCAATGACGTGGACGTTCAAGAGCTGATGACGCTGGTTCAACAGCAAGGGGAGGTGATCGAACAGCAGCAAAGTAAACTGACGGCTCTGCAGAATCAGGTGAGAGTGCATAATGAGGCTTTATACTGAAAATTATCTTCCCCTGATTATCCAATGACGTGGACGTTCAAGAGCTGATGACGCTGGTTCAACAGCAAGGGGAGATGATCGAACAGCAGCAAAGTAAACTGACGGCTCTGCAGAATCAGGTGAGAGTGCATAATGAGGCTTTATACTGAAAATTATCTTCCCCTGATTATCCAATGACGTGGACGTTCAAGAGCTGATGACGCTGGTTCAACAGCAAGGGGAGGTGATCGAACAGCAGCAAAGTAAACTGACGGCTCTGCAGAATCAGGTGAGAGTGCATAATGAGGCTTTATACTGAAAATTATCTTCCCCTGATTATCCAATGACGTGGACGTTCAAGAGCTGATGACGCTGGTTCAACAGCAAGGGGAGGTGATCGAACAGTAGCAAAGTAAAACTGACGGCTCTGCAGAATCAGGTGAGAGTGCATAATGAGGCTTTATACTGAAAATTATCTTCCCCTGATTATCCAATGACGTGGCCGTTCAAGAGCTGATGACGCTGGTTCAACAGCAAGGGGAGATGATCGAACAGCAGCAAAGTAAACTGACGGCTCTGCAGAATCAGGTGAGAGTGCATAATGAGGCTTTATACTGAAAATTATCTTCCCCTGATTATCCAATGACGTGGACGTTCAAGAGCTGATGACGCTGGTTCAACAGCAAGGGGAGGTGATCGAACAGCAGCAAAGTAAACTGACGGCTCTGCAGAATCAGGTGAGAGTGCATAATGAGGCTTTATACTGAAAATTATCTTCCCCTGATTATCCAATGACGTGGACGTTCAAGAGCTGATGACGCTGGTTCAACAGCAAGGGGAGATGATCGAACAGCAGAATCAGGTGACGACGACGAAAATGGTGTTTTACGTCCTCTCGGTCTGAATCAGACACATATGGGACATTTGGTGAGAGTGCATAATGAGGCTTTATACTGAAAATTATCTTCCCCTGATTATCCAATGACGTGGCCGTTCAAGAGCTGATGACGCTGGTTCAACAGCAAGGGGAGGTGATCGAACAGCAGAATCAGGTGAGAGTGCATAATGAGGCTTTATACTGAAAATTATCTTCCCCTGATTCGTAGAGTGGCACAGTGGTAGCGCGTTCGCTTCGTGTCAAGTAAACCCGAGTTCTAACCTGGGTACAGGGGATTTTTCCTCTCACTTTGCACTAGGCCTTGCGGTCTGAACGTGGAGTCTTTCGGATGAGACGATAAACCGAGGTCCCGTGTGCTCATGCACTTAGCACACGTTACCCCCCTCCCTTCCTTCCTCATCAGTCGCACAAAAATCGCATGCAAAAAAATTGTTTAAAAAAAAATTGGGTAGCGCGCCTCTGGCTGCGACGCTCTCTCCAGGTGGGAGCAACCCGAATTTTACAGAGACGCCTCTGTTACTATAATGTACCTAACCTAAAGCCTCATTGGAAGCCAGCCAGTGTTCAGGAATTGCTCCTGGATGTCTTTTACCTACATTACACAGGACTAGGTGCATAGAAATCTGTTTGAAAATCTAACGTCCTCCGACCTGTAACGGGTGCGTGTGGGACATGTACAGTTATAAGGATAGTGGGTCGATCCTGGAGATTACTGCAATACTAAGGTCTATGGATCCTATGTAGGACTAGGTGCTTTGGTGCCGCAGATGGCCTAGACGGAATAATTTACTTCATAAATATGCAGTACTTTTGTTATGGAGTTCCTTTCCTTTTCTTGTTTTATTTTATTACTATTATTATCATCTTCTTCTCTCAACTTGGTTCATTCTATATTGACAACAGAAGTCCATGATATTGATGGCCCCCATCAAATTCTGTATTGACACAAAAAGAAGCCACAAAAAACAACAACACACGCACGCTGAAAGATTGTTTCCAGTTATTTGTATTTATTTTTTTGTTATTGGTAGTAGTATTCTTTTTTTTCCCAAGTTGTTGGTTATAGGCATTTTACTAACGCGGTGCCATAGCCGATGAGGTTTAACCGAGGCGTGGTCACCGCTACAGCTATCTGTATTAATTTTTTTTAAATCGGGACTTTACTGGTTTCGTACTGCCTCCGGGCATTGCCTCCAGTATTGTTCCCACCATATTTGTATTGACAAAAGTCCCATATGTGTCTGATTCAGACCAAGAGGACGTAAAACTCCATTTTCGCCATAGGGTATAAATGAGATGGACACAATTATTCCAAGAAAGGAAAACAAGGGAAACAGGGAGTAGATGAAGGCCCTGCTGACCGACACCCTCAACAACAACAACAAATACTTTGCTATGTTAACATTTGTTCCTTCGTATTACAAAAAAAAAAAAAAAGTTGATGTATGAATGTGTGTGTGAATGAAGGAACTGTGGAGAGGAAGGATGAAAGAGGAAGGAATAAAACATGTGTTAAAAAAAATAAAAATGGAAAGGTCAACATTTTGTACAGGTGTGAAAATCGGAGGGAAAAAAACAAAACAAAAAACACCCACTAACAGATACTTAAGAGGCTTGCTATGGTTTAAATATGAATGTTATCATTTCTTTAATTATTTATTTTATTATTATTTTTTTGTTGCTTTTAATTTATCTATTTTATTATCATTTTATTTCACGATTTTTTTTTAGTTTGGTAATTAATCAAATTGTGTCTCTAATAGTGATAAGTACACACCATGCTTTTTCTTTTTTCACACGAACGTGAAACATGGGCGCTGAAGTCTTCTCTAGTTAGAAGGTATAAAAACACAAAATGAATGTTCTCCACAGCTGTTGTTCATGCACAGCATGAAACGCATATAATTATTAAAGGAAAACTGTATCAGCTAATTTAATTTAGGTATAAACAAATTCCTAATACGTGATGCTCTGCCTTACCTCGTCGGCTCAGGAAACATTTCGCGTTCTGCCTTTGTCAAGCGTCTCCGATTTGACGAATGTTTTTTTTATTTAGGTGATACTTATTTTGTTTATTTGGTTGGTTGTTTATTTTTTCTTATTTTTGTTTATTAGTAAAACGTGTCAAACTGGAAACGATTGCTAAAATACAGAAGCCGAAAATTAGGTTAGAGTTTAATTTCATGTTTTGAAAAACAATTGTGGGGAAAATCTTTTTAATTCGAATAATATTTCTGATTAATTAAACTACAATTATCTGATAAGGTGGATTACTTTTAACTAGGGCAACCACATACTTTTAGATTAACGAAGAGAGTAGGGAGATCATCACTAGACATTTGATTAGCAGGCACACCACTGCTACTGCTAAATATCAAAGACGTCATTAGCTCCCTGCTGTAAGGCCTGGTACACAGTACATCTGGATTTTCCGCGCGGAAATAATCAATAAGGAAAAGTTAGAAGGTACACAAATATACGGATGATGGGAAATACGGACACGTCCGCTTAGTTTTCTTCTTCTTTCTTTTACTTATTTATTGATTGCGCATGGGTTTCCGGGCGGAATATCCGCGTGTATGTGTACACGGCCTTACTAATACGAGTATTGTTACTGTTGTGTGTGTGTGTGTGTGTGTGTGTGTGTGTGTGTGTGTGTGTGTGTGTGTGCAGATCACAGAACTGACCACTCAGTTTGGCCAGCAAGCCCACACCATTTCCAACACGACTCAACGGAAGGACATTCAAGGTTTAGAGCATCTGATAATATATTCTCTCTGTCTCTCTGTCGCTCTGTCTCTCTGTCTCTCTCTCTCTCTCTCTCTCTCTCTCTCTCTCTCTCTCTCTCTCTCTCTCTCTCTCTCTCTCTCTCTCTCTCTCTCTCTCTCTCTCTCTCTCTCTCTCTCCGTCTGTCTTTCTTTCTATCTCTGAAAGACATAAACTGACTGTTGCATATATGATGTGTGTGTGGTTGCATGCGTGCGTGCATGTATGCATGCGCGCGCGCGTGTGTGTTTTATTTCGGAGAGATAGTATTTGTGAATAGATGAGAGAGAGAGAGAGAGAGAGAGAGAGAGAGAGAGAGAGAGAGAGAGAGAGAGAGAGAGAGAGAGAGAGAGAGAGAGGGGGGGGGGAAGAGGACTAGGAGGACAAGACAGGCATTCAGGTAGGCAGCCACACAGGCACACACACACACACACACACACACACACACACACACACACACACACACACACGCACACACACACGCACACACACGCACACACACACACACTTACACACACACACACACACACACACACACACACACACACACACACACACACACACACACGTGCACACACACAGGCGTGTGCGCGCAGAGAGAGAGAGAGAGAGAGAGAGAGAGAGAGAGAGAGAGAGAGAGAGAGAGAGAGAGAGAGGAGAGAGAGAGAGAGAGAGAGAGAGAGAGAGAGAGAGAGAGAGAGAGAGAGAGAGAGTGACAGACACAAACACACAGACAGACAGAGTATTTCTGGATGATGAGCGCCATTCGCGATCAAGACACTGACCAAGGTCCACACGTGTCCACCACCAGTGTCCTTCACGGCTCGCATGATGCACGTGCACGTCCAGACGGACACCAGCTCGCCTTTCCTCTTCGACTCCGTGGTGACCAACCTGGGAGGAGCCTATGACCCCGCCACCGGACTCTTCACTGCCCCCGTGGCTGGCCTCTACCTGTTTTATGCCCAGGTATCTTCCATTGACCACATAATTAGGGCCTCGGTAAATGTACAGATCCCCCCCCCCCCCCCCCCCTTCTTACATTCAACAAAGGTAATTAGCTCCAAAAGTTGATAAAATGTAGCTTAATATTTGCTAAGAAAGCCAAGTCCGAAAATGCGGGGAGAGCCGAGAAATCGAAGGTGTGTGTGTGTGTGTGTGTGTGTGTGTGTGTATAGGGGCCTATACTCAACTTGGCTTCTTGGTGAACTCGAGTGAGCCTTGAAGGCTTTAATATTTCTGCCTGGACAGTGACGGACAGTGTAATGAAAATATTGATCACAAAATCATGCATACAAACTTTCAACACCTTTGTTGGCACCATTGTGAAGGAAGAGTTTTAAAAAAAAGACCCCAAAAATCAGTCAACTTCCGCTGCCTCCATCAACACTACCCTCCTCCCTACAACACCCCCACCCCCCACCTCCCGCCCCCGACTCTGTTTGTGTCCCCTCGGGTTAGGGATAGGGACATAGGGTTGAGGATAGGATTTGGGTTTCTGGTTAGGAATAGGGAGAGGGTTTCAGATTAGTTTTAGGGTTAGGGATAGGGTTTCAGATTAGGTTTAGGGATAGGTTTATGTGTCACATCCAGACGGAGAGATAAGCCTATGATTATAACGGGAATACATCAAGACGGGGATATATTAGCCGTTTTATTGAAGCCGGTTTGCAAGAGTGAATGCGCTTGTTTATCTCTAGCGCGCGGAGTCGCGAAAAGTGATCTACTCACTTCCGAGCCGATGGGGCTGAATGTTTGCCTGACGACAAGTAATGGGCAAGGAACAACCAAAGATGTGCGTGCAGCTTGCAGATTTCGCATTGAATCTCTGACACACAATTTTCTCACTGATTTTTTAAAATTAATCAGCTCTACTTTTACACAACACTGTGTGTTTCTCATCACAGATCACAATCTTATTTGTTTGGCTCAGTTGTGATTATTTATTCGATCACAAACCCTGCAACTGAGCAAACTCATACTGTCTTGCACGAAAAAGCCACAGAACATAACTTTTTTCATTAGCTTAGGCGGTTCCTTTTCTATTATGTTTCATAATTTAAAAAAATTAAAAATAATTTGTATGATTCAATCTCATTCCCAGTATGTTGCACTACCAATTATGTCAATTATTCACTGATTCTCATGTTCCCTCCCATGTGCCTGTAATCTTTAGGACTGCAGGATGTAAAGGAGAAATTTGCTATTCACGCTTTAAAAAAAAGAGGGTTATTTTGGATTTTCAAAGGGTATACAAACAGCAAGTTTGTAACAAGAAAGTGTACTGCATACTGATATTTCTCCTGGGGCGTTGAAATGGTGTGCAAATTATGAAATGTGTAGTAAGAAAATGTACTTTACTTCCACCCCTCTCCCAGTGCTTGAAATAAGAAAGTGTGCATAAGCCATCACCCCAACAACCTGGGATAGTGCACCCAGTACTCAGAAGTGAAATAGTACACGCTAAGACATTGTTTGGCCTGCGCTAGATCTATTTATTTAAAAACAAATAATAACAAAATAAATAATAAATAATGTTTTAAAATAACTTAATCAGCTTTAAAGCCCAAAACAAGTCACTCTTTCCATTACAACACAACTGTTGTAAGTAGGCCTACAACATAAAATTAAATTACATGGTTATGGAATCCACAACAATTTACTTAAATGGATAGAAGACTTTTCATTTAACAGAACTCAGTATTGTAATAGTAAAGATGTGAAATCAGTCTGTAGGCTGCACATGTTAGCAGTAGTGTTCCTCAAGGTAGTATTCTAGGTCCTTTTTTAAAAACTTATTTTATGGATGCCTAGAGAGAGAGAAAAATAGAGATTTTACGCCTTCTGAAACAATGGATGCCTAGGTGTCTGTCACTGTTTTACAGCTTCTATCACCTACCACCACTGAAAACAAATTTCAGTCCAGCCCTGTAGTTCTAAGTAGAATAGCAGTAGCTTTATCTGCTATGTGAAAGTCATAGTCAGCTGACTCAGTCAGTGACACACACACACACACACACACACACACACACACACACACACACACACACACACACACACACACACACACGCACACACTGTGACACACACACGATACATTGTTTGTCTTTTTTTTTTATATAGATGCCTAGGTGTCGGTCACTGCTTCACAGCTTCTATCACCTACCACCAATGAAAACAAATTTCAGTCCAGCCCTGTAGAAGTAGAATAGCAGTCGCTTTATCTGCTATGAAAAAGTTATAGTCAGACACAACTGACTCAGTCAGTGACACACACACACACACACACATGATAAATTGTTTGTCTTTACAATATACGACTGTATACCCTCTCGACCTTCACGCGCCTCTGTGTGTGCGTGTGCGTGTGCGTGTGCGTGTGTACGTGCGTGCATGCGTGTGTGTGTGTGTGTGAGTTGTGTTGTGTGTGTATGTGAGTTGTGGTGTGTGTGTGTGAGTGAGTTGGTGACCCAGTATTTTTCACCACCACTATCAAGCACATTTTGGTCGCTTTTTTTAAAAAATTTATCTGGAAGGACCAACGTCCTAGTCGTGGATTTTAAAAAGGCCTTTGATAAGATTTATCACTATCTCCTTATGAATAATTTCGCCACTATGGGATCAGAAGTTCAGTCAATAGATTAATTGAGAGCTTCCTTGCAGGCAGGCAGGAAAAAATAGTTGTTGATTGAGCTGCATCCGAAGCTATCCCTGTAGAATCAGGAGTCCCCCAAGGATCTGTGCTTGGGCCGACCCTTTTCCTGTTGGCATCAATGGTCTTTCGAGGCAACTATCTTCCAACTTCCTTTCTCTTTGTGGACGACTCTGTCACCGAGCTGTGGACCCTCCAAGAGACCTCAATGATCTCCAACCAGACCTAAATGAATTAGCATAATGGGAAAACAAATGGGATGTCCTTCCATCCCGACAAATGCAAGAGCCTCCATGTGATCAGGAAGAAAAATCCCCTGATAAAGAACTACCAACTATATGGCCAGGACCTGGATTGGATAGAGATGAAAATAAATGTCTGGGCTTTACAATATCACAAGACCTTAGATGGGACACCCACATCTCAAATGTGTGCAGCAAAGTCAGTAAGACCCTTGGCTTCCTCCATCGCAACTTAAAAGTAGAGTTAGTCAACATCAAGGAATTTGCATATAAGGCAAGTAGTAAAAGGCTTATAATTATGTCACTGGTTAACCCATCCTAGAAAGGTGCCTGTTATGCCATAGCATTGCCTCTTTAAACTGATGTAAAACTATATAATTTATATATATATCTGTACATGTGTGCGTGTGTGTGTGTCACTGTGCGAGCCCCTTCCCCCATCCGCCCCACTTTACTCCCACCCTTCTAGTTCTACCCATTCCCAAATCATAGTGAAAATCCTTCATCCACGACCCACCCACCCTCTAGTATAATCCCCCCGTTTGCTTGCATGCCCCCTTTCCCCTCAACCATATTAAAATTCAAACTCAGATTATTTTATTTGTTGTAAAACCATCAAAGAAATTATGGAACAAACCAAAGCATACGGCGCTCTCGCCACACCGTAATTATTTACACAGATGTGGTAAACAGTAAACACATTATCGTCATAGGCCTACCATGAAAAGAAACAAAACAAAAAGCGCAGGGTAAAGATGGTGACAAAGTAAATGTTATTGAAGCAAATAAAGAGTAGTAAAACTCGCGTAATCATGTGTAGGGACAGCAAAACATTCATGTTCGTATCAACATCGCGATTTATCGTCAGAAGTGGCGTCTGCGACGCAAACAGAAACAGGAAAGTCGATCTACTATCTACGGTAGCTGCCCAACTCGCCACCGGAAGTTATAGCAAACAAGGGGACTGTATCAGTGAGCCACCAAACCAAGGGAAGTAACAACCCCACCTAAAACGGCTAATAGAGACGAGGCAAAATTGTGGACACATAGAGACGGGGACACGAAGAGACAAAATTGTGGACACATAGAGACGGGGACACATAGAGACAAAAATTGTGGACACATAGAGACGGGGACACATAGAGACAAAATTGTGGACACATAGAGACGGGGACACATAGACAAAATTGGGGACACATAGAGACGGGGACACATAGAGACAAAATTGGGGACACATAGAGACGGGGACACGAAGAGACAAAATTGGGGACACATAGAGACGGGGACACATAGAGACAAAATTGTGGACACATAGAGACGGGGACACATAGAGACGGGGACACATAGAGACAAAATTGTGGACACATAGAGACGGGGACACGAAGAGACAAAATTGGGGACACATAGAGACGGGGACACGAAGAGACAAAATTGGGGACACATAGAGACGGGGACACGAAGAGACAAAATTGGGGACACATAGAGACGGGGACACTTAAAGACACAATTTGGGACCCATAGAGACAACATTGCCTGACCGCGACGGATGAATGAATGAATCAATCAATGGCCAATCAGTCACTCAATCAATCAACTCGCCAACCATCTAATCACTTACTCACTCACTCACTCAACCAACCAACCAATCAACCAACCAACCAACCAATCAATCAACCAACCAACCAACCAATCAATCAATCAACCAATCAATCAATCAACCAATCAACCAACCAACCAACCAACCAGTCAATCAATCAATCAACCAATCAACCAACCAACCAACCAGCCAACCAACCAATCAATCAACCAATCAACCAACCAACCAACCAACCAACCAACCAACCAGTCAATCAATCAACGGAAAAACCTTTCAGGTGATGAACCACGCGGGCGCTGAGCGGGTGGACTGGGGCATCTTCACAACCCACAGCATGCTGTGCTTGACCGCGGTGGACAGCGACTCGACCATCTACGACAAGGCCTCGTGCCTGGCCACTGGTCACCTGGACAAAGGTGACCGGGTGATGGTCAGGCGGAGTAGCGTCCACGGCACCATCATCGAGGGCAACGTCTACACCTCTTTCTCCGGGCTGCTCGTTTCTGCTGACCATCCGTAGGTGAAGACGGGGTATATATAAAAAAAAGAAGCCAATTGGCGGGTAAGTTAATCCCATGCTAATTATCTCATGAAATGAAGCAAAATTTCAGTCAAATTTGCCCATGAGACGAACGCTAAACATTAACACTCGTCTCATGGGCAAAATGTGACTGAAATTTGCTTCATTTCATGAGATAATTGGCATGGGCTTCTTACCCGCCCATGGGCTTTTTACCCCGTCTTACCCTAATAAGGGCCAGCCAGATGTTGGCAAAGTTGTAGGCCGGGTTCACATTAGACGCGTAAGTTCCGTACGGAAAACCCTAAATAAGTGGAAGAAAGAAGGATGAAAGTTTACGCATATTATAGGGGAAATTGGGACACGTGCGCAAATCAAATCATTTCCCTTCTTTGTTTCACTTATTTATGGATTGCGCACGGGTTTCCGCACGGAATATCCGCTTATGTGTGTACACGGCCTTAGTATAGAAATGTTTACGACTGTCGACCTTAAATTCACAACAAATTAAAACAAGAGTCGAAATTTAAGCCTAAGGCCTCGTACACAGTTCATGCGGAAATCCCATGCGTATTCCGTAAATAAGTTCAAGAAAGAAGGGCCAAAATTTACGGATTAAGGGAATTACGGACACTCGCGTAAATCTTTTCCCTTCTTTCTCTTACTTATTTACGGATTGCGCACGGGTTTCCACACAGAATCTTCGCATGTATGTGTGAGAACAGATTTAATAACACACACAAAAATAACAACACGAATGACTTAAAGCCTGGCTCCTCCGAAGTCGGAGTGTGGCTGCTCGTGGCGGGGTAATCAAACGCGGTCACACACGTAATGTTCTCATCCCTATCTGATGCATTTGTGCCATAGTGTTCAAGTGTTTCGGCTGTTGGGATGATCCCTGGGGTCTTTAAGCCAGGGTAAGACAGCAAACGAACTGAAAGTCTGGCTCGTTCAGTTTCATGACAATAGTAAACATTAGGCTGATCCTACCCCTATCCATTTCGTGAGAATAACAGAACGTTGCTTATCAGTGAAAATGTTTCAATGCGAAAAATGTGATGAGGGGGTGTTTAACTATAACTTAGCCGAGATGGGTTTTTTTGAGGTGGGTGGTGAGATATGTTTTTTTGGAGGTGGGTGGTGAGATGGTTTTTTTGGAGGTGGGTGGTGAGATGGGTTTTTTGGAGGTGGGTGGTGAGATGGGTTTTTTGGAGGTGGGTGGTGAGATGTGTTTTTTTGGAGGTGGGTGGTGAGATGTGTTTTTTGGAGGTGGGTGGTGAGATGTGTTTTTTTGGAGGTGGGTGGTGAGATGTGTTTTTTGGAGGTGGGTGGTGAGATGTGTTTTTTTGGGGGTGGGTGGTGAGATGTGTTTTTTTGGGGTGGGTGGTGAGATGTGTTTTTTTGGAGGTGGGTGGTGAGATGTGTTTTTTTGGAGGTGGGTGGTGAGATGGTTTTTTGGGGGTGGGTGGTGAGATGTGTTTTTTGGGGGTGGGTGGTGAGATGTGTTTTTTTGGAGGTGGGTGGTGAGATGGTTTTTTGGAGGTGGGTGGTGAGATGGTTTTTTTGGGGTGGGTGGTGAGATGGTTTTTTGGAGGTGGGTGGTGAGATGTGGTTTTTTTGGAGGTGGGTGGTGAGATGGTTTTTTGGGGTGGGTGGTGAGATGTGTTTTTTTGGGGTGGGTGGTGAGATGTGTTTTTTGGAGGTGGGTGGTGAGATGGTTTTTTGGGGGTGGGTGGTGAGATGGTTTTTTGGAGGTGGGTGGTGAGATGTGTTTTTTTGGAGGTGGGTGGTGAGATGGTTTTTTGGGGTGGGTGGTGAGATGTGTTTTTTTGGGGTGGGTGGTGAGATGTGTTTTTTGGAGGTGGGTGGTGAGATGTTTTTTTTTGGTGGTGGGTGGTGAGATGTGTTTTTTTGGAGGTGGGTGGTGAGATGTGGGTTTTTTGGAGGTGGGTGGTGAGATGGTTTTTTGGGGTGGGTGGTGAGATGTGTTTTTTTGGGGTGGGTGGTGAGATGTGTTTTTTTGGAGGTGGGTGGTGAGATGGTTTTGGGGGAGGTGGGTGGTGAGATGGTTTTTTGGAGGTGGGTGGTGAGATGTGTTTTTTTGGAGGTGGGTGGTGAGATGGTTTTTTGGGGTGGGTGGTGAGATGTGTTTTTTTGGAGGTGGGTGGTGAGATGGTTTTTTGGGGTGGGTGGTGAGATGTGTTTTTTGGAGGTGGGTGGTGAGATGGTTTTTGGGGGTGGGTGGTGAGATGTGTTTTTTTGGGGTGGGTGGTGAGATGGTTTTTTTGGGGGTGGGTGGTGAGATGGTTTTTTTTGGGGGTGGGTGGTGAGATGTGTTTTTTTGGAGGTGGGTGGTGAGATGGTTTTTTGGGGGTGGGTGGTGAGATGTGTTTTTTTGGGGTGGGTGGTGAGATGGTTTTTTGGAGGTGGGTGGTGAGATGTGTTTTTTTGGAGGTGGGTGGTGAGATGTGTTTTTTTGGGGTGGGTGGTGAGATGTGTTTTTTGGGGGTGGGTGGTGAGATGTGTTTTTTGGGGGTGGGTGGTGAGATGTGTTTTTTGGGGGTGGGTGGTGAGATGTGTTTTTTTGGGGTGGGTGGTGAGATGTGTTTTTTGGGATGGGAGGTGAGATGGTTTTTTCTTGGTGGGTGGTGAGATGGTTTTTTGGGGTGGGTGGTGAGATGGTTTTTTCTTGGTGGGTGGTGAGATGGTTTTTTGGGGTGGGTGGTGAGATGGTTTTTTGGGGTGGGTGGTGAGATGGTTTTTTCTAGGTGGGTGGTGAGATGGTTTTTTGGGATGGGTGGTGAGATGTTTTTTTGAGGTGGGTGGTATATTGTCTTTCAAAAATGTATCGATTAATGGGCTGGTGAACCACACGTGTTCTTTGTAGGAATTAAGCCTGGTTTGGATTTGTTTGATTTTAATGTTGTAAGGAAAAAATAATTATTGAAAAACTGCCTGGCTCAAAATTAAAAGATAACATGAAAACTTGTCATGTGGTGGTGGTTTTTATTTGATACAGTTCACGTAAAGTTTGTTTGCGCGCACTTGTGTGTGTGTGTGTGTGTGTGTGTGTGTGTGTGTGTGTGTGTGTGTGTGTGTGTGTGTGTGTGTGTGTGTGTACGTGTCTGCGCTATGTGTGTGTATGTGTGCGCGCGCGCGTGCGTGTGCACGAAAAAGCGTTTGTTTGAGTGTGCTTGCGAGTCATCATGATTACCCTTGGTGATGAAAGAACTGTTGATATAATCAATTTTATTTTTAAAAAACTTCATTATATTAAACAGAAAAAGAAGATAGAGACCATAATAAAAACCCAGCCTTACTGGAATATAGTGCAAAAAATCCCACGAAATAAAATATTCAACAAAATGGTTCGCTCACGGCTATTCTTGCATTTGTGATGACACCGGGATGTTCTTCAGAAACAAACCCCTTTATTCAGATGAAGGCCCCCCCCCCCTGCCAACCGTTAAATTCAATCCTTAATAGTTTTTAAATATAATATATTATACCTGTCTTCAAAATTACACAAAATAAAACAAAAAATAATGAACGATTAACAGAAAAGATGACAGATCAGGCTAAGTCTAAATCTTTTTTTAAAAATTGTTTGCCTCCCTTCCCCCCATCCCCATGTTGATTCTCTAATATTCATCAACATCTCAACACCTTTTCAAGAAGAAAATGAGTTTAACGTCCTCCGACCTAGTACATGTACATATGGGACGTTTGTACACGTATGTAAGATAGTGTGTCGATCCCGGAGGAACTGCAATATCAGGAAAGACCCGTTCCACATCCTTTCAAACCTAATGAGTGACAAAACAGAACGAGACGCACAAATAAACAGGTACAACAAACTAATTTCAATGGCGGTTATACAAAAAGCTTGAAATTCACCGAAAAGAAGCTTATTTTGATGATAAAATGCTTCAAGCACAGGACAAACACTCTTTTGTACACCTACATCTCATTCTGACCAGAGATTGGTTTCATTGATGAAAACGATGACCAGTCCTATCACCCTTTCCATCTCCAAGGGAGACACTATCCATTCCTCCCTGCTGTTGTTAGTTATTTCCCCTGAGGCACCATCCTACAGGAAATGACAGCTCCTCCGCCTATTGTGTCAACACAATTATGACCCATCGTTACCTGAATTGTCCCTTTCCGTTTTTGTTTTGATGAATCTTCTTTCTCTCTCCCACCCCCCACCCCCCGTCACGATCCCCGCCATATCCCTCCCCTCCAAGCTTCCAGAGTAATCTCTTATCAGAGAAAATGAGCCGTCAGTCGACTGCTAGGATTTCAAAAATAAAAGTAAAATCCTTTCATATTTTAATAATAAAAAGAGGGAATAAGCAGGAAGCAGTCTACAAAAAAGCAATTATCATCCTCGAAGTCTGTGTGGTCTTCTATGGCCCGAGGTTTGCGCTCTTTGGGTAGATCGGAAAACTGTCAATGCTCAAAATGACCAGTTCTCGCTGTATGGTCAACAACAAATTCTGTTTACTTCAGACATTTTGGGATAGAAGTATTGATGCCACCCTATTGGATGGCGTGATGACCCATTCCACATTGTGTAACGTTTTGGTGTGGTGCACGTTATATATAAACAAGCCGACAGGGTCTTCTGTACTCAGGGTTTATTGCGCTAGCGGGTTTTGAAATACACTCCAAAACACTATTGCTAATTGGAATCAATCGAGATATCCAGCTAAAATCGCACGATGTGTTTATTGTATCGACGTTTCCTCGCCTGTGCATTCATAGGTAAGTACAAAAGAGAAAACGAAATTGAACAAAGGGAGAAAACTCTCTTTCTAATTAACTCCCCTCCACCAAAGTTGATTACGATACCAATCATCTAGCAATGCGTGGATCAGAGCCGAAGTGAGACGAACAAAGCATCATTCTCACTTTGGCTCTGATCCACGCATTGATAGATGATTGGTATCGTAATTTACTTTGGTGGAGGGGGGGTTAATTAGAAAGAGAGTTTTCCCCCTTTGTTCAATTTCGTTATCTCCTCTCTCGGCCTCATTATTTCATTCTTTGAAGTACAAAAGAGACCCCATCTTATTTACCTACCGTTATCTGTTCTGTGTTGTGTGTTGTTTATGCATAACATAATTATTCAAGATTAGAAGATTTGTTGTTACTCTATTCTTTCTGCCAATGCTGCTGTGTTCTGTATGTGTGAGGGTCATAAAAGGCAAATATGACACATCCTTTTATCTGAGGACGATGCTTGGTTTGCTTCCCGTTGACTCTTGCTCATATACAGCTAGGTTGAGGGTGTCGTAAACAACTTTGGTAGAGGGGAGTTAATTTAAGGAGAGTTCTCTCCTTTGCATCTTTTCTGTATCATTATTATATGTTTGACCTTGCATAATATGAAATATCTTACGTTTATTTCTTGGTGAAACGTGGTTTGCTGTTAGGTTAGACGAACACGAAAGTGTCAACGGTTCATTTTGAAACACCTACACTGTTTCGAGTATTCAAATAACCCAGTGTTGTATTGCCCAAAGCAATGGTTCGTTTTGAAACACCGTACACTGTTTTGAGTATTCAAATAACTCAGTGTTGTATTGCCCAAAGCAATGGTTCGTTTTGAAACACCGCACACTGTTTCGAGTATTCAAATAACCCAGTGTTGTAATTGCCTAAAGCAAAGCACAATATACCAACATAATGGTACAGTGGAACCTCCCTTATAAGACCTCCCATTATAAGACTCCCTCCCATATAAGACCTACTTCTCTGAGACATTACCCTTCTTTGTAAGTATTAAAATTACCTCCCTTATAAGAACCCTCCTTTATAAGACCTAATTGTTGATGATTTTTGAAGGTCTTATAAGGGAGGGTTCCACGGTATAAGCAATAAACGTCTTTGATTTTGGCTTCCTAGGACGACAGTTATAACAGATGATGATGTTGATGATTTTGATGATGATGATGATGATGATGACAATGACGACGACAACTATGATTACGACGACGACGACGACGACGACAAAACGAAAAAGAAGAAGAAGAAAAAGAAGAAGAAGAAGAGAAGAAGAAGAAAGAAGAAAAAGAAGAAGAAGAAGAAGAAGAAGAAGAAGAAAACAGCGACTACGATAATGATGACGATCGATGACAACAACAAAATTGCTGCTGCTGGTGCTGATGACGATGATGATGATGACAAAATCACTGACGAGGGTGTCTTCTTCTACAATTTTTTTTCCAGCAACGATAACGGCCACAAGTTTGAAAAGAGCAAGTGGCGTGAGTATAGTTAATTACAACCTTTGCTTCCCTGTGACACCTCGTAATGTCCCCCGTGTTATGTCCGAATTTAGGACATAACGCGGCGAGAGCACCCATATTGTGTTAAGAGACCCTTATTTTGTTGGTTGGATGCGTACTTGCATTGGCGATTGTGTCTCCACAGACACGTCTTTTCGCTTTTTTCACAATGCTCATTCCCATGCCTGGTGTGTGTGTCAAGTCAAGTCAAGTCAAGTCAAAATGATCTTTATTGAGGATAAAGGAGTAAGCTTGATAGCTTTTTTTCATCCTGTCCTCAGAATGAAAAGTAATACGAAAGCAACTCGAAAAATAACTCAACATGCAAAACAAAACATTCCAAACTACTAAACATTAGCCTAATAATATAACGCATTGAAATAACTCTATTGAGAGAGAGAGAGAGAGAGAGAGAGAGAGAGAGAGAGAGAGAGAGAGAGAGAGAGAGAGAGAAGAGAGAGAGAGAGAGAGAGAGAGATAAATGAATGGGATATTGAAGTGAATGTGGTTGTCCCTTCCCCATTTCATTTCCTCCCCATCACCCATATTAACAAATGTCCTGGACACAATGGAACAAAGCAAAGAACAATCAAAGTATAAACATTGTAAAGTATCAATTAAAAGGACATATCCCGACGGAATAGGTGCTACATTTCTAAAGTTAGAGACTAATTCATAGGGTTTCTAACATATGAAATTTAAGTGCTTTCATAAATGTCTGTCTTGATGTACACGATTTTAAATTAAAAGATAAATTGTTCCACGCCGTACAGCCGGAGTACAATAAACTAGATTTATAAAGATTATTACGGGGTCTGGGAAAAGAAAGTTTGTGTGTATGTCTGCTTTCGTTGCTAACAAAATGTTGGGTGATTTTCTTAGGGGCTATTCCATTCACAACGCTGTACATGCATACACATTTGTTATATAATAGTCTTTCCTTAAATGGCAGGATGTTTAAAGATTTGTAATCACATTTAGTGAGTGAACTGGACTTCAACTGTATTAATTTTATGGCTCGTTTGTGTAAACGATTTAATTGTTTCAGATTTGTTTCGCTGCTATTGTCCCAAAGAGTTGATGCATAATTTATAAGGGATAAGATATGTGCATGAAAAAAGCTTTTTCGTGCGTCACGATTCAAAAATCTTTTTATTCTTGCAAGTTGATATATTCTTTTTGAAATGCGTTTGCCAAGATTAGATATATGATTTGACCATGATAAATTATTGTCTATAACAACACCTAAGACTTTATGTGAAGATACTTCTTCTATCTTTTGATCTTGAATGAACAATGATGGGAACGAGGAGTTCATTTTCTGTCTTTTTTGTCTCGTGGTAACATACATGCATTTTGTTTTGGTAGCATTTAGAGACATATGATTTTCTTCAGTCCAGTTCACTAATTTTTCAACATTTTTCTGGAGGTCATTTACCAATTCGTTAGGGTTACTATTACAAGACTGTAAAGATGTGTCATCAGCAAACATTTCAGAGGAACATTGTAAACATAGCGGTAAGTCATTTACATAAAGAGAAAATAAAATGGGTCCTAATACTGAGCCCTGAGGAACTCCAAACTTAATTGGTAATAATGTTGATCTTTTTGAGCTGATTTCAACGAGCTGTTGACGGTCGCAAAGAAAAGAGGAAATAAATGTAATGGCGTGACTGGACAAATTGTAGTACTTAAGTTTTCTTGTCAAAAGGGCATGATTAATAACATCAAATGCCTTAGCAAAGTCAATAAAAAGAATTCCAGTAAACTCGTTATTATTAATATTTGAAAGACAACTGTCAGTAAGATGTGTCAGAGATGTGTGACACGAGTGGTTTTCACGAAAACCTGATTGATTTTCATGAAGTAGATCGTAATGGTTCAGATGCTTACATAAATTCAATTGAATATGTTTTTCCAGTGGCTTTGACAGGAGCGAAAGTACTGATATAGGGCGATAATTCGAGGGATTGGTACGATCACCTGATTTATAAAAGGGTATTACTTTTGCTTGTTTAAATTGGGTAGGAAATTGTCCTTTATCAATGCAAAGATTGTAAACATAAGTAAGCGTGTCTGCAATGGCAGGTGCAGCTAGTTTTAAAATCTTACTATCTAATCCATCTAAGTCCCTTGATCCTGACTGTTTTAAATGTAATAAGTAATTCAACGTTTCAGTCACAGAAATGGGCAGTATGGTAAAGGGTGTTGAAATATTTTTTGAACGACAGTAATCACCCAGTTCTTGTAAATCATTTTCATGTGTTTTGTCATTGGTGATTAACTTATCAGCAACATTAGCGAAATGAGAGTTTAAATCATCAGGTGATAATTCTGATATAGGACAATGCGCTTTATTGAATGCCTTTCTGTCTTTTGAAGTAAGTAAGCTATCTCTTTTATATCCCTCATTGTCTATATCTTTAGTTAACCAAGGGGGTTTGATGGTGTGTTTAACTCTCTTTTTAATTAAGGGAGCATGTTGGTCATATATTTCCTGAAATGTATGTATCCAAAACTCTATCGCTAAGTCCGGGTCCCTAATTTGATAAACATAATCTAAATCCGAATTAATTAAGTCATTCAGAAATGAATTTTGATCGAAGTTCCTGCCTGTGTGTGTGTGTGTGTGTGTGTGTGTGTGTGTGTGTGTGTGTGTGTGTGTGTGTGCGTGCGCGTGCGTGCGTGCGTGTGCGTGCGTGTGCGTGCGTGCGTGCGTGCGTGCGTGCGTGCGTGCGTAGTGTGATTGGGTGTGTAGATATTTCAGCAGAGAGAGAGAGAGAGAGAGAGAGAGAGAGAGAGAGAGAGAGAGAGAGAGACAGAGAGATTGCAAAATTATGCTTTACTGTTTATATATTCAAATAACTGCGTTGATGATTTCAACTTTTCTTTTTAACGAAAGTCCTTGGCGTTTATTTCTATTCGCCATTTTGAAAGTAAATCATGAGTTGTTTTTACGTACGTAAAAAGAAACGATGACGCATCTTCAAAGGCTTATAGATTTGGTTTTTAATACAGACAGACACACAACCAGACCGGGAGAGAGGGAGAATAACATTGCGACAGAACTCAATTTGAAAGCACTCGGAGAGTTCCGACCTCCGCCAATGCATCTTACGCCCCACATAAGACAGAACAGCAAAGAAACACAGGCAAAAATATAACCTCCTTGGCGGAGGTAATAAAAAGAGATTAAGAATTAAAATATACAAATGAAATAACAAATGCTTAGCACACAAAACAAAGTAAATTATGACAAATTAGCTCCTTTTTACGTTGTTCACTTTAGAGCATAGACAAAAGAGACAGAAGTTTCATCGAAATCCCTCCGTAACTTTTCGAGAAATGTTGCACACTAACAAACAAACAAACAGACAAGACAGACAGACAGACAGACCAACGCCGGTAAAAACATAACCTACTTGGCAGACGTAATAAACAAACAGTAAGCAATGCTACAATGGTTAGGCCATCATTTGTTTATTTACGTGTGATTCTGTTTCCATAAGAATGAAGAAGAGAATGTAAAGCTTTAATCCAGTCTTTACCCTTTTACTCAGTGAAGTTACCTTGAATTGGTTGGAAAACAAAACTTTACAGGCAATATGGGTCCTCTCGCCGTGTTATGTCCTAAATTGGGACATTACACGGGGGGGGGGGGGGCACGCATAATGTCCTAAATTGGGACATTACGCGGGATTGGGACATTACGAGGTGTCACATTCCCTCTACTTGTCTGTCTGTCTGTCTGTCTGTCTGTCTGTCTTTTTGCCTTTACACTTTCTAAAGCTCTCATAATATATAGTAGCGGCAGGAGTAGGTGGCAGTCATGCTACTGTTGCTGCTGTTTGCTACTGTGTTGGGGGGCAGTGCGTGGAAGCCTCGTGCCTCCATACGGGGAGCTGGACGACCCCGACCCCTCCACGAGTCTCTCCCCGTGGGGATACCGGGGGGAGGGTTGGTCTTTCGTAAAAAAAATAGTCCCCCCACCTTATGGAAGTTCTGTGCTTGTAACTTCTTCTACACTCTGCCACTCTCTTCTGACTCTGCCTTTCCCCTTTGATTTCTATCATCTGCTATCTTTCTGACTTATTGCCCCATTTTCCTGCCTTTCTTCCAAAAACAAATCTTCCAAATAACGCTTCTCCTTTGAGCTCCTCCGAAATCGGAATGTGTGGACTGTTCGCAGAGGGAAGACCAGTGAAAACTGAAAACGGACATATAGGCTAGGCTACGTACTTTACCCATTATGACCTTTTGGCCTGGGAACGCAGAAAAAGAAGCTACTGTGTGTAGCCTATATGCCTGTCTTTCGCTTCCGACTACGACTTCCAGATAGCAGATGGGGCAGCCGGCGTGGGCTTTTGCTTTTGCGTGTGTCTTTTTTGCTTTTTTAACAATTTTAAATCGTGTTAAATTGATTTTTATGTTTGACGAAAATGGTGTTTTACGTCCTCTTGGTCTGAATCAGACACATATGGGACATTTGTAAATACAAATATGGTGGGAACAATACTGGAGGCAATGCCCGGAGGCAGTACGAAACCAGTAAAGTCCCGATTTTAAAAATTAATACAGATAGCTGTAGCGGTGACCACGCCTCGGTTAAACTTCATCGGCTATGGCACCGCCACAAGTATTGTTAAAGTATGATCTTGATGATTGATGATTTTTATGTTTGTTCTTAATATCATGTAATTTGTTTCTCCAAATTTGTGAAGCACTCTGAGGATGATTGTGGGTTTTTTTAATCGAAGAGCGCTATATAAGCTCAATTTATTATTGCTACTACTACTACTACTACTACTACTACTACTACTACTACTACTACTACTACTACTACTACTACTACTACTACTACTACTACTACTACTAGCGTCACCTGGTATTGGAAACGCAAAGAACAATAACTCTGGATGTCGCATCCCATCCCATTGTCCTGTGTGTGTGTGTGTGTGTGTGTGTGTGTGTGTGTGTGTGTGTGTGTGTGTGTGTGTGTGTGTGTGTCTCTCTCTCTCTCTCTCTCTCTCTCTCTCTCTCTCTCTCTCTCTCTCCCCCCTCCCCCCCCCCTCTCTCTCTCTCTCTCTCTCTCTCTCTCTGTCAGTGTCCCGAGGCGTACCGCAAGATCAGCAGCCAGCACACGATGTGCCTGAAGGACGTGGGGACACGGGTCCCCCTGAGCGCCCAGGAGAGATGGGCGGCCCTCAAGGAGCACAACAAAATCCGTGCCAGGGCCGCCCCTAGGGCCGCCAACATGATGAAACTGGTACGTCAGTCAAGGAGACAGGGAGAGAGAGGTTTGGGGGTGGCGGGCAAAAGAGAGAGAGAGAGGGGACGGGGCAGAGAGGGGAGAGAGAGAGAGAGAGAGAGAGAGAGAGAGAGAGAGAGAGAGAGAGAGAGAGAGAGAGAGAGAGAGAGACAAAGAGAGAGAGAGAGAGAGAGAGAGAGAGAGAGAGAGAGAGAGAGAGAGAGAGAGAGAGAGAGAGAGAGAGAGACAGAGACAGAGAGAGATCTCTGAAGGTTTTTTTTCCAACTGATTAGGCCTCTCTGTCCGTTTCAATGCTCGCTATAAAAACCTAAATACATGATAATCAACACAGATCAAATCAGGGCGTGTAAATCCCGAGCTGGTCCAAAAAGCTTAATGTCACAAAGAGTAACATCTTCGCAGCCTGCAAACCTTGCAAAGAAGAATGAAGCCAACTTTCTCACTTCCCACCCCCACCTGGAAGGTGAAAAGGTGGACAGTGGGAAGTGTTACTGTTAGTGTTGTTGTAGGCAGTGGGTGAGTTCACAATGATCCCCAGCTGTAGTGTAGGTGACAGGGTGGGAGTAACAACAACAAAAACCGGCTTCAGTCAGCTGCGGCGGAGTGCGAGCTCTTTGTATATTCAGGCTTTTT
This sequence comes from Phymorhynchus buccinoides, assembly GCA_017654935.2. Lineage (NCBI taxonomy): Eukaryota > Metazoa > Mollusca > Gastropoda > Neogastropoda > Raphitomidae > Phymorhynchus > Phymorhynchus buccinoides. Next base: position 26,599,298 of record CM065692.1, read on the forward strand.
GCGGGTACATCAGTGAAGGAGACAGTGTGTTCAATCGTGTCCAATCATCACT